>CM038145.1:275794907-276994907 GCA_021437245.1 Aegilops speltoides | reverse complement strand
TCCTGATATATTTCTGCCTCCAAGTATAGATATTACTGGTGAGGAATTCAGAGGTTCTGAACTTGATCCTAGGGACAATGTTGAGACAGAAGTGGAGGCACATAATAATGTGCCCTCTACTTCAGACTCCCCCTGGATTGAGGTCCAAAAACCATCTTCTTGCAAAGGAAGAAGGAAAATTAACTTTGATATTAAATGATAGGTGTTTTCTGGAATATTAGAGGGCTCAATGGCCCTAATAAAATTGACAAATTAAAAGATCTCATTATAGCCAACGGTCCAGATTTTATTTGTGTTTCTGAGACCAAAAAAGAAGAGTTTACTATTCTTCAACTTGAAGCTTTTGATCCTAGATCCAATTTCCACTGGAAATGGCTCCCTGTTGTTAATACTGCAGGAGGGATACTATTTGGTATTAAGATAGACATATTTGACATTGTTCAATGTGATCTACACAATTACTGTATTTCCTGTTTGCTTAGGAACAAACAAGATTGCTCTGTTGGGAGAGTTATTTCTGTTTATGGCTCTGCCTATGACCAGTTTAAATTGGAATTCGTTAATGAACTTCATTCCATTCTAGCTGGCTGGACAAGTCCCACACTAGTAGGTGGGGATTTCAATCTAATTAGAGAGGCTAGTGATAAAAACACTGGTGCTATTAATCAGTACTGGGGTGACCTCTTTAATGATTGGATTAACAAATTTGGTTTGATTGAGCTCGACATTAATGGGAGGAAGTTCACTTGGGGCAACAATCAGGACAATCTAGTAATGGCTACTATAGACAGAGTTTTCATGTCCACTGACTGGGCCTCTGAATTCCCTGGGGTACATCTCAAAGCCCTTCCTAGATTGGAGGGTGACCACACCCCTCTGGTTGTTAACACTTGTGCCTTCCCCATTCCCAAGAGTAAGCATTTTAGATTTGAGAAATGGTGTCTGGAGTTTGAGGGCTTTAGAAAGGTTGTTATTAAAGCCTGGACTGCCAACTACCCCTTTACCAAGGCTATAGATATTTGGCAGTTCAAAATTTGGAATTCCAGAAAAGCCATCAAAGGGTGGATGGCCAATTATGAGGCTGAGCAAAACAGGCAGAAACAAGCTCTAGTGGCTGAATATAACTGTTTGGATATTATGTCTGAAACTAATCCCCTTCCCCTAACACTAACAGTAGAATTAAAAAAATTGCAGGTGACTTGGAGGAAATATGGAGGAAGGAAGAAATCAAGGCCAGGCAGAGATCCAGAGAGAGAGATATACTTGAAGGAGACCTGAATGCTGGCTATTTCAAAGCGATAGCGAATCAGAAGAGGAGGAAAAAATAGATCATGGTGCTGGAAGGAGATATAGGTAATGTAACTGATCATAATGATATTATGAAAGTTGCTGTTGATTACTACAAAAAAACTACTTAGTTTCCAAGATAAAATTAACATCAACCTAAGAGATGACATTTGGGAAGATGGAGAGAAAGTTACTGATGCTCATAACAACACCCTGGATGCCCCCTTCTCTGAAAAAGAGATTAAAGAGGCTGCCCCTAGGCCTGATGGCTTTCCCTTCTTATTTTATCAACAATTTTGGGACCTTATAAAAGGTGACTTGTTTGCTTTATTTTGTGATTGGGAGAAGGATGAGCTAGATCTTTATAGACTTAACTTCTCCTTGTTAACTCTAGTTCCTAAAGAGGACAATGCTAGCAAGATAGAAAAATTTAGACCCCTTGCTATGATTAATTGCAGCTTCAAAATCTTTGCCAAATGTGCCACTAATAAGTTTGGCCCCATTTGCAAAGATTTAATTTTCTTGAACCAGACGGCCTTCATAAAGGGCACATATATTGCTGAGAGTATTATCACAGCTCATGAAATTATTAATTCTGTGTACTCCAGTAAACAATCTAGTTTTGTATTTAAACTAGACTATGAGAAAGCATATGACATGATCAACAGAGATTTCCTGCTTGACATGATGCATAGGAGAGGTTTTAGCTCTAGGTGGATGAAGAAAATCTCTTCTTTATTACATCAAGGATCTGTTGGGGTTATTATTAATAATGCCAACATTGATTTCTTTATTGCTGGTAAAGGAGTCAGACAGGGTGACCCTTACTCCCCTTTACCATTTAATTTAGTTGCTGATGTTTTTACTAGAATCCTTATTGAAGCTTCTAGAAATAACATCCTGGAAGGTCTCTTCCCTAGTTCTAATCCAGCTGGCATTATTAGCATGCAATATGCTGATGACACATTGTTATTTTTCAGTAATAACCCTGCTCATGCCAGGAACCTTAAATGGCTGTTATCCTGTTTTGAGCAGATTTCTGGGATGAGGATCAACTTTCATAAATGTGATCTGGTCCCTATTAATGTGAATGGGGAAGAAGCAAATATATTTGCTCAAATCCTCGGTTGCAAACTAAGTGATTTTCCCATTAAGTATTTAGGAGCCCCTCTCCACCACAGAAAGCTGAAGAAATGTGAACTCCAGCCTACTGTCGATAAGATCATTAAAAAAGGGGCTGGGTGGAGAGGCAGATTACTGTCTTCTGGCAAGAGGCTCACATTAGTGAAAACTTGCTTGGCCACTATACCTAGTTACCTTATGGGTATTTTTAAATTTCCTAAATGGGCCATTAAGTTGATTAATTCTCAGCTGGCTCGGGCCACCACAAGTATCACCTTGCTGCCTGGGGATGTGTGACCCTGAAAAAGCACCATGGGGGTCTTGGCATCCCTAACATTGCAGATATGAACCTTTGCTTATTAGCTTCCTGGGTTAAGAGATACTTTTTAGATGAGGGCAAGATTTGGAAACAAGTCGATGCCAAGTACAACACCCATAGTCCTAATATTTTTGCTTGTTCTAACAATGGTGCTTCCCCTTTCTGGAAAGGGATTCTGTGGGCTACTAAAGCTGCTAACATAAGATATTCCTAGATTATTGGGAATGGCAAGAGCATCAGGTTTTGGGGACACCAGTGGATTGGTCATACCACTCTGGCCACTAAATATTGGAGACTGTATAGTATTGCCAATGAACAGAATATCACTGTGAGTGATGTCTGGGACGGCACTAATCTAAAAATCTCTTTAGGAGATGTTTTACTAGTGATATGTTAGCTGAATGGAATGATCTATTCAGCTCCATCAAAAATACTATGCAGACAGACAAAGTTGACACTGTTTGTTGGGTTTATGATACTAAAGGTATTTACACTGTTAAATCCTTCTACAATTTTATTAATTTTAGAGGGATTCACCCTGGGGATCTCCTGTCCATTTGGAGTATCAAAGTCCCCCTTTGCATCCATATATTTCTTTGGCTCATGGCTAAAAATAAACTTTTGATTAGGGATAATCTTCAGAAAAGACAAACGGTAGATGATGCTACCTGTCTTTTCTGTAGTGATCCTGAAACTATTGAGCATCTATTTTTTGGCTGTGTCGTTTTGATGGAACCATGGAGAGTGATTGGGGACATTTCTAACAACCATACTGGGATGTCTGTGATTGACATACTCGAATGGTGGTCCTTTAACAAAAATCACCCCGAAGATTGTTTACTGCATTCTGCTGCCCTATGGGCTTTATGGAAATATCGTAACGACATGTGCTTCAATCATATCCCCTGGATTGGGATGCAGGTGTTGTGGAGAAAGATTGCTACTACTTTGGACAGCTGGGCGGTCCGATGCTCAGGCCCTATCAAAGAAAAGTTTTGCACTTGGTGCGGAAGCTGGAGCAGTTAGCAAGATCCCCACTCCTCCTGCTTTGGTCGGATTCTGGCTAGGCCTGCAGAAGTGCTCGGAGGTGCTACGCGATCGCGATATCGTTTGATTTCCTCGCCTGATGGTTGTAGCTCCCTTCAAGACTGTCTTGAATTTTCCCTTGAGTTAGCGACTATTGCCCTGTGGGCACGGTCTGCTCTTTTTGTTGGGGCAGTGCGTGTGTTGTTTTATCTCCCCGCGTACTTGTAAGAGAATATGGATCTCGTGTGGTTTCGTTTGGTAATGCAAATGGAACCAGGGCTTTGAGCCCTTTTCCTCTAAAAAAACTGAATGTTATAAGCTGAGCTTGCAGAGTAGCAGCCATTGCTCATACCATGCCATCTTATCTAGTCTTCTTCTGTAGGTTGGATCATCGTGTTTCCATCTTGGAGCATACACCATAAGGATAGAAAGTTTAGTGCTATGGCCATGGTGTTTCCGTGTTGTAGGTCTTTAATCCACTGCTCATTTCGAAGGGATGCCTCGACACTTCTGTTTTTTCTGCGGGCATGGTTGAAAAAGATATTGCTAAAGGAGCTCCCTCAACCCAGTTGTCGTTCCAGAAGCTTGCCCTGTGCCCATTTCCTATCTGAACTCTTGTTGCCATGCTGAAAATTCTTCTTTCCTTCTCCGTAGCCCGCACATGCAGCTATGCCCATGGCCTTCCCGGTTGTTCCCACGCTAACCATTACCATCTCAGTTGAAGAGCAGTGCTGAACTTATTTAGATCGAGGATGCCCAACTCACCTTGCCGCACCGGGGAACAAACTTTTGACCATGCCACCTTGCATTTTCCACTGGTGAGCTCCTCTTCCTGAGCCTAGAGGAACCGCCTTCGAGATTTATCTATCTCTCTTAATATCTTCTTGGGAACCTTGAGGACTGTCATAGCAAATGTTGGCAGAGCAGAGAGCACACTACAGACTAATACCCTTCTACCTGCCAAGTTCAGTAGCTTTCCTTTCCAGCCCGCCAGTCGCGCTTTGTTTCTGTCGAGGATGAATTGGAAGTGTACCATTCTCAGCCTGTTTGTCAAGATCGACAGCCCTAGGTAAGTCACTGGGAAATTTACCAGTGTACCTCCAAAACCCTGTATTAGCACATCCGATAATCCAAGTCCTCGCACCTAATTGCAGCCACTGAAGATTTACTTTGGTTGAGGTGCAGCCCCGTGGCCTCCCCGAATCTTGCAAGCAGTCCTAGCAGTGTGTCAACTTCTGGTCTGGATGGGTTGGCGAAAATAACCGCGTCATCTGCGTAAATGCTTACTCTCATGCTTGTTCCTTGGCCCGATAGTTGTGCCAGCATCCCATGCTCCGAAGCCGCAGCCAGCAGGCGGTGAAGTTGATTGATGGCAAGGATGAATAGCAATGGGGACAAGGGGTCTCCCTGACGCAGACCTTGGCGGTGCCAGAACATTTGTCCCAGCTCCCCGTTCACCGGGATGGAGGAGCTAGCTGTAGATAGCAAAATTGCGGTCCAATCCCTCCATCTTGAACTGAAACCCAATCTCTGCAAGAGCTCTAGCAAGTATTCCCAGGAAACTGAATCAAAAGCTTTAGCAATATCTAACTTGAATAGAAGAGCCAGCTTTTTATCTCTATGCAGCGCTCTGACATAGCCCTGCACATATTGATAACTATCATGGATGCATTTGCCCTTTTGGAAAGCAGTATGTGCCGGCGAGATGAGATCTTTGAGCTTGACAGCTAGCCGCATAGACAACACCTTCGTGATTAGCTTGGCAATGGAACGAATGAGGCTGATTGGCCTAAAGTGGCGCATTTCCATTGCCCCGTCCTTTTTTGGGAGCAGAGCAAGGAACGCGGTGTTTAAACCCTTCAAGTTGTCCCCCACTAGGTTGTAGAATTTCTGAAAGACTTCCATTACGTCATCTTTGACAATACTCCAGCAAGCCCTGAAGAATCTTCTGGTGAAACCGTCGGGTCCAGGCGCCTTCTCCGCCAGCGAGGCCAGGACGGCCGCTCAGACCTCTGGTTCGGAAAAGGGAAGGTCGAGCCCACTCATGTTGATCTCTAGGAGGTGCAGCTGATCCCAATTCAGGGTGCAGGTACGCTGGTGCAGTCACCCAAGAGTCTCCGTGAAGTGATCGTGCGCGACTGAAACCTTTTGTGGTGCTCTCTAATTTCAGCGCTGCCAACCCTGATGAAGTGGATGTAGTTCTTCCTCCTTCTAGCTCTGATCTTCGCGTGAATTTTTTTTTAGTTTGCATCTCCTGCCTTTAGCCACATAATTCTGGACGCATGTCTTTGCCTAGCCCTCTCAATGGCGGCCAACCCAAGCACTTTCATCTTTAGTTGCTTTCGTAGCACGCTTTCTTGCTCTGTCAGACTTCTTTTTTCTTGCACCACGTCCAGCTTCAAAATCACCTCGTTTGCAATGTGGAATTGCAATTTGGAGCCTCCAAATAGAGATCTGCTCCAGATTTTTAGGTCGGTCGCCACCCTCTACAACTTTCTGCTGATGCAAATGAAGGGGCAGTCGTGATTCCCCGACCTATCCCAGGCGTGTTGTACCATTTCCTAGAAGTACAGAAATCTCGGCCAAAAGTTCTCGAACTTGAACCTGGCCTTCCTGATCGGAGGAGCTCCATTAGCCAACATCAGCGAACAGTGATCGGAGAAGGATGTTGAAGCCGCCGTGAGCATCACTTCTGGAAACACGTCCTCCCATGCCAAGTCGCAGAAAACTTTGTCGATGCTCCATAGCGTTGGGGACTCCTTGTCGCTACTCCAAGTAAACCTCATGTTTCTGCATTTAACTTCTCTCACTCCAGCGAGATCAATCGCCCGGCGGAAGAAGCCCTTCATTTTTCTGTTGATGTTTCCATTGTTCTTGTCTCTGGCCTGGTAGATCATGTTGAAGTCTCCATTGAGCATCCAAGGATCAGAGGGAGGAGGGGCCGCGCTAGCTAATTCAGACAGGAAGTTTGCCTTTTGATCATCATCCGTAGGCCCGTAAACAGTTGTCATCCAAAAGTACTCGCTGCTGCCGATGATTTCTACTCTAACCGTTATGGAGAAGCTGGCTATCATGTGCGTGACTATGTTGACTATCTACTTATCCCAGAAAATGATGGTGCCTCCTCTAGAACCCATCGCCGGCAGCACCACGCAACCTTGGAGTGAAGCTCCCCCTATATCTGCAGCTAATTGCATGGTCCAGGTCTCGATTTTTGTTTCATGCAAGTTAAGGATTGAATTTCTTTTTGCGTGAGCAACCTCACAAACAGTTGAACGCTTTGCCGGCGAGTTTAGTCCCCTCATGTTCCAGGACATGATTCTGAAGTGTGTATCAATCATGGAAACGACATATTTCTCTTCGTCGACTGAAATTACTACTAAAGGAAAACAAGCACCCACCTTACAACTTTTCGGGGGGTGACGCCGGCCACCAATAGGCCCCAAATTCCGACATCGTCTAGCTACCACTATCTTACACTGGACACAACACATGAAACTAAAACCTAGCTCGAACTGGTTTAAGACCAGCCGTCGACGAAGACTACCTAAGAAGACTAACATGGTCACACAACTAGGACATCATCATCATTCGCTCCGGCCATGCCGACAGCGATTTTCAGGGCCTCGTAGTCCAGTCCTATGAACTTGACTATTGCAGCAATGTCCATAGTGGTCAGCGGCTCCTCGAAGCGTTTGAGAAGATCGGCGGCAGCCTTGGGCATCAGCTTATCTTTTGGCCCAAGCCCTCCGAGCTCCTGGATGAGGTGTAGCGCAGCCCTCTGAGCGACCGGCACCTGACAGCCCGCCGCTACCTGCCTAGCACTGTGGCAAGAAGGCACGAAGGTGGCCCGCACCTTGGGTGGAGCGAATGGACGTGGCCGCACCGAAGGACTGGCCAGGATGGCCTAGCATACAGGAGCGAAGAGCTGCGGCAGCCCCTCGCGCATGTTGCTGTCCCCAGCCTTAGGGATCCCTCTCTCCACCAATCTGCATGCAGTCCACCTTATGCGTGATGGCGTCGACATGGAACCCCACCATGGCCGGAGCTGGCGAGCTGATGCAGGGGCTGGAGAGCAGGGCAGAGAGGTCAGCAATGCATGACAGGATGTTGTCGTCTTCGTGAAACTCTTCAATCACGCCGGAGTGCGTCCTGGCATGTGGCGGCAAGCGCCCTCCATCCTTAAAGGCCAGTGGGGAGTTGAGGGCCTCGAGCATGGCGTTCTCCATCTCCAGTTGCATGACGTCCGTGCACGGCGGAGGGGAGAGCGCGTGGCCACCCGGGAAGGAGAAGAAGGCAGCCATGAGGTCCGGCTCTGGAACGCTTTGCCGCGACACCGCCACGTCCACCTGCAGGGGAAGCGGTGGGGTAGCCCGCAAGGGTGGCGCCTCAGCTACCGCCTTGCTCTTGGAGCTGCTCCGCCTTTGGTCAGCATGCCGACGCCCCACCGGGGTCCTGCTGCTCCGCCTTGGCGCCGCCTCGACGACGTTCGTGGACTTGCCCTTGGCGTGGCATGAGTTGCCCAGGAATGCTTCGCACCATGAGTGTCGCTGCCCACCGCTGTCGTCTACGTCGTGGTCGCACCTCTCCGCCCGCGGTGCCTCCCTGCAGCCGGTCGTGGCCAGCCATGTTGTCGGACGATGCCTCTGCCCTTGCCCGTCTTCAATGCCTCCCGCCCAGGACCTAGGCTCGACACGATGGAAGGGGTGGTTGTCTTCGTCATCGTCGGAGGGGATCCCGCTCTACCCCGAATGCGACGAGCGCGGCGAGAGTGGGGTTCAGTCTTCTACTCGATTGACATGCAACAGCAGATCGTAGCGGCACACACCTGGCAGAGGGGGCACGCGGCGGTCCGGGGGGAGTAGCCGAGGATCTCGTCGACCCTCCCAGCTCCTCTCTTGAGCACCCATATCGCACGTTTGGTCGGGATGTGCGCGACATTCCAGGCCCAAAGCCAGCATGCGAAGGTCCTGGTGTGGCCCCGCTCCAGCGTCCTGCTGTCCAGGCGGTCGATGCGGCCGAAGTCGTCGAACGCCTCCCCTGCCCCCTCCAGCGACCAGAATTGCATCTGGAGATTTTCGACGATGATGCGGATGTGCAGGGGCAGCTTCATGATGGCCGCATGGTCGTCCTCATGCCAGGCACGGATGAAGAACTTGGCGCCGTCCACCTTGAGGATGCCACGCCGCACAACATCGTCGCGGTGTGCCGGGAGGTCGAAGTGGACCAGAAAGGCCTCCGCTTGGTGGGAGGTGACACGCAGCTGGAACGGAGGAGTGCCCAACTGCCCTTCGATGGCCTTGCCCACCGCCATGGGATTGGTGGAGTGGTCCCCTTCGGTGGCGGTGAGGGTGCGGCGTGTTGGCGCAGGATGAACTCCTCGCGCTCCAGTGCAGGCGAGGCCACCACCACCTTGTTGCTGATGTGTGGCCACCGCGAGGGGTCGCAGTGGAGGAACCGGTCCATGGCGCGGGGGGCGGCGATGAGGGCGCGGGAGGGAGGGGAACGCAGACGCCGCGACCGGAGCCCGGGCGCCACCAGATCTCTCCTCGACGGACCTGCTCGAGCCCGTTCCTCGGGTTCTGCGGGCACTCCCAACCGAAATGGCCAAGTTGCTCACAGATGATGCAGCGGAGGGGGTCTCTGCAGTCCTTTCACCGATGGTGTTTGCTGGGGCACCGAAAGCATTTGCCTCTGAATCTGCTTAAGAAGGCGTCGCGGCCTGCCATGGGATTGAATGCGGGTTGCCGGTCCGAGCGGCGTCCCGACCGCCGCCGCGGATGGACCGAGGGATCTTCTCTTGCACGCCTGCCCTTCTTGGAGGTGACCTCCGTCCATCCCTCCTCAGAGCCTGAAGGGGGAAAGTTGACTGCAGTGGGCGGGGAAACCACTATGGATTTAAGACGGTCATGCCCGAAATGGGGAGATGCACCCAATTCCGCGGTAACAAGATGAAGCCCCGAGTTGGATCACTCGCCCCGATGCAGGATTCGCGGCGTGGAGGCCAGATCTGAGCCCGCCAACGTGTTGGCCGGTGATGATGGTGAGGCGGGAGCGCGCGACGGACCGCCTGGAAACGGGGATCCGCCGGGTCGAGGGGCAGCCCCGCGCCCATAGGGCCTACCAGCAGGGGCGTGGCTCGAGGGATTGACCGGATGGGCAGCCATGAATGCCGGATTTGTGGCCGCCGCGGCCGGAGTGGCAGCGCGCTGGGGGGAGGGAGGGCGTGGCTACCTAGCTGGGGGAGGAGGTAGGAACACAACCCAATTGGATTGTATGGAAAAAGAAAATATAACAAGTTTTTGTTGTACGGGATTTTTCCCTTAACAAGAAAGAAAATATAATATTTAATATAGCAACTAGTCATCGTTCTTAACAAGAAAGATTGACATTTATTTTTGTTGTACGGGATTTTTCCCTTGTGTTCACACATTTTTGAATTTTTTTTCTTTTATTCTATCACCCCATAATTTTTTTAAGACCTCGTAATATTAAATGCTAGAGATATCAATACTACATTATATAACAAGTTCCTTTTCTATTCCATTCCTCTGGGTAGTAACATGGGGAGGTTTCCTTTCCTTCTCTTCTACTATTTGTTTCCCTTCGACGCCAAGACACTGTTTTCGGTTTTGTTCCGTTATCTGATGATAGTGGAACACGATCCAATTGGATTGTATGGAAAAAGAAAATATAACAAGTTTTATTGCATTCTCTAGATGGCGTGGAACTACATAAAAGAATTCTTTTGATCGCCTTATTTTACCAACCATTCTACGTGGCTTAATAAGTCTCATATATTCCTACGCCTTCCCACGCAAAAGAAAAAAAAAGATTCCTACGCCTTCACGGTGATGATGTGGTCGGAGGCTGCTGACCCCGCATCCACCGTCATGGTGTGGGAGACGGGCGTCGTCTGCGAAGGGTGGTCCACCGTTAAGTTGTAATCGCCGTGGGCGAGGTCGAGCTCGAGCATTCCATCCGCGTCGGTGGCGGCGGACGTCTTGTGCGTCTTCCACTCGGCGATGAGCTTGTCGACGAGGTCGCCGACGGGGAGGTTCTTGAAGCTGTTGTCGGTGAGGCACATGACGTAGCATCCGAAGGGGTGCCACGCGGCCCACATGACGATGCCCTGCACGCCGGGGTGGGCGTAGCCTTCCCTGAGTATCTGCTCCAGGAACTTGACCTGGTTGGGGCCCTTGACGACGTCGACCTCGGTCATCCACATGGGCAGCTTGAGCTGCGCGAGCGTGTCGAGGGCGCCCCTGACGTAGGGGAGGTTGGGCGTGGTGAAGTGGCTCTCGAGGCCGACGCCGAGCTTGAGGCCGGCGTTGCCGGGGTAGCCCTGGATGAGCTTCATCTTGGCCATGTACTTGGAGGGAGTGATGTTGGGGTCCATGGGCTGCGACAGCGTGTTGAACTCGTTCATGAAGAGGATGGCGGTGTGGTCGATCTGCCCGACCTGCTGGTAGATCATGGGCGACGCGTTGGGGCCGAGCTTGGTCTCGAAGAAGTTGAAGTGCACGTTCTCGTTCACCACGTCCCAGTGGATGAGCCTCCCGGCGTAGCGCGACACCACGTTCTTGAGCCGCTTCTGCATCGCCGCCTTGAGCTGGTTCAGGTTCATGGGCGTCACCCACTTGAGCTGTGAATTCTGGTCGTCCCAGAACACGTTGTGCCCGCGCACCTTGACGCCGTACTTCTGGGCCATCGCCATCATGGCGTCCGGGGTGCGGTAGTCCTCCTGGTTCTGGGCCCACCTGTGCCGTACCACTTCATCTCGTTCTCCATGGTCGCCACCGTGAAGCGCGAGAAGAACCACTTCTCATAGGCCGGGTTGCTGAGGATCTCCTTGGTCATCGCGTTGCCGAACGGGAACCCGGCGCGGAGGAGCTGGATGCTCACGTTGGCGTTCGCCATCGGCTGCCCGTCGGGGCCCCTGGCGACGATCTTCACCGTGCTCCGGCGGGCCTTGTTGGCGGACTGGCGGGCGTGGGCGTCCCATTCCTCGAAAGAGAAGGGCTGCAGGGAGACGCTGTCCACCCAGATGTCCACCGGAGCCTCGCTCTCGAAGAAGACCTCTCCTTGTCCGTAGTGATAGGCGCGCGCAGTCATGCCACCCTTGAGCATGGTCCAGCAGCCGGACTGGGCGTCGATGCCGCCGGCGGTGATGTTCTCGCCGTTGGGGGCCTTGACCACCGCGCGCACGTGGGCCGTGCCGGTCGACACCCGCAGCCATGCTGCACACGCGGAACACCAAGATGAACTTCGTCGATCACATGCACTGCATCATGTCATGCACACCTACGTACGTTACGTGCATTCGGTATGTACGTTGTATATATACCTGATAGCGAGTAGTGAGTGTCGCCCTTCATCTGGATTTTCTGGTAGACGCTGTGGGACGGCGAGGCGGCCGCGCCGCCGGTGCCCGACGGGAGGCTCCTCGCGCCCTGCACCACGGCGAACTTGTTGCCGGAGGCCGACTTTCTGATGCCGGCCTTGATGTCCCGGCGCGTCGACCACCCCATCAGGCCGTTGTTGAACTCGCCGTTCTGGATGATGCCGCCTTTGTAGAGGGGCTTCATCGGATCACCCAGGCACTGAAACCACGACGATATATGCTTGTAAACGATTTATGAAAAAGAACTGATGGTTGTTTATTTGTCACACAATCAAACCATAGATTTCGTTTTTGAAGGATGCATGCATGCATGCACAGATTAAGATCGATACAAACAACACCAGAAAGACTCAACAGGAACGCCGTTACTTGCCTCGATACTAGCCGTATGATCATATTCCACAGACTGGACAATGCACCCTGCATCAAACATATATAGACATACGTCAGCGAGGTGACCGTGCGTTTCACATGCCCATATGCACATTATATCATTCACCTTAATTAACGTACGGGCATATAAAATTCCATTAAAGATCGCGGGCAAAGCAAACCGATCGAAAAGACAACACAATTTAATCACCATCAAGGCATCAACTGACCTTGGAGCAGTGAGATCCATAGCAAAGAGAGAACCAGTTTCTCGACGAAATTCCTCATTGTCACCCCCTCTCAGCTGCTCCTACCGACGAGATAAGATGCGTTAGTGAACGGACATATGGAGGCAAATATATAAGCACGGAGGGCAGAGTAACCGGTGAACTTGTCAGTTTCACTTGACTCGGTGCTGCTCGATCAGCGACAGATACGGTGGTGGAGGTGTAACCAAGAGGCAGTTCAGAATGTGCGGACGCAGTTGAGGCATGCCATATCAAGTTCCCAAAGAGTGTTACGGACTGCGTCCTCGTTGCATGCGTCGCCTCAGCCTCTGGTGTTGGGGCTACTCTAGCAGAATTGGTCGAGCAGAGTCCCGTTTTTGAAGAACGCGCACAAGCCGTGCCGGTCCTTTTTTCTTTTTCGGTTGGAAAGGGAGTTTATTGATCAGCCGAATGATAGGTCCAGCTTACATAGGCGAGGCACATCACCTGGCCCAGAGTTTATGTTACAAGATCGGAGCCCGGCAAAACAGAGTGAACGCCGAGCCTTTCTCCGGTGCACCCCCCTAACTCAATTTCCTAGGGGTATTCTTGACCCCCGACATATATTTTTTCTCCGGCCCGCCGCTGCCCATATCCAAGCCCCGTAGCCCATATCCAAGCCCCGTATAACCCGTATGACCCATATGTATGTATACGGTGACATCCTGAAAAAAAAGGATGACACAACTCCACGACCAGGTAGGACCTGCCGACGGCCGATCCATCAATCACGCAGCTCAATCAATCACGCAGCTCCATCACTCACGCAGCTCCTCCATCATTCTGGTGAGGTTCTATCGGCGGCGGCGATCTCATCGCCAGCGATCTCGTCCGAGAGCGCGCGCGGCACCGTCGTCAACCTCCAGCGCTCGTAGGTACCGCATCCCGTTTCCCCTCGTTTGTCTCGCTCGCGGCAGCATCAAACGAACTGCCGCTGTTTTCGTCGTACTGGTTAACCTAGCGGGGCGGGTAACCTAGCTTTCCGGCGGTCCAGGCCATCGCAGATCTTGTTCTGGTAGTGCTGCTCGTCGTGATATACAGAGTGATTACGCGGGCTAAAGTGGGTTTCTTCTTTCTAGGGTTAACCTAGCGTCGGTTGTCGTCGGTTGTGTGCACGACGGCTCCGTTATTCGATGTGGCGGCTTATCTAGGTAACCGGCGATCCAAAGTAATCACGACTGGTGCCGTGGGCTAGGAATCCGGCGGCGCACGTTATCGCGGGTAGCGCTGCTTCTCGCGATCCGAAGTGATCACGTACTCGATCCGTGGGACGTACCTTAACACCGATGACCGGTGTGGAGAGGGGGGAGGATCCATGGGCGATCACGGGTCGTTGGCGTCAGCTGTGTGCACGATCTGAACGCCCTCGGTTGGGGCGCTCTCCGGTTGGGGTAGTTTATTTAACATCGGTGATCGTGCGCGGGGTGTTGTATATGCCAACATTGATAATGTTTGCACATGTGATGATATATATTAATTGTTGTAGGAAATGGCGGACGATGAGTTAACTGATATGATGTATGACATGGAGTTTGGAGAACTGATGAAAGACTGGATAGAAGGTTGGTCAGATGATGAAAATTCAGATCGTGGAGATAGGTCAGAGAATGCAAACGTATTGGAAGATCTTAATGTGAGTGGCATTATCATGTTGTAATTTTTTGGTGGCATCTGACAATATTATATTTTGAAAATTTATAGATGGATGAACATGATGATGGTCAGGAAAACAATGAGCATGATGATGGTGAGGAAAACAATGAGATCTCGAATGAAGATTACATTAGTCAGGTATGGAAGTGGAATTTTTTGTTGGCATGCATGCAAGTTGAATTAATCCTGGAATATTATATGATAAGTACTTATGTATTTGTATTATATTTTTCAGCTCATTTCCGAATGTCATAATGCGTACGACTATTACGGTGAATCCGACGCGGAGACAGGCCTTGATGTCGAATCATTAGCTGCACCTGATTCTGGGGAGTCGCAATCGTCGGTCATCATGAGTGAGGTATGTATGTAATCAATGTTGTATGGAAGTAATGTTATACCATAGAAAACTGTTTTCATGGCTATGTTATGATTGTCTAGGTGACAGAAGTTGAGGGGAAAAAGAATGTCCAAGATACTGCCAGTGCAGATAATGAGGGAAATGTTCATGCAGATAAGGGAAATGACCTTTACGTCTCAGGATGCTGCGTATGATTTCTACAAAAACTATGCTAGAGATAACGGTTTCAGCATTAGAAAGAATAAGGTCAAGTATAGCAAAACCGAGTCACGTCATATGCGTTATAAGCGGTTTGTTTGTTCCAGACAAGGGAAACGTGACAGTAGGTTGCTAACCGAGGAAGGACACAGCCGTAGGCTCAGAGTCGAGACACGCTGCTTTTGCGAAGCGCACCTGACCGTCAAGCTTGACCAAAAGTGCGGGGTTTGGTATGTTGGTAGTTTTGAGGACAAGCATAGCCATATGTTGGCAGGACCGGACGAGGTACATTTTCTTTGGTCCCACAAAAAAAATCAAAGAGTACCAGAAGCATGAGATAATGTCCATGGGAGCTGCAGGGATTAGAATTCATGACATGATGGATTGCTTCATCAGCAAACATGTATGGTACGGCGGTGTTGGTTTTACCAGGCGTGAAATATACAACCTTTGCGCTAGGGAGAAGAGGAAGCTGCTTTCAGAAGATGATGCTGCCACAGTCATAGGCATCATGGCCAGTAGGAAACA
The DNA here is from genome assembly GCA_021437245.1 of Aegilops speltoides. Classification (NCBI taxonomy): domain Eukaryota; kingdom Viridiplantae; phylum Streptophyta; class Magnoliopsida; order Poales; family Poaceae; genus Aegilops; species Aegilops speltoides. Next base: position 276,979,371 of record CM038145.1, on the reverse strand, counting down.
GAGGGATCCTAGCTTCTTTTTCGAGTACATGCTAGACAAGGAAGGACATATAAATAGGATGTTCTGGTGTGACTCCCAGTCTCGTCATGACTATGAGGACTTCGGCGACGTGCTTGTATTTGACAGCACATACAAGATGAACTGGTATGGTATGCCATTCATACCCTTTGTTGGTCTTAACTATCACCGGAAGACCACTGTTTTTGCTTGTGCCATAGTTTTGGACGAGACCGAAGAGACATACGTGTTGCTGCTGGAGACTTTTTTGAGGTCCATGTGTCAAAAGATGCCTAAGAGTGTTATCACGGACGCCGACGCTGCGATGATCAAGGCAATTCGCCAAGTCTTGCCAGACGTGTGGGACCGTATATGTACGTGGCATATAGAAAAGAATATGAAGATTCACCTCAGTCACAAGTCCTTGAAGGAGTTCCGAACTCTTCTGTACTACATCACATCCACGGCCACGTTTGAGGAGAGATGGCACGCGTTTTCCAAAAGATGGCAGTCTGAAAAACAGTAACATGGCTGAGACGGATGTATAAGAAGAGGAGACTGTGGGCTGCGGTTTATCTGACAGAGGGTTTTTGGCTTGGCATGAAAAGCAACCAGAGGAGTGAAAGTCTAAACTCATGCCTTCACCTCCACGTAGACGGTGAAATGACCCTGGTGGATATGATTTTGCACTATGAGAACGCCGTTGTACGTATCCGTGAGAATGAGGCACGAGATGATTGCACGGCCTTAGAGAGTTTACCGGTGCCAGTTACTAGCTCGAGGGAACTTGAGATAGCTGCTTCTCACGTCTTCACTCCAGCAAACTTCTATATGTTGCAAGCTGATCTTAGGAAAATTGGCGGCATGGAGATTGTAGAAATAAAGCTCGGAGACGGATCACAGCAGTACATCGTGGCCTGGAAGAATAACCGGAAGAGCCGTTTTGGGGTGGAGTACACTCCAGTAAATTCCGCAGAAACTATAAGGTGCAGCTGCAGAAGAATGATTCGAAAGGATCTACCTTGCAAGCAGATATTCCATGTACTGAAGTACTTGAATATATCTGAAATACCAAAATGTTTAGTTCTTGTGCGGTTCACGAAAGACGCAAGGTTGGGACTGCCCGCGAGGCGCACAAGCGATCTGTTGGGATTTGGATGGACTGGAGAGCAGCTGAAAGAATGAAATATAGCCAGGTCAGTGTGTTGGCTTCAGAAGCTATGCATGCAGCATGCAAACACCCAGCTTTGTGGGATCAGTTATAGGAGAGTTTGAAGACCGTGATAGCTAAGAGCCATGAGTATGATCAGCTGAAGGAAAATTTGAGTAAGAAAACGGCTGATCTTAGTACTTGTGCAATTGAATATGTAGACGATGGTGAAGGCAACATAGTTGAAGTTCAAGATCCAATTAAAGTATCAACGAAAGGTGCAACTAAGATAGATGAGAACCGCCCTATGTCAAAAAATGGTAGGCCACTTTCGTACGACGAGATCAGAATCAGGTGCGGCGCATGCAAATTGCTAGGGCACACTAAACGCAGCAAGAAATGCAAACTAAATAATAAGCACGTTTTTGTACACATTGTAGGTTATAATTGTTTTTAACTTGTCATTCATTAACTTCTCCTGTTATCGTGTGCAGAGGCGTGGTGGGCGGAGAAGAGTAGAACAGTTGCTAGCGTTTTGTTAGGATGAATCCAGCGATCTAATATTGAGGTGTTTACAATGTGTTACTGCATACATGATACATGATATATACTATTGCAAGAGGCCAGTCCCTTGAGATAGTGCTTGTAGCATATATGGACTAAACAGGAGGCAGTCACTAGGGACTTTAATCATGGAAAATGGATAGCATTTTAGCCATTGTAATGATGGCATCTTTTGTGTTGTCCACTCTAGTTATATTATATTAGAAAACTAGACGATACCCGACATGTTGTTGCGGGAATGTTTTGCAATATATTCATAGAGAAATGGTTACGTGTAACATGTATATGTTGTTGCAGGAATCTTTTTGTTTGCATGTTGTGGTCGACCTTTCTCCATACATGTTGAATGACGAGGTGGCAAACTTGCATGTTAAGAGAAATAGGTTAGTGGTGGCTAGTTTTTTAGATATAGAAGATGTAATTATGTGTGGTAATAATTAAAAAAATTTCACTCCTTTGGTTCACCACCATTTAGATATAGAAGATACCATCTCACTTTGGTCTATAGCATAGACTTCATACCAAGAACCCACCATTTTCCCCTCATAAAGAAAAGAAAAACCCACCATTTTATGGCTTGTAGTGTAACTCGGGCCGCTTGTCGCGATGACGTGGAGGGGGGGTGACGGATGCCGTTAGACGGCGCGACACACGGCCGCACCCTTTTCAGAGCCCATTTAACAATTTTTATTTTGATTACAGCGCGTTTAAATGGGCCACGCTGGCCACCTGGTCGGGGCGGTCCCCCGATCTCCGCGCGCGTTCTATCTATCCACTACGACAGCGGCCGCCGCCGCCACCGATCCACGTCTTGCCGCCGGTCATGTTACGCCATGGTTTCGTGGAGCGACGAGTCGAGCTCTTCTTCGGATGGCGAATCCGTGACTAGCCTGCAGGTACGGTCCTACTATATAATCTCCATATAGTGCTAGGCTTAGGGTTAGGGTTCTTCATTTCCGGTATTTAACGCAGGGCATTGATTTGTGCATTATCTCTGTTGTTTTGTTTAGCTTCCTACGACTATCCCTTGCTATGAATGGAGATGCATAGCTCACGATCTGTCTTCTCGTTGTCTGCATCGAGAACCTTGCGTCAGGCTAGTTGCTTTTGATTCCTTGGACACTGGCAGACGTTTTCTTGCCTGTGGTCACAAGGTATGTTGTTCCGTACTGTAAATATATGTTTACATTACCTCGTGCTCGATTTACTTCGCGGTAAACCATTGTTCTGCCCAAAATTGCTACAGACTGTTCTGTTTTTGACAGATTTTGTTTTTGATGCATAGTTTGCTTGTTTTGATGAAACTATCAATTTATATCAGTGGATTAAGCCATGAAAAAGCTATGTTATAGTAGACACAATGCAAAAACAAAATATGAATTGGCTTGCAACAGTACTGAAAGTGCAACTAATCCCCGGGTGGTTTTGGTAATTAATAACAACATATATATCATTGAACTAATCATTTCTTGAGAATATTTCAGAAAGTTCAGTGATATGGGTATGGCAATGTCTGATGATGTGGACCCCTCAAAATGCTAAGGAAAACATTGGCAAAAGCTCAAGACTCCATTTTTGGTTTAGTGATCCAAGATCACATTGAGTCCATAGGAAAGCCAATACTATTAAAAGGGGGTGAGGTTATGATGATGATCTGGTTGCTCTAAGTGCTTAGTGATTTATCTCTCAAACTATCAGCAATCTTTCATTCCAACATAAACTCATAAGTAATCTCGGTCCCACCGATTCCAAACTCACCACACCGAGATGAACCACCTCACCATATACCCAAACCCTAAGAATCTCGGATTTTCCGATTCCAAACTCGGTCATTCGAAATTGGTGTTGCCAAGCTTCAGAACCTTCAGACTCAAATCGGTGTCACCGAGATGAGAAAGTCGGTCCCACCAAATTGGCAAACCCTAGACTTTGGAAGAATCGGACTAACCGAGATTGTATTTTCGTCCCACTGAAAATCCCAACGCTCACAAGATTTGAACTTTCGGTCTCACCGAAGTTGTCAACTTCGGTCTAACCGAGATTGGTCAAATGTGTGTAACGGTTGGATTTTGTGTGGAGGCTATAAATACCCCTCCACCTCCTCTTCATTCGTGGAGAGAGCCATCGAAAGAACTACCACTCCTACCTGATATTTCGAGAAGAAAACTACCTACCCTTGTGTTGAGATCAAGTTGCTCCACTCCCACCATATGAAACTTGATTTCTAGCCTTCCCAAGTTGCTTTCCACTCAATCCCTTCCTCCACCACAGCCAAATCAGTGAGGAGAGTTGAGTGTTGGGAGATTATCATTTGAAGCACAAGAGCAAGGAGTTCATCATCACCAACCCCATCTATTACCTTTTGGAGGGTGGTGCCTCCTAGATTGGTTAGGTGTCACTTGGGAGCCTCCGTCATGATGTGGAGTTGAACCAAGGAGTTTGTAAGGGCAAGGAGATCGCCTACTTCGTGAAGATCTACCTCGAGTAAGGCTAGTCCTCCGTGGACGTAGGCCATGATGGCATAGACAAGGTTGCTTCTTCGTGGACCCTTCGTGGGTGGAGCCCTCCGTGGACTCGCGCAGCCGTTACCCTCCGTGGGTTGAAGTCTCCATCAACGTGGATTGACGATAGCACCACCTATCGGAACCACGAGAAAAATCTCCGTGTCACCAACTTGCGTTTGCTCTTCTCCACCTCTCATTTACTATACGTGCAATTTACTTTCCGCTGCCACAACTCTAGAATTGCATGTGTAGGGTGATACTTGACTTGGTTGTCATTGTGAACTTGCTAAGAAACTACTCCAATCAAAAGGCAAAAAATTTTAAGTTGTCAAGTAGTCTAATCACCCCCCCCTCTAGACATACTTCCGATCCTACAAGTGGTATCAGAGCTTTGGTTTCCATTGGATTGGTTTCATTGCATTGACTCCATAAGCTTGGTTTCACAACCTAGGAGTGTATGGTGTCTAGTGAGGGTAATTTCCGAGAGGTCCTTACTTTGATGGTTCAAACTTTGCTAGTTGGAAGCATAAAATGAAAATGCATATTCTTGGACATAACCCGCCGCATGGGGCATTATTTGTGTTGGCTTGCAAGGTGAGTTCTTCAAGGAAGGAAAAGTTCCGGATCGCGGGCTACTGCGGATGAGTTGCGGATGTTACGTAACAATGCTCAAGCTTGTGACATTCTCTTCAATGCTTTGTGTCCCGAGGAGTTCAACAAGATCAGCCGCCTTGAGAATGCAAAAGAGATTTGGGATACTTTGGTCGAAATGCACGAAGGTACCGAGTCCGTGAAGGAATCAAAGCTAGATGTTCTTCAAGGTCACTTGACAAGTTCAAGATGAAGGAAGGTGAAGGAGTCGCTGAAATGTACTCTAGGCTTGCTCTCATCACCAATGAGATGGCAGGCTTAGGAAGCGAAGAAATGACCGACCGATTCATCATCAAGAAGATTCTCGAGCTTTGGATGGAAAGTATGACACCGTGTGCACTTTGATCCAAATGATGCCAAACTACAAAGATCTCAAGCCTACCAAGTCATTGGAAGAATTGTTGCTCATGAGATGACACTTAAAGATAAGGAAGAGCTTCACAACAAGTCAAGTGGTGCTTACAAAGCTGCAGTTGAAGCTCCCACATCCTCAAGTGACAAGCTAGTTTCCAATGAAGAGATAAGCCTAATGGTGAAGAACTTCAACAAATTCTACAAGAGTAGAAGCAAGGAAAGAAGCTCAAAGTCTAGATCATATGATGAAAAGAGATCTTCTAGTCGTGATCGAAATCTGCTACAATTGTGGAAGACCCGACACTACTCAAATGAGTGTTCGACTCCTCACAAGAGAAGAGAAGAATCTCCAAGAAGAAGAAGCTCAAGAGAAGAGTCGCCGAAAAGAGAGAAGGAGTAGAGATGATCGTTATGAACGAAGATCTTCTCGGAGAAGCAAGGATTCGGAAAGGAAAGACAAGTCATCAAGGAGCTACACAAGAAGAAAACATCAAGCTCATGTTGGTGAATGGGTTTCCGCCCGACTCGACAATCACTCCGAAAGAAGCTATCACTCCAACTCCGAATCTGACCAAGATGAAGGTGTTGCGGTCTTGCTCTCGTGTCCTCCAACTCCAACTCCTATGACATATTTGATTCTCCAAATGAGGGAATTGGAAGATGCTTCATGGCAAAAGGCCCCAAGGTATCACATCCTGAGTTTATTGACTTTGATAGTGATGAGGATGACTTGCTTGGTGAAGATGAGCTTTTACATGATAAATCTAGTGAGCTTAGTAATGATGAACATGCTAGTAGTCTTTATAGTCGAGAAGAGTCGAATGACAATGCTATGAAGGAGATTGAGCGCCTAACTAAAGAACTAAACACTCTTAAGTTAGCTCATGAAACAACTCAAGAAGATCATAGAGAGCTCCTAAGATCTCATGAGAAGCTACGCTCGAGAAGCTCAATCTAGAGCAAGAACATGAGTTTCTAAAAGCTATCAATGACGATCTTCGAAAGAAGAGTTCTTCATATCTTGCCAAACGACTTCTCTTGTCTAATTTCTTGCCACCTATCAAAACTAAGCATGACAAGCATAAGAAAAATTCTTCATCCAGTAGTAACAATAATCATGCTAAATCAAATGTTGTTACTTCTAGTAATTCTCTTGATTCCACTAACAATGTTTCAAGCCAAGTTTCACTTGAGCAAGAAAATAGTCTATTGAAAGGGATTATAGAGAAAGGTGTCTACAAGAGTCTTGCGGAAGCAAAAGCTTTGAGGAAATTGTTCGCAAACAAGGAAGACACCGAAGAATCAAGGAATTGGTTTTGAGCGAAAGTTCAACGCCGAGGGTGTTGAATGGGAAGAAGGTCAATATCCCACTCCAAAGTTCGTCTCTCAAGAGGAGAAGTATGATCCTACTTCTTCCAATGAGGAACAAGCTCAAGATGACCTTCCACCACAAGACCACAAGCTAAAAGGCAAGGACAAGCTTCAAGAGGAGATTGATGCATTCATTGAAGCACCCAAGGCCATGGTCAAGTGGGTTCCCAAGGCAACTTCAAGTTCTACTTCAACAAGCTCAACTACTACCCCAAGGATTCCCATCAAGATGATGTGGATCCCGAAGAAGAAGAACTAGAGAGTTCTTGAGGGTGACTCCGCCAATATACTTCACTCATATTCATTTTGGCGAGGACTTGTGCAATCAACTTCCACATCTTGCACTAGTTCATGGAGTCACAAACCCTCATGTTGGTAAGTCAAGGGACAAGGTAATCATTGCTTTCATGGACATCATCTATTGTGTACTTCAATCTATGTCCATGGATATTCTTGTTTGTTCCCTGTGGGACTAACCCATGTAGGTATTGAAAGTGCCCGAATCCAAAGGATTGCTCCCAACTCTTGATGATCTTCATCAACATTGAGCATCCACATCTTCAACATCTACATGAAGTCTTCAACGACAACCCAAGGTTAGTTTGACCCTTTAAAAGGGGTTCTCACATCAAGGGGGAGCTTTGCTCTAAAGAAATGAGCTAAAGCATCTTCTAATGATGTGAACACATCAATGCTTTATGGAAAAGTGGTAACCCCACTTGTGCTTAAACGATGAGTATGACCTATGATCAAATGTTCTCATTTGACTCCTAAGTCAATATACTCATATATAGATGACCTAGTCATCGCCAAATTGTGTGCTAGATGTTAGTGTTTTGTTTGTGCATGTTTGACACATATTTCATTTGCTATCTTATTGTGTGAGCATGTTGGATGCATGATTTTATCCATTCGAGGACATCCATTTGTTGCTTTGGTCTTTTGGTTTTCTTCCTTTTGACCAAATGGATGGACAAGAATGCCTAAGTTCCTCCCTAGCTATCTATGCTTTCTTGTCTCAAACTCTATTCATGCTTATATCACAAACTTTGAACAAGACTTTTTGGACAGATCGAGTGAGGAGCACTCGGAGCCACCGATCCGTCAAAAGCCTAACTTCCAAAACCTTCTAGTACTTTCGGTCAAACCGATATACTCAAATCGGATGCATCAAATCACTTAGATTGATCTAGGTTTTCACCTCGGTGAAACCGAAGTTTCAAATTTCGGCGTGACTGGTGTGTAATCGCACGCATCAACCATCTCGGTCCCACCGAAGTTTTCAAACTCGGTCCCACCGACACCGAAGGGTATATATACCGAGGACAGAGCGCGTTGATTACTTCTTCAAACGCTTCGCCTCAAACCCTTCGCTGCCGTCGCCTTGGTCTCCGGATCGTCTCCGCCGTCGTCGCGCGCGCGCCGCTGGTCTCCATCGCCGTCAACGGTCCTTCTCATCGCGCCGTTGCCGCCGTAGTGAAGCTCCACCGCATTGGGTGAGTTTCATCCCTCTCGTGCTCCAACCGCTGATTCAATACACGTTAGGCGTTGCCAAGTTTCTTGCCAAGATTGAGATCTCCTATCCCGCCGTTTAGATCATAGAACAAATTTCGAGTGAAAATTTTAGGGTTAGGTTTCCGCCGAACACATCTCGGTGTGACCGATTCGACATTTTCGGATCGACCGATTTGGCCTCGCCATTGCATCGCACTTTCGGTGAAACCGAAGTTGTGCAAATCGGTAAGACCGAAGTGAAGATTCAGTGAAACCCTAGTAGTCTCGGCTAGACGAAACCCATTTCGTCCAACCGAAAGTGGTGTATGTGGTCTGTTTAGACACTTCGGTTTCACGAATTGATAGACTCGGTCGACCGACATGTATTCTGTGAAAACCTAAAACTAAAGTTTGAACTCATTCTTTTGCAAAATCCTCTGCAGTTTGTGATAACTCTTCTATTCGCCTATACCTATTCTATTCACAAAGTTGTCGGTCATGTCCGATGGAAGTGACAATGTAACAGGTCCGAGATGCCGGTTGAGATTCCAGAGGCAGCTACAAGTCCGAAGGAAGCAGTTTTCAGATGATGGAGAGAGAAGCACTCCAAGTGGACTGCTGCTGCACTGCTACAGGCCAGGAGGAAGAGAAATTCGATGAGGAGGATTCAGACTTTATTGCAGATGAGGAGATAACTTCTAAGCCAAAAGGCAAGTGGTTGCCAAGAGCTATCAAGGGCAACAACAAAGAAAGGCACAAGCAAAGTGACAAAATCCTCATTGCACGAAGCTCAGATGGAAGAAACCTCCAAAGAAGATCAAGAAGACTTCCAAGAGGAAGAGGAAAGTTCATGAAGAAGTCGATGATGATGATTTCGATGAGGAAGCACCTCAGCCTCCTCGAAGCGAAGTTGATGGGTGATGCCATCGAGGCAGGAGCACCCACAAAAGCTAAGCAATCAGCTCCAGCAAAGGCAGCCCAAGCCAAACCAGCTGCCAAGCCAAAGAAGACTGTGAGGAACATACCGCTTGAGAGAAGAAGAAGGACAATGTGCCACCTGCAGAATCAGATGATGAGGCTCATGTTTTGCTCAAGCTCGATGTAAACCGCCAGTTCATAATGATGCTCATCCTCGAGCTGAAAATATGAAGGAGAGAAAGGACAAAGGACTCAGGCTATGGAGGCAAGCAGATCCATATGCCACCAGGAGAAGAACAGCAGTTGACCCAAGATTCCACACAAGAGAGCAACAAGACTTTTATGAGACAGTGCTCATGGACAAGAAGCCAATTGTTGCTGACACCAGATATGTAGACTAGAAATACATCGACAGTGAAGAGCACAGAGACTACTTCCCACATGTGCATGAAAGCTTCACTGCTTGTGGGATTGCAGAGTTCGTTGGTCAGAAATTGACTGCTTGGAACGATGAGATGATCATGCGTTCTATGCCACCGCACACTTCTATCCAGATGGCGAATTGTATGGATGATGAGAGGGCGTAGATTCCATTCTCTTGTTGAGGAATGGAGAGCATTGCTGAATGCACCAGTTTCAAGGGAAGATGATATTGATGTCTATGGCATTCAAGAAAAATCACGAGTCAATGAAGAACATGTACAATGAGGTAAAGGAGAAGGATGTTGAGATATGGAAGCTTGGTTCATCTATTATCTTGAGCAGGTCTCCCAACCACCAACACCATTACGAGGCATACTTTGATGCCTAAGTCAGAGACCACCGCATGATAAGAGGGTACTCTATCAACATGCTGCACATTCTAGATCGAAGACACCTTTTAAGGTGATGGACACGATAGTAGAGACTATCAAGAGGACAAGCAGCAGACTGTAAGAGGTCGTGTGGGTTTGCTCCGCATATTCAGATGCTCATTAATGCCAAGTTTGGCACGGACACCTACCGTTGGATAGACCCCACTTGCCACCGCAGCTGAACATGAGGATAACGAGGTTGTGATGACCGAGGATGCTCCCACATCCGTCGAAGGACATGCTAAGTCTGAAGTTGCCAAACAAGCTAAAGTGAGAAGGAAGCAAAGAAGAAGCCCAAGAGCGTTGCAGAACAACTTCTTGAAGCCACTCAGAGAATTGAGCTACGCCTGCCAGCATAGTGCGCCTCAGAGAGCCTTGAGAGGATAGTTGAAGATAAGTTCCATGCTCGACGCAAGTCGATCAAGTGCAGTCACCGTCAACAAGCTTGAGGCGGACATCGAGGAAGCTAAGAGGAGAAGGCAGAACTCATGAGGAGATGGAAGGTGATATGGTCCAGATGACTATGAGCAGCCTGCTCAAAGGCCTACAAAGCCCAGATCAGCCGCTATTCCGATGTCGAGACCCTGGCTACTACATCGGCACCTCCTACAGCTCCGTCGGCCCAAAGACCAGCTCCAGTATCCACTCCTCCAGCTCCACAGACTTCAGCAGAAGCTTTCGCAGATGCAGCTATCTCCACTCCATCGACGCAGACAGGAGCCGCCAGCAGAGTCCCGAGTGACGATTAGCTCTATACCTTTCGAACTTTTTGGTAACTTGTTGCCAAAGGGGGAGAAATTGTATAGATCATAGGGCTTCGAGAGAGAGAGTGCTCGTTTTTGCTCTTTCGTTTGCGGTTTTCCTTGAGATACTTTTGAGTTCTTTGAGATACTTCGTGTGTTTGATACTACGTTTGCTCTATCTTGATGAGTGCTTGATCATACTGTGCTTAATGTGTGCTTGATGCCTATCATATTCCATTCATATCTTGTATGATCATTTACTCATGTCTTGGTGTTTGGGTGCATGCTATTCATTCTTATCATTTTGTGCGCTCCACCAAGATGTATGTGACATGGAAGAGTAACCCATGATCCTAATCGATTGTGCATTTGCATTCAAACGCAAATCTTAAATAATGCACAAATTTAGGGGGAGCTCTTGCTTATCACATACTTCTCAAAGCGACGATGTCATTCATTGATTATATCATTTGTCGAAGCTTTGATCTATATGTTGTCATCAATTACCAAAAAGGGGGAGATTGAAAGTGCAACTAATCCCCGGGTGGTTTTGGTAATTAATAACAACATATATATCATTGAACTAATCATTTCTTGAGAATATTTCAGAAAGTTCATTGATATGGGTATGGCAATGTCGATGATGTGGACCCCTCAAAATGCTAAGGAAAACATTGGCAAAAGCTCAAGACTCCATTTTTGGTTTAGTGATCCAAGATCACATTGAGTCCATAGGAAAGCCAATACTATTAAAAGGGGTGAGGTTATGATGATGATCTGGTTGCTCTAAGTGCTTAGTGATTTATCTCTCAAACTATCAGCAATCTTTCATTCCAACATAAACTCATAAGTAATCTCGGTCCCACCGATTCCAAACTCACCACACCGAGATGAACCACCTCACCATATACCCAAACCCTAAGAATCTCGGATTTTCCGATTCCAAACTCGGTCATTCGAAATTGGTGTTGCCAAGCTTCTGTAACCTTCTGTACTCAAATCGGTGTCACCGAGATGAGAAAGTCGGTCCCACCGAAATTGGCAAACCCTAGACTTTGGAAGAATCGGACTAACCGAGATTGTATTTTCGGTCCCACCGAAAATCCCAACGTTCACAAGATTTGAACTTTCGGTCTCACCGAGTTGTCAACTTCGGTCTGACCGAGATTGGTCAAATGTGTGTAACGGTTGGATTTTGTGTGGAGGCTATAAATACCCCTCCACCTCCTCTTCATTCGTGGAGAGAGCCATCAGAAAGAACTACCACTCCTACCGTATATTTCTGAGAAGAAAACTACCTACCCTTGTGTTGAGATCAAGTTGCTCCACTCCCACCATATGAAACTTGATTTCTAGCCTTCCCAAGTTGCTTTCCACTCAATCCCTTCCTCCACCACAGCCAAATCAGTGAGGAGAGTTGAGTGTTGGGGAGATTATCATTTGAAGCACAAGAGCAAGGAGTTCATCATCACCAACCCCATCTATTACCTTTTGGAGGGTGGTGCCTCCTAGATTGGTTAGGTGTCACTTGGGAGCCTCCGTCATGATGTGGAGTTGAACCAAGGAGTTTGTAAGGGCAAGGAGATCGCCTACTTCGTGAAGATCTACCCCGAGTAAGGCTAGTCCTCCGTGGACGTAGGCCATGATGGCATAGACAAGGTTGCTTCTTCGTGGACCCTTCGTGGGTGGAGCCCTCCGTGGACTCGCGCAGCCGTTACCCTCCGTGGGTTGAAGTCTCCATCAACGTGGATTGACGATAGCACCACCTATCGGAACCACGAGAAAAATCTCCGTGTCACCAACTTGCGTTTGCTCTTCTCCACCTCTCATTTACTATACGTGCAATTTACTTTCCGCTGCCACAACTCTAGAATTGCATGTGTAGGGTGATACTTGACTTGGTTGTCATTGTGAACTTGCTAAGAAACTACTCCAATCAAAAGGCAAAATTTTTAAGTTGTCAAGTAGTCTAATCACCCCCCCTCTAGACATACTTCCGATCCTACAAGTACTTAGAGTGGTTATTTGCTTTATTATACTAACGGATCTTACCAAGCTTTCTGTTAAAGTTTTGTGTGGATGTAGTGTCTAATCGAGGATGTTCGATGTGAGAAGAAGGAAGAGAGGCAAGAGCTCAAGCTTGGGGCCCGAGGCACCCCAAGTAAACATTCAAGGAGACTCAAGCGTCTAAGCTTGGGGATGCTGGGGAGGCATCCCCTCTTTCTTCAACAAGTATCGGTATGTTTCGGATTCGTTTCGTTCATGCATTATGTGCAAGTCTTGGAGCGTCTTTTGCAATTAGGTTTTTCTTTTTTCTTTTATGCAACATGCTAGTATGAGATAGTCCTTGGTTGATTTATAGAATGCTCATTGCACTTCACTTAAATCTTTTGAGTGTGGCTTTATAGAATGCTTCATGTGCTTCACTTATATCATTTGAAGTTGGATTGCCTGTTTCTCTTCACATAGAAAACCACCATTTGTAGAATGCTCTTTTGCTTTACTTATGTTTGTTAGAGCGTGGTCATATATTTTGTAGAAAGAATTAAACTCTCTTTCTTCACTTATATCTATTTAGAGAGATGATAGGAATTGGTCATTCACATGGTTAGTCATAAAATCCTACATAAACTTGTAGATCGCTGAATATGATATGTTTGATTCCGTGCAATAGTTTTGCGATATAAAGGTGGTGATATTAGAGTTATGCTAGTGGGTAATTTTGGATTGTAGAGACACTTGTGTAGAGGTTTGCAAGTCCCATAGCATGCACGTATGGTAACCGTTGTGTGACAAGTTTGAAGCATGGGGTGTTTCTTTGATTGTCTTCCTTATGAGTGGCGGTCGGAGACAAGCGATGGCCTTTTCCTACCAATCTATCCCCCTAGGGGCATGCGTAGTAGTACTTTGCTTTGAGGGCTAATAAACTTCTGCAATAAGTATATGAGTTCTTTATGACTAATGTTGAGTCCATGGATTATACGCACTCTCACCCTTCCATCATTGCTAGCCTCTTCGGTACCATGCATTGCCCTTTCTCACCTCGAGAGTTGGTGCAAACTTCGCCGATGCATCCAAACCCCGTGATATGATACGCTCTATCACACATAAGCCTCATTATATCTTCCTCAAAACAGCCACCATACCTACCTATCATGGCATTTCCATAGCCATTCCGAGATATATTGCCATGCAACTTCCATCATCATCATATTCATGACTTGAGCATTCATTGTCATATTGCTTTGCATGATCGTAATATAGCTAGCATGATGTTTTCATGGCTTGTCCTTTTTTTATGTCATTGCTACGCTAGATCATTGCACATCCCGGTACACCGCCGGAAGCATTCATATAGAGTCATATCTTTGTTCTAGATATCGAGTTGTAATATTGAGTTGTAAGTAAATAAAAGTGTGATGATCATCATTATTAGAGCATTGCCCCAGTGAGGAAAGGATGATGGAGACTATGATTCCCCCACAAGTCGGGATGAGACTCCGGACGAAAAAAAGAGAAAGGCCATAAAAAGGAGAAGGCCCAAAAAAAAGAGAAAACAAAAAAAATGAGCAAAAAAGAGAGAAGGGGCAATGTTACTATCCTTTTACCACACTTGTGCTTCAAAGTAGCACCATGTTCTTCATATAGATTGTCTCCTATGTTGTAACTTTCATATACTAGTGGGAATTTTAATTATAGAACTTGACTTGTATATTCCAACGATGGGCTTCCTCAAATGCCCTAGGTCTTCATGAGCAAGCAAGTTGGATGCACACCCACTTAGTTTCTTTTGTTGAGCTTTCATACACTTATAGCTCTTAATGCATCCGTTGCATGGCAATCCCTACTCCTCGCATTGACATCAATTGATGGGCATCTCCATAGCCCGTTGATTAGCCGCGTCGATGTGAGACTTTCTCCTTTTTTGTCTTCTCCACATAACCTCCACCATCATATTCTATTCCACCTATAGTGCTATATCCATGGCTTGCGCTCATGTATTGCGTGAGGGTTGAAAAAGCTGAAGCGCGTTAAAAAGTATGAACCAATTGCTCGGCTTTCATCGGGGTTGTGCATGATGGGGGCATTTTGTGTGACGAAAATGAAGCATGGCCAAACTATATGATTTTGTAGGGATAAGCTTGCTTTGGCCTTGTTGTTTTCAAAAGACATGATTGCTTTATTAGTACACTCGAAGTATTATTATTTTTATGTCAAATGATAGACTATTGCTTTGAATCACTCGTGTCTTAATATTCATGCCATGATTAGACATATGATCAAGATTATGCTAGGTAGCATTCCATATCAAAAATTATTCTTTTTTATCATTTATCTACTCGAGGACGAGTAGGAATTAAGCTTAGATGCTGATACGTCTCCGTCAGATCTATAATTTTGATTGTTCCATGCCAATATTATTCACTTTCATATACTTTTGGCAACTTTTTATATTATTTTGGAACAAACATATTGATCCAAAGGCTGATGCAGTTCTCATGTCATTGCATGTTTTTGTTTCGCAGAAACCCAATATCAAATGGAGTCCAAACGGATAAAAGCGGACGGAGATCTTTTTGGAATATTTACGATTTTGGGAGGTAAAATCAACGCGAAGCGGTGTCCGAGGTGGTCACGAGGTAGGGGCGCCCTACCCCAGTGCGCGCCCTGGCCTCGTGGTCCACCAGAAGGCGGTTGATGCTCTTCTTCTGGCGCAAGAAAGCTAATTTTATGAGAAAGATCTGGGCGAAAGATTCACCCCAATCGGAGTTACGGATCTCCAAATATAAAGGAAACGGTGAAGGGGTAGAATCTGAGAATGCAGAAACAGAGAGATAGATCCAATGTCGGAGGGGCTCTCACCCCTCCCAAGCCATGGGAGCCAAGGACCAGAGGGGAAACCCTTCTCCCATCTAGGGAGAAGGTCAAGGAAGAAGAAGAAGAAGGGGGGCTCTCTCCCCCTTGCTTTCGGTGGCGCCGGAATACCGCCGGGGCCATCATCATCACCGCGATCTTCACCAACACCTCCATCATCTTCACCAACATCTCCATCACCTTCCCCCATCTATATCCAGCGGTCCACTCTCCCGCATCCCACTGTACCTCTACTTGAACATGGTGCTTTATGCTTCATATTATTTCCCAATGATGTGTTGCCATCCTATGATGTCTGAGTAGATTTTCGTTGCCCTATCGGTGATTGATGAATTGCTATGATTGGTTTGAGTTGCATGTTTTATTATTGGTGCTGTCCTATTGTGCCCTCCGTGTCGCGCAAGCGTGAGGGATTCCCGCTGTAGGGTTTGCAATATGTTTATGATTTGCTTATGGTGGGTGGCGTGGAGTGATGTAAGCACTGACCGAGTAAGTAGGTTGTTTGCGTATGGGATAAAAGGGGACTTGATGCTTTAATGCAATGGTTGGGTTTTACCTTAATGAATCTTTAGTAGTTGCGGATGCTTGCTAGAGTTCCAATCATAAGTGCATAGAATTCCAAGTAAGGGATGATATGTTAGCTTATGCCTCTCCCTCAAATAGAATTGCAGTAGAGATTACCGGTCTAGTAACATAGTCAATTGCTTAGGGACAATTCCACAACTCCTACCACCACTTTTCCACACTCGCTATATTTACTTTGTTGCTTCTTTATCTAAATAGCCCCTACTTTTTATTTACATGTTCTTTACTTTCTTGCAAGCTTACCCGAAAACACCTACAAAGTACTTCTAGTTTCATACTTGTTCTAGGTAAAGTAAACATTAAGCGTGCGTAGAGTTGTATCGGTGGTCGATAGAACTTTAGGGAATATTTGTTCTACCTTTAGCTCCTCGTTGGGTTCGACACTCTTACTTATCGAAAACTGTTGCGACCCCCTATACTTGTGGGTTATCAGTTCCACACAGGAAGGATCCCTTCAGTGATGCTCAATCACTTTGGGTTGTAGGTGTTTGGGTTTGGATTTTTCCTCACTGATGATTTTCGATCAAAGTCCTCGGAGGATGGGATGCTCTCAGTGACAAGTGTTAATTTCTCTCGGAGCAGCCAACCAACTAGTGGTTGTAGGGGGCGGCTATTTATAGCCTAGGGAGCAACCCGACATGATAAGACATAAATGCCCTTCAATAATATGACCATTAGGTGGATAAGATATTTTGGGACAGCTGGCGCGTAGCACAACAACGGTCAGAAATTTGAGCTCACAAATTCCTCAGGGCTATCATGTTCCTCACTTGTAGGCAATCCGCATTGGCGAATTCCTAACTCCTCAGCCAGAACAAATTCTTCAGAGAACAGAAGATCTTCGTCTCTGTCACTGAAGAAATTGACTGAACTGTATGAGATTTTCAGTGGCCTCACTCGAAAGGATAGGTTAGGTGTAGGATTTTGAGATGAGCATCACTTGGAAACTTTTCATTAGTTTTACTTCGACCCCCTTTAACAGTACGGTGTTTCCTATGGCTCAAGAAAGAGAAAATGAAACTACGAAAACAAAAGTCTTTTCGCGCTTCATAATCCTCGCATCAATATCGAAGTCTTCAAGGACACACCAATTTCCTCACTTTCAAAGTCTTCAGGAAAACCAAAGTCTTCAACTGAAGACATTCATTTTTAGGGGTCAACTTTCATTGTAAATATCAAACTCCTCATAGACTTATAGAACCTGTGTACACTCATAAACACATTAGTCCCTTAACCAATAAGTCTTCAATACACCAAAATCACTGAGGGGCACTAGCTGGACTTACACTTTTCACAGACATTGAGATTCGAGTTAAAATTCCCCAATCCGATATAGGGCACATACAATGATGATATCTTAACGATGCCACATACAATAATCAGTGAGGTAAAAAAGAGAAAAAAGACATTGCCTTCTCTTGCCTAAGAAATGGCCTCTTAATAAGAAAGCCTTAAAAAAATAAAGACACCAAAGGGCATCTGATAAAAAAAACAAAAGTCAGTACAATGGACAGAGAACTCGACCAGGATGGACCATAAAAACTAAATTACATTGAAAATCATACCAGATTTGTTCTTCCACAGTTGTATGCCGCCCGCTAAAGATTAGAAATTGCACTTAACAAACACTAAAGGAAAGGGACACCTGCAAACGGACTCGTCATGCCAAGCTTTAAAGACTGCAATATAGCCACTCGCCCCTGAGACGAGATCTATAAATCACTGAAGCATGCATCACCCCAGATAGTACATGCTTGCAATGGATGACGTTCAGAGGGTTGGAGAAACCGAACCATGCCACCGAACAACATGGAAGAAGATGTCAAAGCCGCCACACCAATAGCCATCCATTAGCTTTCGTTGAAAGACGCACCAACTGCCAAGATTGAAAGAGAACCAACAGATGTGGGGAGACAAACTCTCACAAGCATCTTCTTCAACGCTGAATTGGACATCGTCTATGTAGGAAACTACAAAAGAGACATTAATTCAACACACCATCGACGCGACCACCTCGTTGATGTCGCCAGAGAAACAAAATCTAAGGAAAAGAAAATGAAACGGATGGGTCCCCACTCCCATCTATGTGGTAGTCGGACCGGAAAGAGGGGAGGACTGAGGCGGTGGTCTGTGGGGAAGTTGTGACAACGCTTACTAGGGTTGCGATGAGCAGCAACCAACGAGTTTGTCATGCTTTTCGTAGATAGCAACTAGTCATCATTCTTAACAAGAAAGATTGACATTTATCTTTGGTGTACGGGATTTTCCCTTGTGTTCACACATTTTCAATTTTTGCTTTTATTCTATCACCCTATAAGTTTATTAAGACCTCGTAATATTAAATGCTAGAGATATCAATACTACATTATATAACAAGTTTCTTTTCTATTCCATTCCTCTAGGTAGCAACATGGGGAGGTTTCCTTTCCTTCTCTTCTACTATTTGTTTCTTTCGCGCCAAGACAACACTGTTTTCGGTTTTGTTCCGTTGTCTGATGATAGTGGAACACGATCCAATTGGATTGTATGGAAAAAGAAAATATAACAAGTTTTATTGCATTCTCTAGATGGCGTGGAACTACATAAAAGAATTCTTTCGATCACCTTATTTTACCAACCATTCTACGTGGCTTAATAAGTCTCATATATTCCTACGCCTTCCCCCGCAAAAAAAAAAAAAGATTCCTACGCCTTCACGGTGATGATGTGCTCGGAGGCTGCTGACCCCGCATCCACCGTCATGGTGTGGGAGACGGGCGTGGTCTGCGAAGGGTGGTCCACCGTTAAGTTGTAATCGCCGTGGGCGAGGTCGAGCTCGAGCATTCCATCCGCGTCGGTGGCGGCGGACGTCTTGTGCGTCTTCCACTCGGCGATGAGCTTGTCGACGAGGTCGCCGACGGGGAGGTTCTTGAAGCTGTTGTCGGTGAGGCACATGACGTAGCATCCGAAGGGGTGCCAGGCGGCCCACATGACGATGCCCTGCACGCCGGGGTGGGCGTAGCCTTCCCTGAGTATCTGCTCCAGGAACTTGACCTGGTTGGGGCCCTTGACGACGTCGACCTCGGTCATCCACATGGGCAGCTTGAGCTGCGCGAGCGTGTCGAGGGCGCCCCTGACGTAGGGGAGGTTGGGCGTGGTGAAGTGGCTCTCGAGGCCGACGCCGAGCTTGAGGCCGGCGTTGCCGGGGTAGCCCTGGATGAGCTTCATCTTGGCCATGTACTTGGAGGGAGTGATGTTGGGGTCCATGGGCTGCGACAGCGTGTTGAACTCGTTCATGAAGAGGATGGCGGTGTGGTCGATCTGCCCGACCTGCTGGTAGATCATGGGCGACGCGTTGGGGCCGAGCTTGGTCTCGAAGAAGTTGAAGTGCACGTTCTCGTTCACCACGTCCCAGTGGATGAGCCTCCCGGCGTAGCGCGACACCACGTTCTTGAGCCGCTTCTGCATCGCCGCCTTGAGCTGGTTCAGGTTCATGGGCGTCACCCACTTGAGCTGTGAATTCTGGTCGTCCCAGAACACGTTGTGCCCGCGCACCTTGACGCCGTACTTCTGGGCCATCGCCATCATGGCGTCCGGGGTGCGGTAGTCCTCCTGGTTCTGGGCCCACTCCGTGCCGTACCACTTCATCTCGTTCTCCATGGTCGCCACCGTGAAGCGCGAGAAGAACCACTTCTCATAGGCCGGGTTGCTGAGGATCTCCTTGGTCATCGCGTTGCCGAACGGGAACCCGGCGCGGAGGAGCTGGATGCTCACGTTGGCGTTCGCCATCGGCTGCCCGTCGGGGCCCCTGGCGACGATCTTCACCGTGCTCCGGCGGGCCTTGTTGGCGGACTGGCGGGCGTGGGCGTCCCATTCCTCGAAAGAGAAGGGCTGCAGGGAGACGCTGTCCACCCAGATGTCCACCGGAGCCTCGCTCTCGAAGAAGACCTCTCCTTGTCCGTAGTGATAGGCGCGCGCAGTCATGCCACCCTTGAGCATGGTCCAGCAGCCGGACTGGGCGTCGATGCCGCCGGCGGTGATGTTCTCGCCGTTGGGGGCCTTGACCACCGCGCGCACGTGGGCCGTGCCGGTCGACACCCGCAGCCATGCTGCACACGCGGAACACCAAGATGAACTTCGTCGATCACATGCACTGCATCATGTCATGCACACCTACGTACGTTACGTGCATTCGGTATGTACGTTGTATATATACCTGATAGCGAGTAGTGAGTGTCGCCCTTCATCTGGATTTTCTGGTAGACGCTGTGGGACGGCGAGGCGGCCGCGCCGCCGGTGCCCGACGGGAGGCTCCTCGCGCCCTGCACCACGGCGAACTTGTTGCCGGAGGCCGACTTTCTGATGCCGGCCTTGATGTCCCGGCGCGTCGACCACCCCATCAGGCCGTTGTTGAACTCGCCGTTCTGGATGATGCCGCCTTTGTAGAGGGGCTTCATCGGATCACCCAGGCACTGAAACCACGACGATATATGCTTGTAAACGATTTATGAAAAAGAACTGATGGTTGTTTATTTGTCACACAATCAAACCATAGATTTCGTTTTTGAAGGATGCATGCATGCATGCACAGATTAAGATCGATACAAACAACACCAGAAAGACTCAACAGGAACGCCGTTACTTGCCTCGATACTAGCCGTATGATCATATTCCACAGACTGGACAATGCACCCTGCATCAAACATATATAGACATACGTCAGCGAGGTGACCGTGCGTTTCACATGCCCATATGCACATTATATCATTCACCTTAATTAACGTACGGGCATATAAAATTCCATTAAAGATCGCGGGCAAAGCAAACCGATCGAAAAGACAACACAATTTAATCACCATCAAGGCATCAACTGACCTTGGAGCAGTGAGATCCATAGCAAAGAGAGAACCAGTTTCTCGACGAAATTCCTCATTGTCACCCCTCTCAGCTGCTCCTACCGACGAGATAAGATGCGTTAGTGAACGGACATATGGAGGCAAATATATAAGCACGGAGGGCAGAGTAACCGGTGAACTTGTCAGTTTCACTTGACTCGGTGCTGCTCGATCAGCGACAGATACGGTGGTGGAGGTGTAACCAAGAGGCAGTTCAGAATGTGCGGACGCAGTTGAGGCATGCCATATCAAGTTCCCAAAGAGTGTTACGGACTGCGTCCTCGTTGCATGCGTCGCCTCAGCCTCTGGTGTTGGGGCTACTCTAGCAGAATTGGTCGAGCAGAGTCCCGTTTTTGAAGAAAAAACTAGTGTTGGGGCTACTATTAAAGGGGGATCGAACGTCGTGATGGTTCGACCTCGTTCGATCCCCACCTCCCTTCTACGACAACCATCTGTGCGATGGGCCACGCCCGCAGAAAAAAATCGACGATAGAAAAACCTCACGGTCTATAGCAGCGAAAACCAGAAGAAAAAAACCCCGCACGTCCTCCACTTCTCCCACGATCTCCATCCGCAGATCTCTCTCCCGAGTCCCGAACCACCCAGCCGGCAACCCTGCACTCTCCCTCTCATGCGCCGCGTATCTCATCTAGGCCTTGACCTCAACCCGCCCTCTCCGCTGCTGGTGGCTCGTGTGGATGGCTGCGGGCGTCATGCGACCGGAAGAGCGCCCTTGGAGGTGGTGGCAGTATCGGCCTTGTCCTGGGAGGATAGGTCTTTCTTGGACGATGACCTCGATAACGACCCAGCACGTGGTGTCGTGATCTTGCAGGAGTGTGTGTCAATAGCATCGGCGGCTCGGGGGTAGCTGGCCGCGCAGCAGTCGATCAGGGCGGCGACGATGGCCTCGTCCCGGGACATCGACCGATCTGGCAGTGGGACCATGGGCCGTCGCTGGTGGTGAGGACAAGCTCGAAAGAACCACCGTGAGGACCTTGTTCAGCGGCACTCCTCCGGCAAGGGCAGGTTGGAGATATTTGAGATGTGTCCTCTCCGCCTCCAAGAAAGATTTTGTGATGTGCTTGGTGATTCTCTCTCCGCCTCCAAGAAAGATTTTGTGATGTGCTTCTTGGTGATTAAGTATGTGATTCTTTGTTTTGCAATATATTCAGCACTGTTATTTGTTCATGTTATTAGCTGCCAATCTGAGACGTGGGCAAAAGAAACAGCGGTGATGCACACAACCCTACACAGCGCCACACGTTGTGGGTCAAGTGTGCAACAGCGGCTGCTCCACCATGGAATCAAATGAGTGAGGTATTTTGCCCCTTTCCAAATTCTGGAATCTTCCACTTCTATAGAATCCGACCAGCTGTTCTTACTTGTTAATCAAATGTTTGAATCAGTAAGGGTGCACGGTGCAGCAGCTGTTCTATACATTAGTTCATCCATCTAATATAGAATCAATACTTTATACCCCCCCCCCTCATATCCCACTCTTTTCATCACACAATTCAGTAGAAATCCTCTTCGCGTGTATCTTACCAAACTGACCTCATAAATTCAAGCCAAAGACTGTACTGGCAACAATTGTAAATTCAGAAAATGGGAAGAAAGTAAACCTGCTGATACGGCAATCAGAACAGAGACTTGTGCACATGTTTCTTTACTTTTCGAGTACTTTTGCACCATCAATTATCAGTTGTGATCACTCAGTTCTCTAATGAAGTTGCTTGTTGATTTTGGTCGTCGTTTCCAGTTTGCCCTGTCATCTTGATAATATTTGCCCTGTCATCTTGCTAATAATGCAGTCAACTTTATTTCGCTTTAAGCATCATCGATCATTCAATCCCGGTAGTGAACAGTATTACGATTTAAAATAGTAAGCAAATTCAAAAAAAATCCAATTTTTTTGTGATGGAATATACTTGAGTGTGTGATGTCCGTGCAAATTTGGAGAAGTTTGAACATTCGAGGAGCTCGTGTCAAAAAAAAAAAGTCAAATTCGAGGCTGAGAGAAACCTTTGGAAAACAACACTCTTCATGCCTGGATTTGTCTTTTTTGCTGCGCGCTACTCGAATGCCCAAACATCACCAAATTTTGCATGAACATCACGCACATGTGCATCTTGCTTGAACAAAAAAATCGGAATTTTTTGGCACTTTTTTCTATTTTTAATCATGGTACTGCTCACCGGGCTCATTTGAGCCCGGGCATCAAAGGGGATTTCCTGGACTTTGTGCGCTAATGTGCTTCCTTTGTTTCCTGTGGGGTTCTAAGTCAAAACATGAGGCAAATGCTGATAAATAATAATGTTGGTGTAATGCCTTTCTCGGAAACATAAAAATGTACTTGTCAGGTTCTACAAACAATAAAGATTCTTATTTTTGCTATACAAGCGTATGTACCATATTATTTTATTAGCATACAAGGGGAAAGCATAAGGGAGAAGGGGGCTCCATAAAGAAAGAACAAGAAGGTGACCCTGGAAAATAAGCAGCTGGAGAACACCAAGCTTATTGTGGAATTTGTAAACAAAATGCTGTCAATACCTGAGAAAATTGCTGGTGAGAACATCACGCATGTTCTCCTTATAGTTTTTAAATGAACTTGTATGTTTACCTCTTTTTTCACTAGAATACTAGATAATGGGGCATAGATATTTGAGAAGGCTTAGTGCAATTAATCTCTTTATCTTGTAGTACTTTACACATGGATTCCATTATCGGAACAGGAGATCCTAGCAATAGAAAATCATAGATGTGTACTATATTGTTGGCCAAAGGTTAACCATATGTACTATACGGACTTCTTTATATTTATATCATTTGGTATGGTTGTCTTGTCAATGCTACAAATTGGTATTTCTACTTCTAGAAAAATATATATTAGTTTTCCAAATAACTGCTATTGACCTTACATGATTCTTTGAGGTCTTACAAATCTCTATTTATTAGGACATACACTTGAACATTTATAGGAAGTATCTTACTTTGTTTGTTGGAAAGTGATACAAACCAACGTGGATAGTGCTATTGTTCCTATGCATAGGCCAAATTAGTCATGGCTATTATAGACTTCCAATTCTTATAGCACTACACTAAATGAATGGGGTTACTCACTGTTTTAGAGGAGTTTGTCAATAATTTGGCTATGTGGTGTCGAAGTATTCCCCCATGATGCTACACCTTCAAGGGTGACACTAAGTAAGCATTCAGATGCACAGATATAAAAGAAGCTCAATCGGTACGTAGAAGTTGTGTTGCAGATGACGAGGCCATGGGGTTAAATTTGTCTCCTCAAGTTGAGCAAGAAGCATGGTGTCATTAATGAGATGTTCACAGCATTTCTTAAAAGTTTATTTGATGGTGTGGAATATTTGTTTCTTGTTAAGTTTTTTGTATATTTCTATATTTATTTGTACAAAATGGAAGCTCCAGATGAACTCCATATACTCTTCCAACTTCATTCAATAAGATTAAAGTATGCAATATGTTTTTGAATAGTACATGTACTATATATTTTGAATAGTATATATATATATATATATATATATATATATATATATATATATATATTCAAATGGTATTAAAATTCTTTCCTTATAGAGGAATAAATTCTTTTGCATGGTAAAAATATTCCAAAGCAATATCATTGTCATTGGATTCACTAAGTCATGCATTATCAACGGTGGCAGAGGCGGAGAAAATGTTGTTATGAGATTACAAGTTTAACTTGTGCTAGCACTGCCTAAATTTGTGGTGTGGAGCCATGAGGTCTACATGACATCAGTAGGTTGCTAGCACTGCCTAAATTTGTTGTTCCGTGGCAACGCACGGGTATTCAGCTAGTTGCCATAAAAAATGTTCGGGTTGTCATGCTTAAAATCCGAACATTCAGGATTTATCATTGCTGGGTTTTTTTTGCGGTTGAAAAGGGAGTTTATTGATCAGCCGAATGATAGGTCCAGCTTACATAGGCGAGGCACATCACTTGTCCCAGAGTTTATGTTACAAGATCGGAGCCCGGCAAAACAGAGTGAACGCCGGCTCCTCAACCACCTTACAAGGAAGGGAGATCACAATTGCCCTAAATGCCACCTAAATGTGGCGTCTTCCACAACTCAAACTCCGCTCTAATGTTGGTTGCCACTGCCGCGAGCAACGCCGCAACATTGTCGAAGACACACTTGTTCCTCTCAAGCGATATGATCCGAGTCCCTATTACATGCTCCAAAGATCACCCTAAATCGAGCCTGCATGCCTCCATATTTGGAGGTTGTGGGGTGTTTTTGGAGCACACTTCATCCTGAAAAAGGTTTGGCGCGAGCCATCTTGCGACGCCTCCTCCCCTCCCTCGTCATAGCGTTGTCTTTGGCCGCCCGCAGTCCCCGCCGACAGCACCGCACCATCGACTCTATCCCGACTCCCATGTCACATTCCTCTTGTTTGAAGCCGGATCCCTCGACTTCCCCGCCTACACATCACCTCCCGCTCTCCACTGGCCCAGCACTAGTGCAGAAATGCTATCGGACTGTCTTCATTAGTGGCGTATCACTTTCAATCCACGTCAATGCTATTTTTTCAAAATAGTGATGGCGTGCATATTTCTTAGGTTACTGGTGGCGTGGTTGCATTTTCACACGCCACAAGTGTGTGGGACCAAGTGTCTTGACTAGGCACAAGTTAGTGGTGACGAGGCACAAGTCTGCACACCACTGGTACTATCACTAGTGCTAACGTGTGCCTTCTCTGCATGCGTTGCAACGTGTCCCATCGAAGAACCAGGGTAAGAAGGCGGAAGGCGGCTGCGACAAACAACATCCCTTCCGCTCACGCCTTCGTCCTGGTGACGGGTGAAACTCGGGTGTGTACCAACTCCAACACATTCATGATTTTCCTAGTTGGTAAAGAAAACCTCTTACCCATCTTTTCTTTCGATTGGTTTGTTTGAATGTAATTTGGCAGTGAAATAATGGTGGATCTTTGTGTGTAGTGATGCTTTTGTGCATTTGGGAGCACGGTCAAGAACAAATATTCTTAAATGGTATGATGGAAGATTTGGTTGCGGCCAATGATTCTTATCTTGATGGCGCATCGGTGCCACAATTTGAGCAATTGAATGAGGAGGACAAATATGACGAATTGGATCAATCTCATTTCTTCGGTTCCTTAAGGAAGAAAGGAATTCAGATCGTAAACTACACCAGGGGTGAGGATGCTGCTCTTGTGAGGGCATGGCAGGATATTACTCTTGAGGCGATCCGTCAGAAAGATCAAACGAGTGCAAACTATTGGAGGCGCATCGAGGAGGTTCCATCATAACCTTGGACATAAATCCAACCAAACTCTCAAATCTCTCACAAACTGATAGGGTACGATTCAAGAGATGTGCAACCATTGGGATGGTTGTTTGGAACAAGTGAGGAACTCTCCTCCTAGAGGTGTCACCAGTGACCAATATGAGAACACTCCTGTTATTTTTTTATTGCCAGATTTTCATAACGTTAAGCATTTTCAACATTGCTCCTCCACATTGTTGGAGGGTACTGGATGTCGTGGTCCTAAGACTGGCAGTAGAAAGGGGGGTAGGTATCGAGAAGCAAGATCTCAGCTATGGTGAAGGTGTACACACAAGATTTACGAGTTCAGGCCCTTCGCGGAGGAAGTAATAGCCCTACGTCTCGGTGCCCGGAGGCGGTCGATTGGATTATGTGTGTATGATGTTACAGGGGGTGCGAACCCTTGTGCCAGAGAAGGGGGTGGCTTATATAGAGTGCGCCAGGACCCCAGCCATCCTCCATTACAAGGGATTCAATGTACATAAAGACAGGGCGTTACAGGTAACACCAACTATAAGTGCTATTAATGACCTTTAAGACTCCAGAGCTAATGCCTGACCGTTGCAGTGCTGAGTGACTCCTGGTCTTCAGTAGGTCGAGTGGTTCCTTGTATGGTCGAGTGACTCAGGTAAGAAGGGTACCCGAGTGATATGATTGTCGAGTGGATTGCACTCGACACCCTTGACTGGGGGTTCTTTGTCATCTCCTGGACTTCTTTGCTTCTAGGGTAGTACCTTGGGTAGGGCGTATAGGTCAGGCCTATGACCCTATCCCGGGTCTGTATCCTCATCAGTAGCCCCCGAATGGACTAAGGTCCGAGTGGAAAGTAGGTTGAAGTTGAACTTGCTCCGAGCATTGCGTCTCGCGAGTGTGTCACGCAGGACGGAGGACTCCTGTTGAAACTTCAGCTTCGATTCAGTCTCCTTGATCGATTCAAAAAATCGTCGAGTGAACTTGTGACATCATCTGTTGACTATTGCTTTGGGGCACATAATCTTTGGCGCGATTGATTGCCCTGAATTTCACGGGATACAAAATTTCGGGAAAGTGCGCGGGACGAAGTGCGCCGAAGTAAGCGGGGTGGATAAATAGGAGCGCCTCGATCTCTGCGCCACCTTTTTCGCCACGTACGACGCGCGTGACTGTTGCGGGATTTGACAGGATCGCCTGGTCCCACGTGTCAGCCACTCGGAAGCGGTCCTTTATAAGGCAAAGGAGTCGAGGCGCCTGTACTGTGCGCGTCTGTTTTCTCTCTTCTTCCTCCGTTTCTCCACCGCATCCGGCTCCTCCGTTCTCGACGCCGCCGCTCTGCCACTATGGTGAAGGACAAGACGGCGGCGCTGGAATGCGCGAAGAAGGCGATGGGGCGGCGAAGGGCAAGAAGCAGAATCGCGGGTCGTCGTCGCGCTCGGGGCTGCCGCTAGGTTGGATCCAAGGTGATTGGGTCCGGTCTTCGCTCCGGCAGGAAGATCTGTACGAGCTGGTGGAGTCCGGGCTGATCGCCAAGGGTGCAGGAAGGCTGCCTGAGGGAGAGTCGGAGCCGCAACCTCGACCGGGTGAGTGTGTATTGCTCACTACCCACGTCGACCGGGGCTTCTCGCTTCCTCCGCACCCCTTCTTCCGGGGATTCTTGAATTTCTTCGACGCCCAACTCCATCACTTTTCTCCCAATACCATCACGTACCTTGCTGCCTTCCTGTCTATGTGCAAAAACTTTCTTGGGTGTCGAGCGCACTAGGGTCTTTTCAAGCATATTTTCACCATCCGTTCTCAGTCGGTAAAGAAAGCAAATACAAGCAACGAGAAAACCCATGTCATTCAGATGTGTGGGGGTTTGGGTATCCAAAAAAGGCAGAGGAGCTCTTTCCCTTCCATGACTCTCCCTGAATCGGTTAGAGGCTGGCAGTCGACCTGGTTCTACTACCAGGACCTCGCAACCCCAGGTTAGTCGACCAGACTTCCCCACTTCACCTTTGACCATGTCCAGACTCCTTCCTCGCTGAAAGTGACTGCTGCTGAGAACGTGGAGACAAACATGCTAGTTGAGAGGGTGATCCAACTGATCAAAGAGGGTGTCACTAGTATGGATCTGCTGGAAGTATTTCTCAGTCGACGCATCCAGCCCCTCCAGGCTCGTGACCATCCCATGTGGATGTACTCTGGGGCTGATGACACTGCTCGGGTTCATCCAGAGGAAATGCCAGCCAAGACCGTGGCCATGTGGTTGAAGAGCATTACAGGCAACAAGGACAACCCCAGAGGAGCCAGGAGAGTCGTCCCCTTCAATGATGACAATCAGCCCGACAAGGTGTGTTCTTTATTCCGACTGTTTTTGCATATACATTCCGACTGCTCTTGAGCTCGACTGACTTTCACTCGGCTTCTTGTCTTGTAGGTTTTTACGGACATGTATTCGATGCCCAATAGTGAACAAGTTCTGGAGCAAGGCCAGGAGGGAGAGTCCAGTGCGGAGGAGAGCGGTGAGTGGGAATCTTCAGATGATGATGACGAGGAGGAGAGCGAGGAGTCCGACAACGAGGAGGCGGTCGACTCGCCGCCCCGCTCTGAACGCTGATCCAAGCAACACCATGACCCGGCAGGCGAGCGCGGAAAGAACATGGCTCCAAGCACCCAAACGCAGAAGCGCACTCGGACGTCGACTCCGGAGCCAGCAGAGAAGGTCGCCAAGCAGCCCAAGGTCACTCCTCATAAGACTCGGAAGACTCTGCCGAGGATCAAGATGGACGTCCCTGTTGCCTCAGGGTGAGCATCTTTCTTGTGTTTATCCAGGCCGACTGATACTTCCGTTCTGACTGAATGGATCATGTTCTTTTCCAGCCCAACCTCTGCTGCTACTGACATGGACATTGACAAGGCTCCAGGAGACGAGGAGACCGACGACGCGGCCACCTCCCGAGCCGGTAAGTGCGCTCGACCAAAACTCGCTTAGTCGATTGAGTTGTCGGTTAGTTAAATTTCGGATGTTTTTCTTTTGCTGCAGTTCCACGAGACATCGTCGTGCTTCCCGATGATGAAGAAGAAGAAGTGCCTCTACAGGAGAGGAGGAAGAGAGGCAGGGGTTCAAGCAGGAGAGGGCTTGAAGTTCAAGTCCCTCAGTCGATGCCGGTGCTTGAGGCGGTGGTCGAGCGATCCGGAGATCTGGTTCGGACCAACGTCACATTCGCCAACCCGCCGATGACTAATGACCATCGGGGTCGACTGTTCCTGCTCCTGCTGCTCCGTTGCAACTCCACGCATCTGACCCATCGGCTGCTTCAGTCGCCTTGGAGCCATCACTTTTTACTGCATACCAGACCCAGATGACTCGCCAAGTGCTGCCAGGGAGGCTCTTCGCCAGGTGAACCTTGTTATGGAGCAGGTGAAGGTGATGCATGAGGCCAGCCAGGTGGCCTATAATGCCAGCACCGCTCTGCAGACCAATGTCAAGGTCAGTGATCTCCAGACTGAACTTTTGAATGTTGTCCAAAATGTGAACCTACTATCATGAGTCTATGTTTCATATCCGATCGCCCACTGGGGTGTGCTTGCTTTAGAGTTTTAAGAGATCTTCCACTCCACTCGACTCGTTCTGAGTCTTAATGTTTTGTCCGAACCAGTGGAGGCACGCAGTGTGCACCCACTAGGTGTAGTCCCTGAGGCACGCAGAGTGCACCCACTAGGTGTAGTCCCCGAGACCACGGTTGACTGCTGGCAATTGACTGAGGTTTGAGAATCTACTTTTGTTGCTCTCTTTTTTTGACTCACGCTGGGCAGACCATGCTGAGTGTTTTTCTAGGTCAGTGAGGGCACGTTAAGTGCACCCACTGGGTGTAGTCCCCGAGACTACTGTTGAATATATGATTCGACAGTAGTCTTAGAGTAACTTTCACTATCATTGTCTTTTGTTTCTGTCGACTGACATATCTCTCTCGCTGACTGCAGAGGTCTTGTGATCTTGGAGCTCGACATTCTGAGTTAAACAAGAAGCACATCAGCCTCGAACTTGATCTTGAACTGGCGAACAAGAACCTCCAAACTACTCAAGAAGAAACTGCCATCATGGGAGGTAACCAATCAAGACTTGCCCACCTTGTGGCTCGCGCTTTTCAGTGTTGTTTCTTCCAGCCTCTTTGAACTGAGTGACTTCACACGAGCAGATGTGCGTAGTGAAAACCGTCAGCTTCAAGCTCGTCTGAAGAGTGTTGTTTCTTTAGAGAAAATGAAGGAAGCTCTGGAGAAGAAGGATCTAGATCTTGCTGCTACTCAGAAGGAAGCACGAGAGAATACAGCGCTTGCGGACAAGAAGCTGGCTTCGGTTGGCAAATTGGAAGAGGAGAACTCGAAGCTGAAGACTACCATCTCTGAAGCCAATCAGGAAGTTGAGCAACTGAAAAAGGACAAGGAGAACCTAACCAACGAAGTTGGAAGCCTCAGAGCCAAGACGAGAAAAATTGATTCCTATTTGGGACAACTTGCTACGAAACTGGTCCTGAAGCTCGAAGGTATCACCACTCGACTGGTTAATTGTCGTCGACTAGAATATTTTGTTATATTGTCGACTCACCACTTTTCCTGATTGTGCAGAACTTTGTCAGGATTTTGAAGCTGAGACTGGGCAGGTCGAGATGGGTCTCGACCCCATCAATTGTCCTGTGAAAGATGACGTTGTGATGAACTTGCTGCAGTTGGAATCATGCATGGATAGTGTTGTAGCTTATCTGGATCGGATGAAGACGGCGATGACTCGGGTTGATGCCGAACTCTGGCCCCAGGCGGAGCTTTGACAAGATATCAAGTTGTTGATGACTCGACTGAATCAGATCCCTGGCCGAGTGTAGGAATGGAAGAAGTCATCTGCTCGTTGTGGCGCCGACGTTGCCCTGTCATTGGTCCGAGTGCACTGCAAGGATGCCAGAGAAGACAAGCTGGCGGCCCTCAAGGTCGTGAATACTAAGAAGCACTCCTTCCCAATCCTTCATGGAGACCTTCCTTGAGGCTGCACTCGCATTGCAGACAGCATTGACCTTGACAGCTTCTGTGATCCAGCCATCCCTTCTCCTGACGAGTGAAAAACATTATGCCTCACCTTTATTTGCCTCGGAATGCCGAGTGATTTTATAATCGCTGAAAACTCCTTCGGGCTTGACGCCCGAGCACTTTAATCTGTGGTTCGGAACCTTTGGATTTATCTGAACTTGGTTTATCTTTGAATATGTTGTGTTTTGTCTTTGAGTGGAACTTGTTCTTCACTCGGGTTAACTCTTGTATTTTTGATGCGGTTCTGAGGAAGAGGTCGTAGTCGACCCGTTCCTTATCGTCCTTGAGGATCAGGTTGGAGAAGCCTTTGGATGAGCCCTTCGGCTGCATTGATCAGCTCATCGGCAAGGCACTCAGCAATGGTCTTGACGTTCCTGAAAGCGGTTCGCCGTGGCGTTAGCTGTTGGATGAGTCCTTTCCAGCATTGATCAGCTCGTCAGCAAGGCACTCATCAATGGTCTTGACGTTCCTGAAAGTGATTTGGCTTGGCAACACGCTCAACCTCGTCCTTCTTCTTGATGGTGCAGCTCTGAGGAGGGGGTCAAGGCCGACCCGCACCTCGCTGTCCTTGTGGATCGGAATGGAGCGTATGGCTAAGGCCCCGAGTGGGAGGATTTCTCACCACTCGGTAGGATTTTTCATACTTAGGCCAGTACGGGACTACAGCTAAGCACCCGAGTGTGAGGATTGCTCACCACTCGGTAGGATTTTTCAAACTTAGGCGAGTACTAGACTGCAGCTAAGCCCCCGAGTGGGAGGATTGCTCACCACTCCGTAGGATTTTTCAAACTTAGGCGAGTACTGGACTGCAGCTAAGCCCCCGAGTGGGAGGATTTCTCACCACTCGGTAAGATTTTTCATGCTTAGGCGAGTACTGGACTGCAGCTAAGACCCCGAGCGGGAGAATTGCTCACCACTCGGTAG
The DNA here is from genome assembly GCA_021437245.1 of Aegilops speltoides. Lineage (NCBI taxonomy): Eukaryota > Viridiplantae > Streptophyta > Magnoliopsida > Poales > Poaceae > Aegilops > Aegilops speltoides. The sequence goes on along the minus strand of CM038145.1, from coordinate 276,947,134 downwards.
GATTTTTCATACTTAGGCGAGTACGGGACTATAGCTAAGCCCCCGTGTGTGAGGATTGCTCACCACTCGGTAGGAGTTTACAAACTTAGGCGAGTACTGGACTGCAGCTAAGCCCCTGAGTGTGAGGCTTGCTCATCACTCGGTAGGATTTTTCAAACTTAGGCAAGTACTGGACTGCAGCTAAGCCCCTGAGTGTGAGGCTTGCTCATCAATCGGTAGGATTTTTCTTTTCAACTTAGGCGAAACGGATTCGCAGCTAAGCCCCCGAGTGTGAGGATTGCTCACCACTCGGTAGGATTTTTCAAACTTAGGCGAGTACTGGACTGCAGCTAAGCCCCCAAGTGTGAGGATTGCTCACCACTCGGTAGGATTTTTCAAACTTAGGCGAGTACTGGACTGCAACTAAGACCCCGAGTGTGAGGCTTGCTCATCACTCGGTAGGATTTTTCTTTTCAACTTAGGCGAAACGGATTCACAGCTAAGCCCCCGAGTGTGAGGATTGCTCACCACTCGGCAGGATTTTTTAAACTTAGGCGAGTACTGGACTGCAGCTAAGCCTCCGAATGTGAGTATTGCTCACCACTCAGTAGGATTTTTCAGACTTAGGAGAGTACTTGACTGCAGCTAAGCCCCCGTGTGTGAGGCTTGCTCATCACTCGGTAGGATTTTTCTTTTCAACTTAGGCGAAACGGATTCGCAGCTAAGCCCCCTAGTGAGAGGATTGCTCACCACTCGGTAGGATTTTTCATACTTAGGCGAGTACTGGACTGCAGCTAAGCCTCCGAGTGTGAGGATTCCTCACCACTCGGTAGGATTTTTCAAACTTAGGCGAGTACTGGACTGCAGCTAAGCCCCCGAGTGGGAGGATTGCTCACCACTCGGTAAGATTTTTCATACTTAGGCGAGTACGGGACTGCAACTAAGCCCCCAAGTGTGAGGATTGCTCACCACTCAGTAGGATTTTTCGAACTTAGGCGAGTACTGGACTGCAGCTAAGCCCCTGAGTGTGAGGCTTGCTCATCACTCGGTAGGATTTTTCTTATCAACTTAGGCGAAACGGATTCGCAGCTGAGCCCCCGAGTGAGATGCTTGCTCACCACTTGGTAGGATTTTTCTTTTTAACTTAGGCAAAACGGATTCGCGACTAAGGCACCCACTGGGGGATTTAGAACATGTAAAAAATGAACAACAATCATTTGGAAGACTATAAAATCATGTCTTTGATAATCAAACTAGAAGGTATTTCTTATCACATCTCAACAGTCTGAATGCTTAAGAGTAAAGGGGCGGAGCAGCTCCGCATTCCAAGCACGTGGCTCGTCTTTATTGTGTTCGACGTTGAAAAGACGATATGCTCCGTTGTGGAGCACTTTGGTGACGACGAAGGGGCCTTCCCAAGAAGGAGCGAGCTTGTGTGGTTTCTGTTGGTCCACTCGAAGAACCAAGTCTCCCTCCTGAAATGCCCGACCCCTTACGTTTCTGGCGTGGAATCGATGCTGGTCTTGCTGATAAATGGTCGACCAAATCAAGTCCATCTCTCTTTCCTCTTCCAGGAGATCGACTGCATCTTGCCGAGCCTGTTCCGCTTCTTCTTCTGAGAAAAGTTCAACTCGGGGTGCATTGTGAAGCAAATCACTCGGGAGTACAGCTTCAGCTCCATAGACTAAGAAGAATGGAGTTCGTCCAGTCGACCGATTAGGAGTTGTCCTCAATCCCCAAAGTACTAATGGAAGTTCATCGACCCAGGCACCTGCTGCATGCTTGAGGTCACGCATCAATTGGGGTTTCAGTCTTTTGAGAATCAATCCATTTGCTCTTTCAGTCTGCCCATTTGACTGAGGATGGGCGACTGAAGCGTAGTCGACCCTCGTGCCTTGGGAAGCACAAAAGGCTCTGAACTCGTCAGAATCAAAGTTCAACCCATTATCAGTGATGATGCTGTGTGGAACACCATATTTGAATGTCAATTCTCCGATGAAACTTACAGCTATACTTGCTTCAAGGCTTTTAATGGGCTTGGCTTCAATCCATTTGGTAAACTTGTCGACTGCTACCAGCACAAGGGTAAATCCACTCCTGCCAGTCCTCAGAGGTCCAACCATATCCAATCCCCAGAAAACGAAAGGCCAGACAAGTGGAATAGTCTTTAGAGTTGACGCAGGTTTACGGGACATGTTGGAGTAAAACTGACAGCCTTCACATTTGTCTACTGTTTCTTTCGCCATCCCGTTGGCGTGTGGCTAGTAAAATCTGGCTCGGTATGCTTTGGCCACGATGGTCCGAGAGGACGCATGGTGACCACAGGTCCCTGAGTGAATATCATTGAGGATCATTCGGCCTTCTTCTAGCGTGATGCATTTTTGGCAGACTCCAGTTACACTTTCTCTGAACAAACGACCTTTTATCACAGTAAAGGCTTTGGATCATCGGACGATCTATCGAGCCTCTTCTTCATCATCTGGAAGTTCTTTCGTCAGAATGTATGCAGTGTATGGCACTATCCAGTCAGGAGTGATGACCAATACCTCCATGACTAAGTCGACCACGGCTGGGACTTCGACTTCAGTCGGATCTGTGGCACTCTTAGGTTGTGGGGGCTCTTCAGTGAAAGGATCTTCCTGAACTGAAGGTGAGTGAATATGCTCCAAAAACACATTGCTAGCAATGGTCTCTCTCTTGGATCCTATCTCTGCCAATTCATCTGCAACTTGATTTTTTAGTTGAGGTATATGGTGAAGCTCCAACCCTTCAAACTTCTTTTCCAACTTTCTTACTGCGTTGCAATAACCAGTCATAGTCGGGCTCCTGACATCCCACTCTTTCATCACTTGATTAACCACCAAATCCAATTCACCGTAGACCATAAGGCGATGGACGCTGAGTGAAATGGCCATACGCAACCCGTATAAAAGTGCTTAATACTCAACTTCATTGTTGGAGGAATCAAAATGAATCTGAAGAATGTAGCTAAGCTTGTCTCCACGGGGGGATACCAATACTACCCCAGCACCGAAACCATTCAGCATCTTGGAGCCATCGAAGAACGTGGTCCAATGCTCCGAGTGAACTTGAGTCGGCAATTGCTGCTCAATCCACTCGGCAAGGAAATCTGCAATTGCTTAGGACTTGATAGCTTTCTTTGCCTCAAACTTGATATCCAATGGAAGGTGTTCAATCTCCCATTTTGCCACTCGACCAGTTGCATCTCTGTTGTTCAGAATTCCAGATAATGGTGCATCGCTGACGACTATAATAGAGTGATCAGAGAAATAGTGTGCAACCTTCTTCATGGTCATGTAGATTCCATAAACAAGCTTCTGATAATGTGGATATCTCTGCTTGGATGGAGTCAAAACTTTAGAGAGATAATACACCGGGCGCTGAACTTTATAAGATTTTCTTTCTTCCCGCTCGACCGTGAGTACTATACTGACAACTTGTCCATTGGCTGCAATGTAAAGCAGTAAAGGCTCTTTGCTGATTGGCGTAGCAAGCACCGGCTGGGTGGAAAGCAGGGTTTTGAGCGCTACAAACACTACGTCAGCTTCATCAGTCCACTCAAACTTATCAGATTTCTTCATCAGTCAGTAAAGAGGTAAAGCCTTTTCACCGAGACGAGAAATGAATCGACTCAAGGCGGCCAAACAACCAGTAAGCTTCTGAACGTCATGCACACGCATAGGGCATTTCATTCGGAGGATGGCACCAACTTTTTCTGGGTTCGTGCCGATCCCTCGTTCGGAGACGAGGAAACCGAGTAACTTTCCATCTGGGACTCCGAATGTGCACTTCGACGGATTAAGCTTGATATAATACCTTCTTAGGTTGGCAAAGGTTTCTGCAAGGTCGGTCAGGAGGTCAGAACCTTTACGCGACTTGACCACAATGTCATCCATATATGCTTCCACATTCTGACTGATTTGAGTGAGCAGGCACTTCTGAATCATCCTCATGAATGTGGTGCCGGCATTTTTGAGACCAAATGGCATGGTGACATAACAAAAGCACCCGAATGGGGTGATGCAAGCTGTTTTTATTTCATCGGGACCATATAGTCAGATCTGATGATACCCGGAATATGCATCTAGAAAAGACAAGCGCTCACACCCCGCAGTCGAGTCAACAATCTGATCAACGCGGGGGAGAGGGAAATGATCTTTCGGGAAGGCCCGATTGATATGCTTGAAATCAATGCACATACGAAGTGAATTGTCCTTCTTAGGGACCATGACCACATTGGCAAGCCACTCGGAGTGGTAGATCTCTCGGATGAACTCTGCTACTAGGAGCCGAGCCACTTCCTCGCCAATTGCTTTTCTCTTCTGCACGGTGGATCGTCGAAGATGCTCTTTGACGGGTTTTACCTTCAGATCAACATGCAAACGATGCTCAGCCAGTCCCCTGGGTACACCCGGCATGTCAGAAGGTTTCCATGCAAAGATGTCCCAGTTCTCACGGAGGAACTGGATGAGCGCTTCTTCCTATTTGCTGTCGAGCGTTGTTGAGATATGAGTCGGTGCAGCATCGGGATCGGTCGGGTGAATATGAATCGGCTTCGTTTCTCCAGACGACTGAAATACAGAGTCTGTGGTAGGCTTCTTGGCCCGTAACAAATCACTCGGATCTGCATTTTTCTGATACTCCTGCAATTCAACTGCTGCCATTTGTGCATCGGCGATTTTGCAACCCTTCTGAAAGCATTCCTCTGCTTTCTGCCGATTGCTAGTGACTGTGATCACACCTCTGGGGCCAGGCATCTTCAGCTTGAGGTACACGTAACATGGTCGAGCCATAAAACGCGCATAGGCAGGCCTACCCAGAATAGAATGATAAGCACTTTGGAAATCCACAACTTCAAATGTCAACTTTTCCTTATGGTAATTCTTGGAATCACCGAAAACCACGTCAAGGGCGATCTGGCCGAGTGATTCGGCTTTCTTTCCAGGGATAACGCCATGAAAACTCATATTGCTCTCGCTAAGTTTGGACATTGGAATGCCCATCCCCTTCAAGGTTTCAGCATAAAGGATATTCAGGCCGCTACCACCATCCATTAGCACTTTGGTCAGTCGAGTGCCTTCGACCACTGGGTCGACCACCAATGCTTGCCTCCAGGGGTGGCTATATGCACCGGGTGATCAGACTGGTCAAATGTGATGGCTGTTTGTGACCATTTCAGGTATGTGGTCATCGTCGCCGGAGCAACCATATTTACTTCTCTGTTGATAACTTTGAATCGACTTTTGCTCTCAACATCAGCAAAAATCACCAGGGTGGAATTGACTTTAGGATATCCATCGTCTTCCTCTTCGTCCTTGTCCTTGTCCGACTCTTTCTCCTTCTCAGCGGGATGTTTCTCTCGGAATTGCTGGATCAGGAGTCAGCATTGTCGAGTGGTGTGTTTAGGATAAATCAGATTGCCCTCTTCATCCTTCTTTGTATGAATGTGACATGGTAAATCCAACACATCATTTCCCGCTTGATCTTTTACCTTCTTAGGGGTCCAGGGCCCCTTAGGTTTTCCTTTAAACTTTCCTTGAACTACTGCCGCAATTTCACTGGGTGTTGCAGGCTCGGCCTTACGTTTCTGTTTCCGATTGGAATTACCCCCGTCGGCGTCTTGGCCGACTGGTTTACCCTTTTTGCTGTGGAGTCAATCCTCTTCTTCCCCGTTAGCGTACCGAGTGGCTATTTCCATCATCCGAGTCAGAGTCATATCTCCAGTCCGACTGAACTTCAGGACCAGCTCTCAATATTTAACGCTTCCTTGAAGGCACACACTGCTTGATGCTCAGATACATTTTTCCACTGTGTGATGCAAAGTGGTCCACCTCTGAATGAAATCCCTTAGAGTCTCACTCGGTTTCTGCACACAATGCTGCAATTCTATCAACCCTGCTGGCCGCTTGCAAGTACCTTCAAAAGTTCTGACAAATACTCGGGCAAGTTCTTCCCAACTGAATATACTGTCCGGGGCTAACCGAGTCAACCATGCTCTGGCTGACCCTTCCAACATTAGAGGAAGATGCTTCATGGCCACTTCATCATTTCCACCACCAATCTGCACAACCACTCGGTAATACTCAAGCCAAGTTTCTGGCTTGGACTTTCCAGTGAACTTGCTGACTCCGGTCGCCAACCTGAAGTTGGGAGGAATCACTGCAGCCCTGATAGATCTGCTGAAACATTCTGGACGTGAAACATGAACTCTGCTGCCAGTCGGACGATCTCTGTCGCGGTCTTCTCTGTGTGCTCTGTTCCGGTCGACTAGACCTTGAATGAGAATAGATCTCGCATCAAAGCCTGGCTCTCTTGGGTCGGCCGGGGCTCTGCGCTCGCCACTGTGAAGGCGTCTGTCATCGTATTGCCGAGGCACATATGACCCACTCCTCGGAGGAGGTGTGGGCAGTCGACGATGGTCGTCGCGGCCGAGTCGGTGATCATATTGCCCCTGGTTCCTGTACTGATCCTGCTATTGCCCACGACCTTCACGCTGCAGGGGCGATCTTGCACTGTGGGCTGACAGAATTGTATCCGCCACCACGGATCTGCTATGAATCCTATTCCGCGACTGAGACACCGCTGTGTTCTGTTCTCCTGCTGCCTGGAGTAAGGCCCGGATCTTCATCAAACCTCTTCCAGCCTCCGACTGGGAAGGCTGAATTGACTCTGCTATTCGAGCTGCAGCTGTGAGATTTTGAATCGGAGTGCAGTATACCTTAGGTGGAGGCGGAAAAGTTGTCGTCGACTGGACTCAGGGATCCGCTGCCGAGCAGGCTCGTCGAGTGCGCGCTGGAGGTTCTCCAGTCGAGTGTGCTCAGCCAAATTAGCCAAGCGCACCTCTTCCAAGGCCCGAGCCTCGAGGTTTGTCCAACGATGGGCGTGTGGAGTGCATCCATGTTGCGGCGATGTAGTTCTTCCCTCTGCTGCGAAGAGAGGGGTTCGGGATGGTACTCCTCATGGACGTGCAACGGATCACCGCCACCATCCCCGCCGTCTTCGCGGTGGAAACCAGGCGGGCTACGTGGTCCGTCGACCATCAATACTTCAGCCGCAGGGTTGCTGCTATCGCACTCGGATGTGGTCTCGACGGAGCTAGTCAACAGGTCGAACAGGTCGTAGAGAGTTTCGTCGGGCTCGATTGCCACGACTTGCTGGGTGGCCGAATGACGAGCCACCACGTGTTTCACCCACTGCTGAAGCCGCGACTGACCAGATCGCTTGCGGCGGCGAACAGCGGGGAGAGAAGACACCATGGGAGCTGACCGATACTGGGTCGACGGCTGCCGGAGAAGGACGCCGCGTACGCAGGCGTGAAAGTGCGTCGCCCCTCGGACAGGGAGCGCCTCAACATCAAGGGGAGCTTCCTGAAGCCAGGCGGAGTCGTCGGCGGTGAAAACGAGCGCGCCGAGAAGGAACTCGCGGCCCTCAGCCAATCCACCACCGGAAACCATGATGATGGGGATCGGAAAAATTGCAACTTCACCAACAAGTTGCTAAGACACCTGCCCCACATTGGGCGCCAACTGTCGTGGTCCTAAGACTGGCAGTAGAAAGGGGGGTAGGTATGGAGAAGCAAGATCTCAGCTATGGTGAAGGTATACACACAAGATTTACGAGTTCAGGCCCTTCACGGAGGAAGTAATAGCCCTACGTCTCGGTGCCCGGAGGCGGTCGACTGGATTATGTGTGTATGATGTTACAGGGGGTGCAAACCCTTGTGCCAGAGGAGGGGGTGGCTTATATAGAGTGCGCCAGGACCCCAGCCATCCTCCATTACAAGGGGTTCAATGTACGTAAAGACAGGGCGTTACTGGTAATGCCAACTATAAGTGCCATTAATGACCTTTAAGACCCTAGAATGAATGCCTGACCGTTGCAGTGCTGAGTGACTCCTGGTCTTCAGTAGGTCGAGTGGTTCCTTGTATGGTCGAGTGACTCAGGTAAGAAGGGTACCCGAGTGATATGATTGTCGAGTGGATTGCGCTCGACACCGTTGACTGGGGGTTCTTTGTCATCTCCTAGACTTCTTTGCTTCTAGGGTAGTGACCTTGGGTAGGGCATATAGGTCAGGCCTATGACCCTATCCCAGGTCTGTATCCTCATCACTGGATGCCAATGAGAAGTGAAAAACAAGGACTGAGGAGGCTCCTCCAAAACATGGAAAGTCGTGGAACATTTTTTGTTCGGTATTGGATGACAGCGAGGAAGATGATGGTGATGGAGAGGATAGGGTGGCTAGAAGTCCCACACCGGTGTCTAGCGTGGAGTGGCCTGACAGAAGGAAGGGGTCAAAGGAGATGCCCAAGTAACTGTTGGAATTTAGTCTAGTTTCGGAGAGCCCAATAACTATTTCAGAAATTCCTAAATAAATCATAGAGGCCCACTTAGCCCATTTGTGCAAGGCAAGGGATACTACTAAAGTTTAGTCCCACATTGCTAGTTTAGTGGGAGTTGGACCTCCTTATAAGGGAGGTTCTTTCTCCACTTGTATGAGCATGAGAACAAGAGGGATATCCACGCGCGCTCCTCCTCCGCCGCCCGCCTCGCCATGCTACGCCACGCCACGATGCGCCGCGGGTTGCGGGATTGAGCCGAGCCGATGTCTAAATTTTTGCCACGCACTACGGGTATACGAAAGGTCACTCGGGAGCTGGAAAGTTTTTGCTGTAGTGGATATTGAATATGAACACTGCACCCTTTGGCTACTGACTGTTCATTTCGTCTCCCACGTTCCCTTCAGCTCCCGGCGCAGCCTCTCGCCTCCTTCTCTTGTGCCTATAAAAGGGAGGTCGCTCCTCTCAGAGAGATGCACCAGAACTTCTCCTTCCTCTCGCCACAGGTTCCAATCTCTAAGCTGCTGCTATCTTCCTCATCCCGGCTTGTGGCGTGCATCGCGAGTCGGGACAGTAGGCCTTCGAAACCGCACCTTTTGTGTCCTGTATGGGAGAAGGGCGATAAGGTTTTTGGGGAGCGCTTCGCGTGACTACTAACATCTTCGTCACAGACGCCCCGGACTCCGACGACTACTTACCCAACGTCCACAACCTCCTCGACGACATGGCTGGCGAGGACACCGACCCCAAGTCCAGTGCGTCTGTTGCTGCTGTCCAGTACGTGTTCGTCCCCTTTCTATTAGAGGTTCTGCTACAGTTCCTTGTTCTAGTATTTGCCCTAGATATGTTAGACTCTATTTCATATATGCAACTTGCTATACTGTCTGCTCTAGATATGTTTAGTTACGGTTCATATATGAAGATGTTGTTTACCTTCTCTTTGTCAAATCGCATGGCTTATTTTATCACTGCTATACTAGTCATGCTTTATCTATTATTTCTGTTAATAAAATCATTCGGTAAATTGCTCATATTTCCAACAGTCCAAAAACCTTATTATAGGCAATTTACCCCAAGTGGTTTTGCTGCTTCCATGAGACCTCCTATGTTTGAGGGTATCCACTATAAGAGGTGGCGCGTGAGAGCATTCTTATGGTTTCAAACCATGAGTTGCTATGACGCCACTCTTGGCAAACCTGAAGGAGAGAAAGATACCCAACATGCACAAGCTTTTCAGAAAATGGATACCTTGTTTAAGGCTGCTCTGTTGAGTGTTCTTGGTGAGAACATAGTTGATGCTTATGCGTTAATTGATAATGGAAAAGATATGTGGGACGCACTCGAGGCCAAGTTTGGGGTCTCGGATGCTGGCACTGAGCTTTACATCATGGAGCAATTCTATGATTACAGGATGACTGAAGAGCGCTCCGTGGTTGAGCAAGCTCATGAGATACAATCATTTGCTAGAGAACTTGAGCACTTCAATTGTATCCTACCGGACAAGTTTATTATCGGAGGTATCATCACTAAGCTTCCTCCCACATGGAGGAACTTTGCTACCTCACTGAAGCATAAGAGGCAGGAGTTTTCCATTCCGGATCTCATTGGTACTCTTGATGTGGAAGAAAGGGTGAGAGCAAAGGACAACCGCGCTCGAGGTATTGAGGGAGGTTCTAGTGCCAATCTGGTACAAAAGAAGAACTTCCAGCCCCACAAGTTCAAGAACAAGGGCAAGTTTGATGGTAAAGCAAAGTTTGATGGGAAGAACAAGGTTGTGCAGCACACGAACTTCAAGAAGAAGAATGACAAGAAGAAAGGTGTTTGTCATGTGTGTGGGGATCCTGATCATTGGGTTCCTAGTTTCCCTAATCGCTATGACAAGCGTCATCCTGGGAAAGGCGGCAAGACCGCTAATGTTGACATTGGAGACACTGACATGAAGGATGCTGGGTATGGTATATTTCCAACTATTCTTTTAGTATGTCATTCTCCTGATTGGTTGACTGACACGAGTGCTAATGTGCATGTATGCGATGATATTTCCATGTTTTCGTCTTATCAGTCCGCAGGGACTTCAACTGTGCTGATGGGAAACGGTTCAAGTGCTTCTGTTCATGGTGTTGGCACGGTCGATCTGAAGTTTACTTCGGGGAAGATCGTGCGGCTGAAGAACGTGCATTATGTCCCCTCCGTCAATAAAAACCTTGTTAGCGGATCTCTTCTATGTAGAGATGGCTACAAGCTTGTCTTTGAGTCGAATAAATTTGTAATTTCCAAGTATGGAACCTTTGTTGGTAAAGGCTATGAGTCAGGAGGCCTGTTTCGTTTATCCTTATCAGACGTTTGCAATAAAGTTGTTAATCATATTTGCAACAATAGTGAATCAAATGTGTGGCATTCACGTCTTTGTCATGTTAACTTTGGTTGCATGTCACGACTAGCTAAGTTGAACTTAATCCCTAGTTTCACCACCGTGAAGGGATCCAAGTGTCAAGTGTGTGTGCAAGCTAAGCAACCTCGTAAATCTCATGTGACTGCGGAAACGAGAAATCTTGCACCACTAGAACTCATACATTCGGATCTATGTGAAATGAATGGTGTTTTGACAAAAGGTGGAAAGAAATATTTCATGACTTTAATTGATGACTCCACTAGATACTGCCGTGTGTATCTTCTGAAATCTAAGGATGAGGCTTTGTACTTTTTCAAGATCTATAAAGCTGAAGTGGAAAACCAACTTGATCGAAAAATCAAGAGGCTTAGGTCTGACCGTGGTGGAGAGTATTTTTTCAATGAATTTGATGCTTTTTGTGCGGAACATGGTATAATCCATGAGAGGACGCCTCCCTATTCACCTCAGTCAAATGGGGTGGCCGAAAGAAAGAACCGTACTCTAACTGATTTGGTTAACGCCATGTTAGACACATCGGGTCTCTCCAAGGCATGGTGGGGGCAGGCGATATTGACTGCATGTCATGTCCTAAATAGAGTTCCCACAAAGAACAAAGAGATAACTCCATTCGAGGAATGGGAGAAGAAAAGGTTAAAGCTCTCTTATCTATGAACCTGGTATTGTTTGGCGAAAGTCAATGTGCCAATTCCAAAGAAGCGGAAGCTAGGACCAAAAATTGTGGATTGTGTTTTCCTGGGATATGCTTTTCATAGCATTGGTTATAGATTCTTGGTTGTAAAATCTGAGGTGCCTGACATGCATGTCGGTACGATCATGGAGTCGAATGATGCGACTTTCTTTGAAGATATCTTTCCCATGAAGGATATGGCTACCTCATCTAATCAGGAGATGCCTAGTTCATCGAATCAGGAACCAGTTACAAATACTGAACCTGCCATTTCGATGGAACACTTTGAAAGTCCTATGGAGGAGAACAACGAAGTTCCTACTAGGAGCAAGAGACAGAGGACTGCAAAGTCCTTTGGTGATGATTTTCTTGTGTATCTCATAGATGACACTCCCAGTTCTATTTCAGAGGCCTATGCATCTGAAGATGCTGACTACTGGAAGGAAGCAGTTCATAGCGAGATGGATTCCATCTTGGCAAATGAAACTTGGGAGATAACTGATCGTCCTTAGGGGTGCAAACCTATAGGATGCAAATGGGTATTCAAGAAGAAGCTTAGGCCTGATGGTACTATTGAAAAGTACAAGGCTCGGCTCGTGGCTAAGTGTTATACCCAAAAGGAAGGTGAAGGCTTCTTTGATACTTACTCACCTGTGGCTCGACTGACCACTATTCGAGTTCTACTTTCACTAGCTGCCTCACATGGTCTTCTCGTTCATCAAATGGATGTTAAGACTGCTTTCCTAAATGGAGAGTTGGACGAGGAAATTTATATGGAACAACCAGATGGGTTTATAATAGATGGTCAGGAAGGGAAAGTGTGCAAGTTGGTGAAGTCTTTGTGTGGACTCAAGCAAGCACCCAAACAGTGGCATGAGAAGTTTGAAAGAACTTTAATAGCTGCAGGCTTTGTTGTGAACGAAGCTGACAAATGTGTGTACTATCGCCATGGTGGGGGCGAGGGAGTTATGCTTTGCTTGTATGTTGATGACATACTGATTTTCGGAAAAAATCTTAATGTCATTAAGGAGGTCAAGGATTTCCTATCTCGCTGTTTTGGGATGAAGGATTTAGGAGTGGCTGATGTCATTCTGAACATCAAGTTGTTGAGAGACGATGATGGTGGGATTACATTACTTCAATCTCACTATGTGGAAAAGATCTTGAGTCGCTTTGGCTACAAAGATGATCGCAAGCCCTCTCCAACACCATATGATGCTAGTGTGTTGCTTGAAAGAATCAAGAATTGCTAGAGACCAATTGAAATATTCTCGATTATTGGCTCGCTTATGTACTTAGCTGCTACAAGACTCGACATCTCTTTTCTTTGTCAAGAACCGAGCCGGTTTGTCTCAAAACCTGGAGATGTGCATTGGAAAGCTCTAGAGAGAGTTTTGCGTTATTTGAAAGGCATTGCAAATTATGGAATTCACTACACTGGGCACCCAAAGGTGCTTGAAGGGTATAGTGACTCAAACTGGATCTCAGATGCTGATGAGATAAAGGCCACGAGCGGATATGTATTCACTCATGGAGGTGGCGCTATTTCTTGAAAGTCTTGCAAGCAGACCATCTTAACGAGGTCAATAATGGAAGCAGAACTCGCAGCACTAGATACAGCTACGGTCGAAGCAGATTGGCTTCGCCGGCTCTTGAATGACTTGCCAGTTGTTGAGAAACCTGTACCGGGTATCCTTATGAACTGCGACAATCAAACTATGATCACGAAAGTGAACAGCTCAAAGGATAACATGAAGTCATCAAGACACGTTCAGAGAAGGTTAAAGTCTGTCAGGAAAATGAGAAACTCCGAAGTTATTGCATTGGATTATATCCAAATGTCTAAAAATCTGGCAGATCCTTTCACTAAGGGTCTATCACGTAATGTGATAGATAATGCATCGAGGGAGATGGGTATGAGACCCACAATATGAGTTGTTCACAGTGGTAACCTATTCTTTGTGATCGGAGATCCCGTGAATTAGATGTGGAAGACAAGCTGTTGGTCAACTGGGAGGAGAGTACCCTTACTGTTAAAAATACCACTCCATGAAGATGCAATACTCTCCTTATTTGCATGGCAGGTTGATGTATATCTTAATGTGTTCTAAGTGGCTCTTTGAAGCAGAGATGTTGTCCTGCATAACATCTTTTGAAGAACGCACCTATATGAGTCTGATTGTTAAACGTCGCAATCTATGTGAGTAGGGTTCTCTCTAGTAAACTCCTGAAAGGTATCGGAATATGACACATAAGCTCCACCCGCGGGGAAGACCCACGGTAGCCACGTATCAGTCAAGGCTTTATGTGAAGCTAGATCGCAGAAAACTTGCAGTTCAAGTCCCAGTCCACTCTTCAAGTTGCTTACTAGTGTAGCATAGGGTTCTAGGTGGAAGTTCAACTTAACAGTCTCCAATGCAGTACCGGTATATAAAACAGTGGTTTGGAACCAAAGGCAAATTTTGTGTGCCTCTGGGATCTGGTGAGGGATTGCTGGAATTTAGTCTATTTTGGGAGAGCCCAATAACTATTTCAGAAATTCCTAAATAAATCATAGAGGCCCACTTAGCCTATTTGTGCAAGGCAAGGGATACTACTAAAGTTTAGTCCCACATTGCTAGTTTAGTGGGAGTTGGACCTCCTTATAAGGGAGGTTCTTTCTCCACTTGTATGAGTATGAGAACAAGAGGGATATCCACGCGCGCTCATCCCCCGCCGCCCGCCTCGCCACGACGCGCCGCGCCGCGCGGTGCCGCGGGTTGCGGGAATGAGCCGAGCCGATGTCTAAATTTTTGCCACGCACTACGGGTATACGAAAGGTCACTCGGGAGCTGGAAAGTTTTTGCTATAGTGGATATTGAATCTTAACGCTGCACCCTTCGGCTGCCGACTGTTCGTTTGTCTCCAGCGTTCCTTCACTCTGGCGCAGCCTCTCGCCTCCTTCTCTTGCGCCTATAAAGGGAGGTCGGTCCTCTCGAGAGATGCACCGAACTTCTCCTTCCTCTCGCCATCTTGGTTCTAATCTCGAGATGTCTTGTCTTCCTCATCCCGGCTTGCGGCGCACAGGAGTCGGGAAGAGGCCTCCAAACTGCACCTTTGAGTCTGTCAGACGGGAGAAGGGTGATAAGGTTTTTGGGGAGCGCTTCGCGCGACTACTGACTTCTTCGTCACGGACGCCCCAGACTCCGACGACTACTTCCCCGACGACGACTTTTTCCCCGACACCCACAACCTCCTCGACGACATGGTTGGCGAGGACACCGACCCCCAGTCCAGCGCGTCTGCTGCTGTTGTCCCATACGTGTCCGTCCCCTTTCTATTAGAGGTTCTGCTACAACTCCTTGTTCTAGTATTTTCCCTAGATATGTTAGACTCTATTTCATATATGCAACTTGCTATACTGTCTGCTCTAGATATGTTTAGTTACGGTTCATATATGAAGATGTTGTTTACCTTCTCTTTGTCAAATCGCATGGCTTATTTTATCACTGCTATACTAGTCATGCTTTATCTTGTATTTCTGTTAATAAAATCATTCGGTAAATTGCTCATATTTCCAACAGAAACAAAAGGAGGAGCAGGTGTTAAAAAGTAAGATTGTTTAGTTACCAATTCAAAGGAATCAATATGCGGAGAAGAGGAAACAAGAAAAGTTGGAGATAGAGAAGAGTAAGCTTCAAAAGAAGAGGCCAATGTTCAAAGCTATGCATGAAAATTGTAAGCCCATGGAAGAAATGCTGGCACGTAGGCTTCAACTTGAGGATTTTTTTTTTTTTTTTTTGCAGGAGTAGAATCGGTTGATGCAAGAGAAGGTGTCCGAGGAAAACCGGTTGATGATGTTTGATCCCACAACGTCAAGATCATTTTGATAGTTAATGCGAGTGGCAATCATGCATTTTAGGATGACATGAAGCACCCAACATACTTGAGAGGAGCCGACGACATGTGATTTGTATTTATCGGTTGAATGTATGCATGATGCTTTATCTTTTTTTCATGCAGCTTTTAATATCTTTAAGAATGTATGCGTAATTGCTTACGTAATGATACAAAACGTTCCATCCAAATCCAAATGTGTGAACAAAAAGATAGTTTCATCGAGACGTGCGAACGAAAAGAAGGAAAATGAGATATGACGACTCTGTGCCGCATGTGCGTCGCCTTGGCCACAGTGCCCGCCGGCGATGGACACGCATCAGCGCAGTGAAGCAACAGAATTGCATACACCGATATTTGGGTGGACCAGTTCAACAACCTGAGCAACTCAACCGAAACCGGAACAGAGAAACAGAAGGGTCATACAGGAACAAAACTTGGCACATAACAGAATGCTAACAATTGGCGGAAACTGACCCAAGATGCCTGCCATGTAAACAAGCATCCATTCATCTATTCCAACAGAACAGAACCCATTTGATGATAACAGCAGGAATTTGTAACTAGCATCCCTTAAGCACCATCGAGAGTACTTAGGGAGTCATCAACAGAACCCATGATGCAACAGGAATCCATAGTGAGTACTATTCAGGTAGAGTACGCATTTAGGGTGTTTAAACTCAGCAGCAGCAGGAACTTAAAAGGTACTACTGGTAACAAGAAGCTACTATGGTATCAATCAAGAAGCTAATATAAGGAAATGGTAGGGTAAATTCAGCTGGTGCGCGTCACTTGGGTATCCCTTTCTCTTGCTGGCCAGTGCAGTGCTTCACTCCCTGGGTTTCAGCTTCTTCTTCGTCCTCGTCTGAAAATTAAGTGTTGAAACAGGGTTAAGTTGGCAGCCACAAGTGATTCAAATCTCTAGGAGTGGGTTATCAATCCATTGCACACACTACTGCGGAATCGGGAGATCGACGATCAATTCAGCACAACTGAATATGGAGAGCAGTACACAGCACAAATATAACTGAAGGAAACATAATAACATATACAGAGCTGTAGTAGTTATCTCTGTCAGCGTCACATTGATGCAAAGCACTAGTGAGCTGACTTGGCACATTTGACTCTTAAACCAAACATCATGAATTTGTACGTATGTGTCAATGATAAAGACTTAGGGAAGGTGTTTGATGCAATAACTGAAGCCAAACAGCATGGACAGGACAATATTATGGTGACCAAGGCAAAGAGACATTGACATGATACCGTCATTATGTCTAGATTGATACACAACTGTAGTGTAGGTAGCTCCACTATGTACGTGTCTAAAATGCTACAGTACTACGATAACTCTGAAACAAGCATCATAAATAGGTATGGATGGTGAAGAACAGGATTTGTTCGATGCTAATATGACTACTGCGGCATGACAAAACGAAGAACATGCATGAAGACACCAACAAATAGAATTAAAGTTAGCACCTACTGCACAAGTGATTGAAATCTCCACGAGCAGGGTATCACTCGATTGCACACACTGTTGCAGAATGAGGATTACACATGGCAGAATATAGAGAGCAGTACACAACACAAATATAACTTGAAGTACACGGCATAACATGAACAGAGCTGTAGTAGTAAGCTCCCTGCCTCCCTTAGCACCTAGAATGATTCAAAACACTAGTGAACTGACTTGGCATATTTACTCTGAAACAGGCATCATGAGATTGTTTAATTATATTGATCATAGAAGACCTACAGAAGGTGTTGATCCTACAATGACTAGAGCCAAATAACATGGACAGGACAATATTTATGGTGACCAAGGCCAAGAACATGAAGGATGATAGCATAGTAAGCTCCATTATTTGTAAACTGATACATAAGTACCTTCCAATAACTCTGAACCAAGCATCATAACAAAACACTGTGATGAAAAACACAATATGTTCGACACCCAAGTGACACGCATATATGCTGACTGAGGTATGTCGAAACAAAGAACATGCACGGACAGCATACATAAAGGCTAGTAATAAGGCCAAGCATGTAAGATGATAGCAAAACAATAGGTCGCAGTTAAGGCTCACCTCGTTGCAGTGGCCACATTTCTTCTTGCGGCAGTTGGCAGACCTGACGGGAAGGCGTGCATAGCACCTGCAAAACAAAATTGCTGTAGTGTTAGGGCATCTCTACGTTGGCATTGCAGTGATTGCACACAAAATTGCTTCCCAACGATTATCTTCTTATGCAAAACATGAGAGTCAATGGGCATATGACAAGGAAATGTTTAATAGTCGTCATATGCCACTGCTAATTAGTTGTCAACTATAACAAACAAGCACATCGATCAGAGATAGCTCATAGCAACCACATCTTCAAACATCACACGCACGAACTTGACCAGACGAGGGTTAGGCATCGATTCAGGGGCTTACTTGCGGCAGACGAGCTTAAGCTGCCTGTACTTGAGGGCGAGCTGAAGGAGGTTGGGCTCGATCTTGGGGTAGGTCCCCCCCTTGCCGGTGCCGCCCCTGCCGCCGTGGAGGCGGAGCACGAGGTGAAGCGTGGACTCCTTCTGGATGTTGTAGTCCGCCAGCGTGTGGCCTTCTTCCAGCTGCTTCCCTGCGAAGATGAGGCGCTGCTGATCCGGCGGCACATCTGCAGTTAGTTACAGCACAGCAGTCCATCAAGCGGGAGACCAGTAATCAGAGAACCAACCAACACTAATTTAAGATGAACAGCAGTTAGATTTGGTATTCAAATCGGGTTCAAAACTAAAATGCGTCGCTCGCTGGTTGCCGAAGAAAGAAGACGATCCCATCACTTGGAAACTCATAAGCGCAAGCCGATTTAACTCTACCTGCGGGCCTCGTATCGGATCAGACATGGAATCTATTGATGTGAAGCTAGCTTAAGTGCTCCACGCGACCGACCGCCCAGATCGCGCGCTCTGCTCTGTTTCCTACCAAAACGACCAAGCAGCAACTCACCGAAACCGCAAAAACTCAGGGAAATGTTTCCAGCATCGCTTGGATTTGATGCGCGCAAGGGTAAACCGAAAACGAAGAGCAAAACAAGCGCCTCCAAAGGCCGATCGAAACAAACAGACGCAAGGAACAGGGCATCGCGACGGCGAGCAAGCGGAGCAAACGCAGAGAAATGTTTCTAGCTAGCATCTCTCGGGTTCGATTGGAAACAGGCATGGGTAAACAAAAAACCAGGATCGAAACAAGCGCCTCCAATTCCGAGGACCGATCGACACTAGAACATGAGCGCAACAGATGCAAGGGCAGGGCTGCCGGGCGGCGAGCAGAAGGAGCAAAGGTTGCTCGGCGAGCGCGCACGCCAATGCGGCACAGAGATGAGCGGCGGGGAGATGTTTCGCTACCTTCCTTGTCGTGGATCCTGGCCTTGACGCCGGCGATGTCGTTGCCGCCCTCGACCTCGAGCGTGATCGTCTTCCCCGACGGCGTCTTGACGAAGATCTGCATCTTCGCGGGTCGCCGGAGTGCAGTGGCGGTGGCGGTGGCGGTGGTGTGAGGTGGTGTGGAGTTGGATGGACAGCGCCGCGGACTTGGCGCACCTTATATAGAGCGGAGCGTGTGAGGGGGAGGGATCGGAGGGGGGCTTGGACTTGAGTTGACGCGTCCGCTACGAAACCCTCGGAGCCCGAAGCGTGGGTGGATGGATAGGCCCGAATGGGGTGTGAGTGTGGAATCGCTAAGCCCTGCAGGGCCCGGCCCGGCCCGGCCTGGGGATTTTGGTCACTGGCTGGTGGACCGTACCGGTGGTGCCGTGCCGAGAAAGTTCGACGATTTCACTCTCTGGGGAAGAGTGTTACATGGTAGGTAAAAAATGAAAAGCTTTTTTTTATTAATTAATAGCAGCAAGTTTACGAATGATAGTCCAGATCAGATGCGGGACATCATTAATCCCACAAGGCATCGGAACAGTGCCCCGCCCTACGAGCCAGAACATGAGCCACGCTATTACTCGCTCCTTACCACGGGCCTTTTAGTTGTTGCTTTATCTAATTATATATATATATATATATATATATATATATATATATATATATATATATTCTGTATTGTTATATAAAATTCCGTACATTTTTGGCTTCCAACGACATTACCTTTGGGTCTTTTGTCGATTGATTCTTTTTTAATGTCAACATTAGTTAGGTTTATCTCTTTCATAGTATGCCAAAAAAATATATAGAGAAATACACCTTCTGTAATAGAGATAAATACACCCACGGTCACTGTAATTGCGTTGAATGGACGATACAGTCATCCTACTTTGAAATACGCTCGTTACGGTCACTGAATACGACGAGACGTGAAAATACGGTTACTGTAGCGCGTATGCGGTGCGTACACGCAGGTTGACCACGTGTTGACCGCTCGTTGGGGATAGGTGGCGAACCGTGGAGGCGCGGCTGTGGAAATAAGCAAAAAAGCCATCGGGTGACGCCGCATCCCCCATTCATCCCTCCACCACTCCACCTGCCTGTTCGTCTTCATCGATACAGAAAGGGGGAGCTGCATAGGCGACGCCGCCCCGGTGATCATCGGAGGGTTGGGGAGGCGACAGCCAGATTTCGTGCGTGGTTGAGGAGGCGCCACCGCCGCGCGCCTTCGCCACCCGTGGGAGGCGGCGTCGATGTCCCCTGTTCGTCGTGCAGAAGGGGCGGCCCCGTGTACAGTAAGTCCCCTAATCTGAAGAATCCCCCTTTTTTGCCGTTTTGATGTTCAAAAACCCTCGTTTTCGGCCCGCATTGCCCTACTAGATGTGTTGTAGTTGGTAGATAGACCGAATTCTGCTAGGGTTTTCGCATGGGATTTGGGGGTACCAGAATTGGGGCTTAGGGTTTTAGATGTTCAAATAAATCGATGCTCATGTGGAGATTTATGTCGATTGTGATGTATGTTGTATATGTGTTGCTGTGTCAGGCTGTCGAAGCAGCAATTTCTCTGTGGAGATCAATCATGGTGGGTTTTTTGTTGGGCATGGAACGAATCGTGCTTATGTCAATGGCCGTTCCATTTGGTATGATCATGTGGAGAAGGTAACTTGGTCACCAATTTTAGTTGAAAGCCTAGTTGAGGAAATAGGCTATGAGATGGCAGGCAGGCTCAAGGTTTTCTACTGTATCCCCATTCTTACACCCAACACTAATGGTTTGAGGGAACTGAGTGATGATGAGCAGGCAGATAGAATGATGGTGTTTGTTGATATTGGGCACCACTTCTTTAGCATCTACCTGGATCATGATCAAAGCTTTCAGGCTAATCCAGATGAAGATGATGTTGTCCACAATCCAAGAGCACATTTGTCTCCAGTCTTGAGCCCTTCAAAGAGAGTTCACATCAGTAGTGCACACACTGTAGAGGCTCAGGAAGAAACAGAGCATGCAGAGGCAGGGGCAGATGCAGAGCCAGAGACAGGGGCACCCATTCCTCTCCAGGTTATATTCCCTAATGTTGATGCAGATGAGGATGTGAATCAGTTTGAGTTTGTGAGGAGGCCATCAACACAGCTAGAGCCAGTTGTACTGCAACAACCTAGTCATTACAAAGATAATGAAATGCAAGCAGAGCCAGTTGTAGGAAGCACATCAATGAGGAGGAGTACTAGGCAGACCAAAATCAACTATACAATGCAAGAAGATGATGCAGCTAGTGACACGGATGATGACGATTATGACCCTGGATTAATTGTGGATAGTGACAATGAGATTGGCAATGATGATGATGACTTGTATGCAGATAATGTAGATGAGGATGAACCAGAACAGAAATAGGAGAACAAATCAAATGAGAGAGGAAAGCAGAAAGGAAATCAAGTCCAAAGTAAAGCTCAAGAGAAAGGAAAACAGAAGTATAATTCAGATGAAGACTTGTATGAAGGTGAAGATTTGTGGGCACCTGATTCAGATGATGAAGAGTTGCACTTGAAGTTCAACACTTGCAGACCAGAGGATCTACACAGGCCAAAATTCCATGTAGGCCAAGTCTTTGAGAGTGTAGAACTACTGAGGACAACAATTAAAGAGTACTCCAACCAGAATAGAGTTGATACCAAGCTGCCTGTCAATGATAGGAAAAGACTTAAAGCAAAGTGTGATGATGATTGCACATGGTATTTGTGGGCATCATATGACAACAGGACCAAGGCATTCATGGTGAAGAGATATGTGCATGAGCACACATGCAACAAGAAGTGGAATATTAGGGCTTTCACATCTAAATTCTTATCACTCAAGTACTTAGAGAGGTTTAGGGCTGATCAAGAGATGAACTTGATGAATTTCTCTAGGGTTGTTCAGAAGGAATGGCACATGACACCTGGTAGGATGAAGCCCCAGAGGGAAGGAGAATGGCTATGAAAATAATTTATGGTGATGAAGAAGGGCAGTATAAGCTTCTCTGGAATTATGCACATGGGGTTAGGAGAAGCAACCCTGGCTCATCTTTCTACGTGTCCCTTGATAATGGAAGGTTCATTAAGTTGTACATGTGCCTAGATGCATGCAAAAGAGGATTTCTAGAAGGTTGCAGACCTGTCATCTTTCTTGACGGTTGTCACCTTAAGACTAGATACAGAGGTCAACTGCTTGCAGCTGTTGGGGTAGATCCAAATAACTACATTTTTCAATTGCAATAGCTGTGGTTGAAGTTGAGGACACTCCTAACTGGGCATGGTTTCTTGACACACTTAAAAGAGATATAGGCATTATAAACACTAAACCTTGGACAATCACGTCAGACAAACAAAAGGGGCTCATCAATGCAGTTGAAGAATTGTACCCCTGAGTCAGAACACAGATTTTGTGTTAGGCACATGTGGCAGAACTTTCAGCAGTCTTTCAAGGGTGATACCTTGAAGAATCAATTGTGGAAGATAGCTAGGAGCAACACAATGCAACTATATGAGCAGAGCATGCAAGAAATGAAGATTCTTAATGAAGATGCCCACAACTGGCTGCATGAGTTAGAGCCTGAAACTTGGGCCAAAACTTTCCAGAGTGACTTGCCAAAATGTAATATTTTGCTTAACAACATCTGTGAAGTATCCAACAGCTAACACCATCTTCGTTGATCAACATTTGTGATGTACCTTTGATATAGTAGTGCTTGTTGCAACCTAATGTGATCAACATGTTCAATGTAGGTACATTTTGGAGGCTAGGGAGCTACCAATCCTTACCATGGTTGATAGGATTTATAGGCAGCTCATGACAAGGCATTACAGCAAGCAGATGGAGTCAAACAAATGGTCAGGTGATATATGCCCAAAGATCAGGAATAAGGTTGAGAAGGCAACAGAATTTGCAAACACCTGCTATGTGGAGGGATCAGGAGATGGTCTTTTTCTAGTAGGTGATAGAGGGCATGACTACATTGTGGACATGCACAAGAAAACATGCACCTGCAGAAGGATACAGAAAGGAGGGGTTCCATGTTCTCATGTCATCGCCTGCTGCAGGAATGACAGAATTGATCCTCTTACCATGGTTGACCCTTGCTACTCAAAGGAGATGTTCAAAAAGGCATATGGAAACATTATATATCCTTGCAAAGATTGGAGAGAGTGGGAAGACTTACATGGGCCCCCAATTGAGCCACCATTGTATCAAAAGCATGTGGGTAGGCCATGTACTACAAGGAGGCAAGCACCTGGAGAGGTTGATCATAGAAGGGGAGGGAAGAAGATAACAAGGCATGGTGTCATCATGCACTGTTCTTACTGTGGTGAGGCAGATCACAACAGGAAGGGCTGCAAATACTTGAAGGTTGGACTGCCACCACCAAGTGCTGCAAGTGTGCCCTGATACGTCTCCAACGTATCTATAATTTTTGATTGTTCCATGCTATTATATTACCCCTTTTGGATGTTTATGGGCTTTATTTTACACATTTATATCATTTTTGGGACTAACCTACTAACCGGAGGCCCAGCCCGTATTGCTGTTTTTTTTGCCTATTTCAGTATTTCGAAGAAAATGAATATCAAACGGAGTCCAAACGGAATGAAACCTTCGGGAGCGTGATTTTTGGAACGAACATGATCCAGAGGACTTGGAGTGCAAGTCAAGAAGCAGCCAAGGCGGCCACGAGATAGGAGGGCGCCCACCCCCTCTGGGTGCGCCCCCTGTCTTGTGGGCTCCTCGGGCGGCCACCGACGTACTTCTTCCTCCTATATATTCCTACATACCCTGAAAACATCCAGGGAGCCAACAAAACATAATTTCCACCACCGTCACCTTCTGTATCCGCGAGATCCCATCTTGGAGCCTTCACGCGCCCACGGGGGGGATCGACCACGAGGGCTTCTACATCAACACCATAGCCCTCCGATGAGTTGTGAGTAGTTTACCACAGACCGTCGGGTCCATAGTTATTAGCTAGATGGCTTCTTCTCTCTTTTTGGATCTCAATACAATGTTCTCCCCTCTCTTGTGGAGATCTATTCGATGTAAACTCTTTTTGGGGTGTGTTTGTCGAGATCCGATGAATTGTGGGTTTATGATCAAGTTTATCTATGAGAAATATTTGAATCTCCTCTGAATTCTTTTATGTATGATTGAGTTATCTTTGCAAGTCTCTTCAATTATCAGTTTGGTTTGGCCTACTAGATTGATCTTTCTTGCCATGGGAGAAGTGCTTAGCTTTGGGTTCAATCTTGCGTTGTCCTTTCCAAAGGATGAAGGGCAGCAAGGCACGATTGTATTTTTGCCATCAAGGATAAAAAGATGGGGTTTATATCATATTGCTTGAGTTTATCCTCTACATCATGTCATCTTTCTTAATCGTTACTCTGTTCTTTATGAACTTAATACTCTAGATGCAGGCATGAGTCGGTCGATGTGTGGAGTAATAGTAGTAGATGCAGGCATGAGTCGGTCTACTTGTCGCGGACGTGATGCCTATATACATGATCATGCCTAGATAATCTCATAATTATTCGCTTTTCTATCAATTGCTCGACAGTAATTCGTTCACCCACCGTAATACTTATGCTATCCTGAGAGAAGCCTCTAGTGGAACCTATGGCCCCCGGGTCTATCTTTTATTATATAAGCTTTCAATCTACTTTTATTTGCATCTTTACTTTTTGCATCTATATTATAAAATACCAAAAATATAGTTATCTTATCATACTATCTCTATCAGATCTCACTTTCGCAAGTGGCCATGAAGGGATTGACAACCCCTTTATTGTGTTGGTTGCGAGTTGTTTGTTTGTTTGTGTAGGTGCGTGGGACTTTGGAGGAGCCTCCTACTGGATTGATACCTTGGTTCTCAAAAACAGAGGGAAATACTTACGCTACTATTGCTGCATCACCCTTTCCTCTTCAAGGAAAACCAACGCAAGCTCAAGATGTAGCATGCCCCCTCCTAAACAAGGTGCTGGAAATGTGCCACCTCCAGAACAAGGTGATACTGCACAAACAACTACATCAACTGAAGCAGATCCAGTTTTAACACAGGTAACACTATGTTCTTAGGCACTTGTATTCTCTCATGTTTTGGAAATTATGTAACACAAAATATTCCTGATGAGCAGAACCATGAAGAAGCTTCAGCTACATATGATAACCTCATGGTGGACAACATGATTCCCCAGGTAATATAATTTCTGAATTTCATCATGGACAAGAAGTGACTACTTCTGTATGAATTGTATTGATCCCACAGTTGTCACTTGTGTATTTTTTGCATATGCCAACACCAAGAGTTGTGGGACAGAGGCTACTACCTAGTTCTACTTTCCTCAGTGGTGCACAAGTGTTGCTCAACCAGTCCGCTAGCCAAGGAAGCCAAGCAAGTTCCAGTACCATCAGGCCAGGTGAGTTGGCACAGAAGTTGGAGGCCATGAAGAACCAGAGGTAGAGAACTAGAGGAGAGGATGCAGGCCATTCTACAATCTAGAAGAGAAGAGGAGTTGAGGAGAGCTGAAGAGGCAGCAAGCAGGAAACATGAAGTGGCACAGAAGAAAGCTGAACTTGCAGAAAGAAGAAGATTGGCTGCATTGCAAACAGCTGCCAAAAAGAAAGAAGAAGCAGAGCTAAACAAGAGAGTTAAAGCTAAGACCAGACAGATTATTCAAGATACAATGAAAACAATAGCTGCTGAGAAAAAGGCAAGGCTAGAAGCAGAGAAAAGAGCTACTGCTGAGAAGAAGGAGGAAGAGAAGAGACTATAGAGGGAAGCAGCTGCTGCTAAAAGAGAAGAAGAGAAGAGAATTGCTTCTGCAAAAAGAGAAGAGGAGAAGAAGCTTGCTGCTGCCAAAAGAGAAGAGGAGAAGAAGCTTGCTGCTGCCAAAAGAGAAGAGAAGATTTTAGCTACTGCAAAAAGCGAGGAGGAGAAGAAGCTTGCTGCTGCCAAAAGAGAAGCTGACAAAAGGCTTGTTGCTGCTCAGGAGAGGATGAAGGCTGCTGCACAAAAAATCAAGGGAGCAATCCATGGCTGCTGCAAAAACAAAGTCAAGCTGCTTGGACAACCAATCTGATCTTCCACACAAGGCTCCCAAATCTTCTATGTTTGACATCTTTAGGTATTTTGTAGTAGATGAAGTGTTTGGTACCTAGATGATCATTTTACCTGTGTTGTTGAAATGATCATCTATGGTAACAATTTTCTCATTTTGGTTATGTTGATGCATAGTGACTGCAACAATCTCCTGTAAGAAACATGGCTACTTTGTTTTCTATCTGGATGATGGGCAAGACTTATTTGCTTATCATGTCAGTTTGGTTATCTAGTGTCAAGTTTTGATGCAACTGTACTTGTGGATGCCAATTGTCATGTCAGTTTGGCATTATACTTGGCAAGTTTTGATTCAATT
The DNA here is from genome assembly GCA_021437245.1 of Aegilops speltoides. Taxonomy (NCBI): domain Eukaryota; kingdom Viridiplantae; phylum Streptophyta; class Magnoliopsida; order Poales; family Poaceae; genus Aegilops; species Aegilops speltoides. The sequence goes on along the minus strand of CM038145.1, from coordinate 276,920,985 downwards.
GTACTGATGGATGCATATTTGGTCAGTTTGGCATGTCTGTTAAGTTTACCATTTGCGCTGAATCACTTCCTTACATCAGAAAAAACCAAAACAATGTCAATTGTGCTAAAATCTTCCAATTGCCAATGACAAAACCAGAATGACAAGTTTGGCACCCAGAATGATGGATGCATATTTGGTCAGTTTGGCATGTCTGTCAAGTTTGGCACCCAGAATGACAAAACCAAAACAATGCCAATTGTGCTGAATCACTGCCTTATCTCGTGATCCATTTTGATCAATTTAGGCCAACAATGCCTTTCAATAAGACAAAACAATGATCACACATCCAGAATGATATAAGAAACAACATATTCATCACAGATAACACAGGGTTCACCATAGCATTGTCATTTCAAGTTTGACGCCATTACATCAGACTAAACCAAAATAAACATCGTTCAACATAGCATTTTCCAGTGCTGACACCATTACATGACACATAACCTAAATAACTAGGACTGCCAACACATTAACTAGGACTGCCACCACTTCCGACTCCCAAAATGAACCTAGCATCACCAATGCAGCATCTTCATCTTCAACCTCTTCACTTCTTCACCATGAATAGCACCAATGCAGCAAGGCCTAACATCACAACAACTTCAAGCACCAACTTCATGAGCATCACCAGCTCTGTCCCAAGCTTCAGTAGAACAACAGCTTGCTGCCTGGTCATGACATTGCCACTCATGACATTGGCACTCTCTCTCTCTCTTCACAAACTTCTTGGTCCAGCTTGTTGATCCATTCATGTAGGCAAGCTCTTGTGCTTTCAGAAGTTCCTCCCTGCGTTCCTCAGCCGCACCAATAGCATCCACATCGGCATCGCCGACCAGATACTTATTCTCAACGAGGTACTCCACATACTCCAATTCCCAACGCCAGAACTCATAACTCACCTATCCCAAAAAGACAAGCCAAGGTCAAAAACTCTAATCTTTGGATATATCCCCATGAAAAGCATATGAAATCGAAGCATTAACCCCATGATTTTAGCACTTGTAGAAGACCCAGCTGTCGTGCTTCTCAATGGTGGAGAAGTACATGCGCACATTCTCCTTGCAGCCTCTGCAGCAGATCAGCGGCAGCGCCAACGCCCGCCGACGGACAACAGAGGAGGACGAGCTTGCGGCAGACATGACTGCCAGACCTTTTGGGGGAAAGTAGCAGAGAAGGACGAGCTCGTGGCAGCCCAATTCGATGGCGGCGGTGGAGCGGAGCGACAGAAGCGGAGGGGCGAGGGGGATTTGAGATGGGCGCCGCGGGTTAGGGATTTGAGAGAGAGAGATTGGGGATTTTGGTTATTTTACAAAAAAACCTCCATGAATCATTGGCCAAATGAGAGAGCACTACGTGGCGGTCAACAGTTGGTCAAACTAGGCATGTACGCACCGCATACGCGCTACAGTGACCGTATTTTCATGTCCCGTCGTATTCAATGACCGTAACGAGCGTATTTCAAAGTTGGGTGACCGTATCGTGCTTTCAACGCAATTATAGTGACCATGGGTGTATTTATCTATCTGTAATATCATATGCGACCACCGTAATCCGAGTGAAAGATTGTCTTCCAAGTGAAAATTTTGCCATCCTAGTGAAAGTTGTTGTCCGAGTGAAGAAGTCTAGTCGGGCGATCCGTGTGAAAGGCTCTAATGATCGAGTGAACAAGTCCGGTCAGGCGATCCAAGTGAAAGGCTCTAATGACTGAGCAAAGTCCAGTCGGGCGATCCGAGTAAAAGGTTCTAATATCCGAGTGGAGAGATCTGAGTGCTCCTACAAGAAGCCGAAAATGTACCTCAAAGGTTATCTAGATGACCTCGGATGGAAAAGTGATCAACACGGAAGTTGTGCGTATCGTCAAGATGGTAAACTTTGGTTAAGGAGTCATTGTCATCTGAGATAGTATACGGCCTGCAAATTCACTACGAGACTCGGACAATACAGTTAGCTGCAAGACTGAGTTCGACTGGAGGTTAAAGATGGCTTCATAGAGTATTCAAGACGGCCTTGTTTGGAAAAATTATCAACATGAAAGTTGTTCGTCTCGTCGAGGCGCACAAATTTGGTACATTAGCGGTCTTGATCGGAGGTCATATGCACATTCGAAGGCCCGCACAAGGAGGAAGACAGAAGTTTGGGCCAGATTCAGCCTGAATCCGAGTTGGAATGGAAGTAGGACTCTAGGACGTGAATTGATGTAATTTTTCATGTAAGGAAGATGAATCCTTTTCTTTTACGGAAAGTCCAACCACCTCTTATATATGTTAGAGGTGACGGCCGATTGAAACAACACACAATTGAACAAATCAATATACTACTTTTTCAATCTACATTTTATCTCTCCACCGTTTTTTCTCTCTCGTTCTTCGTTGTTCCTCAAGTTTGAGAGATGCGAATCTCGAGGCTCTAGGGGTGAGCGAATCGACCTAGGGCAGCCCATAACTGCCGCATTCCCTGACAGGGTCTGATAACCCACAAGTATAGGGGATCGCAACAATCTTCGAGGGTAGAGTATTAACCCAAATTTATTGATTCGACACAAGGGGAGCCAAAAAATATTCTCAAGTATTAGCAGTTGAGTTGTCAATTCAACCACACCTGGATAACTTAGTATCTGTAGCAAAGTATTTAGTAGCAAAGTAGTATGGAAGTAACGGCAACAATGGCAAAAGTAACAGTAGGTTTTGTAGTGATTGTAATAGTAGCAATGGCAAAGTAACTAAGCAAAGAACAATATGTGAAAAGCGCGTAGGCATTGGATCAGTGATGGTTAATTATGTCGGATGCGATTCCTCATGTAATAGTTATAACATGGGGTGGCACAGAACTAGCTCAAATTCATCAATGTAATGTAGACATGTATTCCGAATATAGTCATACGTGCTTATGGAAAAGAACTTGCATGACATCTTTTGTCCTACCCTCCCCTGGCAGCGGGGTCCTAATGGAAACTAAGGGATATCAAGGCCTCCTTTTAATAGAGTACCGGACCAAAGCATTAACACTTAGTGAATATATGAACTCCTCAAACTACGGTCATCACCGGTAAGTATCCCGATTATTGTCACTTCGGGGTTAACGGATCATAACACATAATAGGTGACTATAGACTTGCAAGATAGGATCAAGAACTCACATATATTCATGAAAACATAATAGGTTCAGATCTGAAATCATGGCACTCGGGCCCTAGTGACAAGCATTAAGCATAGCAAAGTCATAGCAACATCAATCTCAGAACATAGTGGATACTAGGGATCAAACCCTAACAAACTAACTTGATTACATGGTAAATCTCATCCAACCCATCACCGTCCAGCAAGCCTACAATGGAATTACTCACGCACGGCGGTGAGCATCATGAAATTAGTGATGGAGGATGGTTGATGATGACGACGGCAACGAATCCCCCTCTCCGAAGCCCTGAACGGACTCCAGATCAGCCCTCACGAGAGAGTTTAGGGCTTGGCGGCTGCTCCGTGTCGTAAAACGCGATGAATCTTTCACTCTGATTTTTTTCTCCGTGAACGTGAATATATGGAGTTGGAGTTGAGGTCATTGAAGGTCCAGGGGGCCCACGAGGCAGGGGGCGCTCCCTGGGGGGCGCCCCACCCTCGTGGACAGGGTGTGGGCCCCCTGGTGCTGATTCTTTCGCCAGTATTTTTTATTAATTCCAAAAAGTTGCTCCGTGAATTTTCATGTCATTCCGAGAACTTTTATTTCTGCACAAAAATAACACCATGGCAGTTTTGTTAAAAACAGCGTCAGTCCGGGTTAGTTCTATTCAAATCATGCAAGTTAGAGTCCAAAACAAGGGCAAAAGTGTTTGGAAAAGTAGATACGACGGAGGCGTATCAAATCCCCCAAGCTTAAACCTTTGCTTGTCGTCAAGCAATTCAGTTGACAAACTAAAAGTGATAAAGAAAAACTTTTACAAACTCTATTTGCTCTTGTTGTTGTAAATATGTAAAGCTAGCATTCAAGTTTTGAGCAAAGATTATGAACTAACACTACAAAAAAATACACTTCCGTGATGATACGTGTTTGTCATAGTAGGTCGCCTTTTTTGTCATGCATGTACATCCATGACAAATTTATGACAGAATCAAGATAGTCATACTTGTGCTGACGTAGAAGTGTTCGATGACATTATTAAAATTATCATCACGGAAGTGTCCACTTCCATGACGATAAATCGCGCGTCACAGAAGTGCTTTCGTCAAGGGTGACCGACACGTGGCATCCACCGTAACGGAACGCCGTTAAGCTATCGGGTCGGGTTTTGGATCCGATAACCCGTTAACAGCCCCGACCAATGGGGATTTTCCATGTGTAAAATCATCATTGGCTGGAGGAAACACGTGTCAGCTCATCGTTGGAATAGATGTCATCCACTCATTGGACAGAAGGTGCCTATGATACGTCGACATGTGGCACGGAGAATCAAGTTTAAATGGGCCGACCCAACTAAAGGCCCACAAGATTTTGCGGCCCATAATGGGTCGGCCCAGTTAAAGGCCCACGAGATTTTGTGGACTATAATGGGCTGGCCCAGCTAAAGGCCCACAAGATTTCGCGGGCCATAATAGGCCGGCCCAGGTAAAGGCCCACAAGATTTTTGTGTGCCATAATGGGCCGGCCCAGGTAAAGGCCCACAAAATTCTTACAGATCATAATGGGCCAGCCCAGCTAAAGGCCCAGGAGATTTCACCGACATTAATGGGCCGACCCAGCTGTAGGCCCACAAGATTTTGAGGACCCTAGTAGGCCGGCCCATTAACTGGCTGCCATGTTTTGGGCCAAATGCCGGCCCATAATTGATCGGTCCATTAATGGCCTGCCACGTTCCGGGCCTAATAATAGCCCATATAAGATCCGGCCCGTTAAAAGCCTCCCACTTTCTGGGCCAAATCACGGCCCAGATCAGGTCCGGCCCTTTAAGAGGCTTTGGGCTCAATTATGGCCCATATCAGATTCAGCCCGTTGACTGGACGCTATGCTTTTGGGCCGACTTGCTAAAGGCCCATTTAGTAATTCGGCTTGATATTAGTTTTGGCCTGTTAAGGGCCCATTTAACATGTCGGCCCTATATTAATTTCGGCCTGTTAAAAGCCCATCATATAGTTGGGCCTAACTACGGCCCGGTTTGCATCCGGCCTGGATATCTGATTGGGCCAAACAAGGACCGAGACAACTTTGGCCTATTAAAAGCCCGTGAATTGATTCACACAATCATGCGCCGGGGTCCATTTCGGGCTGTCGCCGGCCCGTGAGCTATTCAGCACGTTTTAGGCCCAGCCTACTTCTCAGCCTCCTAAAAGCCCATTGAGTTTTCTTGCGAAAAGAGGGCTGGGGGTTACTCGGCCTATTAAAGGCCCGAATCTACTAGTGGGCCAGTTTGACGGGGCCCATGATGCGGATCATATATCGTGATTGCATGACGGCCCGATTATGTTCCGTAATTTTATGGTTTGGCCGGTTTACTGCGAAGACATGATATATATACAGTAAAATAACTACATCATCGTGAATAAGAAAAAACCTAGACTATACAATAAAGAAATTACGGCATATTACATCCACTGGGCATCAAAGTTCGCCACTATGATAATAAAGCACAAGCATACAACAAATTACATACACTGGGCATCAAAGATCACCACCAGTGCAAATAAACATGCCGAAAAAATAATATACAAAACCGACATCACTTCAATAGAGTTCAAGAAAGGTTAGCCCTGCTGGTGAGCTGCAGCGCAAGCAGCTGAGCAAGATGATGAGACTGCGCTTGTTCAACACTTATATCTTCCTCACTCTGAAAGATAAACAAGCAGACAGATGACAGGTTTTGCACATAAAAGTATCAGTGCTGACAATTCATCACATTTCTTACTGACAAATAAAGTGACGCAGTTTAAAATTGCATTAACACAATATGGTATTGTTCAGTTCAAGACATGGCAGGAATTGACATTGTGAAGGAGTTGGCAGCTTCACGACACCACTGGATTACAGATCAAGAACTCATAAGTATCAATGGTTAGTGTGTTGTCAATTTATCCCATTTCAGATTGGCAAATAAAGAGGCAGTTTAAATAATAGTAGAATGATATGACATTGTTCATAGTTAAGACATTGCAGAATATGACATTGTGCTGTAGTGGGTAGGTTCACCGCCACTGGATTGTGGATGAAGAACAGAAACATACATGCAGTGCAAAAGAAGATCACTTGCTCTGTATAGTTTAATTTACATGGTATGAAGAAGGAACTTGGTTGTACAACTGAAAACTTAAATTGAGAAGGACAAACTTTTGTTTATGAACTACATAATAAACTTTAAACATGCAATTTGATGCAAACACCAAAAATAAACATCTGTTGCAGTCATGCCTAACCAAATATACACAACAAATTTTGAAGGCTTGAGAAGGACAAACTTACATTACTGGTGAAGACAGGCTCTATAAAGCCCTTGTCCATGCTGATGGGGGGCAATTCAAGAAGTTTAGCACAGAATGTTCTTCATAAGCATTGCCTTTATTCTACATTTTGTTAAGAGTAAATATAGATGTGATAATATACGAAAAATGGAGAATATTTAAGATAAGATGAAGAGTGATGCTACATAACCAAGTAGCTATAAATTTATGTGCAGCGATACAGGCAAAAGGTACAACCAAGAGCAATGCATAGCTAAACTTCTTCAGTACCAACCTTATGGTAAGAGTAAATATAGATCTGATGTGTAGAAAATGGAGGGCAAAGGAAAATAAGCTGCAGAGTGATGGTACATGAACAACTACCTGTCAATATAAGTACACTGATAAAGAACAGCATGTACTTACAAGAACAATGCAGAGCTAAAAAAATTCATTGGCATTGGATATATTCTACACTAATGTAACCATTCATACAGATCAGATAATTTGGAGCGAACAATTGATAGGCAAGCTATCATGCATACTGCTGTCACATAATGAACCAGGTATGTATGCAAGTACAACAATACAGGACAACATGTACTAACAAGAGCAAAGCAGCGAGCAGCATATTTGCGATATCCTGTCGTTCTTTTCAAACCAGAATTCTTCTTCGAGCTGATTTCCTGCAAAAAAGATCCGTAAGGCACATGCGAAAAAGTAGAAGTTCAAATTGTCATGTGATTTCATAGACAATACCTCATCCTGGGATCGAGACCAGTGCATAACAAGGTTTTTCCATTCAATGTCTTCTAATTTTAGCACAGGAGACTTCACTAGAAATTCGTTTATAGACTTGCCATCAAAGTGTGATTTCCTCAGGTACACCGATACTGTTGCAATGCTTCCTTGAAAAGCACAAGCAAGCTTTGCTCATCATGACTATCCAGATTGACCCTCATCTAGTTACAACAATGTAATGTAAATCATTGATGTGTTCGATCAGCAGAAAACAGGAAAATAATAACCATGAATAATAGCACTTACACGTAAGTTGGACAGGAAGATGTGAAAATGGTGTTTGTCTTCGCTATAATCTTCCCATGATGGGAATATATGCACGTAGTCCCTAACAACATTGAAAGCATTGTCTTTTAAACTGGGAATAAACGGAATGGGGTTCCAATCTGCAGGAATTGGCCGTCTCTGCAGTTGGGATAGGTCTTGGTGGTGGACTTGCTGTACTTTTTTTTCGAGTGGGATTTTTACGTGGTGCGGTGGTGCTATGGCAAATGAAATCGGTATACCTTTTGCTGGAGTGCAGGTCCTGTGTGGTGGGGCTAGTGGTGTGGCCAGTGAAGTATGGGTACAGTCTGCTAGAGTCGGTCCTATGTTTTGTGTCACTGGTTGTACAGCCAATATAAGTGGGGCGCTGTCTGATTTCTCCGGCACCACCACGTTTTCAAGGACTTTGCTGGTGCTCCTTCAGGTTCGGCAATCACCCTCTTCCTTTTTGATGTCTGATGCACAAGAACATCATTTGAGTGGAAAAACATGGTATGACGATAGATGGAATATGTATTGATAATGGATGGGCATGGCATCTCGAGATATATGATGAGTAAACTAAGCAGATGGTGGTGCAACAAAGTAGAAGAAATGCAAGACAACATATGCAAGATACCCGCAATCAATAAAACATTGCCAAATTAGAACAGGCACCTTGATGGGTGAATAGGACAGGCCATCTGCCTTTGACTTCTCGAGGTTAGAATAGTCATTAGGATCATATTCTGAACAAGAGTCAACAGGTGGGGAGCGTATGAGTTTCATTGCATCCAGAATGGCACTCAATGCCTTGGTGCCAATTTTGTAAGTCATTGCATTGTTTAGCTTCAAGAGTGGACTTCTGCTAGTGCGACACAAAGCAGCTACACAGATCATAGTGTAGATATAATGGGAAAACCTTAAGCATTAGAGTAAAATCAGCAAAGTGGAACTTACTGGAATATATGTGCTAGTATTGCCGGTACGGCTAGAAAGGCTTCGGATACCAGCTCTCTTCAAGTGAAGGTGCGGTCTGTTAATATCAAGATAACTCTCAAAGGCGACACAGCTCGCGCATTTCCTTGTTATTCTTATAGGATTCAAGTGGGCAGGCCACTACAAATCCTATTCCTATGTTTACAAGATCCTACTGAATCAAAGAGGCTCAAAGTGTCCATCACAACCTGACCGTATAGACCTCTACACTGCAAATGTCCTGCTCATCTTGAAGACAAGGAACATCTTGTACTACTAGCATACTCCCTCCATTCCAAAATATAAGTCTTGGTAGAGATTTCCACTATGGATCACATCTGAGATGTATCCAGATACATTTTAGAGTGTAGATTCACTCATTTTGCTCCATATGTAGTCCATGGTGGAATCTATACAAAGACTTGTATTTAGGAACGGAGAGAGTACATATTAAAGAAGAACGGAAGAGGAACATGGTAAAGAAGAGCAAGCAGATTTTGGATAATAAAATGTTGGTTGCGCAGTGCCCACACATGATGATCCAGAGCGCATTAAGAATGCAACTCCCAGCTGTCTCTCGACCATTTCAGGCGGTTGGATGAAGATCCTACGTCTCCTAACCCTTCTTCTTCCTCGTCTCCGATTCTTCCCATACAGAACACCGCACGGGCCGCCGGCCGGACCATCGGCCCCCACCGCCTGTGTTCCTCCGCCACCCACACCCCCCACCCGCGTCGAGTTTTCTTCGTTTGGCGAGGCCCCAAAACCACCCAAGCCCCTTGGATCGCACCGGCAAACTCCGGCGAGCTCCGAAAAATCGACTGACCCAATTTTAAAATTTAGTCTACTATGATTTAACTAGTGTGGAATATAAAAGGGGAAACCCATAAGCATTGGGAGTATAGTGTTGAGCGTGCCATGGCGGATCTAAAGGTGCAACCGGACAAAGGCAACTTCGCAACCAAGACAAGAAATCAGAGTAAAGCAGTGGCGATCTATTTTCTTGCTGCGATAAATAAGTTGAGCAGATACGAAAGAGTACCGCCTCTGGTGCGGCGCCGTGTACGCATCTGGTGAGAATTTGATGGTGCTGCGGTAGCGATGGCTGTCGGCGGCATGGAAGCAGATCTAGGAGGGTAGACGGTGGAAGCGGGGCGCGGTGGACGAGACGGTCGTAGGAGCGGCGCCGACAAGGTGGACGACGGCGGGGATGAAGCGAGAGGACGGGATGCAAGGATCCCGGTCCGAAGGCGTGGATGAGAGAGGTCGATCTCTTGTAATGGACGGCGACATTGGGGTATCAACTCCGGCATGGTGGAGGAGGACGGTGGTGGATGGGGTGGCGGACGGCGGCGGACGGAAGAGGGTGGGGTGGACAAGGTGTTTTGGCGCCCACGGAGTACGAATGGGGAAAAGGGAGGTGGAGAGGAAGGGGGAACCATGTATTCAGGGCGCGCTTGTCTCAAATGCGAGGAAATTTACAAACTTAGCCCCCGTTTCAAATTTCTACTACATCACAACAACATTAGTCGGTTGGTGATAGGACGGTAATCTCGCATACACCGAATATTTGCCGACGAGAGTTTGTTTTTGGCGCCCATCGTGTATGAATATGAATCGGGAGGAGTCGATTTCGCCGAGGGCACACTTGTTTTGGCGCCCACCGTGTATGAATCCGGGTGAGGCGGTTACGTCATGTTTGGGTGAAATTACAAACCTACCCTATTGAAACCTATAGAAATCCGAAGAGATAGGCTTTGCTTGGCGAGGATAGGCGATAGTGATTTCCATCTCGCAGATTTTGGTTTCGGGCGGTTACTGTGACTTTCCCCGCTTCGTTCAAATTTTGCACAGTGCACGTTTACCGTACCAACTCAAATCGAATCCCGTTTGTATTCTACTTTTTTTTCGGGCGGGATCCATTTTCAATTGGAATTACATTCTATATACATCATTTTTTTACATATACTCCCTCCGTTCGGGATTACTTGTCTCGAAAATGGATGTATCTAGAACTAAAATACGTTTAGATACATTCATTTCCGCGACAAGTAATTCCGAATGGAGGGAGTACTTTCAAAAGCACAACAAAGAATTCTGCTCATTTATATGTATAATATGATTTACAAATACAACGATCTCGAAATCTTAAGGTTGAATTCGAAATTTTTTAACCAAATTATGTTCTACTAAAATGTATGGATCAGTAATATCTACATATTAAATAACATAGATGTGCGTGAATTCATATGAGTATGCATGTTTGATAGATCAATTTTGGTTCGAGTATGGATTACATGTATCATCATCTCGAATTTTTCAAATATTTGAATCCCTTTTTTGTTCACTCCTTTCACGCCCATCTCTCTCGCATGCATGCTCCTTCAGGTAGCCATCACTCTCTTTTCTCCAGCTCACCCAAGACGCTCACTTCATGTTTCTCCTATCCTCGCAAACATGGTCTCTCGACGTCTCCCTTGAGAAGTGTCACACTCTCCCTATCATTATACATTACACGGTTTTCATTATCTCTCACGTCTCTATTGTTCTCTGGTATCACTCGGTACCTAAGCTTTCTTTTTCACCGCCACACACACAGTCTCCACTCGTCTTTCACTTTGTCTTTCTCTCTATGGGATTCTCTCACACACCCTATATGTCTCTACATATGACTCATACCACTAAAATTACTCTCTCTCTCTCTCTCTGTAGACACAACATTTGTTGCGGTCTCCTTTTAAATCTCCATCCTGCATCGACACCGATCAGACAACCCCGACTACCGTCTCCTCTCTCTCTCTCTCAGACACACACACAACTCCTGCTTCCACTCCACTTCCCGACTACCGTCTCTCTCTTGCACACACAAAACTCTCGCATTCGCACCCCGACTCGTATTTCTCTCACAAACATTTATCGACTAGCTAGCCTCTAGATAGGTTTATACACCCGCACACTCATGCTTCCACCATCGCATACATGTCTCTCTCCCACTCCTTGTATCTATTTAGCTTTTTCTTCCCTTCTTGATACACGCCCTCTCGATCGTGCACACACACACTATCGCCTCATTTTAAGCTGATACCTATCGCACACACACTACTTGTGTCTTTGTCACACATGCACTCCGTCCTCCTCCACTCTCCCTCTCTCTCACACACACATGGGCTTTTTGCAACAACTAGCAAGATGCCCATGCGTTGCACGAAACATCAAGATGCATCTGTATGAGTAGTTTATCTTGTGGGGGAAAAGGATGAACGAGGGAAGACCTTATTTGCAAATGTGGAGAGGGGTGTGGGTATCTTTTTGCAAAATTGCCATAGTTTCCTTCCTATCCGTCAGATATAGATCGGACGGCCTATATTGCAGGATGGCAGGCACACGATCATCACCGACAATGCTTTTTATAAGAGTAGGGATAAAAAATAGAGTTGGTGATGATGGTGGGCCTGCCATCCTGCAATGTAGGTCGTCCGATTTATATCTGACGGATAGGAAGGAAAATATGGCAATTTACCCACAGTCTTCACCACATTTGCAGATAAGGCCTTCCCTCGTTCATCCTTTTTCTCCCACAAGAGTTTGATGTTCCGTGCAATGCACCAGCATCTTGCTAGTAAAGAGTAGAAATTAGACATATACCACTTCTCGAATCTTGAAACCAACAACATGCCTCCCTTATCGCATCAAAACAGCCAAAGGAATATATTTTGAGTGAAACATAACATATTTTTAGTGATATACATATTTCAAAACTAGACTTTTTTTTCTATCAAATCGGTGAATATGTATTAATCTACTTTGATCGTGTGGCAACGCATTGGCACATTGCTAGTAGTTATTATAATTTTTTGGACACCAGACAAACGGTGGAGTACATATACGAAGAGAAGAGGCGCACGCACGCAGTCCGCCTCTCGCTGTCTCGCACACGTGAGTGTAACGTAAAGGTGACGTTAACAAATAAACCCTAAAACCCTAGGTGCACGATTGCTGCATTCGCGGGTACCGGGTACGTGGTGGAGCACCTTTGTAGGAGTTGATGGTCGGGACCATAGGTGAACGACTTGGAGTGCGGTGGCTCGCCAGTTGCCACAGTTCCAATTTTAAATGGCATGTTATAAGTAGTAAGTAGTTTTTAGAACGATTGGTATGGAGAGAAAATGGAATTCATAGTACTACGTACCTCCTTGGTGTATGGTTGTATGGGTTTATGTTACGAGATGTTGAACCTGGTAGTTCTAGGGCAAATACTATGGTTTAGATTTAGATGTTGGTTTTCAGTAATCGGAAGGGGAAACCCTTCTTTGATTAAAAAAACTACTACCTCCATTCTGGTTTACTAGTCCCCATCGTACTTTGGGTCCAAGTTTGTCCACGAATTTACTTGTAAAATGTGAATGGAAAACGAGATTTTGTTATACCCAAACAAAAAGGACTGGAGGGAGTGATTGCTCTGACACAGACGCGACCTCTCATAGCGCAGGCATTGAACCGGCGTGCCGGCCAAGAGGGCCGCACTCGATGCATGCCCGGCTGAGCACGCCTCCTCGCCGCGTGCAACCAACTTAATACTGCCCCGCCTGCCTTCATTGAATCCGCGAGTGTGCCGGAAACACGTCCTTCCGCGAGCCGGCAGGCATTTTAGAACACAAAAAATGACTAAAATATAATTAATTTACGCATGATCTTGACTTGTTGTGCTCGCACTGGTAGCAGGAACTAGTAGAGGTTTTTCTTTATTTATAACTCTCCTCACATTTTTGTTGGCTTTGAAGTGAATCATGGTTGTGGAGATTATGTATGAATGTGCAGATATCTGTGAACATGAGTTTGATGTGGAAGTTGGACTTGGAATGTCGGGCTTGCGCGTGAACTATACCATGTCCAATGCTTCGTTTGTTATTGTTTGGAAAGTAATTGCTGTTATTACATTACCCGAAAAAAAACATTTTGTGCCACATCAGTAGATGCACAGACATCACAACAGGCATGCTGACTGGATAAACATTTCAACCTAGCTATTATGAAGGAAATTTTGTATTGACAACAGTTTTAGATAGCAGGAGACGCCTAGCCTGCTCTGCCTCTGCTAGCTTATTTTTGGCTTCTTCCATCTCTTCTTTGGCTTGGGTGAAGAGAGCATCTGATTGATCTTTTCTCTTCTTCAGGAACTCAACTACATTCTCAAGGGCTGTTGCACGCTTTCTTTTAGCCTTTACTAATGCCACGAGGACACGAACAGCTGACGACTCCACCTGGCTTGTGTGTAATCCAGCATCATCTGGGAATTTGCACCTTGTGTCTAATCCAGCATCATTAGGGAACTGGCACCTTGTGTGTAATCCAGCCTCATTTTGGAAACATGGTCTCGAGGTTGACCATACTTCCCTCCTCGTAGGAACTGCATCCTGACATGAAGTTACTTCTTTTTTAGATCAATACTCAGAGAAACCTAGATCCATTTAGTAGAAGCCAGATAAACAGAACTCGGAGAAGTGAATTCAAAAGGAAAAGAAATATAAAAACAGACTACACGGTGAGAACACCCACTTCCTACATCAAGTTAAAAATGAAAGCATTAGGACGATTAAGACTCTTCTTATTACACATCGAAGAACACCACGCTTAAGAGAAACAGAAACTACAACATATACACATCGAAGAACACGAGGCTAAATGAAAGTAATTGAAAGGGTGTTACTTACCAAAGCTCGTTTTACAGGTTCGGTGCAACTCCTCTTTAACTTGCCATGCTCCTTGAAGATGTCCCGAATATCCCGTGTTTGGTCTTCATTGCTCCTCTGCATGTTCACACTCGTGGTTCCAAAATCTCAACATGGCAAGAAAAATACTACTAGTAATACTCGCGCATCTTGTGGGCAACAAGCACTCGTCTGCCATGTTAGAGCATCTCCAACAGAATCGCAACACGCGGTGCTTTAAAAAAGCGTTTACAGTGCTGAGATCGAGAAGTAGATACTAGAGAGTAGAGGATAGTTCTCAGCATAGATAGATAAAAAAAGATAATTCAACTACTCCTCGTTGTCCGACTGCTCCTCGGTGATGTCCTCCTCCGACGTCTGACTGTAGGCGTGAAGATACCGATCGTCATCAGATTCCCAGGGCGACGCTGCTCTTAGCCTCATATTGAATTGAGCATCCGCTTTTCGCCTACGCTTGTCCTCGCGATAGGCGGCTCACTCTGCCCTCCTCTTATCCCTCTCCGCCCTACTTTGCACGTTGAACTTGTGCTCGTTGATGATGTCCTGCGGGAAGTGTTGGCGCCACAGTGCAATGGCTTCCTCGTCAATCTCGGTGATGCCGAGACGGTGCTCCCGCCTCCGGTTGTCGCGACGATCCTCGTCGGTGCTAAGCCGCGGCAGAGGCGCGAGCTCCTGCGCCCGCTCCCGCGTCGGCATGTTGGGGAAATTCAATGTTCTATGAGGCCACCGGAGGCGCCACGCCGCCGCGTCGTACGCGCGGGCGGCCTCGGTGGCGGTGTCAAAATTGCCGAGGCTGAGGCGCATCCCGCGGAACCGAATCTCGGCGGAGAAGCCGCCAGAGGGGCGCGCACGGACGCCGCGGTATCCCCAAGTTTCCCGGTGACGCGGCGGCATGGTGGCACGGCGGCGGCGAGGCGAAAAAGAGCGAGGAAAGAGCGGTGGCGAGGCACAGAGCGGTGGCAAGGCACAGAGCGGTGGGAGGGCGTTGGATTTTATAAAGCGCGCCAGACGCCGCGCGCCAAAACTAGCGCACGCCCAGCCGCTTTTCCCCCCGCGCGCGCGATCCTTTCCCGACGTCTCTGCTATCTCTACTCTCTTCTCTACAGTTATATTTATTTTATATTTAATATTTAATATTTATCTCTACTTCCTTTACTGTCTACTTTTTCTTCTCTATACTTTTTTTTCTTGCAATATAGGCTGTCCGATTTATATCTGACAGATAGGAAGGACACAAATAGGAATTTTGCAAAAAGATACCCATACCCCTCTCCAGATTTGCAAATAAGGCCTTCCCTTGTTCATCCTTTTCTCCCACAAGATAAACTACTCATACAAATGCATCTTGATGCGTGCAACGCATGGGCATCTTGCTAGTTCTAAAAACCTTTCCATCATTTGCCACACTGCTGGTTGCAGATGAAAAACCTACCGAAGCACAGCGCGATACAGGAGCGACACACAATTACAAGCTGATATTCTGTTGGACAAAGGAGGCTATAACCAATTACTTTTACGGGAACAATAGCACCCAGGAAAATTGAAGGGTAGGTATGAACAAAATTGGAACTGCACATGTATTGCTAAGTGATTCAATACACACATTACCAATCAAGGAGGAGAACGATGGTCGCGGCGGCCGTCATGGTCAGCAACGGGAGTCAGTTCATTGTCCACGACGGTGGTACTTCTGCGCTTGGCGTCAGCTTCCTGGAAATAGATCCGAGACCGTGGAAGACGATGCCGGGGAAGAGGCTCCGTCTACGATGACGACGGTGGACCGGCTTAAGTGCGGCATATGAGGTCGTCGATGAGGCAGATGCGCTGCGGTGGACGAGGGCGCCGATGTAAAGGGGAGGAGCACGAAGGCTGCGGTGCCGAGGAGAAGTCTATTTTGCGGTGGGGATAGAAAATGGGGAGTATTCAGGTGTACTACTCTGGGTGCCGGGGTGGGGCTGGCTGGGTAGGGTGAACCTGAAGTTACGAAAATAGCCCCCTACCAAGTGTCGTCCGTAGGCCTGTTCCGAAGGCTATGATGGTAACTTCCCACTACTCGAATCAGGGTCGCAGGAGATTTTCCCGCCGACCTAAAAATTTTGTGACACTGGACTCCCCGTGTGGCGTGTTGAGTGATTCGGCTAAGCAACTAGCGAGTAGTAGTAGTAAACTCTGCATATTAGGTTTGACCGAAGTCAAACTTCCTAAAGTTTGACCAAGTTTTTATAAAAATATAAACATTTACCATAACAAATATGTATGATGTGGAAGTACATTCAATAATGAATCTAATGGTATTTATTTGTTATTGTATATGTTATAATATTTTTTTTCTTATAAGCTTTCTGAGAGTTTACAAAACTTGACTTTGACCAATGCTAATACACGGACTTAAATAAAAATGGAGGGAGTACACATTTGTTTTCTTAGTTTGTAGTGAACTAATCATTTGTTGAAATTGTGAAATAAATATATTAGGCTATTGACTTCGAATGTAATGGTCTATACAATTCAATAGTTACAATCATTGTCGAATCCCAAGATGTATACAAGGTCTATAGTACTTCACAACATGCTCAAACTCACATAATCCCAGTCAAATGAGAATCTAAATGCATTTCATAGTTATTACTTTGTAGGATGCAACAAAAACAACCAAAACTCTACATCAGCCATTATAGAAGCAACATTTTGACATATCCCATTGTGTGAATGAAATGTGCAGAGAGAGCTTTTGAAGATGGAGCAGATAGGGCGGGAAAGATTGTATGTATGTGGACGAGAGAGTAGGAGACAAACCTAACAAGCCAGAGAGAGAGAGAGAGAGAGAGAGAGAGAAAGAGAAATAGAGAGGAAGAAGTTAGGTCTGTGAGAAAGATGGAGACATGTAATATACGTGATTCTGTATACGTGGAAGGAGAAGAGACAACATGTTTGATGAGAGAGCTGGAAAAACATGGACGAGAGGGGAAGGATCTCATGGGTTGAGGGATTGACAATTTTGTGCGGGGGAGAGAGGGATTGGTAATTTTGTGCAAGAGAGAGAGAGGGTGGGGGGAGGAGTCGGTCACCGTCGTCACATCACCTGCTTCCAAATGACCCGCATTCTCTAGCGGTGTGGTCGCCGTCTTGATCTGCTCGATACCCTCTTTGAAGATTGAGGTGTTGTGCATGTTGGGGTGCAAAGAAGCACAAGCGAGAGTGGTCGCCGTATAACCTTGGATGGGGATGAATTGTGTGCTCGGGGGAGTGTGTGTGTGTGTGTGTGTGTTGTGCTGCGTGCATGCGCATGTGTGTGTGTGTGTGTGTGTATGTGTGTGTCAGATATTGAGCGAAAACAAACCTAAGGAGAGAAATGGGTATTCACGAAGAGATTGTGCGGGCCTTGAGGTGGGCAGGGGCCGAGTGAGGGTGTCAAAATGTGCGTGTTGACGCATATGTTGCATGCGATCGTGCGAGGGACGGACAAATCGAGAGAGATGGTTGTTGTGTTACGGATGCTCCTCTCTCTCTCTCTCTCTCTCTCTCTCACACACACACACACACACACACACACACACACACACACACACACACACACACACACACACACACACACACACACACACAAGTAAACTAGAAGACCATTCTCTCATGTATAAACAACGTATCGTCATCTGTCTATGTCTCACTCATGCATGATCATTTGCACATTCACACCTCTCTATGTATGTATAAACGCACACCGTCTCCACATTGCCCTTCCGCCGCAACACACATATGGACACATACACACGTTCTCCCTCAGTCACACACACAAAATAAGTATTAAAAAAACTAGGGCGCACCTAAAACGCCCAAATCGAAATAAACACAAACTGGAGCTAAATTCAAATATATGGAAATATTGCAGCGTCAAGAACTTTCCCAGGAAAAAAAAGTTGAGTAATATTCGAGGATTGTTTTCACACACACAAAAAGGTTCGGTGGATGTCCTTCGAGCGCGACATGGTGACGCACCGTTCCATCGATCGCGCGGCCGCGGTTCACGCGCTTGCACAGGATTCCGTATCGTGGCTGTGGTACTAACTTCAATTTTTTTTAATAAAAGCACTGCCTAAGTCTAATGTTTACGTGTACTAGTACGGTTTTCTTTTAAGTTTGACCAACCTCATATAAAACTAAAGTAAGCTCCCATATGCGCACTCATCAATATGCTGCCACCGCCGTTGCGCATGCCGGCGCCCGCCTGCTCCGGCCAACAATTTCTCGCCCATCACTGCCGTGTCGCCGCCATCCCTGTGCCATGAAGTCGAAGGCTCGCCCGCACACGTCGTCTGAAGTCCCTCCTCGCCATGATGCCGCACTGCCAAGCACGCGAGTAGCTGGTGGAGACGCGTCTATGCACGCAGCATACAAAGAGGAGGACGAGCGCGTGCTCCAGCACGCCGGCGAGGAGGAACTAGCGTGTCATTGTCGTCTCCGCCCGCGCGAAGGAGGCGCGCATGGTGGCTGTCGCGGAGGAAGCCGGTCGCGCGCTTGTCGAGCCCGCAAACCGGGTGCGGGCGTGGAATATACCTTCGAGACCTTGAATGCCACGTGGATCCTGCAATCTAAAGGAGCATCGACTCCTGTGAGCCGTTTGATGCAACATGGGTGGCTAGAAGGGCTTCTTCCACCTCTTCTGCCGTCTTCTTCCTTCGCTCCGTCGAATTTCTTTCACAAATTGACTGACCCAAATTATACTACTAGTACAAACGTATTAAGTACAGTAGGAACACGAAGGTACAAGCAGTAGTACCAACTGCAAGAAGAACAGTAGTAAGACATAGTACTAGTACTTCTTTACGTACTAAACAGTTCAAATAACGAGAAAGAACATAAACATAGTTCTGCTGGGGCCTCAGCACAACACACCCTTGAAAATAAACTAAGCAACTAGTCATATTGACACTGCAGTAGAACCAGCATGAGCGACGGCACTGCCACCTACTCGGAGTCCGAGTCCACGTCCTCGACTTCGTCCTCGTCCCTCTTCCTCTTCCTCTTCGCCGACACTTCTTTGCTTGAACCGGACACTGGGCTTTGCTTCTTCATCCAACCCATGTAGATATTTAAAGGTAGGCATCCATTGCTGTGTACAGGATGTGATCTTCATCTAATGTCTTCGACTCCCATGCATGATGAAACTCGTGATGAGGTTTCTTCAATTTAGCGTACGAAGGATCAATCATGGCTGCTGCCAGGGTCAGCATTGAAGGTTGAGAGGAGGACACCGTGCTTGCTTTACGGAGATCGAAGGGCTGGCCTACAACGAGACCTATCCGACGCAGACATCCACGCTCGTTCTTAAAGCCTCTGAGAACGAATTTCACTCTTTTGTCCTTGAGGAAGTTCTTAAAATCCTGGCACTCAACGTTGGCATGGCATATGTGGTAGACCAAGCAAACATTAAGTACGCAAACCTGGATCTTGGCGGGCTTCTTCCTCTCTTCGTCCTTTAGATCCTTCTCTCGTCCTAGGACTGTGGTGTACTCATCATCTAGCCCAACAACCCACTCATCCGTTGAACTGTTGAACATGCGTAGGAAGCGAGCAAGCCATGCTTTCACCATCGCGGATCCACGTGTGTAGATGACGATGAACTGATCGCCGGTGATGGCTCTAACCTGGTACTCAGTGGCGACCATGGAGATTTGGGAGGCCATGGATTTTGGAGGAGGGTTAGGAGAAGTTGAACTGTTGTACCCCGCAAAAACTGGGAGCAAACTAATGTGAAAGGACGGGACGACTGGGAGCGAACTGTTGTGAGGTAGAAGACGGGGACGAGTAGGGCGTGCGAATGGCGTGGGGTTGTTGGCTTGCCCGGTGGATAAACGGCTGCAAGCCCCCAAAGAGTTCTCAAGAACTATGCTGGACCCACTAGATGTCATGTCTACTAAACCCATATCGTAGGCATGACGGTATAGCTTCTGCCTGTTTGCACGCCATGCCGGCGCGTGGATGTAACTTCACTTAATTCCGTCAACCGTCGCGCCTCCCACGACCTTCGCCTCCCTCGCGCGGTCGTGCCCTTTGAGACTTCGACCGGCTATAAATGAGCAAAAAATTTTGCCTACTCCGCATGCATGATACTCCCTCTGGTCCTTTTTACTCCCGTCAACCGTTTGCAAAGTGTTTGACCAAATATATACGTTTTTGAACACCACCTTATATTAATTAACCAGCCACACCAATACACTCATTCGATACAATATTCACCACACAAGGCGGTACGTTATTTACAAGAATACCATCTAATCTATTGTCAAAGCTATACTTAGTGATTAAGTGTGCCACCTTATTGGCCGAACGGCTAATCTTTGACAATTGAAGATTGTTGATCAACTTTGAGATGCTCAACGCTTTCATCTTCAGGTCACTCATAGCAAACCTGTCATAGTCCCCCGATGCAAGAGACGCTACCACAAAAGCGCAATCAGTCTCTAAAATTACAGGATTATGAAGAGAAATACCTATGTAGAGACCGGCAATGCAAGCCCTAAGCTCCGCTTCCTCCATGCTTTGACAGGCATCAATGAAATCCCATGACCAAATTTATACTAAAAATATCAATATCTACAATACTGATTATAATGAGTATAAGAACTACGTTTTATAATGAGTGTAAAAATATTGATTTGACATTGTGAATGTTGATACTCCCTCCGTCTAGGTGAGTAAGTCATCTTAGGCTGTGCACCGTGACCAAGGAGGAGGGGAAAACGAGAGACATTAATGTTTATTTGCTAATTAAATAGTATTGCATGCAATGAACTAACCCTTGCATGTCATGTTTGATAGTCTCAGTCATTAAAAGCATGCACACCCTCATCTCTTATTGGTTGATATTGCAAGAAACAAGAAACGAGGTAGAAGTTAATGCACCGCGCCTCGTGTTTTGGGATTATTTGGTTTTAAGTAAGATGACTTAAACACCTAGCTATTAGAGTACCACTACCTCCTTCTAGTTTAAAGGGCTCGACTCAAAAATTTCACCTACTCTTAGCAAGATAGTAGAGGCGGTGGAATAGTTTTTGAAGTCTGCAAAAGTACTCAACTAATGTTGTCGTTCTTCACAAAAAAATGTGTTTACCAATGCATGCATGAACACTAGTTACTCTAACCCCCCTCTCTTCTTTAATTCTTTGCCACATCAGAATGTTTGCTATTCCCATGTGCATGATACCAGCTAAGATACCACCATGATGGCCAGCCTTAATCATCGCATGCAATAATTTAGTGCACCTTGAAATATGAACATGTGTGGGGCATGTATGTTTTTAATGACTTGAGACTATACCTAGCCCGGCATGCAAGATGACTTATTATGCACCGTTCCCCATACCTGCAGGAAGCCCGTTCGTCTCCAAATCTTTTCCTCTCCATGTGTGGAAACAATATGCCTGCCAAACTCTCCTTCTCCCTCCGTGGTCCCACCCTCCACCCCTGTGAAAAAATCTGCATGCATGACTCTCCTCCCCCACGCTCGTCCAATCCATTGTGACCAGCAATATTTCCACCCCTTCGCTCCCCCGTAATTTACTCCAACAAATATGCCCATGTAGCTTTTACTTAACTTCAGGTGCATTGGGTCACTGACATACGGGCCCAGAGCTGTGTTGTGGCCCACATGTCTGTGGCAAAACTGCACCGCGTTCAAGTTAGTGCAGCTTAGTCCATATCTTACGTAGGTGTGCCATTGCTCGCTATAAATATTGCGCCTCCCATGACATCGCTATCTCCTCCCCCTCAAGTTCACGTTCATCGCTATCTCCTCCCCCTCCCTCTCAGGTCGACCACCATGGCATCGCCCCTCCCAAGCCCTAGGAGCCCCTCGCTGCACCGCGCGGACAGTCACGCGTCGCCGTTCTGTTCCTCGCCGCCACTAGTCGAGGAGGACGCGTCGGCATTCCGCTCCTCGCCGCTACGCGACGCGTCGCCGTTCCGTTCCTCGCCGCCGCCAGTCGAGGAGGACGCGTTGGCGTTCCACTCCTCGCCGCGACGCGACGCATCACCGTTCCGTTCCTCGCCGCCACCAGTCGAGGAGGACGCGTCGGCGTTCCGCTCCTCGCCGCGACGCAACGCATTGCCGTTCCGTTCCTCGCCGCCACTAGTCGAGGAGGACGCGTCGGCGTTCCGCTCCTCGCCGTGATGCATCGAGGTGGACGCGTTGGCGTTTCCAATCTCGCCAGCACGCGCGTCGGAGGACGCGTTGGCTCCCTGCTACGAGGAGAACACCGCGACGCCCGCCGAGCCCCCCAGCCTTGAGGAGCTTTGGAAAGAAATGGATGTCGCCTTGTGGGAGGCTTTGCCTCTAGCAGAGCGCGCCAAAATAGAGGCGGAGAAGAAGGCCGAGGAAGAGAAGCGCACCGTGCAACAAGCTCTCTAGGAGATCTATGTCGTGTCCGAGAGAGTCAAGCAATTGGTTCTTTGGCAGAAGGCTCGTGCGAGGGCCGTGAGGGTGGCGGAGGATGCCCGTGCCAACGCCCTGACTGCAGTTGGGCCCAAGCGCCTCATCTACGCTTGGCGGTACGTGGACCGGGTGCACGCTTCCAGCCAGGAGGAGTACCTATTGGCGCCGGATCACCACACCGGTGAGATCGCGCTCGCCCGCCGGCAAGCCGCCAATCAGCACCTCGCGAGTTGCGAGACTGAGGAAGAGGCGTTGTGTCGGCGCGCTGGGAAACGACCGCGCACCAGGGCACTCGTGGCGCACCGCAAGCACTCCTGCGAGCGCCGTGGCTTTTAGGAGGAGTATAATTTTTGTTTCTTAAGGCGATCTCATTAGTTTTGGGACGCAACTGATAAATCCCGAACGTTCAGGAATTTTTAGCGTCCTTAATTAAGTATGTAAAAGGGAAAGTTTGGAAACGTTGTGTATTATTATGCATTTTGCAAGTACGTGCATATAGCACAAACTTTACTATATACTACCGGACTACACATCTCTCTCGATATATGCTTGCAGACTGTGCTACTCCCTCCGTCCAGGTCAATAAGTCATCTTTGGTTGTGCACGGTGACCAAGAAGGAGGGAAGACTTGTACACCTAGACGGAGGGAGTACTACTATTACTTATGTATGTGCAAATGCACGTTTTAACATTACGATGCGGTTTTTGTAAAAGTAGAAAAACAACACTAGTCAAGCTTGTGAAACGATTCAATGCAAAACAAATGCAAAAATGCTTGTTTGATTGTTTACTTTTAGCTTCCTTCTCTATGGTTATTTCTCTGTCGTACTTTGTACGGAGTATCTCACTGGTTGGAAAGGCATGCAAATTCCCAAACCGCTTCCTACACCCTGTATCGAATTTTTTGCCTAACAAGTTGTGTCGTGCAATTGGAATTCCAACTTGAGTACTACTACTAGTAGGAGTACCAAGGGCCAGTTCTTTTAGGCTTCTAGATTAGTAATCCCATAACTACTACCTCCGTCCTGGTTTATTGGTCCACATTGTAATCTGTGTCAAATTTTGATCATAAATTTAACTAATGAAATGTTAGTGCATGTCACATGCACTACTCCATCTGTCTAGGTGAGTAAGTCATCTTAGGCTGTGCACCATGACCAAGGAGGAGGAGAAAACGAGAAACGTTAATGTTTATTCGCTAATTAATAGTATTGCATGCAATGAACTAACCACTGGATGTCGTGTTTGATATCTCAAGTCATTAAAAGCATGCACACTCTTTATCTCTTATTGGTTGATATGTCAAGAAACAAGAAACGAGGTAGAAGTTAATGCACCGCGCCTAAGTGTTTTGGGATTATTTGGTTTTCGTAAGATGACTTACACACCTAGATGCACCGCGCCTAAGTGTTTTGAGTAACATTTTATCAGTTAAATCTTTGGTCAAAATTTAGCACAAATTACAATGGTGAGGAATAAACCAGGACGGAGTAGTAGTTTAGAAGCCCAAATAAATGAGTGAGGCGCCTTATTGTTACTCTCCAATGTGACTAGTCTTGTGGGAAAAGCTGGGGAAGCCGCCAAAAGAACTGGCCCTAGGAGTAGTAGCTAGGGATTGAGTGTGGGAGATGAACCGGAGAAAGTAAATGCAGAGAGATGAAATGCAAAAAAGATGGAGGGATGTGATGGTTGCTTGTCTGTTTATTTTACCAGGCCATTTATTACTGGGAGTGGTTGGGTTTTCTGATATGATGGCTTTACTGCCGCGCCACGAGCGGGGTGAGAGGTGAGACTCCCATGCAGCGCTGCCCTCTACACTTGTCCTACATCAGTCGTGGTTTATTAGTCCCTCATTGAATTTGACTGAAGATTTAACTGACAAAATGTTATTGCATGTCAACAAAAACTATATCGTTGGATTCGTATTTGAACATAGTTTTGGTTATAGCTCAATACTTGTGGTCGTGGACCGCTAAAAATAGAAGAAGCCCTATGATTTTGAATGATATAATTTTAGGTGACATGCATCAGTATTTATCGTACTATATATAATGTTAGTTCAATTTTTGGTTGTACTAATCTATAGTAGTAAGGTGCCCGTGCGTTGCACCGAAGAGTGAAATGCATTGATCGGGGAGTTGTTTATTTTGACAAAGGATGTGGGGTCATCTCATGTGTAATGGGTATCAATAGGTTTCTTCGGATATTATCTCATCTCTAGAGCTCACAAACATCCGGGTGAAATAGATAAAAAGGTATCTTTTGCAAACAAAAGTGTTCAACTGTTCAACCTGCATCCAAAATTTGTGAAGAAATAACACTTATTGTGCTTTGCAAGAAATGATATTTAAGAATTAGTTTTTGAGTATTGATTGTTATACATGTTGGCTACAGATGACATGGCACTTTCTTATAGTCAACAGTTGGCTATACTATTAAGTAATATTAACCATGCCCTTATACACCTAGACGGAGGGATTAAATCAGGATGACTTGCAAGGGGGCAGAGGAGATGTAAGAAATGGTTCATCGTAAGTCTTTCACGATCTTGTAGTAAAAATTCATACATGGAAGATTCTAGACTAAACCATAAACGGATACACTTTTACTCATGCGCGATACTCCAATAGAGCAAGATCATGCATAGAAGTCTCCACATGCTTAGACAACGGATTACATTGAGCGAAGACTAATGATCAACATTTAACTTGATAATGTGTATTTTTTTATAAGAACAGGGAGGCTCCTCCCGGTTCCATTATCAAATGAAACCCAAAGTGTCTTACATCAGCTCCTTTGAGAGGAGCAGTTCAAAGGAAGGACTGCGCGAAAGCCACTCAAGTTTAACGACAAGCTTACAGAATCAGAAGTGGCAAAGACACGGGCCATAAGCGCCCCCCCCCCCCACACACACTACATGTTTTCTAAGTGCACTTGATAATGCGTATGTCCAGGTGAACCTCCTTGGAGTCCCCGTGCATCGAGTCGGCGGGTAAAGGATGGAACGGATGCCATGGGTTTTCCAAGTCCACATTAGCGGGATAGTCCCAGCTCCTCAGAGTCCAAGTATGTCCGATTAGGCCGGTTTCGCCGCACGTGCCCGGAGGGGTAGTAACATTGACCATGCACCCGTACATCTGCCTTGTGTCGATTGTCGATTGTCGTGGCGCACGCAGCGCACATTACAAAGACGGGGTGGCGGCCTGCGCGGGCCTCGCCGGTGCCCACGATCAAGAGGAAGACGCTGCCGTCCTCCTCCGAGACTAGCAGGCGGCAGTGATCCTCCAGCGACTCCGGCATGGTGAACCGGTAGCACGTGTTGTACTTGATGTTCTCCGCCAAGGGCCAGCAGTGACAACTGCACGCATCCGTGAGGTGATGCACCATGTCCGCCGGCGAGCCACAAAACGGCATCGGGCACTCATAGTAGTGGACGAAGGGCTCATTGGAGGCATCGACCATGCCGTCCATGAAACGGGAGTGGCTGTAGGGGACGTTGCGCCAATTGAATATGTGAGCAAGTTACTATGAGATTTAATACGAATAAGTACAAAATAAATCATGACGGCTATAACAGAGATGAAACTAATCATGTGGACTAGCATAGTAGTAGGATACAGAGTGGAAACATGAATTCTACCACGATTTCGAATAGGAAGGACAGAAACACATACGATGCAACAGAAGCAGCACCGTTGGCGTTGAGGTTGTCGCCCATGTCGTTGAGGAAGAGGTTGCCGAGGTCGGGGAAGAAGTCATCGTCGGTGAAGTCGTGGCTGCCAGCAGTCGCGAGAGTGTGCTCCCTAGATTTCAACAACGCCCGCCGAATGTAGCGTAGGAGGGAGTGGCTGTAGGGGACGTTGCGGCCGCCGAATGGAGCGCAGGAGTAGCACACGAAGCAGTAGATGGTGTCCTTACTAGTACTCCCTAGTCTCTATCTATCTATATCTATATATATCTACTCTTATAGAAAACCGAGTTGGTGATAATGGTATGCCTGCCATCTTGTAATATAGACCATCCGATCTATATCTGACGGACAGAAAGCCAAGTATGATAATTTTATAAAAGATACCCGCACCTCTCTCCACATTTACAGATAAGGCCTTACCTCGTGCTCCTTCCTATGTCTCTATCTCCACAAGTACTTTTTTATAACAAATCAAATAGTGATGTGCCGTCCGCTGCACGCCCGACTGAACACGCCTCCTCGCCTCCATCATCACCAACTGAGTCTTTTATAGGAGTAGGAGTAGAGAAAAAACCGAGTTGGGGATGATGGTGTGCCGTGCAATGCACGGGCATCTTGCTATTTTTTTGCATACAAGTCCAAACACCACGTAGACACGGTCTTTGAGCACGGTTCGTATTCTTTCCACGATCGGGCATCAAAGTTTGTAACTATTTTAGATTAGAATATACTACTCCTCCGGTGCTAGTAGTAGAGCAGAGTCCTACTCTACTACTCTACTCTAGCAAGCTAGGGCATAGTACTGTAATAGGTACTGTAGGGAGTACCAGTACTGTGATCACTCAAGCAAGTTGTCTGGCATCGATATGATCCTACGCTGCTGGTATGTGTCTCGTAAGTCAAGCGGCGTGCTGTAGTCATCATCACCTGTCCACTTCCCGCAACACATATTCGCTTCTCCATCTTTGTCCGCGCATAATCTCGTCCAAGCTTCCATCCCCGATAAGGCGCCTCCCTCGTCGTCTGAAACCCAAGCACTAACAATGGCAGAACCGAGCAGCGTCCGCCGAAAGAGTGGCTGGAATTCGCTCCCCACAGAGGTAATCAAGCTCGTTGTTTCGCGTATGGACAATCTCAGTAACATGCCGCTCGCCGCGTGCTCGTCGGGGCTGTACCGTTTACTCAAAGCCCTCAGGCCGGAGCTTTTTAAGCCAGCTCCTTGCTTGCTGATGCCGCCTGATCTTCAGAAACGGCGTGTCACACAGCATAATGATCGTAGGGTGGCGAGCATCAACCTCCTTCACTGCGATCTGATCCCCGTCAGCCTCAGCTACATTAACGGTATGTACTGGGTCGGCATGAACATGTCTTGGATGGTGCTCGTCGACGGTCACGGCAGCTGGATGCTCGTGGAGGTCTACACCCGGCGATTGATCCCCCTTCCTTCGATTAACACTGCACTGCTTTGGCACCGCGACCCAGAATACTCGGAATCTTACAGTAGCCAACATGATACCAAGTTTGATTTGCTCAAGGTTGTAATCTGCCAAGTGCCCACAAGATTTGGGAATTATAAAGATTTCAGGCTAATTGCGTTCTTCAACCGCGGTCTCGCCTATCTGACAGGTCATTGCGGTAAGTGGATAAATCTGCATGTCCATCGCAGGATCATACATCCTCCATGGTTCTCTGATGCCATTGAACACAAGGGCTTCATTTGTTGTCGACTCCTTCTATGGTGGGCGTATTTCTGGCCTACTCGTCATCACTACAAGCGGCTATTACAAAGGTATGTTACTTTCCTATGATATCATGATGGCTTGCTTATATTATTGTCAACATTTACTAAAAAATATTCATGCTCATAACATGTTGTTCTTAAGATTGACTAAATCAAGAGCCCTTTTTTATTTGACTCCAACTTGATATGATGTTGTAGGCCGCCTGGTGTCCCTACCCTTCCTAATCCCAGAACCTTTCAAATAAAACTGGCATGGCAGTTGCAGGTGGTTCCTGGCTCGATCAGACGACGTCGAAAGATTGATGATCGTTCGCACGTACCGGACGTGTTGTGTCGCGGAATACAATCGCAGTCACTGCAAGGTCTTTGAGCAGGATCCCAGCTTCTCTGGGTCTTCAGGAATTTTTGACTGGAGGTTGGTAAGTAGCCTTGGTACATGCTCTCTGTTTGTCGGACTGAATTATCCGATTAACCAGGAGATACCCGACGGCAAGGATCATGATGGCAGCGCGGTTTCGTTCATCAGGCAAAATTGTGTGTACACAGCGTACCATGCGTCTCTGCATGCACTATACCCTCATATGTGCCGCCACGCTCTGCAGCCCAAAGTAGGAGAGAGGGTGCAAGTATCGACTTCGACCGCTGCTGGAGTTTCCCGTCGAGCACCCATCTGGTTCAAGGCGTCGACCAATCTCCTGACTTAATAAATAGTAACGTCTAAGCGAGCAGTTAGTTAGATCGTACACTTGGTGTAGTAGGATCTTTATTTAGTTTGATGCATACACTTGTTCTTTTTGGTAGCCTTTTGTAATGATGGCTGATGTTTGATTTGGAAGAGAGTTGCGTCTTCACTCTTACGGCTGCTTCTTTTACATTGCACCCCCATACTGGTGGCTGCTGCTGCTGTTTTCAATGTACAATCAGTAGTATATTTCATCTGTTGGTTGAATATAAATGTGTTGTTAGAACGACAAACACAATGTTTTGGAAGTCGTTGCACGGTTCGATCCTTTAGTGCCCCATACTGTACGTAGCTCATACTATTTTTTGTACGGAACACATTTTCCACTTGTTGATAACATGCAGCCCACTGATGAAGGCCCAATAGAGAAGCCCATAATTAACTGGAAGGGAGGCTCTCACATGAATCCGGCCCAGGTACATGCTCATGGTCCCCTAAACATAAATAAGTAAATAAATAAATAAAGCTAAATGCTCATGCACCAGTTCTTTGGGAAAATAGGTAGCCCAGTATTTCTTTTTGAAGAATACCCAAGCTAGGCCTATTTGTTTTCTCTGAATTACTGGGCTGCAAATCTTTCAAGATGAGCAAATGGGATATTAGTTTTTTTTGAATTTGATTCTTCACTGATATCTTATACGTATTTCATTGGATTTAACATGACATAGTACTAACTTATTTTTAAATTTGTTTTAGTATGGCTATTAATTTTTGTATTAAGAATATTTCATTCCCCAGCAAAATTTTTCCACATATTTAGTTATTTTTTTGACCCTGGTACTGACCAGAAAATGGCCGGCAATTCTAAAAATGGAAAACAGGCTGTAATAAATTCCATATGAATTAGAAAATGAGTAAAAATTATAAAAAATAATAGCAAATGGGCTGTACACGCCACAGATTTCGAGGCTGACTTGTTTACACAAGGCTTTGTCAGTGAACACATGATTCTAGCTGCCGTGCTTCTTCAATCTCTGATCTTCCTGCTCCAGCCGCCTAAACTAGCGCCGGCGGGACTGCCTGCTCCCTCCTCTTGTGGCCCGCTGTGATGCCGCGTGAGCTTCCCGGCCCACCCTACTCCCTCCGCTGGCCTGGCCGCACGCAATCAACTGCCTCCTTATTAGGCAAAAAAATGATTCCTCCCACTGACATCTGGGGCGCACCGGTTGGGAGGCTAACCTGTGGGCCTACTACGTTGACGCGTACATAGGGCTTGTCAACTTAGTCAACAACCGATTCTAGCAGCAGTAACCTGGATTTGAACCGAACGGTCCTGCTGCTTCTTCAATCGCTGCTCTTCTTGCACCAGCCGCCCAAACCAGCGCCGGGGAGACCGCTTGCTCCTGGCTCTAGTGGCCGGCTGTGCTGCCGTTGAGGCCTCATCGCCCCTACTACTCCCACCGCTAGCCAGGCCCTGAGGCGACGGCAGCCTCACACCGCAGCAAAACTAGTGAACCCTCTACTCCTCTCCGCGTGGGCATCCACTACCGTGTCTTCCCCGGCTCCATGTCGTCCCCTTCCTAGGCCTCGCCGTCGTCCACCGCCTTGGTGCTCTCGGCGCGGCGTGGTCAATGTGGTCAACGACATTCCATCGGGAGAGTAATGTACGTGTAGAGGGTGACAACTGGGTCCATGGCCACAGCCCAGTTTTTTTGTGATTTGCCAAGTAAGTCGCTTTGTCAGGCCTGTTGGGCTGCAAATCTTTCAAGACGAGGAGAGCTTTCATTCGGCTGGCCGAGAAAATGGCCCATCAGTAATGAGAAATGGGCTATACATTTTTAAAACACATCAAACCGGCAATTAGTTTCAAATATCTTTTTTTTCATTTCGAGATTTTAAATTACATTAATTTTTATGCGTGGAGAATTTGTTGGATTTTATATTGATATACATTTATTTTTAAAATCAGTTTGAATGTGAGTCGAAATTTCGGGATTAAAAACAGTTCGGACCGCTTTTGAAATATGCAAAATTTCGTATAAGTTTTTAACCGTGGCCACAATATGGGCTGTAATGCTAACAAAAAGAATATGGGCTCCAAAAAAACCTTAAGAATTAGCAAATGGGCTGTAAATTATTAAAAATAATGGCAGATGGGATGTATGCTGTTTTCCACAGATTTGAGGCTTCCCTAAAAAAGAAGGTTGACGCACAAGCAGTGACTGTTGGATGGCCATCCAATGGCCGTCGTGCTTCTTCAATCTCTGCTCTTCCTGCTCCAGCCGCTCAAACAAGCGCCGGCGGGACTGCCTGCTCCCTCCTCCCCGCAGCCGGCTCTGACAGCTCGGACCCACCAGCTATATCTTCATACGCAAGGAAGTGCCTCCTTATTACGCACCAAAAAATGAATACTCCCCCTGTTAGTTGGGACCCAATATAGTGGCAGGCTGACTTGTGGGCCTACTAAGTTGACGGGGACGGAGGGCTTTGTCAACTTAGTCAATATGCACGATTCTAGCTCCAGTGACCGTACGATGTCCATCCAACGGTCGTAGTGCTTCTTCAACCTCTGGTCTTCTTGCCCTAGCCGCCCAAACCAGCGCCGGTCGTGCCTCGTGCTCCTGCCTCCCATGGCCGGCTACGATGCGGCGGAGGCCTCACCGCCCCCTACTACTCCCACCGCTGGCCAGGCCATCCCTCTACTCACCCACACCCCCTGTTATTCTGCGGCAACGACAGCCTCACACCGCAGCGAACCAGTGAGCCCTCGTACTCCTCTATGCGTGGGCATCCACTGCCGCGTCTTCCCCGGCTCCGCGTCGTCTCCTTCCTAGGCCTCGCCGTCGTCCACCGCCCTGGTGCTCTCGGCACGGCGTGGTCAACGTGGTCAAGGAACGGCTTCCATCCGACGTGGATTGTATGTGGAGAGGCTGACAGCTGGGTCCACGGCCGCAGCAAGGAAGTGCCTCCTTATTACGCGCAAAATAATTATTCCTCCACCTGACAGCGGGGACCCACCAGACGGGCCACCATATTTCGTGAAAAAAACATTTCCCCCTGACTGCTGGGACCCACCAGCTACACCTTCCCACGCAAGGAGGTGCGTTCGGGCAAAAAAACAAAACGATTCGCCCCCCTGACTGCTAGGACCCACTAGCTACATCTTCGCACGCAAGCAAGTGCGTCCAGGCAAAAAAAACGATTCGCCCCCCTTACTGCTGGGACCCACCAGCTACAACTTCGGACGCAAGGAAGTGCGTCCGCAAAAAACGCAATCGCCCCACATTGCTGGGACAAACCAGCTACATCTTCGCACGCAAGGAAGTGCCTGACAGTCGGGACCCACCTGGTCGAAGCGTACATAGCGTTGTCATTCTGGTCGCGAACGTGTATGTACATATATACTGGTGGATGTAGAGGCGCGCACGTGTCGTAGTAGAGGCGCGCACATAGCATGTACATATACGTACAGCGGCCAGGGTGCAAGAAAGAAAATACGGCCACGTATGTGTACATACGGGCGGGGTCTTGAACGCCTACTCGCGCATACGTACGGCGAGGGCTCGTGTACATGGCTCGGTCGGAACGGAGAAACAGCGTCGTCGTCGTGTTCATGGGGAGGCAACGGAATGCGTCGTGTTCATGGGGAGGCAACGGAATGCGTCGTGTTCATCGGGAGGCAACGCAAGCGTGTGGGAGCCAACCGGTGGGTCGAAGCGGAATGTGTGCTCGTGTTCGCCGGGAGGGCTTGGGCGGAATAGGCGATGGAAGCGAGGCTGGCAAACCGCAAAACGGAGGAAACGGACCTCCTACGGTCGAAGCGGGATCTGTTGATCGGGAGGGTGTGGCGTACCGCAAAACGTGTAAACGGACCTCCTACGGTCGAAACGCGGGTCTGTTTATCGGGAGGGTGTGGCATACCGCAAAGCGGAGAAGCGGACCTCCTACGGTCGAAAGCGGGGTCCTGATCATCGGGAGGGTGTGGCGTGCCATAAAAGCGATTTAAACGGACCTCCTACGGTCAAGCGGGGTCTGTTGATCGGGAGGGTGTGGTGTCTTGCAAAATGGGCCAAACAGACTTGTGTTGGGCGCTTCACGGTCAAGCGGGGTCTGTTCATTGGGAGGGTGTGGCGTGCCGCAAAGCAGACTCCACGGGATCTGTTCATCTCCACCGTCGACCTCCTCCGGCCTCCACAGCTACCGTCGACCTCCTCCGGCCTCCACGGACTCCTGTTCATCCGGCCTCCTCCACCGCGCTACTCCACCGGCTCTTGTTCAACCACCCTCCACCATCTACTGTTCATCCAGCCCTCCACCGTCTCTTGTTCATCCAGCCCTCCACACCACGGGTCTGTTCAACCACCCTCCATGGCCACCCTCCATCGTCTCTGTTCATCCAGCCCTCCACACCACGGGTCTGTTCATCCGAGGCAACGCCACCGCTCCTTGTTCATCCACCCCCCGCAGCGCTCATTGTTCATCAATCGATCGGCTTGATTAGCGGCGATGGCGAAGAATCGCTCCATCGGGTTCGATTAACAGCCATCGATCAATCGCTTCGGTTCAAGAAGCGTAACTGCGGTCTGTCGTTCGGGTTGATTAGAGCCCAACGCCTCGCTCGGGTTCGATTAGAGCTAACGCCGCACACACGCAGCAGCGTCGTGTACGAGAAAGCGATGCATCGCTTCGGCCCCGACCTCCCACCGTAACCGCAACTCCCGAAATTTTCCTCCCCTCGCTTCTACCATGGTTTTTTACGTCATGGGCGGCCCAAAGAACGTCATGCAGCTGCATCTCCGCCCGCCTAGGACGAAAAGCCCATTTTACATCATGATTTTTGTCATAAGTAGGAGCCCACCACATCTATGATGATACCGGGTTTTGTCACAATTATCGTCATAGAAGTGTCATATGTATGATAGAAAAAAAATTCGTTCAGACCAAAATGTCACGGATGTGTCTTTTTTTTTGTAGTGTAACCATATTCACAATAACACTTAGGTCTCATGTTTACTCATATCAATGTCATAATGAACTAGCGAGCAATAATAATAAATCTCGGATGACAACACTTTCTCAAAACAATCATAACATGATATAACAAGATGGTATCTCGCTTGCCCTTTCTGAGACCGCAAAACATAAATGCAGAGCACCTTTAAAGATCAAGGACAGACTAAACATTGTAATTCATGGTAATAGAGATCTAGTCATAGTCATACCCAATATAAATTAATAGTAATGCAAGAAAATGACAGCGGTGCTCTCCAGCGGGTGCTTTTTAATAAGAGGGTGATGACTCAACATAAAAGTAAATAGATAGGCCCTTCGTAGAGGGAAGAAGGGATTTGTAGAGGTGCCAGAGCTCGATTTTGAAATAGAGATGAATAACATTTTGAGCGGTATACTTTCACTGTCAACATAACAACTGAGACATCTCGATATCTTCCATGCTACAAACATTATAGGCGGTTCCCAAACAGAATGGTAAAGTTTATACTCCCCCGCCACCAACAAGCATCAATCCATGGCTTGCCCGAAACAACGGGTGCCTCCAACTAACAACAATCCTAGGGGAGTTTTGTTTGTAATTATTTTGATTTGATTTGAGCATGGGACTGGGCATCCCGGTGTCCAGCCATTTTCTCGTGAATGAGTAGTGGAGTCCACTCCTCTTGAGAATAACCTGCCTAACATGGAAGATACAGATAGCCCTAGTTGATACATGAGCTGTTCGAGCATACAAAACAAAATTTCATTTGAAGGTTTGGAGTTTGGCACATACAAATTTACTTGGAACGGCAGGTAAATACCGCATATAGTAAGGTATGGTGGACTCATATGGAATAACTTTGGGGTTTATGGATTTGGATGCACAAGCAGTATTCCCGCTTAGTATAGGTGAAGGCTAGAAAGAGACTGGGAAGCGACCAACTTAGAGAGTGACAACAGTCATGAACATGCATTAAAATTAATCAACACTGAGTGCAAGCATGAGTAGGATATAATCCACCATGAACATAAATATCATGAAGGCTATGTTGATTTTGTTTCAACTACATGTGTGAACATGTGCCAAGTTAAGTCATTCGAATCATTCAAAGGAGGATACCACCCTATCATACCACATCACAACCATTTTAATAGCATGTTGGCACGCAAGGTAAACCATTATAAGCTCCTAGCTAATTAAGCATGGCATAAGCAACTATAATCTCTAGTTGTCATTGCAAACATGTTTATTCATAATAGGCTGAATCAGGAACGATGAACTAATCATATTTACAAAAACAGGATAGATCGAGTTCATACCAACTTCTCTCATCTCAATCAGTCCATCATATATCGTCATTATTGCCTTTCACTTGCACGACCGAACGGCGTGGATAATAATAATAGTGCATGTTCATTGGACTAAGCTGGAATCTGCAAGCATTCAATTCAAGGGAGAAGACAAGATAATATGGGCTCTTGGTTAAATCAACAATAATGCATATGAGAGCCACTCAACATTTTCATTATAGTCTTCTCCTCTCGACCCCCAAAGAAAAGAAAATAAATAAAACTATTTACACAGGAAAGCTCCCAACAAGCAAAAGAAGAACGAGAAATCTTTTTGGGTTTTCTTTTAATTAACTACTACTACATGGAAATTAAACTAACTATTTTTTTCTTCTTAAGGTTATTCAAACACACAAGAAGAAAGCAAGAAAAGAAAATAAACTAGCACGGATAGTACAATGAAAAAGTATGAGCACCGACGACTAGAATGAGTGTGTGAACATAATGTAATGTCGGTGAGAGATACGTGCTCCCCCAAGCTTAGGATTTTGGCCTAAGTTGGTCTATGCCCATGTATCTCGGCTACTTTCTCTGGTGTACTGAGGAGTATCATCAGGGTACCACTGGCTGGCGATCTCCTCCGGATCCCACTGATAAAAGGACGGACGATAAGGATCAAGTGGTGGTTCCGACTCAGGCTCTGGAGCTGATGTCTGGCCCCGGCACGCATAAACAGCCTCCGGCAAGACGAGGTAAGTGCCTGCAGTTAAGTCAAACAAAGAGGGTACAGGCAGAATAATAATCTCATTGTGTTTCTTATGAAATCTCAAATTATACTTAAGCATCTTCTCATCATTTTTAACAATAAACTCATGTGCTAACATGCTCTTATAATCTAGAAAAGTAGGGGGCAGTAGCTTTTCCTCTTTCTCATAATGCCTTATAGGTATCCTGAAGTGTTTAGCAAGGCGTGAAGCATAGATACCTCCAAAGTTAGGGCCCTTTGTACGGTTCAGACTTAATCGTTTAGCAATAATAGTGCCCATACTAACAGAGTTATCACGAAATAAAGCATGGAACAAAATAATAATGTCCAGAACACTAAGGTTTCCACAATTTCTGTGACCAATTAAGCATCTACTGGCAAATATTGCAAAGTAACATAGAACAGGAAAACGTATTCTAGTAATTCTTGCATCGGAAACCTTCCTCGTTTCCCCTACAGTAATCATGTAAATAAATCCATCCACATCTTTACGATGTGGTTCCTCTAAGCTGCCCTTGAAGGGTATCTTGCAAACCGCACAAAATCCACGTAGTGGCATCTCCCTAGCCTCATCATATAAATGAAACTCTACTGAAGGAGGTGATTTCTTAGGATGAAACTAAAAATTTTGCACAGAAGTATTGGTGAGTAAGAGATACTGTTCGAGCTGGTCGGGGAGGAAGTTGGTGAGGCCCGCATTATCAGCCAAAGAATAAAAATCATCATGAATCCCGGTTGCTCTCAAGAATTCTCACAAGGCCATTCACACGGCCGAACTTCCGCGACGTGAGGGAGATTATACTTGGGCTTTTTATTATCCTTGGCTTGTTTCTCCTTCGAGCTTTGGCTAGAAGAGCCCCTCAAAAATCTCTTCATTATTTTTTGAAAATTTCTGTAATTTTTAATAACTCAAAATAAAAGTGAACCAAACTCAACAAAATTGATAGCAACTACTCCCACAAGTGCCTAGAGACTATATCATGCATTAGAACTACTTGGGACCATATAAATTTGACATGCAAGCTCAAGAAAAGGGTCACCTTACCAGCAAAAATTTGCAATGAATAAAGCACTAGAACAAAAACTAATTGGACCATTGGAGGAGTCACCTACCAAAGAACAATCTCCCAAAGAAGTTTTGTGAATGGAGCTTTGAGCAAGAATATCGAAAATGGCAGCAAAATGAGCTAGAACTCATGCTTGAGCTGGATAGTGATTTTTTGGGAGGAAGAAGTGTGTGGGTGCAAGAATAAGTGGAGGGGGGCACCATGGACCCACGAGGCAGGGGGCTCCCCCAGGGGTGTAGGGCGCGCCCCTGACCCTCGTGGCCAGGTGCTTGCTCCCCCTGATGTGTTCTCAGTGCCAAATATTCTCAAATAATTCAGAAAAAATCATATTAAAATTGCAGGGCATTTGGAGAACTTTTATTTTTGGGGTATTTTTATTGCATGGATAATTCAGTAAACAGACATAAAATACTATTTTGCTTTATTTAATCTAAATAACAGAAAGTAAGAAGAGGGTACAAAAGGTTGTGCCTTCTAACTTCATCCATCTCATGCTCATCAAAAGGAATCCACTAACAAGGTTGATCAAGTCTTGTTAACAAACTCATCCTAAATAACATGAAATCGGAGAAATTTCGAATAACACTAGGTTACCTCAACGGGGATATGCACATCCCAATAATAAGAATATCATATTTCTTCTTGACAATAGGAAGAGGAAATTCAAAACCTCCAATAATAATAGTTGGAATTTTTCCAATAGAACTGATACTATGAACTTGAGGTTGTTTCCTCGAAAAGTGTATCGTGTGCTCATTACCATTAACATGGAAAGTGACATTGCCTTTGTTGCAATCAATAATAGCCCCTATAGCATTCAAAAAGGGTCTACCAAGGATAATCGACATACTATCGTCCTCGGGAATATCAAGAATAACAAAGTCCGTTAAGATAGTAACGTTTGCAACCACAACAAACACATCCTCACAAATTCCGACAGGTATAGCAGTTGATTTATCGCCCATTTGCAAAGATATTTCAGTAGGTGTCAACTTATTCAATTCAAGTCCATGATATAAAGAGAGAGGCATAACACTAACACCGGCTCCAAGATCACATAAAGCAGTTTTAACATAGTTTATTTAATGGAGCATGGTATAGTTGGTACTCCTGGGTCTCAAGTTTCTTAGGTATTCCACCCTTAAAAGTATAATTATCAAGCATGGTGGAAATTTCAGCTTCCGGTATCTTTCTTTTATTTGTAATAATATCTTTCATGTACTTAGCATAAGGATTCACTTTAAGCATATTAGTCAAACACATGCGCAAAAAGATAGGTCTAATCATTTCAGCAAAGCGCTCAAAATCCTCATCATCCTTTTTCTTGGATGGCTTAGGAGGAAAAGGCATGGGTTTCTGAACCCATGGTTCTCTTTCTTTACCATGCTTCCTAGCAACAAAGTCTCTCTTATCATAACGTTTATTCTTTGATTGTGGGTTATCAAGATCAACAGTAGGTTCAATCTCTACATCATTATTATTACTAGGTTGAGCATCAACATGAACATTATCATTAACATTATCACTAGGTTCATGTTCATCACCAGATTGTGTTTCAGCATCAAAAATAGAAATATCATTGGGATTCTCA
The DNA here is from genome assembly GCA_021437245.1 of Aegilops speltoides. Lineage (NCBI taxonomy): Eukaryota > Viridiplantae > Streptophyta > Magnoliopsida > Poales > Poaceae > Aegilops > Aegilops speltoides. The sequence goes on along the minus strand of CM038145.1, from coordinate 276,882,519 downwards.
GGTATGTCTACAACAGGTTCACTAGAAGCATGCATAGTCCTATCATTTTTCTTTTTCTTCTTTTTACAAGGACTAGGTGCATCTACATTATTTCTCTGAGAATCTTGCTCAATTCTCTTAGGGTGGCCTTCAGGATACAAAGGTTCCTGAGTCATTTTACCCGTTCTAGTAGCCACTCTAACAGCAAAGTCATGTTTATTATTTAATTCATCAAGCAAATCATTTTGAGCTTTAAGTACTTGTTCTGCTTGGGTGTTAACCATAGAAGGATGTTTACTAATGAGTTTAAGTTCACCTTTAACTCTAGCCATATAATCACTCAAGTAAGCGTTACCCTTTAATTGTCTACCAGCATAAGCATTGAAATTTTCTTGTCTAGCCATGAAGTCATCAAATTCATCCAAACATTGGCTAGCAAACTTAGTAGACGGGATTTCAACTTTATCATATCTATAGAGAGAATTTACCTTTACTACCTGTGTCGGGTTATCAAGACCATGTGTTTCTTCGATAGGTGGTATATTAAGACCATGTATTTCTTCAACGGGAGGTAAATTCTTAACATCTTCAGCTTTAATACCTTTCTATTTCATAGATTTCTTTGCCTCCTGCATATCTTCAGGACTGAGAAATAGAACACCTCTTTTCTTCGGAGTTGGCTTAGGGGTTGGCTCAGGAGTTGGCTCAGGAAGTGTCCAATTGTTTTCATTAGTCAACATATTATTCAATAGTAATTCAGCTTGATTGACTGTTCTTTCCCTGAAAACACAACCAACACAACTATCCAAGTAGTCCTTGGAAGCATCAGTTAGTCCATTATAAAAGATATCAAGTATTTCATTTTTCTTAAGAGGATGATTAGGCAAAACAAAGTAACCGGAGAAGCCTCCCCCAAGCTTGTGGGAGACTCTCTTCTACAATTTGCACAAAATTATATATTTACCTTAAGGTAGCTTGTTTCTTATGAGCAGGGAAATATTTAGCAGAGAAGTAATAAATCATATCCTGGGGACTACGCACACAACCAGGATCAAGAGAATTAAACCAAGTTTTAGCATCACCCTTTAATGAGAATGGAAATATCTTAAGGATATAATAGTAGCAAGATTTCTCATCATTAGTGAACAGGGTGGCTATATCATTTAACTTAGTAAGATGAGCCACAACAGTTTCAGATTCATAGCCATAAAAATGATCAGATTCAACCGAAGTAATTATCTCAGGATCGACAGAGAAATCATAATCCTTATCGGTAACAAAGATAGGTGAAGTAGCAAAAGCAGGGTCATATTTCATTCTAGCATTCAGAGATTTCTGTTTCAGTTTAGCTAATAACTTCTTAAGATCAGATCTATCATTCCAAGCAAGAAAATCTCTAGCAGTTTCTTCATCCATAACATAACCCTCAGGGACAACAGGAAATTCATATTTAGGGGGAGAACCTTCATCATCACTATCATCAATAATATCAGTTTCAAGAATTTCTTTCTCTCTAGCCCTCGCAAGTTGTTCATCAAGAAATTCACCTAATGGCACAATAGTATTAGGCATAGAAGTAGTTTCATCATAAGTATCATGCATAGTAGAAGTGGCATCATCAATAACATGCGACATATCAGAATTCATAACAGAAGCAGGTTTAGGTGTCGTAAGCTTACTCATAACAGAAAGAGAATCAAGTGCAGAGCTAGATGGCAGTTCCTTACCTTCCCTCGTAGTCGAGGGATAAATCTTAGTATTTTCATCTTTGAAGTTCCTCATAGTGATCAGCAAATATAAATCCCAAATAACTCAAAGAATAGAGCTATTCTCCCTGTCAACAGCGCCAGAAAATAGTCTTGATAACCCACAAGTATAGGGGATCGCAACAATTTTCGAGGGTAGAGTATTCAACCCAAATTTATTGATTCGACACAAGGGGAGCCAAAGAATATTCTCAAGTATTAGCAGTGGAGTTGTCAATTCAACCACACCTGGATAACTCCATATCTGCAGCAAAGTATTTAGTAGCAAAGTAGTATGGAAGTAACGGTAACACTGGCAAAAGTAACAGTAGTAGTTTTGTAGTGATTGTAACAGTAGCAACGGCAAAGTAACTAAGCAAAGAGCAATATGTGAAAAGCTCGTAGGCATTGGATCAGTGATGGATAATTATGCTGGATGCAATTCCTCATGTAATAGTTATAACATATGGTGACACAGAACTAGCTCCAATTCATGAATGTAATGTAGGTATGTATTCCGAATATAGTCATACATGCTTATGGAAAAGAACTTGCATGACATCTTTTGTCCTACCCTCCCGTGGCAGCGGGGTCCTAATAGAAACTAAGGGATATTAAGGCCTCCTTTTAATAGAGTACCGGACCAAAGCATTAACACTTAGTGAATACATGAACTCCTCAAACTACGGTCATCACCGGTAAGTATCCCGATTATTGTCACTTCGGGGTTAATGGATCATAACACATAATAGGTGACTATAGACTTGCAAGATAGGATCAAGAACTCACATATATTCATGAAAACATAATAGGTTTAGATCTAAAATCATGACACTCGGGCCCTAGTGACAAGCATTAAGCATAGCAAAGTCATAGCAACATCAATCTCAGAACATAGTGGATACTAGGGATCAAACCCTAACAAAACTAACTTGATTACATGGTAAATCTCATCCAACCCATCACCGTCCAGCAAGCCTACGATGGAATTACTCACGCACGACGGTGAGCATCATGAAATTGGTGATGGAGGATGGTTGGTGATGACGTCGGCGACGAATCCCCCTCTTCGGAGCCCCGAACGGACTCCAGATCAGCCCTCCCGAGAGAGTTTAAGGCTTGGTGGCGGCTCTGTATCGTAAAACGCGATGAATCTTTCTCTCTGATTTTTTCTCCATGAACGTGAATATATGGAGTTTGAGTTGAGGTCGGTGGAGGTCCAGGGGCCCACGAGGCAGGGGGCGCGCCCTAGGGGGCCGCCCCCCACCCTCGTGAACAGGGTGTGGGCCCCCTGATGCTGATTCTTTCACCAGTATTTTTATTAATTCCAAAAAGTTGCTTCGTGGATTTTCAGGTCATTCTGAGAACTTTTATTTCTGCACAAAAATAACACCATGGCAGTTCTGCTGAAAACAGCGTCAGTCCGGGTTAGTTCCATTCAAATCATGCAAGTTAGAGTCCAAAACAAGGGCAAAAGTGTTTGGAAAAGTATATACGACGGAGACGTATCAGGGTCCCTCCCAAGTGTTTAGGGTTTCGGGTCTGCAAATGCACCCGCCGACTATCCTGCGTATCACGTTGTCGGTCGGATCTCCTTCGACATGAGCTGCAGTGCATCACCCCCGGTGTCGAGGGTACACGTGACGTGTTCGTGTGTCGACAGCCACATGATCTGGTATTTGAGTCATGCAATGTAGAACCTTAGCCGGGATAAACTACAATTGGGCAAACATGCACTCACACAACCTGGAGCGCTCTGAAACAGAAGTTTAATCTACCAGTCAGCAATTGCATACGCGAGGAAATACCTGCCTGATTGTACAGAGATGGAAAGATGTTGATAAAGATGCACGGCTAGTTCATGAGATAAGACTTTGCGCCCTTCGGCTCGAACAGGGTGAAGTGGATCACATCTTCTGTATCCACCATGAAATCGATCTATGGCACGTACTCCTTCATTATTCTGGACCTAGAGAACCTGACGCCATTGATGTAGCTTGCCGATCCAAGACCAAACACGTAGAATGGCCGGTTTTCCCAATATGTTACTCCCTCCGTTCCAAATTACTCGTCGTGGTTTTAGTCCACATTTGAACAAAAACCACGACGAGTAATTTGGAACGGAGGGAGTACGTTGTGCTTGCACTCGTATACAAGATTGCAGTAGCTACCGATCTCATAGTGTTCAAATCCTGCTTCAGAAAGCCATTTTGAAGCCATCTTGTAGAAGTTCGCAGAGTCTCATTTGGGAGAGGAAATACACCATACATATAGCTGCGACATTAAAATGGAAAGAATGAGATCAGCATCTGTATTCACTATTCAGTGTGACACATTTACATAGCAAGATCACTTGATCTTTAATCTTTATTAGTACAAAAATTTCACTCAAATTAATGTGTGGCAAAATTGTTAGAAACTTGGCCTTATACGGTAGTAGTATATTGCAATTGGTTGTGTAATACCCCCAAAAAAATCAGTTAAGCCCTTTAACTTCGCAACTATCGGCATCATGAGTCCACAGATAAGCTAGCAAGGAGAAACTCCGTGCTAGAAAAATCATAGCACTGGCTAAATGCCACCTAAACTAAAATTTCAACTTGGACGACAGTGATCAGAAATGAAGAGGTAAAAGATCATTATACCCGCCTGGGACGTGGTGCTACAATGCCCTGATGCTTAACAAACAGAAGCCATTACATGTCTAGACCGTGTTCAGAAACAACCTGTTGATTCAAAGCAACTGCTTGATAGTGGTTAATGCCATCGAGCCACACAATTAGTGGTACCATTCGAGGGGTTTGTCTCCTGTTGCTTGAACTCCCAACCCCCTAGTCACAGAATTCAAAAATCAGGATAGTGGGGTATCGAATGGTTTAGCTCAGCACTGTAGAGAGGTGTTTTGATCAGGCTGTCAGTGTTCTACAAGATACAGAGCCTGCCTGTTGGTTATGATTATTGCGTGATTGTAACCTCAGCTTTGTAATCTAATTATAAGTAAGCCCCTTTCCTGAAATAGAAACATGAACTTGTACAACACAAACAAGTGCAAATCCATCCAAGACTTGTGGGTGCACCAAGTCTTGAAAATGTCACCCATTGTTGGCCAGGGCAACACTCCTAGAGAATTATTACTTATACGGTGTCTAGAGACAGCAATGTAGTACCATGTGTTGTAGCTATTTGATTCATGGATGCAGTAAACTTGCGCATATTGCTTCATCTTCGGATTCAAGGGTGCAGGTCCTGGATGGATTCTGTGGTGCGCCTCTATGGTCAACGAAAGCCGCGGAGAAAAAAAGTTGAGATGTGGTATCTTCAGACCAAGAACTACAGTTACATGTTCAGATTTGCTTCAAATCATTAACAGGTCGTTTGGCTCCTGTCATTTGGGCCGAAATTCACGGATTTCATTTGCGAATTCCGACCCCAACTTGTTTGGCTGTCACGGCATTGGACCTTGGAATTCATTTCTCAAATCCAGCGGATAGGTACAACACCTACATCGAAATCCCTCCTCAGACCCTATCATTTGCCTAGATTCCTCGCAGCTCTCCTCTCCCGATCCCTCTCCCGACGCCAACTACTCCACCCCGCCGCCACTCTCTCCTCCGCCGAGATCCCAGGTTCCTTCTCCTCCGGCCCGCTCCCTCTCCTCCGCCACCATCGCCCCACCCCTCTTCCTCTCTCCTGTCAAGGTCAGCACGTCCCACTCCCTCTCCTCCGCAAGGTCCCCTCCTCTAGCAAGGTTGCAAGGCGCAAGGAGACTCTGACGTCAAGGTTTCCTGTCCCTCTTGCCGCCGGTAAGGCTTCTCCTCTGCTTCTCCTTCCCACTACCTTTTGTCAATCTAGAAATCCTTGTGCCAGCCAAACATGATTTTTGGAACTGGATTTTCATTCCAACCAAATGAAATCCCCATGGAGACTTCATTTCATTTCATTTCTACCAAATGAAATGAAATGAGGGGTGCCAAATGACATGTAAGATGCAACCAAGACTACTGAGATTAAACGTTTGCTCGTAGCCCTTGGTGAATCCTAGGATATTCTCGTCGAAATCGAAGCTGGGGTTCCAGATCAGGGACCCATACCTAAAGATCCGCATCACCATCTTTCTGTTGTTTCCCCTACAGACGATAACAAACTGAGCACACAAGAAGCCATTCTCCGAGCTCGAACAATCATGTCAACATCGCCCCAAATCAAAATCCCCAAAATAGTTCAAAAAATCCCCAAAAAGGTACGGGTAGGGGTAGGTGGATTCAGTTACCTGGCACACTGGAGAGAACGCCGCGGGTGGGTCGGCGGCGCGTGGGGAGGAGCAGGGTGGGGATTTGACTCCTCTTACCTCACCCGTGTCTCCTCTCCTCGGCCTGCGGTATTCTTTCCCCGGATGGATGGATAATGGTTTTGGGTCAGAGAGCGGGGAGAAGAAGATGGTGGCCTTCTCTCGTCTCCTCCGCCACGATCACCTCTCCCCAGTTCACGCCCACGCCCATCGGCTCCCTTGCGACGCTCATCCTCGCTGCGCACCGCAGCCGCAGCCACGCCCTGCCTTGGGGTGAGGCGATGGAGGCAGCATCATTCGCACCTCAAAAAGGTTGCGCTACCAGCTAGCGGTGGCAGGTGCGGCAGAGGGGTGGCAGCAGACGAGGAAGGGGATGGGCGGCGAAAGTAGAGAACCCTAGAAAAAAGGGGGTGTCCGTCCGCAGGAGTTCATGCGGATTTTGGTGGGTGAAAAAACCCAGCGTGGTGGGCTGGTGGGAGGGGGACGAAAAATAACCGGTTGAAAAAAACCCAGACGAAAGTGATGGGATGAAAATAAACGTGGATGCAATCCTACCAACTACTTAATTATGAGTAGAGATATTTGTCTTTTTAAAATTTCAAATGAATTATCATATACAAATATATATAGACATATTTTAGAGTGTAGATTCACTCATGTTGCTCCGTATATTATCACTTGTTGAAATATTTAAAAAGAAAAATATTTAGGAATAGAGGGAGTACATAATTAGACCAATGAGTAAAAAAAGAAAGAGATAAAATTCGTCGCCAACTATTTTTTAAGACAGTACATATGCAAGCGCTCACATATACACGTATATACTTACCCTATGAACACACACACGCACACCCTATCTGTATGAGCACCTCCGAGGGATTGAGCCGACATATCATCTTGACCGCGACAATCAGGAAGCACTATGTGGGAAGGTGGCGACAGCGACTGTGCGTGGGCGCCTGCAAGGGAGGTGGCCCTGGGCGTGATGTGGGCGACACTGTAGGCCGCGCTAGGTGGGGGCGCCGGCAAGGGAGGACGCACTTGGCAGGGTCGCCGATGAAGGACGCCGAGAGGCACGGGGCGGGGACGTGATGGCGGATGATTTCTGCGCCCCTTGGAGGCAGAACTTGCTACCGTGGCGAGGATAACGCGAACACGAGGGAGCAGACGAAGGGGCAAGGGCAGTGTGTGGCTTGGTGGCAGTGTTGATCAGATCAAGGACATGTTGTTTTTCTTTGGAGGTAGCGGTCATTTGGGTTGTATTGTATGTGTTGGGCAGTCTGTCGGTAGAACATTTGATCCAAATCGTCGATCTAATTAGCAGACCATTGATGTAACATGGATAGTTGGATGTGGCAGACCAAAGGTCGATCGGTGAAGGGGACATTGTCCACGATCTCGACCTCATATTAAATACAAGAGTTACTCAACGGATCTAGTCAAATGTGGTCGTTACCACCCAGTTAGGGCTCTCCCAATGCATGGTCTTTTAGTACGTTATCATAGGAGGTATAAAAACTTAATATACAACTACCACAATGCATTGTTTCTTACGGGCTGTATATAATCTAATGATCTGAGGTGTTGAAAATATGCCCTAGAGTGAATAATAAAATGGTTATTATCATACTTCCTTGTTCATGGTAAATGTTTATTATCTATGCTAGAATTGTTGAAAAGATCATGAATGTCTCCTAGAGAGGGGAGGTGAATAGGCGCTTTAAAATAAATACGGTATAGGCTTGAACAAATGTGAAATAAAAATAGCGTTAATTTGCCAAGCACAAAACCTAAAACAACTAGGCTCACCTATGTGCACCAACAACTTATGATAATCAATATAAACAACTAAGTGATAGCAAGATATATAACATGAAATACTATGGCTATCACAAAGTAAAGTGCATAAGTAAAGGGCTCGGGTAAGAGATAATCGAGGCACGCGGAGACGACGATGTACCCCGAAGTTCACACCCTTGCAGAGGCTAATATCCGTTTGGAGCGGTGTGGAGGCACAGTGCTCCCCAAGAAGCCACTAGTACCACTGTAATCTCCTCAAGCCCTCACAGAATGCAGGATGTTGTGATTCCACTAAGGGACCCTTGATGGCGGTCACCGAAATCATGCAAATGGAGACCCTTGGGGGTGGTCAACAAACCCGTACACTTTGGCAACCCTTGGAGGCGGTCACCGGCACCCATCAGATTGCTCGGGCGATCTCCACAACCTAATTGGAGACCCCGGCGCTTGCCCGGAGTTCTACACCACAATTATTGAGCTCCGAAGGACCACCAACCATCTAGAGCGTCCAAGCACCCAAGAGGAACAAGCTCTAGGGTACCAAGCACCCAAGAGTAATAAGCTTCTCAAATTCACTTCCACGTATCACCATGGAGAACTCAAACCGATGCCAGAGCTCAAAGCAAAAATTGAGAGATAAAAACATTTTGGAAGGCACACTTTTCCCACCAACGAAAACGACTTAGAGTTCCCAACACTTTCCATGCTAGATATATCATAGGCGGTTCCAAAACAAAAAATAAAGTTTATTCCTTTTTCCACCATACTTTCACTTTCCATGGCTAACCATATCCACAGGTGCCCTCCATACCAACACTTTCCAAGGAATTTATTATTTGACAACATACAATAAATTCATTTTTCATTTTGGGACTGGGCATCCCTAACACCTTTGTCGTACTGTCGTGCAATGACAAGTGAATAAACACTAATCGTGAGAATAACACATCTAGCATGGAAATATCGGCCACCACTCACCGCCTTGCGAGCGGTACGAGCACACAAAAGAGAAATTTATTTTGAAAATTAGAGATGGCACATACAAATTTGCTTAGAATGGCACGAAAATACCGCATATAGGTAGGTATAGTGGAATCATATGGCAAAACAGGTTTAAAGAATTTTGGATGCATAAGTAGTGATCATACTTAGTGCAAATGAAGGCTAGCAAAAAAGATTGAGAAGCGTCCAACCAAGAAACGAAAAATCTCATAAGCGAGCATTAAGCATAACTAACACCAAATAATGCACCACAAGTAGGATGTAATTTCATTGCATAACTATTGACTTTCGTGCTTGCATAGGGAATCACAAACCTTAACACCAATATTCTTACTAAAGCATAATTACTCATCAACATGACTCACATATCATATCGTCATATCTCAAAACCATTACAAAGAACCAAGTTTATTTTGTCCAATGATGTTCATGAAAGTCTTTATTATATCCTCCTTGGATATCTATCACTTTGGGACTAATTTCATATGTTGCTTTTAATAAGCTCAACCAAATTTAAGTGAAGAACATGAGCATAATATTTCTTTCTCTAAATATAATTTAAGTGAAGCAAGAGAGAATTTCTTTAAAAAAATACTAACTCCCAAATAAATGTAAGTGAAGCATGAGAGCATTTCTTCAAAAATAACAAAGCACACCGTGCTCAAAAAGATATAAGTGAAGCACTAGAGCATTTCCATGGCTCCAAAAATTTAAGCGAAGTATATGAGCAAACATAGCATAATTTTTTGGCTCTCTCAAAAAGGTGTGTCCAGAAAGGATTCAAGACTTAAAATAAAAAGCAAAACAAGCAAGGACTCAAAATCATACAAGATGCTCCAAGCAAAACTCATAATATGTGACGAATAAAAATATAGCTCCAAGTAAAATATCGATGGTTGTTAGAAGAAAGAGGGGATGCCACTCGGGGGCATCCCCAAGCTTAGTTGTTTGATACTTCTTGAATATTATCTTGGGCTGCCTCGGGCATCCCCAAGATTAGCCTTTTGCTAATCCTTATTCCTTCATCCATCGTAATATCACCCAAAACTTGAAAACATCAATCACACAAAACTCAACAGAAACCTTCGCGAGATCTATTAGTATAAGAAAGCAAACCACTACTATAAGTACTGTTGCAAACCCATTCATATTTTCTTTTTGCATTATATCTACTGTATTCCAACTTTTTTATGGCAAAAACTCTTCAAAGAAAACCATAGAATCGTCAAAACAAGCACACAACGCAAAGAAAACAGAATCTGTGAAAAACAGAACTGTTTGTAGCCATTTGGATATTTCGAATACTTCTGTAACTCCAAAAATTCTGAAAAAATAGGAAAACGTGGGCAATTTGTATACTAATCTTCTGCAAAAATAATCAACTCAAAATCACTCTTCTGTTAAAAAGTGGAAATTATTTTCTTGAGCACAAAAGTTTATGTTTTTCAGCAAGATCAAATCAACTCTCACCCAAATCATCCCAAAGGCCTTGCTTGGCACGGACACTAATTTAAACCACAAAAACACATCTAAGCATAGGCATAATTGGGTATTTTATTGGAAACAACAAGAAAACCGAAAAGCAAAAAGATACAAGTTGGGTTGCCTCCCAACGAGCGCTATCGTTTTACGCCCCTAGCTAGGCATAATGCGAAGGATCTAAGTTTTGGCATCCTTGTCCTTGTTTTCCTTGGGGGTATTTTTTCAAGGGGGTTTGCAAATAAAACATAAAACACATTATCCATGGAAATCTTAGCACTATCCAGTTGCTTATCATCATAGCGCCATTGATTTTCGGCAGCAATCCAAGAATAGTGTTGATTAACATCATTGAAAACATGTTGGATCATGTCTAAAACAAGGACTTGATTTTTAAGATTCTCATTAAAGATTTGATTATTCCCAAGCAAATGTATCAAAGCATAATCACTATTATAAAGAATTTCATCAATTATAGGTTTTTCACGATTCATACCATAAAAATCAAAGATTTCCCTAGCTTCCCGTATTATGTAGTCGAATTAATTCATGAGAACAAGAGTGGCTAACTTTTTAGCTTTAGGATTTTTTTATAACGGGTAACTCATAGAACAATCTTTGCAATGTAAGATGAGTATGAATAAATTTATTTTCAAGTTTCAGAACTAGTACCGAAATAGCTTCCGCATAAGATTTAGTCTTTTTAAGTATAGTAGCATCATCAAGACTTAAATTTCCAACACAATTGAAAAACTCTTGGATATGTTCTTTTCCCATAAAATTACCTTGCTCCAAGACAAAAGTTTTGGCATCCAGATTACCCATATGCTCCATTTTAGGAGTTAGGCCATCATCTGTTTCTACCATACCAAAATCACTCATGATTGAAAGCAAGATAGATCTGACGAGAAAACGGCAAACGAAAAAGGATGGCGAATAAAATGGCATTTTTTGTGAAGTGGGGGAGAAGAAAATGAGAGGCAAATGGCAAATAATGTAAATTGCAAGGAGATGAGATTTGTGATTAGGAATCTGGTTGATGTTGATGATGTCTCCCCGGCAACGGTGCCAGAAATTGGCGAGTTGTCGGGAGACTATCTTGACTTGATCCTCCCCGGCAACGGCGCCAGAAATTCCTTTTGATGTTTACTTGAACTACGTCGGTATTTCCCAAATGAGGAAGGGATGATGCAACACAGCAACGGTAGGTATTTCCCTTAGTGATGAGACCAAGGTTATCGAACCAGTAGGAGAACCACACAACACCACGTAAACAACTCCTGTAAACAAAGAACAAATACTTGCAACCCGGTGTAAGAGAGGGGTTGTCAATCCCTCACGGGTAAAAAGATAGGTAAAATTGTAGTAGATTGGATAAATAGATCTCGCGGGATAAAATATATTACTAAAAATTGCAGCAAGGTATTTTTGTATTTTGGATTAATAGATCTGAAAATAAAAGAAAATGAAAGTAGATCGCAAAGGCAAATATATTGAAGAAGAGACCCGGGGGCCGTAGGTTTCACTAGTGGATTCTCTCGAGAAAAATAGCAAACGGTGGATAGCAAATTATTGTTGGGCAATTGATAGAACTTCAAATACTCATGACGATATCCAGGCAATGATCATTATATAGGCATCACGTGCAAGGTTAGTAGACCGACTCCTGCCTGCATCTACTACTATTACTCCACGGATCGACCGCTATCCAGCATGCATCTAGTGTATTAAGTTCATGGAAAAACAGAGTAATGCAATAAGAATGATGACATGATGTAGACAAGATCTATTGATGTAGAAATAGACCCCATCTTGTTATCCTTAATAGCAATGATACATACGTGTCGGCTCCCCTTCTGTCACTGGGATCAAGCACCGTAAGATCGAACACATCACAAAGCGCCTCTTCCCATTGCAAGATAAATAGATCAAGTTGGCCAAACAAAACCCAAATATCGGAGAAGAAATACAAGGCTATAAGCAATCATGCATATAAGAGATCAAAGAAGACTCAAATAACTTTCATGGATAAAAACATAGATCTGATCATAAACTCAAAGTTCATCGGATCCCAACAAACACACCGCAAAAGGAGTTACATCATATGGATCTTCAAGAGACCATTGTATTGAGAATCAAACGAGCTACTAACTACGGACCCGTAGGTCTACAATGAACTACTCACACATCATCGGAGAGGCACCAATGAGGCTAATGAACCCCTCCATGATGGTGTCTAGATTGGATCTAGTGGTTCTGGAACTTGCGGCGGCTAGAATTGATTTTCGTTGACTCCCCTAGGGTTTCTGGAATATTGGGGCATTTATAGAGCAAAGAGGCGGTGCGGGAGGCCACAGAGGTGGGCATAACCCACCTAGGCGCGCCTGGGCCCCAGGGGCGCCTTGGTGGGTTGTTCCCCCCTCGGGGCACCCCTTTGGTACTTCTTCGGCCCATTTTGTGTCTTCTGGTCTCGAAAAAATCCACAAAAAGTTTCGCTGCATTTGGACTCCGTTTGGTATTGATTTCCTGCGATGTAAAAAACAAGTAGAAAACAGCAACTGACACTGCGCACTATGTCAATAGGTTAGTACCAAAAATGATATAAAATGATTGTAAAACATCCAAGAATGATAATATAACAGCATGGAACAATAAAAAATAATAGATACGTTGGAGACGTATCAACGACATATAGTTGGCAGCGGAAACACTCGAATGCGTTGAAGCTGGAGGCAAAGTGGCGAGTTGATGATCCTCGCAACACTTATTGTATATCCTTGGTGTTGATAACGTGATGTGAATCCATGGAAGGTTGAACTTGACCGCGGCGGGTTATAAATGATCCCGTATGAGCTGTGTCAGTAATCCGACCAATGGTTCATCCCAGCTGGTTGTTGAAGTTAACCAAACCGCAGTGACGGCGACTTGTGCGCCTATCCACTGAGCCATCCAGTGCAGGCAGAGGCTGATAAGATAATATGATTTGCCCCAGAATTTTTGGAATAGACCGGACTGCATGGCGGAAGCTTGCACATGTCCATTGGACAGATTGTGTGAGCAGACGTGGCTCCGATTTATTGATGTATATGCAGGAGTCGACCATGTCATTAAAAAATGGCGCGGACATGTGAGTCAGCCACGACTTTGCAAAACCGTGGGAACGGTGAGTCAGCTGCGGTATTATAAACCGCGCGGACGGGCGAGTCAGCCGCGTTGTGTTGATGTAGACTAGGCCGCAGAGGCGACGGCTTGCACAGATATTCACTGAGTATTATGACACGGTCAGATGCTAGCGCATGATAATCGTGGGTGAGCTATATATCCATGGCAACACCATCATTCTTGCAGTGAACAATTGTCCTGCATAAAAAACATCATGAGCCACAGTAGTTGTCCTTAAAGAATTTAATATATGCTATTAACATAGACGGAACAAATATCACCCGATGTATTCGGACGACGGATGATCCACATGTAGCATCCGTACATAACCTGGTGATGCACGGCCCATTCAGTGCAAACAGAGAACTCTGACGATCAGCGTTGTGTGCTTTTATCTTGTGGGATCTATAAGCCCCCCTCTCTTTTTTTAGGTGTGCTTAAATTCCACCGGGTCAAATTCCCCTTCTTGATTTATCTCAGCAAGCCAATGCCACAGCCGGTCGAGCGCAGTGGCGGGCGGTTCACAATGCAGGGAAGCCATGGAGGAGATAGCGCAAGAGTTGGCCGGCAGAAGAGGCAGGCGAGCCGGAAGGTGTATGTAGCGGTGAACCGGCTTGGCAGAGCCAACAGGTGTAGCCAGCGGTGGGCCACGTCCGCGACGACTCTGGCACAGCTGCAGCTTGGGAGCCGGCGAGGACATGCAAGGGCGCAGAGCAACGGCAGAGACACGGCCGGACCGTGACTGTGGCAACTTGGAGTAGAGGACGGCTTCGGGCCTGGCGACCCATCGGAGGCAGAGTCTGGTTTGAAGACGTATGTGGGGAAGGCATTAGTGAGCCGATGGTGGAGCCAGCACGGGCGCAGCGGAGCCAGCAGGGTGAGATAGCCGCAGTAGGGGATCGACGTAGGCGACTCTATGGCTGATACGAAAATCCTACGTAGGCGGTGGTGGCTTGGGCCATCCGCAGTACGTCCACTTCTGGGTTATCGTCTGCTTCTCCCTCTTTTTCTTCAGTAGATCGATCAATTGGTAGTAGCTAGCAGCACATTCCAGCATGTCGCATGACCATTTACTTGGATGGCTTTGAGGAGTCGTAGAAGTAGATCGGACTGCACAGCCGTGCTCGTACGGTGGCCTCCGAGCTCTTAACCTTGTGGTTGTGGGTTTGAGCCCCACGGTGGGCACCAACTGTCGTGGTTTTGTCACGACAGATATCCTCGTGAAAAGGACTTAGTCGTGAGGCCAACGCATCTAAGTGGTAGCTTGAACGGGGTTGAGCGGGATGAGAGACGCGAGATTTTACCCAGGTTCGGCCCCTCACGGTGGAGTTAAAAGCCTACATCCTGCTTCATTGATATTGATAATGATGATGCTCACGATTATAAGGGTGCTCTTTTGCTACCTCTCCCTTTGAGAGCTATTGACTTGTATGTCTTAACTTGTCCCTCTTGGGGTGCCTTGCCCCTCCTTATATAAGTTTTGAAGGAAATATGCCCTAGAGGCAATAATAAAGTTATTATTTATTTCCTCATATCATGATAAATGTTTATTATTCATGCTAGAATTGTATTAACCGGAAACATGATACATGTGTGAATACATAAACAAACATATAGTCACTAGTATGCCTCTACTTGACTAGCTCATTAATCAAAGATGGTTATGTTTCCTAACCATAGACATGTGTTGTCATTTGATTAAATGGGATCACATCATTAGGAGAATGATGTGATTGACATGACCCATCCCATTAGCTTAGCACTTGATCGTTTAGTATTCTGCTATTGCTTCCTTCATGACTTATACATGTTCTCGTAACTATGAGAATTGTGTAACTCCGTTTACGGAGGAACACTTTGGGTACTACCAAACGTCACAACGTAACTGGGTGATTATAAAGGAGTACTACAGGTGTCTCCAAAGGTACATGTTGAGTTAGCATAATTCGAGATTAGGATTTGTCACTCCGATTGTCGGAGAGGTATCTCTGGGCCCTCTCGGTAATGCTCATCACCTAAGCCTTGCAAGCATGTAACTAATGAGTTAGTTATGAGATGAAGTATTACAGAACGAGTAAAGAGACTTGTCGGTAACGAGATTGAACTAGGTATTGGATACCGACGATCGAATCTCGGACAAGTAACATACCGATGACAAAGGAACAATGTATGTTGTTGTGCGGTTTGACCGATAAAGATCTTCGTAGAATATGTAGGAACCAATATGGGCATCCAGGTCCCGCTATTGGTTATTGACCGAGACGTGTCTCGATCATGTCTACATCGTTCTCGAACCGTAGGGTCCGCACGCTTAAGGTTTCGATGACAATTATATTATGAGTTTATGTATTTTGATGTACGAAGTTTGTTCAAGTCCGGATATGATCACGGACATGACGAGGAGTCTCGAAATGGTCGAGACATAAAGATTGATATATTGGACGGATATATTTGGACACCGGAAAGGTTTCGGAGAGTTTGGGAATATACCGAGCTTCGGAGGTTACCGGAACCCCGGTAAGTATATGGGCCTTATTGGGCCCAAGTAGGAGGAAGGAGAAGGAGCAAGGGAGGGCGCCCCAAGCCCAATCCGAACTGGGGGGGCGGCCCCTTTCCTTTCTCCTTCCCTCTTCCTTCCTACTACTAGTACTCCTTCCTTCCCCCTCCAAATTGGATTAGGAAAAAGAGGGGAAACCTACTTGGAGTAGGTTTCCCCCTCCCTATGGTGCGCCCCCCTTGGGCCGGCCACCTCCTCCCTCCCTCCTTTATATACGGGGGTAGGAGGGCACCCTAAACACACAAGTTGATCATTGATCGTTCCTTAGCCGTGTGCGGTGCCCCCCTCCACGATATTACACCTCGGTCATATTGTAGCGGTGCTTAGGCGAAGCCCTGCGATAGGAGAACATCAAGATCGTCACCACGCCGTCATCTTGTGGAACTCCCCTCGGTGCCTCCGCTGGATCGGAGATCGAGGGTGCGCCATCGAGCTGTATGCGTGTCAAGAACTCGGAGGTGCCGAGTAGCGGTGCTTGGATCGGTCGGACCGGAGGACGACGACTACTTCCTCTACGTTGCGTCAACGCTTCGCTTCGGTCTCACGAGGGTACGAGACAATACTCCCTCTCGTTGCTATGCATCACCATGATCTTGCGTGTGCGTAGGAAATTTTTGAAATTACTATGTTCCCCAACAGTGGTATCGAGCCTAGGTTTTATGCGTTGATGTTATATGCACAAGTAGAACACGGTGAGTTGTGGACGATATAAGTCATACCGCCTACCAAAGATGTCATACTTTGGTTCAGCGGTATTGTTGGATGAAGCGGCCCTGACCGACATTACGCCAGACGCTTACGCGAGACTGGTTTTACCGCCGTGCTTTGCACACAGGTGACTAGCGGGTGTCTGTTTCTCCAACTTTAGTTGAACCGAGTGTGGCTATGCCCGGTCCTTGTGAAGGTTAAAACGGAGTCTATTTGACAAACTATCGCTGTGGTTTTGATGCGTAGGTAAGAACGGTTCTTGCTAAGCCCGTAGCAGCCACGTAAAATTTGCAACAACAAAGTAGAGGACGTCTAACATGTTTTTGCAGGGCATGTTGTGATGTGATATGGTCAAGACGTGATGCTATATTTTATTGTATGAGATGATCATGTTTTGTAACCGAAGTTATCGGCAACTGGCAGGAGCCATATGGTTGTCGCTTTATTGTATGAAATGCAAACGCCCTGTAATTGCTTTACTTTATCACTAGCGGTAGCGATAGTCGTAGAAGCAATAGATGGTGTAACGACAACGATGCTACGATGGAGATCAAGGTTTCGTGTCGGTGACGATGGTGATCACGACGGTGCTTCGGAGATGGAGATCACAAGCACAAGATGATGGTGGCCATATCATATCACTTATATTGATTGCATGTGATGTTTATCCTTTATGCATCTTATCTTGCTTTGATTGACGGTAGCATTTTAAGATGATCTCTCACTAATTATCAAGAAGTGTTCTCCCAGAGTATGCACCGTTGCGAAAGTTCTTCGTGCTGAGACACCACGTGATGATCGGGTGTGATAGGCTCTACGTTCAAATACAACGGGTGCAAAACAGTTGCACACGCGAATACTCAAGTTATACTTGACGAGCCTAGCATATACAGATATGGCCTCGAACACGGAGACCGAAAGGTCGGCGTGAATCATATAGTAGATATGATCAACATAGAGATGTTCACCATTGAAACTACTCCATCTCACGTGATGATCGGACATGGTTTAGTTGATTTGGATCACGTAATCACTTAGATGACTAGAGAGATGTCTACATCTAAGTGGGAGTTCTTTAGTAATATGATTAATTGAACTTAAATTTATCATGAACTTAGTACTGATAGTATTTTGCTTGTCTATGTTTGTTTGTAGATAGATGGCTCGTGTTGTTGTTCCGTTGAATTTTAATGCGTTCCTTGAGAAAGCAAAGTTGAAAGATGATGGTAGCAATTACACGGATCGGGTCCGTAACTCGAGGATCATCCTCATTGCTGCACGAAGAGTTACGCCCTGGAAGCACCGCTGGGTGCCGAACTGCTTCTTGATGCAACCGACGACGTTAAGAACGTCTGGCGAGCAAAGTCGATAACTACTCTATAGTTCGATGTGCCATGCTTTACGGCTTAGAACCGGTCTTCAACGGCGTTTTGAACGTCATGGAGCATATGAGATGTTCCAGAGTTGAAGTTAATATTTCAAGCAAATGCCCGAATTGAGAGATATGAAGTCTCCAATAAGTTCTACTACTGCAAGATGGAGGAGAACATTCTGTCGGTGAGCATATACTCAAAATGTGCGGGTATAATAATCACTTGATTCAACCGGGAGTTAATCTTCCGGATGATAGTGTCATTGATGAATTCTCCAATCATCGCCACCAAGCTACAAGAGCTTTGTGATGAACTATAATATGCAAGGGATGAACAAGACTATTCGAGCTCTTCGCGATTTGAAAGCATGGAGGTAGAAATCAAGAAGGAGCATCAAGTGTTGATGGTCAACAAGACCACTAGTTTCAAGAAAAGGGCAAAGGAAGAAGAAGGAACTTCAAAAGAACAGCAAACAAGTTGCTGCTCAAGAGAAGAAACCCAAGTCGGACCTAAGCACAAATCGAGTGCTTCTCGCAAGCGGATCGACATCGAAGCGAACTGCCCCAAGTATTTGGCGGATAAGAAGGATGGCAAAGTGAACAAAGGTATATGTGATATACATGTTATTGATGTGTACCTTACTAATGCTCGCATGAGCTTTTGGTATTTGATATTGGTTACATTGCTAACATTTGCAACTCAAACAGGACTACGGATTAGCGAAGATTAGCTAAGGACGAGGTGACGATGCGCGTGGGAAATGGTTCCAAAGTCGATGTGATCGCGGTCGCACGCTACCTCTACATCTACCATCGGGATTAGTTTTAGAACTGAATAATTGTTATTTGGTGCTGCGTTGAGCATGAACATTATATCTGGATCTTGTTTGATGCGAGACGGTTATTCATTTAAATCGAGAGAATAATGGTTGTTCTATTTATATGAGTAATATCTTTTATGGTCATGCACCCTTGAAGAGTGGTCTATTTTTATTGAATCTCGATAGTAGTGATACACATATTCATAATGTTGAAGCCAAAAGATGCAGAGTTGATAATGATAGTGCAACATATTTGTGGCACTGCCGTTTAGGTCATATCGGTATAAAACGCATGAAGAAACTCCATACTGATGGACTTCTGGAATCACTTGATTATGAATCACTTGGTACTTGCGAACCGTGCCTCATGGGCAAGATGACTAAAACACCGTTCTCCGGATTTATGGAGAGAGCAATAGATTTGTTGGAAATCATACATACAGATGTATGTGGCCCGATGAATGTTGAGGCTCGTGGCGGATATCGTTATTTTCTCACCTTCACAGATGATTTGAGCAGATATGGGTATATCTACTTGATGAAGCACAAGTCTGAAACATTTGAAAAGTTCAAAGAATTTCAGAGTGAAGTAGAAAATCATCGTAACAAGAAAATAAAGTTTCTACGATCTGATCGTGGAGGAGAATATTTGAGTTACGAGTTTGGTTTACATTTGAAACAATGTGGAATAGTTTCGCAACTCACGCCACCTGGAACACCACAACGAAATGGTGTGTCCGAACGTCGTAATCGTACTTTACTTGATATGGTACGATCTATGATGTCTCTTACCGATTTACCGCTATTGTTTTGGGGTTATGCTTTAGAGACGGCCGCATTCACGTTAAATAGGGCACCATCAAAATCCATTGAGACGACGCCTTATGAACTGTGGTTTGGCAAGAAACCAAAGTTGTCGTTTCTTAAAGTTTGGGGTTGTGATGCTTATGTGAAGAAACTTCAACCAGATAAGCTCGAACCCAAATCGGAGAAATGTGTCTTCATAGGATACCCAAAGGAGACTATTGGGTACACCTTCTATCACCGATCTGAGGGCAAGATTTTCGTTGCTAAATTCGGATCCTTTCTAGAGAAGGAATTTCTCTCGAAAGAAGTGAGTGGGAGGAAAGTAGAACTTGATGAGATAACTGTATCTACTCCCTTATTGGAAAGTAGTTCATCACAAGAACCGGTTCCTGTGACAACTACACCAATTAGTGAGGAAGCTAATGATATTGATCATGAAACTTCAGATCAAGTTTCATGAACCTCGTGAGGTCTACTAGAGTAAGATCCGCACGAGTGGTACGGAAATCCTATTCTGGAAGTCATGTTACTTGACCATGATGAACTTACGAACAATGAGGAAGCGATGATGAGCCCAGATTCCGCAAAATGGCTAGAGGCCATGAAATCTGAGATGGGATCCATGTATGAAAACAAAGTATGGACTTTGGTTGACTTGCCCGATGATCGGCAAGCCATTGAGAATAAATGGATCTTTAAGAAGAAGACTGACGCTGATGGTAATGTTACTGTCTACAAAGCTCGACTTGTTGCAAAAGGTTTTAGACAAGTTCAAGGGGTTGACTACGTTGAGACTTTCTCACCCGTAGCGATGCTTAAGTCTGTCCGAATCATGTTGGCTATTGCTGCATTTCATGATTATAAAATTTGGCAAATGGATGTCAAGACTGCATTCTTGAATGGATTTCTAGAAGAAGAGTTGTATATGATGCAGCCTGAAGGTTTTGTTGATCCAAAAGGTGCTAACAAAGTGTGCAAGCTCCAGCGTTCCATTTATGGACTGGTGCAAGCATCTCGGAGTTGGAATAAACGCTTTGATAGTGTGATCAAAGCATATGGTTTTATACAAACTTTTGGAGAAGCCTGTATTTACAAGAAAGTGAGTGGGAGCTCTGTAGCATTTCTAGTTTTATATGTTGATGACATATTATTAATTGGAAATGATATAGAATTTCTGGATAGCATAAAGGGATACTTGAATAAAAAATTTCAATGAAAGACCTCGGAGAAGCTGCTTACATATTGGGCATCAAGATCTATAGAGATAGATCAAGACGCTTAATAGGACTTTCACAAAGCACATACCTTGACAAAATTTTGAAAAGTTCAAAATGGATCAGGCAAAGAAAGGATTCTTGCATGTGCTACAAGGTGTGAAGTTGAGTCAAACTCAATGCCCGACCACAGCAGAAGATAGAGAGAAAATGAAAGGTGTTCCCTATGCTTCAGCCATAGGCTCTATCATGTATGCAATCTTGTGTACCAGACCGACGTATGCTTAGCAATAAGCTTGGCGGTAGGTACCAAAGTAATCCAGAGTGGATCATGGACAGCGGTCAAGAACATCTGAAATACGAAAAGGACTAAGGATATGTTTCTCGATATGGAGGTGACAAAGAGCTAGTCGTAAATGGTTACGTTGATGCAAGCTTTGACATCGATCCGGACGATTCTAAATCGCAAACCGGATCGTGTTTATATTAAGCGGTGGAGCTGTGAGTTGGTGCAGTTCTAAACAAAGCGTCGTGGCGGGATCTACATGTGAAGCGGAGTACATAGCGCTTCAAGCAGCAAATGAAGGAGTCGGATGAAGGAGTTCATTTCCGATCTAGGTGTCATACCTAGTGCATCGGGACCAATGAAGATCTTCGTGACAATCTTGGTGCAATTGCCTTGGCAAAGGAATCCAGATTTCATAAGAGGACCAAGCACATCAAGAGACGCTTCAATTCCATTCGGGACCAAGTCCAAGTGGGAGACATAGAGATTTGCAAGATACATACGGATCTGAATGTTGCGACCGTTGACTAAGCCTCTCTCACGAGCAAAACATGATCAGCACCAAGACTCCATGGGTGTTAGAATCATTCTTGTGTAATCTAGATTATTAACTCTAGTGCAAGTGGGAGGCTCAAGGAAATATGCCCTAGAGGCAATAATAAAGTTATTATTTATTTCCTCATATCATGATAAATGTTTATTATTCATGCTAGAATTGTATTAACGGAAACATGATACATGTGTGAATACATAGACAAACATATAGTCACTAGTATGCCTCTACTTGACTAGCTCATTAATCAAAGATGGTTATGTTTCCTAACCATAGACATGTGTTGTCATTTGATTAAATGGGATCACATCATT
The DNA here is from genome assembly GCA_021437245.1 of Aegilops speltoides. Taxonomy (NCBI): domain Eukaryota; kingdom Viridiplantae; phylum Streptophyta; class Magnoliopsida; order Poales; family Poaceae; genus Aegilops; species Aegilops speltoides. The sequence continues at coordinate 276,860,432 of CM038145.1, read as the reverse complement.
AGGAGAATGATGTGATTGACATGACCCATCCGTTAGCTTAGCACTTGATCGCTTAGTATTCGCTATTGCTTCCTTCATGACTTATACATGTTCTCTGTAACTATGAGAATTGTGTAACTCCGTTTACGGAGGAACACTTTGGTACTACCAAACGTCACAACGTAACTGGGTGATTATAAAGGAGTACTACAGGTGTCTCCGAAGGTACATGTTGAGTTAGCATAATTCGAGATTAGGATTTGTCACTCCGATTGTCGGAGAGGTATCTCTGGCCCTCTCGGTAATGCTCATCACCTAAGCCTTGCAAGCATGTAACTAATGAGTTAGTTATGAGATGAAGTATTACAGAACGAGTAAAGAGACTTGTCGGTAACGAGATTGAACTAGGTATTGATACCGACGATCGAATCTCGGACAAGTAACATACCGATGACAAAGGAACAACGTATGTTGTTGTGCGGTTTGACCAATAAAGATCTTCGTAGAATATGTAGGAACCAATATGGGCATCCGGTCCGCTATTGGTTATTGACCAGAGACGTGTCTCAGTCATGTCTATATCGTTCTCGAACCGTAGGGTCCGCACGCTTAAGGTTTCGATGACAATTATATTATGAGTTTATGTATTTTGATGTACCGAAGTTTGTTAGGAGTCCCGGATATGATCACGGACATGACGAGGAGTCTCGAAATGGTCGAGACATAAAGATTGATATATTGGACGGATATATTTGGACACCAGAAAGGTTCCGGGAAAGTTTGGGAATATACCGGAGCTCCGGGAGGTTACCGGAAACCCCCGGTAAGTATATGGGCCTTATTGGGCCCAAGTAGGAGGAAGGAGAAGGATCAAGGGAGGGGGGCGCCCCCCCAAGCCCAATCCGAATTGGGAGGGGGCGCCCCCTTCCTTTCTCCTTCCCCTCTTCCTTCCTACTACTAGTACTCCTGCCTTCCCCCTCCAAATTGGATTAGGAAAGAGGGAAACCTACTTGGAGTAGGTTTCCCCCCTATGGCGCGCCCCCTTGGGCCGGCCACCTCCTCCCTCCCTCCTTTATATACGGGGGTAGGAGGGCACCCTAAACACACAAGTTGATCATTGATCGTTCCTTAGCCGTGTGCGGTGCCCCCCTCCACGATATTACACCTCGGTCATATTGTAGCGATGCTTAGGCGAAGCCCTGCGATAGGAGAACATCAAGATCGTCACCACGCCGTCATGCTGACGGAACTCCCCCTCGGCGCCTCTGCTGGATCGAAGATCGAGGGTGCGTCATCAAGCTGTACGCGTGTCAAGAACTCGGAGGTGCCGGAGTAACGGTGCTTGGATCGGTCGGACCGGGAGGACGTACGACTACTTCCTCTACGTTGCGTCAACGCTTCCGCTTCGGTCTACGAGGGTACGTAGACAATACTCTCCCCTCTCATTGCTATGCATCACCATGATCTTGCGTGTGCGTAGGATTTTTTTTGAAATTACTACGTTCCCCAACAAGTTGAAGGGGTAGCTTACATGTAGATTCCTAGTAGGATTAGGACTAGTCTATTTTCTTATTTACAAGTAGAATCCTAGTCCAGATCTTGCTTCCCTTGTAAGGGAAATATTCCTTATGCCTTCCTTCTCAAGTCGGCCCACCGGACACCGTACCAAGAGCCAGTCTTTTCGTAAGTCGCCTTCTGGGTCTTGGGCCTTGTCATTCATCTAACGTGCCTGCCGGGTCACCCATGAGTTGCCAGGCTCGGTCGGGTCATCAGTGAGTGGAGGAGTCAGGGCGGGTCACTTAGTGAGTCGCCAAGATAGGGCGGGTCACTAGTGAGTCGCCAAGTCCGGGCGGGTCACTAGTGAGTCGCCAAGTTCGGCCGGGTTACACCGCGGGGTATATCCCCGACACTTTGTGTGTTGATCAACTTGATTCACTCCTTGACTTAGTCTTGATCAACCTTGTCTCATGTCTTCTCTCTGACCAAACTTTGGATAATTCCTTGAATAACACCTTGGTCAACTCATAAACTCCTTGAAACCCACACATGGACTTTAAGAAATTCCTCTGGACAAATCCTTCAAATATAACTCAAGGCAACCATTAGTCCATAGAGTTTTCATCAATTACCAAAACCAAACATGGGGGCATTGTACGTTCTTTCAATTGTGTTTATTGAAAACTTAAATACATGTGTCGATACATCAACAACATCGTATCCCTGGTAAGCCTCTACTAGACTAGCTTGTTGATCAAAGAAGATGGTCAAGGTTTTCTAACAATAGACATGAGTTGTCATTTGATAACGGGATCACATGATTAGGAGAATGATGTGATGAACAAACCCAACCGTAAAGCTTAGTATATGATTGTGTCACTAAGTTCACTTTGCCATAGCTTTCGTAATGTCAAGTATCTGTTCCTTAGGCCATGAGATCATGACACTCCCGTATACCATAGGAATACTTTGTGTGCTATCAAATGTCACTTCGTAACTGGGTGATCATAAAGGTGCTCTACGGGCATTTCTGAAATTGTTTATTAGGTTGCATGGACCGAGACTAGGCTTTGTCACTCCGTGTGACAAAGAGATATCTCCGGGCCCTCTCAGTAATACAACATCAAGAAGCTTGCAAGAATGTGACTAATGAGTTTAGTCACAGGATCTTGTATTATGTAATGAGTAAAGGGACTTGCTGGTAAAGAGATTGAACTAGGTATGGAGATACCGATGATTGAATCTCGGGCAAGTAACATATCGCCGGACAAAGGGAATTGCATACATGATTAACTGAATCCTTGACATCGTGATTCAGCCGATAAAAATCTTTGTTAAATATGTGGGAATCAATACGGGCATCTAGGTCTCGCTATTGATTATTGATTGGAGAGGAGTCTCTGTCATGTTTGCATGTTCCGGAACCCGTAGGGTCGCACGCTTAATGTTTGCTAGCGCTAGGGTAGTAATGAGATATTAATATAGTGAAGTCTAAAGGTTGTTCGGAGTTTCGGATGGGATCTGAGACATGACAGTGAGCTCCAGAATGACTCGGAGGTAAATATTTCTATATGGGAAGTCATATTCAGGGTTCCGGAAAATGTTCAAGATATTCTGGTATTATACCGGAAAGGTTCTAAAAGGTTCCAGAGTGTGGCCCACCTACATGGGGGACCCACATGGACATGGGTAGTGGGGCAAGGCCCCACACCCCTAGTCTAGGCACACAAGATCCCCTTAAAAGGAATAGGATCATATCTTGAAGGGATAAGATCAGCATTCCTATAAAAAGGGGATAGCGACCGGTGGGGAAGGAAGGGAGGGATTTCCTTCCTTCCCCCTTGGACAACAACCCTAGGGGCTTGGAGGGAAAGCCACCAGCCCCCTCCACCCCTATATATAGAGGGGAGGCGCACGGGGTTCTGCACCCTTCCACCTCTGCCCGTCTCCCTCGCATTACACCTCCTCCACCTTGTATAGATGCTTAGCGAAGCCCTACTGCAGTTCCACCGCTGCCACCGCCACCAAGCCGTTGTGTTGATCACAATCTCATCTATATCCTCTCCCTCGCTTGCTGGATCAAGAAGGAGAGGACGCCACCGAGTCGTACTTGTGCTAAATTCGGAGGTGTCGTCCGTTCGTCACTAGATCGGATTGGATCGTGATTGGATCACGAAGAGTATGACTACATCAACCGCATTACATACGCTAAGGCTTTCCATGTACAAGGGTACGTAGACACACTCCCCTCGTTTCTATGCATCTCCTATATTAGATCTTGGGTGTTTCATAGAATTTTTTTGATTTTCATGCAATGTTTCCCATCATGAGGCTCATGCATACATGTGATCGGTCCAACAACTTGTTTGCCTATGACTGCGTGGAAGGGTCGCATGTTATAGGCTGGTAATAGTGCGAAGTAACTTAGACTAATATGATGCATATGTTACTACTCTATGTTACTGTACCTCTGTCCTAGTTTATTAGCCCCTTGTATTCAGGGTCATATTTTGATCATGATTTTATATGAGGGAGATGAAGGAAATATGCCCTAGAGGCAATAATAAAGTTGTTATTTATATTTCCTTATATCATGATAAATGTTTATTATTCATGCTAGAATTGTATTAACCGGAAACTTAGTACATGTGTGAATACATAGACAAAACATAGTGTCCCTAGTATGCCTCTACTTGAGTAGCTCGTTAATCAAAGATGGTTACATTTCCTAATCATAGACATGTGTTGTCATTTGATGAACGTGATCACATAATTAGGAGAATGATGGGATGGACAAGACCCATCCGTTAGCTTAGCATTATGATCGTTATAGTTTCATTTCTACTACTTTCTTCATGACTTATACATGTTCCTCAGACTATGAGATTATGCAACTCCCGAATACCGGAGGAACACCTTGTGTGCTATCAAACATCACAACGTAACTGGGTCATTATAAAGATACTCTACAGGTGTCTCTGAAGGTGTTTGTTGGGTTGGCATAGATAGAGAATAGGATTTGTCACCCCGTGTATCGAAGAGGTATCTCTGGGCCCTCTCGGTAATGCTCATCACTATAAGCCTTGCAAGCAATGTGACTAATGAGTTAGTTGTGGGATGAAGCATTACGGAACGAGTAAAGAGACTTTCCGATAACGAGATTGAACTAGGTATGATGATACCGACGATCGAATCTCGGGCAGTTAACATACCGATGACAAAGGGAACAACGTATGTTGTTATGCGGTTTGACCGATAAAGATATTCATAGAATATGTAGGAGCCAATATGAGCATCAAGGTTACGCTATTGGTTATTGATCAGAGATGTGTCTCGATCATGTCTACATAGTTCTCGAACCCGTAGGGTCCGCACGCTTAACGTTTGATGATGATTTGCATTATGAGTTATGTGTTTTTGATGACCAAAGTTTGTTCGGAGTCCCGGATGAGATCACGGACGTGACGAGGAGTCTCGAAATGGTCAAGACATAAAGATTGATATATTTGAAGGTTATGTTCGGGCACCGGAAAGGTTTCAGAAAGGTTCGGGCATTTTTCAGAGTAACGAGAGGTTACCGGAACCCCCCGGAGGATTAATGGGCCTTCATGGGCCTTAGTGAAAGAGAGGAGGCTGCTGCCAGGAGGAGGCGCGCGCGCCTCCTAGCCCAAACCGATTTGGACTAGGGGAAGGGGTGCGACCCCCTCTTTCCTCTTTCTCATCCACCTCTTTCCCTCTCTCCCCCTCTTGGAAAAGGAAGGGGACTCCAACTAGGATTGGGAATCCTAGTTGGACTCCCCCTATAGGCGCGCCCCTCCTTGGCCGGCCTCCTCCTCATCCCTCCTCTATACGGGGCAGTGGGGCACCCCCAAAGCATAACAATTGTTCTCTTAGCCGCGTGCGGTGCCCCCCTCCACAGTTTATCACCTCGGTCATATCATCGTAGTGCTTAGGTGAAGCCCTGCATCGGTAACATCCTCAACACCGTTGCCACGTCGTCGTGAGACGGAACTCTCCCTCGTCCTCAACTGGATCAAGAGCTCGAGGGACATCATCGTGTTGAACGTGTGCTGAACATGGAGGTGCCGTACGTTCGGTACTTGGATCGGTTGGATCGTGAAGACGTTTGACTACATCAATCGCGTTACTAAACGCTTCCACTTTCGGTCTACGAGGGTACCTGAACACACTCTCCCGTCTCGTTGCTATGCATCTCCTAGATAGATCTTGCGTTATCGTAGGAATTTTTTTGAATTACTACATTCCCCAACAGGAGAGGCATGAGCTAACATACTTTTTGTACTTGGATCATATGAACTTATGATTGGACCTCTAGCAAGCATTCCACAACTACTAGAAATCATTAAGGTAAACCCAACCATAGCATAAGTAAAAAGTCATATTTACTCCCATACGCAACAACCCCCTTCCTCGGGTTTAAGCTTCTGTCACTCTCGTAACCCACTATAAGTGAATCATGAACGTATTGCAACACCCTACAGCGGGAATCCCCCACATGTGTGTGGCACGGAAGGCACCATTGGACATCACCAAAGTAAAACACGCAACTTAAACCAATCAAGATCATCAATCAATCCATAGGAGAAAAGAAATCTACTCAAACATCATAGGATGACAACACATCATTGGATAATAATATGAAGCATAAAACACCATGTTCAAGTAGGGGGTACAACGGGCTGTGGGAGTGTGGACCGCTGATAACAGATGAGGAAAGGTGATGGAGGTGTTGATGAAGATGACGGAGTTGTTGGAGTAGATCGTTGTCACACGATGTTTCCTCCAACGACGTTTCAGCGCCACCGGGAGAGAGAGGGAGAGAGCCCCCCTCCTCCTTCTTCTTCTTCTTCCTTGGCCTCCCCCATAGATAGGGGGGTTCCTCTCTGGTCCACGGCCGCCATGGCTCCCGGAGGGCAGAAGCCCCTCCGAGATTGGATCTCTCTCTCTCTCTCTCTCTCTCTCTCTATGTGTGTGTGTGTGTGTGTGTGTGTGTTCTCTTCTGTTTCGGTTTCCTGTTTTCTGGCCAAAAACTGTTTCTTAAATTCCCGGGGATCTGTAACTCCTTTTGGGTTGAAATTTTTAGGGGGTTTTCATCCGGAAAATCTTTCTTTTGGAAAAGGAAGGGCCCTAACCACCTTATAAGGGAGCCACGAGCCTTCTAGGCGCGCCCAGGGTAGGGGGTGCACCCTGTGAGCTCGTGGGCCCCTCGAGCATTGTCTCGCGTTGATTCTTTTTCCCAAAAGTCACATATATTCCAAAAAAATCTCCGTCAATTTTTATTGCGTTTAGACTTCCTCTGGTATGGATTTTCTACAAAACAAAAACATGCAACCAACAGAAGCTAACACTGGGCACTAGATCAATATGTTAGTCCAAGAAAATCATATAAATTGTTGCCAAAAGTATTTGAAAGTTATATAATATTGACATGAAAAAAATAAAAAATATAGATACGATGAAGACGTATCAGCGGCCCGATCTTTTATGGCGACTCTTGATCAGTAGTTCGTCCCTCGAGTTCCTCCTCGCGATCTCCAATAATAATTCTTCACCCGTGCATGACGATGCACGAATAAAGATAAATATCCTATTGGATTAGCACGTAGGCGCCGATGTGATGATCAACCCTCCACCGCTAGTAGATTTCCTCGATAGAAAATCATAAAAAAAATACACATGATTGGGTCGTCCAAAACCTGGACGTTTTCTGACAATTTTCATAACTCGCGAAATAAACTCTAATCTTTTTTTCCAAGCCTACGTTGAACAATTCTGAACATAAACAACCATTCTAGTAAATAACTCAGTGCTCAACCTCTTAACGGGTTCGCCATCAGTAGCATCAACAATCGACGACATCATGTTTGTATCATGACCGCAGATGGATGGGGTCGCCATCGACGAGGGTCGGAGCGGCAACGCCGGTCACCAGGAGCCGAGGGGTTGGGGTCGCCGGTGACAAGGGGCCACGACCATGGGGGCTGGGTTATGCGCTTAGTGCCGCCGGCCATCGCACACTCACCATCGAGGGTTGCTGCTTGCTCCGGTGCAGACCCTGGATCATGAAGAGCACGACGGCGAGGACTTGCAGCGGCTGGACTTCGTCGGCATGAGGGTGCACCTCTTCCTCTCTCGGGCGCACTTCGCGATGTCCTCTTGTTCTCTCTAGATTGGGGTAAGGGAGGGAGATTTGTCTTCGGGAGGGAGTTTTTTTGGAAAAAGACCAGCCATCAAATGTGGGACCCACATGTCATAATTGTTATTAAAATGCTTTAAACCATCAATAAGTGTTTTTTTGCAAAAGATTAGGCCAAGAATTAGTGGTTTCTGGCCCAAATTCGTAACTCTTGTCAGGACCAAGCTATATTCCTCTTCACGAACTAGGGATTTGAGGGAAGAAAATGGGGGAAATCGCCCAGATCTGGGAGTATTCGTATTAGCTGTATGTTTACTTAGTCATCATGGCAATTCCATGGAAGATTCAATGCCCCGGCCAGCCACAACCCGGCTGCCTTTATAGGTGGATAGCTATCCCGACAATGGGTGAAAAGTAACAGTAACAACTGAAACGGTACAGTGGCAATCCAACGGTCGACGACGAAACGGTTAAAGTGAGGCGCGATCTCAACCCTCCATCTACTGAAGTTTAACTCTAAAACCAGCTACAGCTAACTGAACAAGTAACACCTTGCGCTGTAGTCCTGACATTGCTCCCTCCTTGAGTGTCGACGTGTCCTCATGGCGTTGCTGCTGCTTCCCTCCAAGCACGAGTAGTAGTGCTGAAAAACTCCGGAAACGTGTATTTGATGAAATCAGCGTCTTCCCGCGTTGCCTCTTTAGGGGGCAGGTTTATCCACCTTATAAGCCATTGTACCACTGGTAGGTTCGGTCTTGGAACTTGGCGCACCTCCCAATACTTCTTTTGGACCTGTTTTGATTGTCCCATCTGCATTGACCAGAGGTAAGTTTGGGTTAGGTATAGATTTGTCCCCAATGTGTTTCTTCATATGGCTCACATGAAACACCAGATGAATTTGCACATCTCTTGGTAATTGCAGTTTGTATGCAGCTTTGCCCACTCTCTGAAGACCCAAGAATGGACCATAGAATCTATTCTGAAGTTTCAGTGCTCCTCTGAACCCAAAAGCAGCAAGTCTATAAGGAGCCATCTTTAAGTAAACTGGATCTCCCACTTGAAAGCTTCTTTCCACCCTCTTAGTGTCTGCATATTTCTTCATCCTGTTTTGTGCCAACACCAAATTATCCTTAAGTTGCTGCAAAATTTGTTGCTTGACAGTTAAGAAATCTTGTGCTTCTTCATCATCAGGCCCTGGAATTGCTAGCTCTGAAATGAGGGGTGGGGGAAATCCATAAAGAGCTTGAAATGGGGACATCTTAATGGTTGTATGGTATGTTGAATTATACCAGAATTCTGCTAATGAGAGCCAAGATAACCACTTGGTTGGAGCAGATGTAGTCATACATCTTAAGTAAGTCTCCAAGCACTGGTTTACACGTTCAGTCTGGCCATCTGTTTGTGGGTGATAAGCAGTACTGAACCTTAATTCCACTTTCAGTGCTGAGAAGATGTTCTTCCAAAGTTGACTAGTGAATATTCTGTATCTATTAGAGATGATCAGTTTTGGGGGTCCATGCAACTTAATTATGTTATCCACAAAAGCTTGGGCTACACTGAGCACTGAATAAGGATGAGATAGAGGTATGAAGTGGGAATACTTAGTGAATCTATCCACAACTACCATTATCACATCTTTTCCTTGAGATTTAGGCAGTCCTTCAATGAAATCCAAGGATATATGCTGCCAGGCCATATCAGCCACAGGCAGAGGTTCTAGTAAACCAGGCTGCAAACAAGTTTCATGTTTTGCTCTTTGACATATGGGGCAAGCAGCAATGAAAGATTCTACAACTGTTTTCATACCAGGCCAATAAAAGATGCTTTTGATTCTATGATATGTTGCTCTTCTTCCTGATTGGCCCCCTATAGGAGAACTATGCAGTGCAGCAAGCAGTTTATCCTTTAATTCAGGTGTGTTACCTACATAAATCTTCCCTTTGTATCTGATTATGCTAGATGTTAAGGAGTAATCTGACAATGTACTATCCTTGTTTAACAGCAGTTTCTCCAACAGTTGCAAACTACTAGGATCTTGCTGATAACTGCTCACTATTTCTTCTGCCCAAGCAGGAGTAGCTGCAGAGATAGTCACACATTTAGGAAGAATTCTTGACAGAGCATCAACCACTTTGTTTTGAATTCCCTTTTTGTACTGAATAGTAAAATTAAATTCCAGCAACTTCATCATTAGTTTGTGTTGGACTCCTTCAGTGATTCTTTGATCAGTAATGAATTTGAGTGATTGTTGATCTGTTTTAATGATAAACTCTTTCCCTAGCAAATAATGTCTCCATCTTTTGAGTGCTTCTAAAATTGCTAGGGCCTCCTTTTCATAAGTAGACATAGCTGCATTTCTGGGGCACAAGGATGAACTGTAGAAAGAAATTGGCCTGCCTTGCTGCATTAGTACAGCTCCAATTCCCTTTCCTGATGCATAAGTTTCCAATATGAATGGCTTGGAAACATCTGGCAGGGCCAACATAGGAGCAGAAGTTAATGCTTGTTTCAATTGTTGGAAAGCTTTGGCGTGTTCAGGTGACCACTAGAAATTTCCCTTTTTGAGCAGATCATGTAGAGGTCTGCATATTACACCATAGCCCTTGATAAATCTTCTATAATATCCTGCCAAACCCAAGAAGCTTCTGAGTTTAGTTATATTCTCATGAACTGGCCACTCAGCTATGGCAGATATCTTTTGTGGGTCAGCAGCCACCCCATATGCAGAAATCACATGCCCTAAATATTCAACTTTCTGAGCTGCAAAAACAGACTTGGACATTTTGGCAAACAGCTGATGTTCTCTTAAGAGATCCAGAACTAACTTGATATGTTCCAAGTGCTCTGTGAGGTTTCTACTGAAGATCAATATATCATCAAAGAAAACCAGCACAAATTTCCTCAAATAAGGACAAAAATGGTATTCATTAACTCCTGGAAGGTGCCAGGTGCATTGGACAGGCCAAAAGGCATAACCAGAAACTCAAAATGACCCAAAAATGTTCTGAATGCAGTTTTATGGATATCTTCAGGTGACATTCTGATTTGGTGATAGCCTGACCTTAAATCCAATTTTGTGAAATATTTTGCTCCATGCAATTCATCCAAAAGATCTTCTATAACAGGTATAGGAAATTTGTTTTTGATTGTAAGAGCATTCAGTTTTCTGAAGTCTGTGCACAGTCTCATAGATCCATCCTTCTTTTTAACTAACAACACAAGTGCAGCAAAAGGGCTTTGGCTGTGTCCGATGAGATGTGCAGCTAGCAACTTTTTTATCTGCTCTTCCATCTCTTTCTTTTGATTTTGAGGAACCCTATAAGGTCTGACTTGTGGTGGAGCAACCCCATCTACCAGAGGAATTTTGTGATCCAAAGCTCTATGAGGTGGCAGTGATTTAGGTTCTTCAAACAGATCAGCATACTACAACAGTAACTTCTGTATTTGCGGGGGAGTTTGAAAACCCTCTGGTGCATCCATGAGTATGTTATTGATTTGACACGGGAATACTTCAGGTCCTTTATCCAAGAACTTATCCAATTTCTTAGCAGGTACTTCTCTCACACTAGCTGGAGTAGTGAACATTGCAGTTGATACAGTCTGCTTGCCTCCATGTGTAAAACTGAACTGATGTGCTGGAATATCAAATGAAACAGGGCTCACAGCAGTAAACCAGTCATAGCCCAGAATTGCATCATGACTTGGTAGTGACAGTGTTCTGAAACTATGAGAGAGTGTCATTTTAGAAATATGAAACTGACAATTAGGGATGACTGAAGTAGATGTTAGTATTCCCCCTCCATCTACTACAATTTTTCTAGGTTTGACAGGCAACATGTTGCAGTTTGCCTTAATTGCAAATTCCTGATTTATGAAGGAGGTAGTGCTGCCAGAATCTAGCAGTGCTACAGCCCTTTTTCCATTGATATGAATGATTACTGTAGGAGTTAGAACTGCCAATTGTTGTCCCATAGCAAAAGCAAAAATGAACATGGCCTGATCTCCTTCAGTCATTTGCTCTGCCTGTTCTTCTAACTGTTGTTCCTCCACATCATTAGTGACTTGCTCCTCCAGTTCTTGTTGCATAGCCTGAATATTTGGGACTAACTTATACTTGTGACCATGTACCCACTTATCTCCACACCTCCAACATTCTCCCACTTTCCTAATTTTCTGTGTGTTGTTAACAGGCATTTCAGTGTGTCTGACAGGAATTTGTTGCTGGATAGGAGGAGCAACATTCTGTTTTTGGATAAACCCTCCAGTGCTCTTCTGATAGTAGTTGTTATAAGGAACTGAAGTCCTTTTTGTATTTGCTACTACAGGGGGGTGACAAGGTTCCACATCCTTAGCTAACCAATATGCATTAGTCAGACTTTGTGGTCTCAATGGCCTAATTTGGAACTTTATTCCTTCTCTCAAGCCATTGGCATAGCACCTGACAAACCAAGATTCTCCTAACTCTGGGCTTTCCTCTTAGACATCAGCCATAAGATCCTCAAAGATTTTTGTATATTCTGACACAGTACTATTGGCCTGCCTAACTGAATTGAACTTTTCAGTTAAGTCATAAGAGCCTTGTGCAGAGAATCTCTTAATAATTTCAGTGCAGAATTCTTTCCATGTCACTTTCTTCTTAAGGAGTCCAGACCTTCTAAGCCATATATCTGCTTCACCAATAATGTATAATTGTGCCAAAGAAACTTTATACTCTTCTGGTGCACCTGACATCTGGAAATACTTATTGCACTGCCTGATCCAACCTACTGGGTCCTCACCTTCAAACCTAGGAAAATCCATCTTAGGTCCTTTTGTTAGAGACTTCATGAACTGGCACTGCATATCCTGTTCATAAGTTCTTGCATATCCCTGCCACAGTTGCCTATCTCTGTTCTGTTGATAGTGTTGCTGAAAAGCAGGAGTGTAAGTAGGTTGTCTGGCTATCATTGGGGTGCCCAAAGGACTTGACTGCTCCTGTCTACCTTGTTGTGCAAACCCTGGAGGAACAACTGGTTTACTGGTTCGATAGGAGGTAAGTTCTGTTGCTGCAGTTCTTCTAGTTGCCTTGTCTTTTCTTTCTCAACTTCCAACTGTTTCCTAAGTTGTTCTGTTCTCAGTATTTGATTTTGCACTTGTTCCTGTGAGATTGTGGGTGATTTAGGCCTCTGTTGGGAACTTGAAGGAACATCAATTGTGCCTGCATTTGTTGGTGCTTTCACTAACGCTTGCAGCACGGAATTGATTGTTGAAAGCTGTTTACCCAAATCCAGCACCACTTGCTCAACACTGCCCACCTGCACAGAGATATCTCCCCGTTTTGAACTGATGGAGTGAACATCATCGTGCAGTTTCGCCATATATGCCTGCATTTGTGCCTGGTCTTTCTGCAGGATCCCGAAATCTTCACGGAGAGACGGCATTTCCTGCAGATCCGCCTCATCGATGGCCTTGGCGCGCCCCATCTCTTTGATCTGAAGCAGAGGCAAGGAATTTTACCACTGGAAGACCCAGCAACCCGTGCTCTACTCCCGATCCTTCCGCCGCCGCGATCCACGCCCCCAAGGTACACCGATCAGCACTCAAACGCGGAATTTTACAAGTTAAGCAAGGTGCTCAACCAACAGCTCTGGTTCGACTGATCTGCACCCGAACAACTCGCCGCCGCCAACGCCGCCGTCAATCGCCGCCGCCGTACACCGCCTTTAGAATAAGGGTGGGAATTGGGTGGGTCATCGCTAGGAGAGGGAAATTTTTGCCCACCAGAAGTTGTTTCCGCCGAGAATTCACTAGCTACTGATACCAATTTGTCAGGACCAAGCTATATTCCTCTTCACGAACTAGGGATTTGAGGGAAGAAAATGGGGAAAATCGCCCAGATCTGGGAGTATTCGTATTAGCTGTATGTTTACTTAGCCATCACGGCAATTCCATGGAAGATTCAATGCCCCGGCCAGCCACAACCCGGCTGCCTTTATAGGTGGAAAGCGATCCCGACAACGAGTGAAAAGTAACAGTAACAACTGAAACGGTACAGTGGCAATCCAACGGTCGACGATGAAAAGGTTAAAGTGAGGCGCAATCTCAACCCTCCATCTACTGAAGCGTTAACTCTAAAACCAGCTATAGCTAACTGAAGAAATAACACCTTGCGCTGTAGTCCTGACAATAAGTGTTTTTTTGCAAAAGATTAGGCTAAGAATTAGTGGTTTCTGGCCCAAATTCGTAACGCTGCAACCTTAATCTGGTGGTTTTCTGCACTTCACTCCCCACAAGACTTCATTTGACTTTGACGTGTGCATCTCGAACTTGCATTCATCAAAATCAAGGGTATATCCTTGTTGCTCCATGTCGGGTGCATCCAGAAGCCGAGTGTCGGGCGCAACCCCGACGCTCAACTGGTTGACAGGCTGGCAGTCGGGCGGGCGCTGGACCTGACCCCTCACCACGTCGCCGGGAGGACTCTTGGCTCACCAAAGTGGCGAAAGCACTCCCCAGGTAGCAAACGGGCGGCGAGCCATTTTGTCCGGCGGCTTAGTGCGCCTTGAGCAGCAGGCGCCCAACTGATGCATCATAGCTGATCGACATACATTGCCTTACCCACCCCCTGCGCTCAGGGTGTTTGATGAAATGACGCTTGAGGTTGTCTAGCTGAAGAACAGGTTCCATCACACCAGGTATGCCGGACTGGAAACCAACTGAAGTATCATCTGTGAATGTAAATATTATCTATTTAACGTGTCATTTTCTGATGACTGTGCTTGAGCTTTGAGATGTTATTATGGACAACTAGCCAAAATTCTGGCACGTTTGCGTATGAACTGGATCTGATTAAATTGCAATGCATAATCTGGAATGTTGAGGCTCCTTTAAGCATTGTTTTAGTAATATTATGGATTGGCCTGAGGAATCACAACCTGCATACTTGCATTCAGAGACTGAAACACTGTTTTTATGGGGAACATAATCGATTGATCTGCTCTGCCTTCTGTAATTTTGTTTGCTATATATAAAATTTCAGTGTGATATGACTGAAGATCCCCCTTCACCTGTATTTATTTATGAGTGAAAACCACCAACTACATCTATACCCGCACAAGAAGACTTCATTTGACGAGTGTGTTTCAAACTTGCATTCATCAAAATCAAGGGTAGGATCCTTCTTGATCCATGTTTACCTCTCTACGACTCAGCATTGTGACTGTGCCACGTGATGCCATGAATTGCGGTGCAAGCTACTTAATGTAGAGGAGATTAGTGTCTAGGTGTCCCACTGGTTGCGAAAACATTTTTTTTGTTTTTGCAACAACTAAAGTGTGAGGGTACCTTGTTCTCTTCCAAGTGGATAGATTAGTTTGTAATTGTTACCAAACCAGAAAACTTACTAGATGTCTAAGATGCATGTTACTTTCAACAGAAATTTGCCAGGCAATCGTCCCCATGGTTCATCTACAGACTCCCTCTGTAATAGGATATCTCGTTTCCAGGTTTGTATTTTCTTGTTGGCATTTTTTTTCTATTGATACACACTGAAATGTGGAATGGTTTTTAAAAGGCAAAACTGTGGAATGTTTCTTATCTGTGATCTTTACGCATGTACATATTCATGATTATTCTCCGCACCAAATACTCTGAACTGGTTGTATTACGTAATTTCAGGTATGAATCTGATCAATACATGTGCAATGAAACCATTAGTCCATCTGTTGTATTTATTTCAGTTGTGGTTTCTGTGCTGGTGGTGACTGTACTTGTGCTTTCATATTCGATCTGGAGACAGAAAATAAAACTTAATAATGTGTGTGCTCTTATACATTGTTATAACATGTATTATTGATTATTGTTATAACATGTATTATTGATTATTAAGGTTTTACTGTCTTTATATATATATATATATATATATATATATATATATATATATTTAGAATAATTTATGCTAAATATCTGACATTTGTGCCACCAGTTTCTACACAAGATCCTCCCAGAGTGGAAAAGGTCAGAAAACTTTCATGCGAACCACATGCAAAATAATACGAATTTCCGGTTCACACCACTTTGACCTGGAGAAGTTTATGAATAAGTCTAAAGTTTCATTGGAGAAGGAGCATTTGGGCTTGTATACTATGGCCGTTTAGGAGATGACACTAAGCATGCTGTGAAGATGCATTCTGAATCTGTCTCACTCTCGCATGGAATTGATGAGTTTTTAGCAGAGTTACCAAATTATAAACTTTACGGTCAGGACCTCTACTGCCGTTTCAGTTGAAAAAAGTTACGAAATTGTGCACCTAAAAACTTCATGATTTCAGGATCTTGTCGACCCTTAATAAAATTTACTGTTGAGACCTCCCCTACAGTTTCAGTTCAAAAAAGTTATTAAATTATGCACCTAAAAAAGTTCAAGATTTCAGAATCTTCCAATGGTGTATGTGTCATACATAGGACAACTTGTCGTTTCTCCTTGGGTGAGAAACAATTGAAGTTTGTAATGTAGGCTCAGCGAGTCGCATTCGCGGTGAGATTACTGAAACATTAAGAGATTTTCTTTACGTTCTTTGTGACCACTATACTTGGAGTCTAACCAGGCACTTAAATGTTCAGTCTCTATATAATCTGAATGCTGAAAGGGTTATTAGTAAGTGATATTTTCTGCTTGTGATTGACATCGGTGGTTCATTGACACAGTTGATCAAATTAGATAATTTCTTGCTACATTTCATAAAACTGAATTTTCATGAATGCTCATTTTGTTTTTCAGGCACCTGCCATTGTCTATCTCTGCAGCTTGATAGTATCTCATGTTACATGTCTGAGTATCTAAGTTTAAATTACTATTTTCTTCCTCAATTCAATGAGGGTTTGTTTCCTTGGAGGAACCAACTCAATGGAATTCTACACTGTTTATAGGAGACTAGATGGTTGAGTTGACCATTATGCCTCCACTGGAGCAATGCTTTGGATATTGTCGGGTGTTACGATTGTTTTTTTACAACTTCATCATTTATGCCCCGTCAGTCACAATAGGAGCTGCCAGTACATTTATTACGGTATGCTCTTAACTTTGATTCAATTTTAAAGAGTTATTAATAGAGTTTATCACCTCTATAAACTTGCGTAGAAGTATATGTAATATGTACTTGTCAACTGTGTAGGTTTGTACAGCTCTTTGACATATATATCCATTCCCTATATGCCTTGTTGTGATTATGAGCATTTCATGGCCCTCTTGAAGATTTACAATTGAATTTGTCTACATTTGCGTATGATGCATAATCATGTCAGAAGCTGGTTGTTCACTTTTCATCATTCTTATGTCCAGTTTTTCCCTTGATCGCAGGTCTAGTATCGGCAATGGAAGGCAATTTAGTAGAAGAAGATCCAAATGGTCGTGTTTTTATGTGTGGCTCATTAATAATCATGTGGCATGCCTTAATGCCTTTGTATATTCTGAAGTCCCATCTTAGTGCTCATCATCATCATAAGAGAATTTGGTACTCTTGTTGCAGTATAATGAGAGTTCTATTTTTGCATGGCAGGAAGCACCAAAGATGAGGGAGAATCCCGCGAAGACCTCTAGTGGAGGCAGAGCGTCTTCTTGAGTACTAATTCTTGCTGGTAGCACTTGCACTGCAGATCATCACTCATGTACATGTTCCATGGAGCTATTAACAACCTGCCACGTGGGAAAACAAATTCAGACAGACATGATCGATTGGTTCCCTTATACTCTCAGCGTTTAGATCACTAAAACTTTATGGAGGGAGAAATATATAGTCTGGATAAATGTTAGAGGGCCAACATAGAAGGCAGAAGGGTACTTGGCAAGATTTTGAGTACAAATTAGAAGTAGCACAGAAGTTGAAACCTACTAATAGTCATACCTCATACGTAGCTGTATAAATTCATCACCTTGTTACTGTAAATGTAGCTTAATCACATTGTTACAAATACAGTGTGGTGTTTACTTGGGGATTTGTTTTGCATGATTGATTTCACCATCTGGTTTCCAGATTAGGGACTGAAAATAGGAACAAAGCCTTGCCTGCTATCATGTGCTATTTCTGGCAGATTAGGCAGTTGGTTTCATCCCTCATAGCACAAAGCTAGAATGTTAACTGAAAGCCAGCACGCATGCATGTGATGTGTGTTTAATTAGTGCAAGTCGAAGGAGACAAGGCAAGTTGGTTTTAGGAAAAGACAAGGTAGAGTGGAGGCCGTTTCATTCTTTTCGGGTTTCGTTTGGAAGGCCGTTTCATCACGAATTTTGTTTTTCAGGCACCTGCTAATGCTATTGCCTATGTCTGCAGCTTGATGATATCCTATTGCCTATGTCTGCAGCTTGATGATATATTGATATCTATCGTGTTATCTAGTATTTGCATTTTAATGTATCCCTTTTCTTTCTCAACTCAGGAATTCTATGAGACTAGATGGCCGAGTTTTTGTTAATTTTTTTTTTTAATTCTTGGCTGGGGCAATGCATTGAATATTGTCTGGTGCTGGAACTCTTACTTCCCTCCATCCTAAAATAAGTGTCTCAACTTTGTACTAACTTTAGTATAAAGTTGTACTGAGGTTGAGACACTTATTTTGGAATGGAGGGAGTATTTACCAAGGATAGTGCACACTTTATGCATGCCTAATGGCTTGTCAATCACAATTGGAGCTAGCAATGCACATATGACAGTTTGTTCTTTCGAAAGAGTAAATTTGATACAACATCATGGTAAAATTTAGCTGCTGATAACTGTATGCCTTGCTGCCAGCATTTCATAGCCCTCGTGTAGATATGCAACTGAACTTGTCTACATGTTCTATCTTTTCGCACTTTCCCTTGCTCACAGTCACAGGTAACAGGTAATCAGCATGGAATATGTTTTAGCTGTCAAGGTAATGTATATTACTTGGCGCTGATGCATCATCATGACAAATGGAATTTGATACCCTTGCAGTACAATGAGACCTTCATTTTTGTGTGACGGGAACTCAGGAAGTAGCAAGATCAGCGAGAGAATCATGAATTTGCATCTGGCTATTTAGTTACGGGAGACTCAGTTTGGGGCTACAGCCGCAGTAGTTTATACTCTCTCCATCTCAAAATAAGTGTCTCAACTTTGTACTAGCTCTAGTATAAATTTGTACTAAGCTCAAGGCACTTATTTTGGGATGGAGGGAGTACTTTATACCATGGAGTCATGGTTATCGTGAGTTTCTGAAGACCTCTACTGCACTGCAGCGTCTTCTTGCGTAACTCTTGCTGGTAGCACTTGTACTGTACATGTTGTGTGGAAACAAGTTCAGAGATGTGATCGATTCACTTTTACTGTATAGCCTGGATAAAACTTAGATGGCGAAACAAAAGTATAAATCGAAAGTAGAACTTGCTAATGGTCGTACATAACTCTGTAAATTGGCTTCCAAGACCTTTGAAACTGTAAATGTAGCTTGTACTTGTATTTAGTTCTAAAATTACCCATCTGAACATCTTATTTACATGTTTGCTTTGTTTCGATTTGTAGTGGAACAGCCTTGCCTGCCAGCATACGCGACTGCGTGACAGATTAGGCAGTTGGTTTCGCCCCTCGGTGTACAAAGCTGGAATGTTAACTGAAAACCTGTGCTCTTGCATGCTCTGTGTATTTAATTAGTGCAACTCCATGGAGACAAGGAAGTTGAGGTTTCAGGAAAAGACAAAAGGGCAGAGTGGAGGCCGTTTCAATCCTTCCTTGTTCGGTTTGGAAGGCCGTTTCATCACGAATACTTGTGTATAAAAAATCGATCAACAATTGTTGCCTGGCAAAACAAAACTCAATAATTCTTGTTTCGAGGCTGCATTTAGCTTCCACTAGCTAAGGTTTAGTCTGGAAGAAATCCACATCTAGTAGGAGTACCATCCAATAGCTGTAGCTGAGCCGCCATGCACGCATGATGGTAATGCAAGCTTCAAATCAAAATTAAGATAAAAAAATTGATGATGCAAATATTATCTCTTGGCGATGCATTTTCTTGCTGATCTGAACACGCATGCATGCCTTGTCCGGTAGCGTCACGCTGGGCTCTATAAAACCCGCCACTCGCATGCATTCCTCCACCACAACCTCACTGACACACAATTCAACAATGGGTTCCATGGTCTGCATCCTCTTGCGTTCCTTACTGCTACTTCTCCTCCTTGTCCAGTCCACACACTCCTCCGTCACCCCGAAGCCCAAGAACGCCATTGCCGAGGAGCACGAGCCGGCTCATCCTTCCAGCTCGAGCACCTACATCGTCCTCACCAACCACCTCGCCAAGCCGTCCAAGTTCGACACCCTCCAGCGCTGGTACGCGTCCATGCTGGGCAAGAACTCCAACCGCATCCGCTACACCTACGGCACCGTCATGCACGGTTTTGCGGCTCGTCTCACCGACGGCGAGGCCCAGCGCGTGGCGACCGTCCCCGGCGTGTCCCGCGTGTACAAGGACAGGCTGTACCACACCCAGACCACGAGGTCGCCGTGGTTCATGGGCCTCCACGACGACTTCGGCGCGTGGCCGGACGCCGAGTTCGGCGACGGCGTCATCATCGGCTTCGTCGACACCGGCATCTGGCCGGAGCGCGCCAGCTTCAGCGACGCCGGGCTCAGCCCCGTCAGGTCCACCTGGAGGGGCAAGTGCGTGAACGCCCCGGGATTCAACGCCAGCTTGTGCAACAACAAGCTCGTCGGCGCCAAGTCCCTCCTCACAGAAGACGGGCTAGATGCCGGTGGCCTCACCGATTCGAGTCCGAGGGACATCGATGGGCACGGAACGCATGTGTCGTCAACGGCTGCAGGCTCCGAGGTCCCCTCGGCCGATCTCTTCAAGTTCGCGGGCGGGAGAGCGAGCGGCGTGGCGCGCAGGGCAAGGATCGCCATGTACAAGGCGTGCATCCGGGGCGGATGCTCCTTGTCGGCCATTACCGCGGCGATCGATGCCGCGGTGAGCGACGGCGTGGACCTCATCTCCTTGTCCCTCGGAGGCCCAGTGGAAGCCTTCTACGACGACCTCATCGTCGTCGCCACGTTCGGCGCTGAGCGCAGAGGCGTCTTCGTCGTCATGGCGGGCGGCAACTACGGCCCGAATGCGTCAACCATAACCAACGTGGCCCCGTGGATGACGACCGTCGGCGCCGCCACCATGGACCGGGTGTTCCCGGCGACACTCAAGCTCGGGAACGGGGTGGTGCTCACCGGGCAGTCCCTGTACAACATCCCGTTCTCCCAGGGCGCGGGCACGATCCCGCTAGTGCGCAGCGACTGCGGCAAGTACGGCGACCTGACGCCCGACAGGGTCATGGGCAAGGTCGTGGTGTGCTCCAAGGGTGTAGGAGCTTGGGCCGGCTTTGGCGTGGAGAGAGCCGGCGGAGCCGGGATGATTTCCGCCGATTCTAGGACACGGTTCGGGGACGCGGTGAACGCCCAACCCTTCAACCTTCCCGGTCTCCAGCTCAGCTCCACCGGCGGCAAGAAGCTGGCCGATTACATGTCGTCCGTAGCGTACCCGGTGGCGTCCTTCAACTTCACCTGCAACACGGTCACCGGCGAGAACCGGGCGCCGATGGTGGCGGGCTTCTCCTCGCGGGGCCCCAACCCGATTGTCCCCGAGATCCTCAAGCCGGACGTCATCGCGCCGGGAGTGAACATCCTCGCCGCCTGGTCTGGTGCCGCCTCGCCATCTGGCTCCGACATGGACCCGCGGAGAGTGGAGTACAACATCCTCTCGGGGACGTCGATGGCGTGCCCGCACGTGGCCGGCGTGGCGGCCCTGATCAAGAAGCGGCACGGCGACTGGACGCCGGCCATGATCCGTTCGGCGCTGGTGACGACCGCCGGCCCGCTCGACAAGGACGGCAGGGACATCGTGGACAGCGGCAGTGCCGTCGGCGCCGCCGTCATGGGCGCGACGCCGCTGGCGGCCGGGGCCGGGTTCGTGCTCCCGCGGCTCGCCATGGACCCGGGTCTGGTGTACGACGCCGGCACGCAGGACTACGTCGACTTCCTCTGCACCCTCAACTACACGGTCGAGCAGATGCGGCAGTTCGTGCCGGAGCTAAGCAAGTGCGAGAGGACGATCCCCGGCGGCGTGGCCAACCTGAACCACCCGTCGTTCGTGGTGGTGTTCGACGGCCGCACCCGCGTCCGCACGCTGACGCGGACGGTGACCTTGGTGTCGGCGCGCCCCGAGAGGTACAACGTGACGGTCGCCGCGCCCGACGGGGTGAAGGTGACCGTGACGCCGGCGACGCTGGAGTTAAGGTGGCCGAAGGAGAAGAGGAGCTACAGCGTGCAGTTCAGCAGCGAGGCGGGAGCGAAGGTGAGGCCGGCCGGCACGTGGGAGTTCGGCCACATCGCCTGGGAGAACAGGAAGCACCGGGTCAGGAGCCCCGTCGCCTTCAAGTGGGACGACTGATGCCATGCATGTAGGCCGGAGCACGTACTACGTACTGTAGTAGAATAAGAGTGAGTCTGATTGCCTGAACTCTGAGAGAGAGAGAGAGAGAGAGAGAGAGAGAGAGAGAGAGAGAGAGAGAGAGAGAGAGAGAGAGAGAGAGAGAGAGAGTAATGTTGTGGCTTATTAGCCGATCTGTAATGAAGAAGAAGAATCAGCATTTGATTGTGGTGAACTTGTGATGAGGAGGAGGGAATAATAATCATCATATTCTTTTCTCCTGTCCAATTGCATCTAAATTTCGTATGGATCACTACTTCACCCTCCCAAGTTTGGCCCAATCGCTTCTTGAGTTCAGCTGGAAAAGACGAAGAAGGATGGAGGAGTGGGAGGGAGTTCAAGTGCTGCAGGGAACTTGAATGAGATCACAGATGACTCGTGGAAAAGGCTGTGGAAGATGCCCTGTCCGAGAAACATTCAGATGTTCACGTTTTTTTTTTCGAAAAGGGGGAATGCCCCGGCCTCTGCATCAGCATGATGCATACGGCCCTCTTATTAAAAAAGTAGTAACAAAAAAGTTCCAAAGGTCCTGAAGAGTAAATACAAAAAGCAACACAAGCTCACACAGAGCCCGGATCAGCTAGACACATGAAGCTAGCCAAAACAAAGAGCCACAACCGGCAAGGCAAAACTAGATAGGAATACTAAATGCCTATCCTATTACATGACCGCCATCCAAACCGGTTGAAGATATCCCGAGCTACCATCTCCCATCGGATGACCCAGTAACCAAATGCTCCCCGGCCTCCGTGCGGGTGAGTAGCGACCACGAACGAATCGAGCCGTGAGTCCGGAACAAAACCTGCAAAAATGTATATATGATGTTCTGTTAAAAACCAAATCGTTTCTGCAGTTCCAGATTGTCCACAACAAAGCACAAACCCCCACCCGAATATGTCTCCCTAAGCTGGGCTCAATCCCATTAAGCCAGGTTCCAAACAAAGCACTAATCGAATTGGGTGGTTTGATGTTGAAAGTAATGTGGACCGACAGCCATAGAACTTTTGCAAGCGGGCAATCAAAAAAGAGGTGTTTAATCGACTCATCCCGATCACAGAAACTACACCTAGTAGGTCCTGTCCAATTGCGCTTCTTCAAGTTATCCTTAGTTAAAATTACTTGTTTATGAACAAACCACATAAACACTTTTATTTTCAAAGGAACTTTAACATCCCAAACATGTTTGAACTTTAACATCAAACCCTTTTGCGTGAATGATTGCACCTGCCTTTGCAAGGAGGGGTATCCCCATTGCAGACACGAAGTGCCTCTTCTGTGCGAGAGCTGATGAGGACGGGGCTCACCTCTTCATCAAGTGCAAAGCTGTTAAAGAAGTGTGGAGGGAACTTGCTTTCGAGAGTGACCGCATTCAGCTGAAAAGGATTGGGTCTGTGCATGCAATGCTAGACTATCTTTGGGGGCTAGATGAGGAAAAATGCCTACATATCTTAACTTCTTGGTGGCTATGGTGGTCCAATAGAAACAAACTCAGGGAAGGAAAGTTGCCGCTGTCGGCCTCTGTTGTAGCTCGACAAACGAGAGACAATGTGCTTGAGTACCTGGAGATCTTCCGTTAGCCGGCTGCCAAACCGCCAGCGGACAAGTGGCAGCCACCGGGGGGAGAAGACTACAAGATCAATGTTGATGGATCCTTTGTGCCAGGCCAGAACCATGCAGATTGGGGAGTCGCGGTGCGGACAGCAGATGGTGCACTTGTGTGTGCTCGAGCTGGCAGACAGGAGCATGTTACGGACGCGTTTGCCGCGGAAGCAGTGGCCAGTCGCATGCTATCAACACGACAGCGGACCTGGGCATTGTCCGTGTGGTGCTTGAAACGGATTCGCAGCTGTTGGCCGAAGCACTAGACTTGCAAAGAGTGGACTCCTCCGCGAATGCAGTGGTCATCGAAGACATGAAGTACCAACTTAAACTTTGGTTTTCCAAGTTTACTATATCTTTTTGTAGACGTACTGCGAACTATGTAGCCCATGAACTTGCCAATATTGGCCGTGTGTGTGACCCTCTCCATTTCATGAAATGGGAGTTGGATGTACCAGCCCAAGTGGGCGTCTCTGTCTTGGACGATATGCCTAAGATTAGTTAAGTAATAAAGCTTTCGCTTTGATCTAAAAAAAGTAAGAACGCCACCTTTTCAAATAATCGGTCAACAGTTCTAGCTTTTCTCTCCCCCCCCCCCCCTCAGTTTAACACTTCGGCCCCTTCTTCCAAGCTTGCTCCAGGACAACTACAAAATCCTAATGTCGTTTCCACTAAGGAGTGCTACACATACGGGCATATAATCACGGACTATTACGGGATGCTTAATCGGGATGCTTTGATCGGATAGAAATCAGGTTGAGGGCCCACATCCCCCTGAAAATAGGGGGGGACTAGTTATAGAACGAGATCCGGTACCCCCCCCCCCCCAATAGCCCGTGCGTTTAGAAATTTTTGGTTTTCACATGACCTCATATGTAAACGGTCGGGCAATTATAATCTTTCTACTGATTGCCTCCATCTCATTCATTAGAAGGATTGGAGAGTGGTCAGACTTGCCCGCCCTAAGGTGATGGGGAGAGGCAAGGGGGAACATATTGCCCAACTCGTTTGAAGCTAGAGCTCTATCAAGCCAGACTCTACTCCACCCAGACATAACCGATATTCAAGAGCCCACACATATCCACCGTCTCTCAAAATTGTTTAATTTGAGACCATGCTCTCTCACACGGACCTATGTGCTCCTCTCTATATATGAAGGACTTCTTTAAAATCCCTGATACAAAGCCAAAGCAAGTTCAACGCGTAAACATGCAAAAAATGATCATGGCCCACGTCTGGTTCCTCAAACTTCTATTGGCCTCACCGTACCAACAGGTGAGCCTCCAATGATCCTTCCTATCCTTCAAAATAGTCATATCAATATGATACCACCAAAATTTTTTAAAGGACAAATTTACTAAGTTCTTCCAATATATGCAAAGACCACCACTTCTCCTTGAGCTTCCAATCCCATACGCTTTGTCAAACCCCAAAGTACTAGCCAATTTTCCACGTGATATTTTACAATTTGTGTTTCCACCACGCATAAAATCGTCGGCGCGCACACTCCCGCGCAAGATCGCACAACTTTCCTACCGTCGCAGGGCCGCCAAGCCCACAACAGTTCTATCGCATAGTATTCATTGGGCCCGGCGGCCCCCCTCGAGAGATGTCGGTGGTAATGCCAGAGTTCCATTTTTTCCGGGGATTGTGACTTCGATGCCTTTTTGAGCTCCCTAGGAGACGTCTATGCCCGAGGGGGAGGAGGTGTGACACTTGGAGCGACTTCCCTTCCATGTCCAAAACTTGCAGCCGCACCAAATCAAGCTTCTTCCAAGCTAGACACACCTTCATTTGCACGATCTAGCATAGGACTGTTCAGACGATTCCAAACAAGAAAGCCGAAGAAAAACTAGTGCAAAAAGAAAAGGAATCAAAGAAAACAAGAAAACCAAGAAAGAAAAAACTGGAAAAAAGAAGAAGAAAGAGTGAAAACCGAGAATGAACGAAGAAAAACAGTGAATAAAAAGAAAAAGAAAAAGAAAAACAAAGGAAATCATAGCAGAGTGGGGAATCATATACGGCGTGTACCGCGCACCCTAGCCAGCACTTCAAGACTGGGCGTTCTCATGGCTGCCCCATTTTTCATTTTTCTTTCATTTTTTCATTTTCCTTTTCTTTTTTCTTATGTTTTTCCTTTTTCTTTTCTTTTTTTCATATTTACTTGTTTACTTTTTTTGCGAATTTTCTTTTCAAATTTATGAACATTTTTTGTTCATCAAATTCAAAAAATGCTCATCTATGTAAACAAAATGTCCAACAATTCTAAAATTGTTCATCACATTCAATTTTTTGTTCATCGGATTTAAAAATGCTCATCACAATTCAAAATTTGTCCACAAACCTAAAAAATGTTCATTCAATTAAAAAATCATCGTTTTCAAAGAATGCTCATCAATTTTAAAATTTGTTCATTGAATGAAAAAATTGATCATCCACTTTTTCAAACACAAATGTTTTTGACTACAAATTTTGTTCACCAAGTTAAAAAAAATTGATCAAATTGAAATTTTTTTCTTCAGGTTTAAAAATTGTTCATCATTATAGAAGAATGCTCATAATTTTTTCAGCAAAATAAAAAATGTTCATTAAAATTTTAAAAATATTTATTTTGAAATCATGGCCACTTTTTGAATTCGATAACTTTTTTGGGCAATTCAAAACTCAGAATTTTTTGAAATTTTTGAACCTTTTCGTAATCCAAAACTATTTTAACATAGAGTAAAATATAAACGAAAAAAACAGGGAGCGTTCGTCCCGGTGCATGGGCCGGCCCAACAGGGCGCGGGTGAGGGGTGGGCTGGGGGTGCGCGTTTCCCCGATCGCTAGCGTGCACCGCGCCATGAGAGCAACTAGTTGTGCGCTCCTTCGGGAGCCTCCCCAACGATAACATCGGGTGCGATGAGAGTGCGCCACTTGGCGCGCTCTTAGTCGCCGCCATGTGTCGCGCTCTGGACGCTCCCTCCTGATTTTATTTTTTCACACGCGTTTTCGGCTTTTTAGATGGTTTTTATTCTGCTTTTTTTGACTTTTCAGTTTTCTACTGGTCTTTCTTAGCTTTTCGATAAAAAAAATTCAAAACACAATTGCGTGGAAAACACGTTTTCTTTTACCATGAGAGGCATGGTTTTTCTTCTGCGAGAGGCATGCTTTTGCTTTCACAAGAGGTACAACCATGCCACTCGAAAACAAAAAAAATACTCATTTTCTCTTTCTTTTTTTCTTCCATGAGAGGCATGGTTTTGCTTCCGCGAGAGGCACGGCCAAAAAAGACGTGTTTTTCCACGAGAGGTACGGTTTTGCTTCCGCGAGAGGCAGGGCCGTGCCTCTCAAAAATGAAAAAAACACATTTTGTTTTTCTTTTTGTGAGAGGCACGATTTTGCTTCTGCGAGAGGCACGGCCGTGCCTCTTTGGAAAAACACGTTTTCTTTTTTTCTTCTTCCGTGAGAGGCATGGTTTGCTTCCGCGGGAGGCATGGCCGCGCCTTTCGGAAACGGCTTCTGAAAAGGGGAAAAAGTGCTCCCGGTTTGGTTTTTTCGTGAAAAAATTTCGTTAAAACCTATCAATATGGGATCTAGTTTTGAAGATCCCGACGCAAGGAATACAACGCTGAAAACAGTTCGAGATTTGAACGCACGGTTTAAGAGATAAAACATTTTAAATAAGCAGATCTATGAAAAAAAAGGAAGAGTGATCTTTGAAAGGAGTACTCGAGGGGGAGGTCCTATTCCGCACCTTCAGCGCCGCGCAAGCTAACCGGCGCCCGCAGCAGCGGCTGGATGGGCCGGCCCACATTCGCGCGGCGCGAAAAAAGACGACCAAAAACAGAGCTCTCAATTGGGATTGATCTCACGCCCTTGTGCTTACAAACAGAGCGGGCTAACCACTTGACCAGGTAAATTCTGGTGATTCTTCACAGCGCGCGGACTTTAAAGAATAGAAACGTTGACACACTATTAATTTCTTATTACACTGTAGCGTTTACATTTTCCAATTATTTGAAAACATGTGCACATATTACAAATAGAGTTCATGCACATGCAAAAAAAGTTCGCGTATTCAAAAAAGAAAGTTCACCAAATCGAAAAAGTTCATGTATTCAAAAAAGTTCACAAATTCAAAAGAGTTCATCGATTTTCAAAAAATGTTCATCGAACAATGAAATTAGTTCATCGATTTGAATTAAAAAAGTTCATCAAATTTGAAAAAAGTTCACCGGATTTGGAAAAAGTTCACCTAAATTGAAAAAAGTTCATCACTTTGGAAAAAACTTAATCAATTTCGAAAAAAGTTCATCAATCTTTTAAAAATGTTCATCAATTTTCAGAAAAAGTTCACAAAAACGAAAAGTACATGAAATTTGAAAAAGAAGTTCATCGATTTTGAAAAAGCTTCATAGATTTGAAAAAAGGTTCACTAGTTTCAAAAAATTCAGTTCATGGATTTTGAAAACAAGTTCATCTATTCTAAGAAGACAATTACGAACTTGGAAAAAGAAAGAAGAAAAGGACAGGAAAAGGGAAAAAAGAAAAAAAAGAAAAAGAGGAAGGAGAAATGGATTAAAAACGTGTATGTTAGCACAACTAGTGAGGTGGTCGGGTTGGTTGGCCGTCGATTACTGTTAACCAGCGACGCGCGGTTTGAATCCTACCTCGCGCAAAGTTTTTGCAGTTTTCCTTACAGTGAGTAGAAAACAGAAAGAAAAAAATGGGTCGGCCCGCAAGTAGCTGCTGCAGGCGCCGGTTAGCGAAAACAGTAGAAACCGACGCCTGCAGCGCCAAATAGGAATTGCCTACTCGAGGGGTCTCGAGCAGAGTAAACTACAACAACACGAGCAAGTATAGTTAAGGGGTTGACCCATTTGCGTGCACGCTTCAGGCGAGACGGCTGCTATACTCGCTATAAGCGAGATATAGCATCCGGGGTGACCGTGCCCCATAAGATCACAAACTTGACAATAGAAAGGAATATTCATTTCCTCGCTGCCGAGCTGGCCACAGGCCTCAACGGCTACTACGCCCACTCATGGCCCAACACAGCCCACACGCACGAGGTAGTGTGAAATAACCCTAAGCACCTTGCGCCTCTACTTGTCAATCTCCTTTACCTTTCGTGCGCCTGGTGCAGTCTTCCTCAGCATGAGCGATGCGGTACTGACACAAAGTGGCGGCGAGTCATTTTGGCTGGTGGCTTGGAGTGCCTTGAGCAGTAGCCAGTAGGCACCCAACTAATGCACCATGCTAATCGACACACATTGCCTTGCCACCCCCGCGCTCAAGGTGTTTGATGAAATGGCGCTCAAGATTGTCTAACTGAACAACAGGTACCAGCAAACCAGGTATGCCAGATTCCTACAAATCAGATGAAGTATCGATAGTGAATTTAAATATACTCTATTTAACGTGTTGTTATCTGATGCCTGTGCTCGAGTTTTGAGATATCATCTTGTTTTTTTATATAGGCAACTAGCCAAAAATCCGGGCACATTTGCGTACTATGAACTTGATTTGATTAAAATTGCAATGCATAATATTGAATGTCAGAGCTCCTTTTGACATTGTTTGGGTAATACTATTATAGATTGGCCTGAGGAACCACGACCTGCACAGTTGCATTCAGCGACTGAAACATCAAACAGAATAAGCTACGCAACAGAGGTGAGCAAAGAGTTACGCCACGTCGATTTTTACTGTGCCCTATAGGAAGAGATAAAAGAGTGAAAACGCGTTAACCCATCGATCCTGTGCTCATCTCCTCATTCGCCCTCCCTCGTTTTCTCCTCCCGAGTGGCGGTTAGGGTTACCATGACCGCTGCCACCGCGGGCACCACATCCCAGCTCGCGGCCTCGGTCAATTTAGCACCACCGCTACACCTTTTCTCTTGTTCTCTGTCGTCCGCGCCGGTACATCCCACTTACCCATGCCGGCCTGTCCGCGGAAGAAAGCTAGCCCGCCTATGCCGCCAGTCAAGTTGCGTCTGGAGATGAGCAGGGGGCAGCCACACCCAGAGGAGTTCATCCCCGGGCTAAACCCTAGGGTGTCGTTTCCGGATTGATCCCCTTCACCAGGGATGAACCGGCGGCCAGAGCTCTACAGGAAGTACTGGCGCGGTAGTTTTTTTGAAAAGGAGGATTACCTCCGGCCTTTGCATCAATCGATGTATGCAGCCATATTACTAAATGAAATCATAACAAAGTCGTGAGGTCCAGAGTAGCTCATAAAATGAGCAGAAGTCAAAATAAAATCTAAAAGACGCCACAACCGGCAATAAAGAACTGAAAAATGCCACATCCGGCGATAAAATATTAAGCTACGATGCCTACAAACCTAGCATATTATTAGCTCGCCATCCAAATCGGTTGAAGATAGTCCGTGCCACCATCTCCCAACGGTTGCACCCAATAACCATAAGCTCCCTGAAGTCCACATTAGTGAGTAAGGACCACATACGGATCCAAGTTGTAGATTTATAGATAACCTACAAAAAAATTGTGAATTGTGCCCATTGAAAATCATATCATTTCTAGTGTTCCATATAGCCCATAGTGAGTGCACATATTCCTATCTAAATATGTTTAGCTAAGTGTACATCCACTCCATTAAGCCACGCCCCAAATAACGTGTTTATGCTCCTTGGGTGTTCAATGTTAAAAGCTATATGAATTGACCGCCATAATAATTTTGCTAGAGGACATTCGAGACAGAGGTGTTTAATCGTTTCATTTTGATACAAAAACGACACCTAGAATTGCCAACCCAATTCCATTTTGCCAAGTTATCTTTGGTTAGAATGACTTCTTTATGGAAAAATCACATAAAGATCTTAATACAAAGCAGAACTTTAATCTTCCAAATATGCAACGATCTCGACAATGGCCCGGAATCAATTAGGTCTGAATACATGGTTTTCACTGAGAATATTCCATTCATAGTTAACTTTCGGTGAATTGTATCGTGTTGATCCGATAGGTGAACCTCCATCAACCTACGAACCAGTTGCAACCAAGCATTCCAATGTTCCCCTACTAGTGATCTCCTAAATTGGATATAAGCGGTATCGAATTTAATATTGTAGCAACATAATCCTCCTTACGTTGCACAATATTATATAAGGAGGGATATTGCAAAGTCAAAGGCATCTCCCCTAGCCATGTATCCTCCCAAAATTGAGTAGTATTACTATTACCAACTAGGAACTTCACTCGATGGAAGAAAGTTGCTTCCGTCCTCATTAATCCCTTCCAGAAGGGTGAGTCTGTTGGCCTAGCGATGACTTGGGCCAAAGTCTTAGAGTGTAAGTATTTATTCCGCAAGATTTGTACCCACATACCCTCGGTCTCAGTAGATATTCTGTATAGCCACTTGCTAAGCAGACATCTATTTTTGACCTCTAAATTCTCGATCCCTAACCCACCCTGGTCTTTGGTCTGCAAATAATATCCCATCTAGCCAGTCTATACTTCTTTTTGGCCTCATCACTTTGCCAAAAGAATTAGGATCTATAAAAATCAAGTCTTTTCCGTACCCCTACCGGTACCTGAAAGAAGGATAGGACGAACATCCGCAAACTCGTCAAAACCGAATTTATCAAAACCAACCGACCTCCGTACGACATGAGATTTCCCTTCCAGCAACTCAATTTCTTTTCAAAATGATCCTCTATACATTTCCATTCCTTGTTCATTAAACGTCTATGATGAATTGGGATCCCTAGATAACTAAAAGGTAAGGATCCCATTTCACAACCGAACAAATTTCTACTGGCGCGGTAGATAACCCGATGCATCCTCTCTCTAATTCAAACACGACAACTGATTTAGATTCGTTGCTCCTGCCCCGAGTCTGTCGTGTGCGTAGTGTATTTGAATGTAACGCTGGTTTTGGATAGTGAGCACAGTTGTAAATACAGGGAGCAGTGCAGGTCCGTGCAGGCCAACTGTAATCAACAACAGCAGGTGAAGCCCAACCCATTCGGGTCTGGTACCATGAGCCGGCAGCAGGCGCAACAGTCGTTCGGTGCGTAGTCTGAACATTTTCAGCAATAACAGAAACTTAATCATTTCGTGTTCAAAGTGCAAGGTGGTGGCAGCCAGCAGCACGACGAGGCTGGACCGGCGAATGTACTATACCTTAATGGGGAAGAAATCTTTTCCTCTGTATGATTTTGCATTACTTATGTTGACATGATTTCTGTTATTTCACAGGACAACGCATCATCTTGGTGAGGTCCTCACATAGGCTATTTGGGAGTTTAAACACATCCATAAGATATGTGGATAGGGCTTGTGCGACCGCTTTCACAAGCTCTTCCTTTCCCACTCAAGAACAATCACCTCCTTGCTCCAGACTCTTTAATAACTTGGCCTGCAAACCTACAAATCTGCACCGGTGCATCCTCCCCTCAGGCGTTGGCAACTCGAGGTCCTTAGGCTCAAATTATATTTGTGACACATGGAGCACTGATTTAGTTTCCTCTCGGATCTCAATAGGGCACGACTTCCCGAACATAATAGAGCATTTACGCACATTCACTACTGCCTTGAACATATGAGTTAATGACCCGCTGCATCTATGAGGCTTGATCCACATCTGCTTTGAGTAAAAGTAACATGTCAGCTATAAACAACATGTAAGATAGACCTAGAGCACCATGATAAATCTTTAAAGAAGTGATATTACCATCCGTAATTTCCTTCTACAACAACATCGAGAGCCCATTTGCTACAAACAGGAAACAGAATGGTGATTGAGGGTCCCCTTGTCTGAGGCCACGGGTGGGGTTGAACAAATCCAACATGGTTCCATTAAATTTGACGGAGTAACTCACCGAGGATACGCAGGATATAATCCTTTCGATCCATTGGTGAGAGAAACCTAAACCTTTCATCATTGAGGGAGTCATGGACTGAGGGGTCCTCAGGGCGACGACCCGTTGTACATGAGCCGGACTCATGGAGCCATATAGTGACAGGAGATCTATGAAAGCGTGGTGCGCCCTCCAAGTCAAGAAGGCGGATGATCTCTTTAAACCCTTATTGTACTCTATCTTTGGTAACCCTAACCCTACCGGTGTCTATATAAACCAAGGGTTTTTAGTCTTAGGGCTAGAGCTACATAAATCACCTCATCTCCTTAGGGTTTAGCTCGTGCTAATCTCGAGGTAGATCTACTTTGTAAAGCACATTATACATCCAATACAATCAAGCAGGACGTAGGGTATTACCTCTTCGAGAGGGCCTGACCTGGGTAAACATTGTGTTCGTCATCCCTTGTTCCCCATCGATCCTAGATCCATAGCTCGGGACCCCTACCCCAAGGTCTGCCGGGTTTGACACCGACATTGGTGCTTTCATTGAGAGTTCCGCTGTAGGGTCGCCCAAAGGATCGATGGCTCGCCTGATCATAGGAGAGGGCATCGGATCCAGGGACTTCTTCGCCCCCGACAACTCTTCATGTTTGGCAGCATCGTGCTGCACGCAGACTCGACTGATCATCTGGGTCAGGTCGAAACCTTCGCCCCCGGACACTGGATTCGATCAGTGGTCTGGAATATGTTGCGGACGCATGGGGCAATCTGGTTTTCACCGGATTCACTTCCCCCTCCCGCACCTACACCATACCCGATCCGTAGTCCCCTTACGATTCGATCGGTGCATCGGCCTCAACAGCTTTGAGCCAGGAGAGCTCTGCTTAGAGCGAGGGCAAAGCTCCGCCACCGTCCGGACACATCATGACCGTGGAGGACTTATCCCCGACCTTCGAGGTAAAATCAGGAGGCAAAAGCTAGGAGTCAATCTCGGCCGAACCTCCCCGTCATGACACTCACCTGGCCTTG
Organism: Aegilops speltoides; assembly: GCA_021437245.1. Classification (NCBI taxonomy): domain Eukaryota; kingdom Viridiplantae; phylum Streptophyta; class Magnoliopsida; order Poales; family Poaceae; genus Aegilops; species Aegilops speltoides. The sequence continues at coordinate 276,826,895 of CM038145.1, read as the reverse complement.
AGCCCTTACAACAAAGCCGTAGCCAACGGCCAGGGGTCACCCCCGGCCCAAAGCGGCTCAATCCCGAACCCTGGCAGGGAAGCCACAAACAAGGACAAAATCCCGTCCTTGACCCCCAGTGATGTTCCGGACCCCTTCAAGGACCCGACTCCGCACGCCGAGCTTGCCACGGCTAGCGGAAATCAAGGACCGGCCAGGGAATTGACTTCCCCCACCCTATCACAACGGAATTCAGCCCGGAGCCATCGAGTTCGGCGACCCTCGTGATGGTAAACGAGGCGCTAGACCGAATCCAGAAAATGACCAGCCAAGAGGACCTGCCCTCCGTCTTGAACCACCAACCCTTCGAGGCATACCATAGGGAATTTTGCGTCCCATCCACCACCCATTTGGTAGCCACTATTGATGATTTAACAGATATACTAGACTATATTTCGGAGAATGCCGAATACATGGACGTGGAGGACGGAGCCACGGCCAATGCCGTGTTTCCCCCCTGTCACCGGCCGCTGGTCGGCCACATCCACCTAGACATTTACATGGTGGACACCCCCAAGGACAGTGATACGTCTCCAACGTATCTATAATTTTTTATTGTCCCATGCTATTATATTATGTGTTTTGGATGTTTTATATGCATTAATATGCTAATTTATATTATTTTTGGGACTAACCTATTAGCCTAGACCCCAGTGCCAGTTTCTGTTTTTTGCCCTGTTTTGGAGTTCCGTAGAAAAGGAATACCAAACGGAGTCCAAACGGAATAAAACTTTCGCGATGATCTCTCTTGGACCAGAAGCAAACCAGGAGACTTGGAGATGAGTCGGAGATGCAACAAGGCAGCCACGAGAGTGGAGGGCGCGCCAAGGGGAGTGGGACGCGCCCCCCTACCTCGTGGGCCCGTCGGAGCTCTCCTGACCTAATTCTTTCGCCCATATAGACTCTTATACCCCAAAATCATCAGGAGGAGCCACGAAAACACTTTTCCACTGCCGCAACATTCTGAAACATGAGATCCCATCTAGGGGCTTTTTCCGGCGTCCTGCCGGAGGGAGATTCGATCACGAAGGGCTTCTACATCAACACCATTGCCCTTCCGATGAAGCGTGAGTAGTTTACCACAGACCTACGGGTCCATAGCTAGTAGCTAGATGGCTTCTTCTCTCTCTTTGATTCTCAATACCATGTTCTCGTTGATGTTCTTGGAGATCTATTCGATGTAATATTCTTTTTGCGGTGTGTTTGCCAAGATCCGATGAATTGTGGATTTATGATCAGATTATCTATGAATATTATTTGAGTCTTCTCTAAATTCTTATATGGATCATTTGATATCTTTGCAAGTCTCTTCGAATTATCGGTTTAGTTTGGCCTACTAGATTGTTTTTTTGCAATGAGAGAAGTGCTTAGCTTTGGGTTCAATCTTGCGGTGTTCTTTCCCAGTGACAGTAGGGGCAGCAAGGCACGTATTGTATTGTTGCCATCAAGGATAAAAAGATGGGGTTTTCATCATATTGCTTGAGCTAATTCCTCTACATCATATCATCTTACTTAAGGCGTTACTCTGTTCGCCATGAACTTAATACTCTAGATGCAGGCAGGAGCCGGTCGATGTGTGGAGTAATAGTAGTAGATGCAGAATTATTTTGGTCTACTTGACACATATGTGATGCCTATGTTCATGATCATTGCCTTAGATATCGTCCTAATTATGCGCTCTTCTATCATTTGCTCGATAGTAATTTGTTCACCCACCGTATTATTTGCTATCTTGAGGGAAGCCACTAGTGAAACCTATGGCCCCGGGTCTCTTTTCCATCATATAAGTTCTATTTTCCATCATACTAGTTTTTGATCTACTATTTTGCAATCTTTTACTTTCCAATCTATAAACCAAAAATACCAAAAGTATTTACTTTACCGTTTATCTATATCTATCAGATCTCACTTTTGCAACTAACTGTGAAGGGATTGACAACCCCTTTATCGCGTTGGGTGCAGGTTGTTGATTGTTTGTGCAGGTATTCGGTGACTTGTGCGTTGTCTCCTACTGGATTGATACCTTGGTTATCAAACTGAGGGAAATACTTACTCTACTTTGTTGCATCACCCTTTCCTCTTCAAGGGAAAAAATCAATGCAAGCTCAAGAGGTAGCAGGAAGAATTTCTGGCGCCGTTGCCGGGGAGATCTACGCCAAGTCAAGCCATACCAAGTACCCATCATAAACTCTCCTCTATTGCATTACATTATTTGCCATTTGCCTCTTGTTTTCCTCTCCCCCACCTCTAAAATGATTTTCAAAAAGATTTGCCTTTTCTTTGCCCCTCTTCCATTCGTCTTCTTCACTTGCTTTTTGTGTGCACGTTCGTTAGATTGGTTTGTTGCCACCATGTCTGAAATTGGGGAGGTTATTGTTGAAAAGGATAGTAGCAACGATGGGGTGAACTTTGATGCTTTTGCTAATACTAATCCTCATGATGAGTCTACTATTTTGCACACTAAAAAACTTCGCATTGGTAGCGCCAATATTATTAGAAAGGGGGTTATTCAAGATTTCTTTACTTGTGCTGGTGCGTTATCCACAATGGGTGGGTCTATTCTCCATAAAACTAGTAGTCTTGTGGATGCTATATCTTTGCTCGTTGTTGAACTTGAAAGACAATTTGTTCACATGCATCCATCTATACAAAGGATTTTTCTAGAGTCTTCCAATATTGAGCATTCTTCTGTTAAGCGTGCAGCTACCATCTTTCTAGCACATGAGTTTGGATTTATAATAAAAGAAGCTAATGAAATTTTTACGCATTACAAGGTAGACGACATTCGTCCTCCCATAGAGGCAATTCTCTTTAACTAATAGGACATAATGCCTTTATGATCCTTAGATTATGTTGCTTATAATGAAAATTTAAGAAAGAGGGTTCCTACCGATGTTTTAATTGATAGGATTTTTTAGCTTAATGATGATTTGGCTATTCAGAACAACGGGTTAGGTTTCTCTCTTGAACAAAAGCTCATGACTTTTTTCCAAAAGAACACTTACAATGATGAGTTGGCCATTCAATATGAAGGGCCAAAAGAGGATCAATTCCTCCCGAGCTTGATCTTGGGGATTTTTATCCCATCAAATTTAGCCCTTTTGATTACTTTTGCTTGCCAAAAAGAAAACTTGCTGCTGAACATAGAGAGTATGAGATGAGCTTTCGAGATTTGTCATATCATTATTATAACAGTACCTAGATCTATTCGTGTTTTATGCCTAGCTAAGGGCGTTAAACAATAGCGCTTGTTGGGAGGCAACCCAATTTTATTTTTGTTCTTTACTTTTTGTTCCTAGTAATAAATAATTCATCTAGCCTCTAGTTAGATGTGGTTTTATGTCTTAATTAGTGTTTGTGCCAAGTTAAACCTTTAGGATAGCTTACTGTGATAGTTGTGTTGATCCTGCTCAAAAACAGAAACTTTTGCGCCCAGTAAATAATTTCCAGAATTTTATTATGAAACGTGCTTTTGATCTGATTCTTTTTTTCTCTGGATTGGTGCGCGAATTGCCCTGGTCGTCCTAATTTTTTAGAATTTTTGGATTTACATACGTTTTCGAGAGTTACAGATTACTACATATTGTTCTGTTTTCGACAGATTCTGTTTTCTGCATGTTGTTTGCTTATTTTGATGAATGTATGGGTAGTATCTGCTGGAATTTTGTCTATTTTGGGCCAGCCCAATAGCAGTTTCAGAAATTCCTAATAAATCCTAGAGGCCCACGCAGCCCATTCGTGCAAGGCAAGAGGTGGAACTAAAGTTTAGTCCCACATTGCTAGTTTGGTGGGAGTTGGACCTCCTTATAAGGGAGGATGTTTTCCCACATGTATGAGCATGAGAACAAGAGGGGCATTCATGCGCGCTCCGCTCCGCCGCCCACCTCGCCACGTCACGACGTTCCGCGGGTTGCGGGAATGAGCCAATGTCTAAATTTTTGCCACGCACGACTGGTATACGAAAGGTCACACGAAAGTTGAAAAGACTTTTGCTATAGTGGAGACTGAATGTAAACGGCGCATCCCTTTGGTTGCTGGTTTTTCACTTCGCCTCCCTATCTTTGTTTCACCTCCCGTCGCTGCCCTCTCGCCTCCTTCTCTTGAGCCTATAAAAGGGAAGTCTCTCTTCTCAGAGAGACGTACCAGAACTTCTTCTTCCTCTCGCCACAAGTTCCAATCTCTTAGCTATTGTTGTCTTCCTCATCCCGGCTTGCGGCGTGCACCGCGAGTCAGGATTGTAGGCCTCCGAAACCGCACCTCTTTGAGTCCTGTACTGGAGAAGGGTGATAAGGTTTTTGGGGAGCGCTCAGCATGATTACTGAATACTTCATCACAGATGCCCCAGACTCTGACCACTACTTCCCCGACGATGACTTCTTCCCCGACGTCGACAACCTCCTCGTCGACATGGCTGGCGAGGACACTGACCCCAAGACCGGTGCTTCTGCTCCCGTTTCGTACGTTCTCATACTCTTTCTGTTAGAGGTCTTGCCACAGTTCCTTGTTCTAGTGTTTGCCCTAGATTTGTTAGGTTCTACTTCATATATGCAACTTGCCCTACTGTCTGCTCTAGATATGTTTGGTTATAGTTCATATATGCAGATGCTATTTACCTTCTCTCTGTCACATTGCATAACTTGTTTTATCTCTGCTATATTATTCATGCTTTATCTAGTATTTCTATTAAGAAAATCATTCAGTAAATTCCTCATATTTCCAACAATCCAAAAACCTTATTATAGGCAATTTACCCCGAGTGGTTTTGCTGCTTCCATGAGACCTCCTGTGTTTGAGGGTATCCACTATAAGAGGTGGCACATGAGAGACGTTCTATGGTTTCAAACCATGAGCTACTATGACACCACTCTTGGCAAACCTGAAGGAGAATATGATTCTCAATAGGAACAAGCTTTTCAGAAAATGGATACCCTGTTTAAGGCTGCTCTCTTGAGTGTTCTTGGTGAGAACATAGTTGATGCTTATGCGTCAATTGATAATGGAAAAGATATGTGAGACGCACTCGAGGCCAAGTTTGGGGTCTCGGATGCTGGCACTGAGCTGTACATCATGGAGCAATTCTATGATTACAGGATGACTGAAGAGCGCTCCATGGTTGAGAAAGCTCATGAGATACAGTCATTTTCTAGAGAACTTGAGCACTTCAATTGTATGCTACCGGACAAGTTCGTTGCCGAAGGCATTATCACTAAGCTTCCTCCCACATGGAGGAACTTTGTTACCTTACTGAAGCATAAGAGGCAGGAGTTTTCCGTTCCGGATCTCATTGGTACTCTTGGTGTGGAAGAAAAGGCGAGAGCAAAGGAAAACCGTGCTCGAGGTATTCGGGGAGGTTCTAGTGCCAATCTGGTACAGAAGAAAAAATTCCAACCCCACAAGTTCAAGAACAAGGGCAAGTTTGATGGTAAAGCAAAGTTTGATGGGAAGAACAAGGTTGTACATCACACGAACTTCAGGAAGAAGAATGACAAGAAGAAAGGTGTTTGTCATGTGTGTGGAGATCCTGATCATTGGGCTCCTAGTTACCCTAATCGCTATGACAAGCATCATCTTGGGAAAGGCCGAAAGACCGCTAATGTTGTCATTGGAGACACAGACATGAAGGATGTTGGGTATAGTATATTTCCCACTATTCTTTCACTATGTCATTCTCTTGATTGGTTGATTGACACAGGTGCTAATGTGCATGTATGCGGTGATATTTCCATGTTTTCATCTTATCAGACCGCAGGGACATCCACCGTGCTGATGGGCAACGGTTCAAGTGCTTCTGTTTGTGGTGTTGGAACGGTCGATCCGAAGTTTACTTCAGGGAAGATCGTGCGGCTGAAGAACATGCATTATGTCCCCTTTATCAATAAAAATCTTGTTAGCGAATCTCTTCTATGTAGAGATGGTTACTGATACGTCTAAAACGTATCTATAATTTTTGATTGCTCCATGCTACTTTATCTACTGTTTTGGACTATATTGGGCTTTATTGTCCACTTTTATATTATTTTTGGAACTAACCTATTAACCGGAGGCCCAGCCCAGAATTGTTGTTTTTTGCCTTTTTCAGTGATTCGAAGAAATAGAATATCAAACGGAGTCGAAACGGAATGAAACCTTCGGGAACATGATTTTCCAACCAAACGTGATCCAGGAGACTTGGACCCTACTCCAAGAAGTGCCAGAGGCGGTCACGAGGGTGGAGGGCATGCCCCCTGGGCGCCCCCTACCTTGTGGGCCCCTCTACGCTCCACCGACGTACTCCTTCCTCCTATATATACCTACGTATCCCCGAACGAGCAGAACAGGAGCCAAAAACCTAATTCCACCGCCGCAACCTTCTGTATCCATGAGATCCCATCTTGGGGCCTGTTAGGAGCTCACGAGGGGGCATCCACCACGGAGGGCTTCTACATCAACACCATAGCCCCTCCGATAAAGTGTGAGTAGTTTACTTCAGACCTTCGGGTCCATAGCTAGTAGCTAGATGGCTTCTTCTCTCTTTTTGGATCTCAATACAATGTTCTCCCCCTCTCTTGTGGAGATCTATTCGATGTAATCTTGTTTTTGCGGTGTGTTTGTTGAGACCGATGAATTGTGGGTTTATGATCCAGAATTATCTATGGAAAATATTTGATTCTTCTCTGAATTCTTTTATGTATGATTGAGTTATCTTTGCAAGTCTCTTGAATTATCCTTTTGGTTTGGCCAACTAGATTGGTAGTTCTTGCAATGGGAGAAGTGCTTAGCTTTGGGTTCAATCTTGCGGTGTCCTTACCCAAAGGATGTAAAGGGTTGCAAGGCACGTACTATATTGTTGCCATCGAGGATAACAAGATGGGGTTTTATCATATTGCATGAATTTATCCTCTACATCATGTCATCTTGCTTAAGGCGTTACTCTGTTTTTACTTAATACTCTAGATGCATCTTTGGATAGTGGTCGATGAGTGGAGTAATAGTAGTAGATGCAGAATCATTTCGATCTACTTGTCTTGGACGTGATGCCTATATACATGATCATTGCCTAGATATACTCATAACTATGCTCAATTCTGTCTATTGCTCAACAGTAATTTGTTCACCCACCGTAGAATACTTATGCTCTTGAGAGAAGCCACTAGTGAAACCTATGGCCCCCGGGTCTATTCTCATCATATCAATCTCTATCGCTTTATTTACTTTCTTTATTTTTACTTTGCCTTTTACTTTTTACTTTGCATCTATCTATCAAAAATACCAAAAATATTATTTATCATCTCTATCAGATCTCACTTTCGTAAGTGACCGTGAAGGGATTGACAACCCGTAATCGCGTTGGTTGCGAGTTGCTATCGTTTTGTGTGGGTACGAGGGACTTGTGCGTGGTCTCCTACTAGATTGATACCTTGGTTCTCAAAAACTGAGGGAAATACTTACGCTACTTTGCTGCATCATCCTCTCCTCTTCGGGAAAAACCAACGCAGTGCTCAAGAGGTAGCAAGAAGAATTTCTGGCGCCATTGCCGGGGAGGCTCACGCAAGCAAGTCAACAATACCAAGTACCCATCGCAATCCCTATCTCTCGCATTACATTATTTGCCATTTGCCTCTCGTTTTCCTCTCTCCCACTTCACCCTTGCCGTTTTACTCGCCCTCTCTTTCCCAATCTCCTCCTCTCTTTCCCGTTTGCCTTTTTCTCGTTGCCTTTCTGTTTGCTCGTGTGCTAGTTTGCTTGCTTGTCATCATGACTAGTCTCTTATCTTCTCCGTTATCCCCCGAGAATGAAGTTCTAAATTTTAAGCAAAGGGAGGGAGAAAATCTAAAAGATGTTTGGTATAGAATTTGCAATGCTCAAAATAGATCTACCAGGAAGCAATCTACTTCAGTTCTTCTTCGCAATTTTTACGTAGGTGCTAATCCTTGGTATAGATATATCCTTGATACCATTACCGGAGGAATTTTTTGGGTAGCCATACTTTTGATTCTTATAATGCTTTAATAGATATATTTGGCTCACCACCCCTTTTGATTAATGGAACTACGTTAACTTTGGAGCATGTTATGCAAAGGCTTGAAGCTATTGAAAATAAAGTTGCTACCATTGAATCAATTGAAAATCTTGATAAAAAGATCCACAATCAAATTACCCAATATGGATCTAAGGTAGGAATGACTTTGAAAAATATTAAAGAAAAAGAACCCATAGTTAATGAGAAAATAATCTAGACTCTACAAGAATCGATAAACTTGAGGGTATCATTACCAACTTGGGAACCGCTTTTTCTTCCGTTCAAAACACTCCAAGTTCTTCTACTGAAAATGCTAAGCTTATTTATGTTCCTAAGAATAAGGGTGAATCATCTAGTAAGTGTTCATCCCAATCTTTTTACCATCATTAAGGAACCATTTGTTATAGATGAATTTTTCGATCTTTTGCCTGAAAATTTGACAATTACTAGGAAAAAAGAAAATTCTAAAGGAGGTAGATGCCTCATCGAAGAATTGCCTACCAAAGATGGCAATACCTAGATCTATCCTCGCTTTTATGCCTAGCTAGGGACGTTAAACGATAGCGCTTGTTGGGAGGCAACCCAATTTTATTTTGTGTTTTTTGTTTTTGCTTCTGTTTAGGAATAAATAATCCATCTAGCTTCTGTTTGGATGTGGTTTTATCTTTTATTTAGTGTTTTGTGCCAAGTAGAACCTATAGGATAACCTACGATGATAGTTGATTTGATTCTGCTGAAAAACAGAAACTTTGCGCATACGAATATAGTTATGATAAATCACAGGAACGTTCTTTTGCGTTGATTCTTTTTTCGGCTGTTCAATAAGCAAATTTTCCAGGACTTCCTATTTTGGTAGAATTTTTACAGTTCCAGAAGTTTGCGTTAGTTACAGATTGCTACAGACTGTTCTGTTTTTGACAGATTCTGTTTTACGTGTGTTGTTTGCTTATTTTGATGAATCTATGGCTAATAAAATAGTTTATAATCCATAGAGAAGTTGGAATACAGTAGGTTTAACACCAAAATAAATAAAGAATGAGCTCATTACAGTACCTTGAAGTAGTCTTTTGTTTTCTTTCTCTAACGGAGCTCACGAGATTTCTGTTGAGTTTTGTGTTGTGAAGTTTTCAAGTTTTGGGTGAACTCTTTTGATGGATTATGGAACAAGGAGTGGCAAGAGCCTAAGCTTGGGGATTCCCATTGCGCCCCCAATATAATCCAAGGACACCAAAAATTCAAAGCTTGGGGATGCCCCGGAAGGCATCCCCTCTTTCGTCCACTTCCATCGGTAATTTACTTGGAGCTATATTTTTATTCACCACATGATATGTGTTTTGCTTGGAGCGTCTTGAATTATTTATGTCTTTGCTTGTTAGTTTACCACAATCATACTTGCTGTACACACCTTTTGAGAGAGCCATACATGAATTGCAATTTGTTAGAATACTCTATGTGCTTCACTTATATCTTTTGAGCTTGATAGTTTTGCTCATAGTACTTCACTTATATCTTTTGAGCGTGATAATTTTTGCTCTAGTGCTTCACTTATACTGTTTAGAGCATGGTGGTGGATTTGTTTTAAAGAAACTATTGATCTCTCATGCTTCTCTTAAATTATTTTGAGAGTCGTTAATAGCATGGTAATTTGCTTAATGTTAATATACTTGGTATTCAAGTTATGTGAAACTTTCTTTTGAGTGAATTGAATACTAAGATAAGTTTGATGCTTGATAATTGTTTTGAGATATGAAGATGGTGATATTAGAGTCATGCTAGTTAAGTAGTTGTGAATTCAAAGAATACTTGTGTTGAAGTTTGTGATTCCCGTAGCATGCACGTATGGTGAACCGTTATGTGATGAACTCGGAGCATGATTTATTTATTGATTGTCTTCCTTATGAGTGGCGGTCGGGGACGAGCGATGGTCTTTTACTACCAATCTATCCCCCTAGGAGCATGCGCATAATACTTTTCTTTGATAACTTCTAGATTTTTGCAACAAGTGTATGAGTTCTTTATGACTAATGTTGAGTCCATGGATTATATGCACTTTGCCCATCCTTCCACCTTTGCTAGCCTCTCTAATATCATGCACTTTTCGCTGGTATCATACACCCACCATATACTTCCTCAAAACAGCCACCATACCTACCTATCATGGCATTTCCATAGCCATTCCGAGATATATTGCCATGCAAGTTTCCACCATTCCGTTTATTATGACACGCTCCATCATTGTCATATTTCTAGCATGATCATGTAGTTGACATTGTATTTGTGGCAAAGCCACTGTTCATAATTCTTTCATACATGTCACTCATGATTCATTGCATATCCCGGTACACCGCCGGAGGCATTCATATAGATTCATACTTTGTTCTAAGTATCGAGTTGTAATTGTTGAGTTGTAAGAAAAATAAAAGTGTGATGATCATCATTATTAGAGCATTGTCCCAAGTGAGGAAAGGATGATGGAGACTATGATTCCCCCATAAGTCGGAATGAGACTCCGGACGAAAAAAGGAGGCCATAAAAAAAGAGAAGAGAAAGGCCCAAATAAAAAAAGTGAGAGAAAAAGAGAGAAGGGACAATGCTACTATCCTTTTACCACACTTGTGCTTCAAAGTAGCACCAAGATCTTCATGATAGAGAGTCTCTCATTTTGTCACTTTCATATACTAGTGGGAATTTTTCATTATAGAACTTGGCTTCTATATTCCAATGATGGGCTTACTTAAAATGCCCTAGGTCTTCGTGAGCAAGCAAGTTGGATGCACACCCACTTAGTTTCTTTTGTAGAGCTTTCATATACTTATAGCTCTAGTGCATCCGTTGCATGGCAATCCCTACTCACTCACATTGATATCTATTGATGGGCATCTCCATAGTCCGTTGATACGCCTAGTTGATGTGAGACTATCTTCCCTCTTTTTGTCTTCTCCACAACCACCCTTCTATTCCACCTATAGTGCTATATCCTTGGCTCACGCTCATGTATTGCGTGAAGATTGAAAAAGTTTTGAGAATGTCATAAGTATGAAACAATTGCTTGGCTTGTCATCGGGGTTGTGCACGATTTAAATATTTTGTGTGGGGAAGATGGAGCATAGCCAGACTACATGATTTTGTAGGGATAACTTTCTTTGGCCATGTTATTTTGAGAAGACATGATTGCTTTGATTAGTATGCTTGAAGTATTATTATTTTTATGTCAATATGAACTTTTGTCTTGAATCTTTCGGATCTGAATATTCATATCACAATTAAGAAGATTTACGTTGAAATTATGCCAAAGTATCACTCCGCATCAAAAATTCTTTTTTATCATTTACCTACTCGAGGACGAGCAGGAATTAAGCTTGGGATGCGATCGTCTCCAACGTATCTATAATTTTGATTGCTCCATGCTACTTTATCTACAATTTTGGACTATATTGGGCTTTATTTTCCACTTTTATATTATTTTTGGGAATAACCTATTAACCGGAGGCCCAGCCCAGAATTGCTGTTTTTTGCCTTTTTCAGTGTTTCGAAGAAACAGAATATCAAACAGAGTCCAAATGGAATGAAACCTTCGGGAACGTGATTTTCCAACCGAACATGATCCAGGAGACTTGGACCCTACTCCAAGAAGTGCCAAAGGCGGTCACGAGGGTGGAAGGCACGCCCCCCTGGGCACGCCCCCTACCTCGTGGGCCCGTCGACGCTCCATCGACGTACTCCTTCCTCCTATATATACCTACGTATCCCCGAACGATCAGAACAGGAGCCAAAAACCTAATTCCACCGCCGCAACCTTCTGTATCCACGTGATCCCATCTTGGGGCCTGTTCCAGAGCTCCGCCGGAGGGGGCATCCACAACGGATGGCTTCTACATCAACACCATAGCCCCTCTGATGAAGTGTGAGTAGTTTACTTCAGACCTTCGGGTCCATAGCTAGTAGCTATATGGCTTCTTCTCTCTTTTTGGATCTCAATACAATGTTCTCCCCCTCTCTTGTGGAGATCTATTCGATGTAATCTTCTTTTTGCAGTGTGTTTGTTGAGACCGATGAATTGTGGGTTTATGATCCAGTATTATCTATGGAAAATATTTGATTCTTCTCTGAATTCTTTTATGTATGATTGAGTTATCTTTGCAAGTCTCTTCGAATTATCCTTTTTGGTTTGGCCAACTAGATTGGTAGTTCTTGCAATGGGAGAAGTGCTTAGCTTTGGGTTCAATCTTGCGGTGTCCTTACCAAGTGACAGAAAGGGTTGCAATGCACGTATTGTATTGTTGCCATCGAGGATAACAAGATGGGGTTTTTATCATATTGCATGAATTTATCCCTCTACATCATGTCATCTTGCTTAAGGCGTTACTCTGTTTTTACTTAATACTCTAGATGCATGCTAGATAGCGGTCGATGAGTGGAGTAATAGTAGTAGAGGCAGAATCGTTTCGATCTACTTGTCTTGGACGTGATGCGTATATACATTATCATTGCCTAGATATACTCATAACTATGCTCAATTCTGTCAATTGCTCAACAATAATCTGTTCACCCACCGTATAATACTTATGCTCTTGAGAGAAGCCACTAGTGAAACCTATGCCCCCCTGGTCTATTCTCATCATATCAATCCCTATGGCTTTATTTACTTGCTTTGTTTTTACTTTGCCTTTTACTTTTTACTTTGCATCTATCTATCAAAAATACCAAAAATATTATTTACCATCTCTATCAGATCTCACTTTCGTAAGTGACCGTGAAGGGATTGACAACCCCTAATCGTGTTGGTTGCGAGTTGCTATCATTTTGTGTAGGTACGAGGGACTTGTGCGTGGTCTCCTACTGGATTGATACCTTGGTTCTAAAAAACTGAGGGGAATACTTACGCTACTTTGCTGCATCATCCTCTCCTCTTCAGGGAAAACCAACACAGTGTTCAAGAGGTAGCAGCTACAAGCTTGTCTTTGAGTTGAATAAATTTGTAATATCTAAGTATGGAACCTTTGTTGGTAAAGGCTATGAGTTAGGAGGCCTATTTCGTTTATCCTTGTGAGGCATTTGCAATAAAGTTGTTAATCATGTTTGCAACAATATTGAATCAAATGTGTGGCATTCACATCTCTGTCATGTTAACTTTGGTTGCATGTCGCGACTAGCCAAGTTAAACTTAATCCCAAGTTTCACGACTGTTAAGGGATCTAAGTGTCAAGTGTGTGTGCAAGCTAAGCAACCTCGTAAGTCTCATACAACTGCGGGAACAAGAAATCTTGCACCACTAGAGCTCATACATTCAGATCTATGTGAAATGAATTGTGTGTTGACAAAAGGTGGAAAGAAGTATTTTATGACCTTAATTTATGACTCCACTAGATATTTCCATGTGTGTCTTCTGAAATCTAAGGACGAAGCTTTGAACTATTTCAAGATCTATAAAGCTGAAGCGGAAAACCAACTTGATCGAAAGATCAAGAGGCTTAGGTCCGATCGTGGTGGAGAGTATTTCTCAAATGAATTTGATTTCTTTTGTGCGGAACATGGTATAATCCATAAGAGGACGCCTCACCATTCACCTCAGTCAAAGGAGGTGGCCGAAAGAAAGAACCATACTCTAACTGATTTGGTTGACACCATGATAGACACATTGAGTCTCTCCAAGGCATGGTGGGGGGAGGCGATATTGACGGCATGTCATGTCCTAAACCAAGTTCCCACAAAGAACAAAGAGATAACTCCATTCGAGGAATGGGAGAAGAAAAGGTTAAAGCTCTGTTATCTACGAACCTGGGGTTTTTTGGCGAAAGTCAATGTGTCAATTCCAAAGAAGCGGAAGCTGGGACCGAAAACTGTGGACTGTGTTTTCCTGGGATATGCTTTTCATAGCATTGGTTATAGATTCTTGGTTGTAAAATCTGAGATACCTGAGATGCATGTCGGTATGATTATGGAGTCAAATGATGTGACTTTCTTTGAAGATATCTTTCCCATGAAGGATATGGCTACCTCATCTAATCAGGAGATACCTAGTTCATCGAATCAGGAACCAGTTACAATTACTGAACCTGCCATTTCGATGGAACACTTTGAAAATCCCGTGGAGGAGAACAATGAAGTTCCTACTAGGAGCAAGAGATAGAGGACTGCAAAGCCCTTTGGTGATGATTTTCTTGTGTATATCATAGATGACACTCCCAGTTCTATTTCAGAGGCCTATGCATCTGAAGATGCTGACTACTAGAAGGAAGCGATCTGTAGTGAGATGGATTCCATCTTAGCAAATGAAACTTGGGAGATAACTGATCGTCCTTATGGGTGCAAACCTATAGGGTATAAATGGGTATTCAAGAAGAAACTTAGGCCTGATGGTACTATTGAGAAATACAAGGCACGACTTGTGGCCAAGGGTTATACCAAAAAGGAAGGTGAAGATTTCTTTGATACTTACTCACCTGTTGCTCAACTGACCACTACTCGAGTTCTACTTTCACTTGCTACCTCACATGGTCTTTTCATTCATTAAATGGATGTTAAGACTGCTTTCCTAAATGGAGAGTTGGACGAGGAAATTTATATGGAACAACCAGATGGGTTCGTAGTATATGGTCAGGAAGGAAAAGTGTGCAAATTGCTGAAGTCTTTGTATGGACCCAAGCAGTGGCACGAGAAGTTTGAAAGAACTTTAACAGCTGTAGGCTTTGCTGTAAACGAAGCTAGTAAATGTGTGTACTATCGCCATGGTGGGGGCGAGGGAGTTATCCTTTGCTTGTATGTTGATGACATACTGATTTTTGGAACAAATCTAAAAGTTATTAAGGAGGTCAAGGATTTCCTATCTCGTTGTTTTGAGATGAAGGATTTAGGACTGGCTGATGTCATTCTGAACATCAAGTTGTTGAGAGACGATGATGGTGGGATTACATTGCTTCAATCTCACTAGGTGGAAAAGATCTTGAGTCCCTTTGGCTATAGTGACTGCAAGCCCTCTCCAACACCATATGATGCTAGTGTGTTGCTTCAAAAGAATCGAAGAATTGCTAGAGGCCAATTGAAATATTCTCAGATTATTGGCTCGCTTATGTATTTAACCAGTGCTACAGGACCTGACATCTCTTTTGCTATTAGCAATCTGAGTCGGTTCGTCTCAAAACCAGGAGATGTGCATTGGAAAGTTCTAGAGAGAGTTTAGCGTTATTTGAAAGGCACTGCAAATTATGGAACTCACTACATGATGTCTGCTAGAACTACGTCGGTATTTCCCCAAAGAGGAAGGGATGATGCAGTATAGCGGCGGTAGGTATTTCCCTCAGTGATGAGACCAAGGTTATCGAACCAGTAGGAGAACCTCCTCACACCACGTAAACAGCACCTGCACACTGCTACCTCTTGAGCACTGCGTTGGATTTTCCCAAAGAGGAGAGGATGATGCAGTAAAGTAGCGTAAGTATTTCCCTCAGTTTTTGAGAACCAAGGTATCAATCCAGTAGGAGACCACGCACAAGTCCCTCGTACCTATACAAAATGATAGCAACTTGCAACCAACCACTACTAGGGAAAACCTTATACACAGAATGTTACCAGTAGCGCTGTACAAAAACATACACTACTGCTACTTAGTAGCAGCGTGTGTAAATAAACCGCGCTACTGCTATGACTCTAGCAGTAGCGCGTACTGGCAAAAAGCGCTACTGCTATGTTTGAACTGGGCGCACATGGCTTGCCCAACCTAGTAGTAGCGCGTATACTTGTCCTGCGCTACTGCTACTCTCCTTAGCTGTAGCACGCTTACGTGTAAGGCGTTGCTGCTAACGGGAATAAAATAAAGTGAAAAACAAGTAGAAAAGTAAATGAAAATGAAAGAAATAGAAAAAGGAGAAAGGAAAAAAAATAAAATGTAAAGAAAAATAAAAGAAAAAGGGAAAAGGAGAAAGGAATAGCGATGGCGTTGTTTCACAAATGCGCTTATAGCTAACTTAGCTATAAGCGCTTTTTGAAACGCGCCACCGTTCGTTCACTTAAACAGCGGTTTCCCCCACCCCGGCTGCCACACTTCTTCCCCAAATCCCTCGCCCGCCGCCGTCTCCCCAATTCGCCGTCGCCCCACTTCGGCGCCGTCTCCTGCCGGCGTGGACGCCCGCAACCTCACCGTCTCCCCCCCGAGGCCGCCGTCATCCTCACCACCGCCGCCTGAGGCCACCCTCGACGTCACCGTCGGCGCCCTCCACCTCACCACCGCCGCCCTCCACCCTTGTCCACTTTTTAGCAAAGGTCATGCCGAAATTTTCCGTGAATTTCGGCATGACTTGTGCTACAAACTAGGACATATCGAGTGCCCGGGATTTGCCGCACCAAGAAGGAGTCAACATTCCTACAAAACAATAGTCCTTTTTATGTCATTATTCATTTTATTAGGTCTAGAATTAATTGACTAGATTTAATCATAGGAAACATGGCTAGCAACGATGAAGGACAGGGTTACGGTGATTGCGGACGGCGTCTACCGGGCGGCGATTTAATTTTTAGCCTTACCGACGATTAACAGATGTTGTTGCTGGGCCCACCGGTGGCATCGGGATCGAGACCGACACGCAGACCGGTCTTTGAGACCGACACGCAGACCGGTGCTGAGACTGAGACCGGCGCTGAGATTCAGACCGGCATCGAGACCGACGCTGAGACCGGTGCTGCCTCGGGGAGCGGAGCCAGTGTAGAACCAAAAGCAAAGAGGCAACGGCTTCCTAACAAACTCAGGACTACTAGACCGGTGGTCATGGAGGTGGACGACGGCAATTTTGAGCCAAAGGCGCCCGAGGAAGCGCGCGCGTGCTACGGCAATCAAATAGGCTGCATCATACGGACAACCGCCACCATCAACGATGAGAAACTAAAGAAGATAGAAAATATGAGGAGCTCCCTCCTAAAGAAGTTTCACCAGATATTCTTGTTCCCGGGCCGGAATGAGAAGGATTATGAAGATCCAGACAAGGACCCGTCAATGAAGAAGATAAACAAACACGCCATGACCAAGTTTAGCGACGCGTTGGCTGCCTGGAAAAATCGAGTGAAAGCAAAGATCAACGACGGGGAACCCTACTCCGAGATTGTAAAGGATAATCCGACAATCACGGAAGAGCAGTTTCAAATATTCAAGGAGGCTTGCGAGGCCGAAGCTGCCAAAAAAAAGTCTAAGTACATGAAGGGGCTTGAAAAGAGGAACATTGGGAGCCACCACCTCGGAAGCCGTGGTTACGGTGGAAAGAGGTCCAAATGGGCCAAGGAGGACGCGGAAGCCGCGAGTCTGGGCATCCCAGACCCCTTCGTGGATTTTACCGTCCCGCAGGAGCGTGACGTCCTGAGGGCCCGACACCGTTGGGACCCAGTGAAGAAGGTTTACGAGACAACACCGGTCATTACGGAGTTCATGAGACTATTTAGTTTCTGATCAATTCGACTGCACACGTTAGTCATATTTGTAAACGATCCTTGTGCCTTTTGCAGAGAGAGCAGCACCGGATTGCGGCCGAAAGCGACTCGCCGTCTGAGGCATTGGCGAGGCCAAAGTGGGACACTCCATTCAACCGGGCGTTGAACATATTGAAACAACAACCGGTGGATACTCGACCGTCGTATGGACGCGTGCATGGTGTCGGAGACGGCGCCACGTGGAAGAAGTACTACCGTGAGACCACGGAGGAGAGAAAGGAAAGACGGAGGTTAACTGAAGAAAGCATCGACAAGAAGGTTGAGATTGCGGTTAAGAAGAAATCATGACAGTCGCAACAGCGGTAGCTGCCGCAAAACAGGCGATTGCAAATATATCTACTTCCTTGGTGACGGGCGTTTACACTTGGACATGGCAAAATCCAGAAAAAAATGCAAAGGACTTTCCCCTTGCTGACTTCTTGGGAGCACCTGCTCCCGCACCGGCTCCCGCACTGGCTCCCGCACCGGCTCCCGCACCGGCTCCCACACCGGACGTGCTCGGTGGTGCCTCCTCTTTGGCCGAGCTCGACGCCCTCACGGTATCTGTCACACCGGCCCCCTTCAATATAAATGTATAATCTCCCGTTTTCGTTGCCTTTCGGATGTCTCACGTCGCAGACTTTTCTTTGCAGGCCAACGAAACCCCATACATCATATTGTACACCATCGGCGAACAGAAGGTGGACGTGGGGAAGGAGACGATAATGGAGCCGAAGGAACCATTGTTCCACAGCCGGTCGATCCCCCCGAACGTCTTCAAGGTTTTCGTGGCCTGTGTCAAACCGGGCCACGAGAATTTGCCTCCTCTAATACTAGTGGGGATGACGGCGAGACCATGGCGGCTTGGTGATTGTTGCAATGGGTGGGTCTGTTGTGGCCAAAGAGTCGCGCCGTCTGGAGGCGGCGGAGCACACCCACGAGCACGCAGCCTCGGCAAGGTATGAACATCAACACCCACCTACCCAATTAGCGTCGGTGTCGGGTTGGGTGATAGCGGACGGGTAAGCAGGTGGCTCCATTAGTCGCCGATGGCGTCGCCATGGATGAGGATGAGGATGACGATGGCGCCGAACAGTATGTCTATACTGGCGCCTCCTCAGGGTTTGAGCGTCATGAGTCGGTGCCTGAAATACCATCTCAACGTATTATTGACGACCATCCGGTGGTAAAGAAGTCTAGGAAGAGAGCGAGGAAAGGCAAAAAGCTGATTCTATGATCCGGCCGCCTCGGCAGCCTCGGCCAGGACCGTGTAGATATCCCGATGCGGATAAATGGCATATCCCGGTCGACCAATCCTACCTGAAATAGCGCTACGGGCCAGATTCGGCGATCTAAGGAGACTTCATGACGATGTGCTGCGGGTAGAGAAAGGCCTCATCGCCTCGAAAGATCCAGGATACCCACTCTACGTGGTTAACGTTCCGCTGCAAATGTTGTACGTCGACGGCTTCCCCGCGGATAAGTTCTTCCTCCGATTCGATTACATATTCGACATGTTTCACGTGAAGAAGCTGGATTTTACGTTTGTCCGCCTTTATGCCTTGCACATGAACTACATCATTGGGGTTGAGCAGATACGTCATATCTGTGTTGCTGACCCGTACTACATGCACGAGGGCTTCTTGGGAGTCTGTGTAGAGCATCGTGAATACGCGAGGGATTACATCGTCAGTTTCATGCTCGCCAATAAGGACAAGGAGGCGATTCTCGTGCCTTATCATCCCGTGTAAGTCATCCGCGCTGCTATCCTTCCTTCGATTTCAATAATTCATTTGCACGGTGGAGGCTAATTAATTTGAGGTGTACTTATTTTGCACAGCGGCGGGTGCGCCGTCCTCATCATCCTCTACCCCCGATTCTCCCACGCTCTTTACTTGGACTCGTCGAAGAACATTCACAAAAAGGATTACACCCACATCAAAGATGTTCTCGGCGATGCTATGTTTTACTACCAAGCAAGGGGTGGAGAGGTTAGGGACAAGAAGAGAAGGGCGGCGGGGCCGCCTTCAGCCATAAGACCGACTTCTGCTGCATCCAAACAACCGAGCGATTCTCTTAATGATGGATTCTATGTCCTACACCACATCTTGGAGTACTGAGACGGGATCACGGAACCTTCACATGGCACCTAGATCTAGCGATGCCCATATTACGCAATGGGCAAAGGACATAGGAGATATCAAGGATCATCGACTTTGAGCTGAGTTCTATAACATCCAGCGCGAACTTGCCCAAATCATCATGAATGAGGTCGTCGGAAAAACAGGGATGTTCCATGCAGAAGGACAAATGTTGCGGGAAGACGTCCGAACATGGATAGCCTCTCAGCGTCTCGACATGATGCCTTTCACTAAGCTCGATGACTATCTCCCTGACATGGATGGATGGCACGACATGATGGAGTGATTGTCGATATATGACAATGTGTCCATTTAGTCCATACTTTCTTTTATGACAAAACTTTGAGTTATGCACGGTGAAACTTTATTTGTGATGTAATTAAACTGTCCTCCTCCTCGACTAGCGAAAATCACTCTAGTTAGGTCATTTTGGGTACGATGAACTTTGTTATTTATGCTTATGATATGTTGTTTCTATTTTTGCCAAGTAGGTCTTTTTCTGTTGCTCAACTATATTTGTTGCATATCATCGACTAATGTGATGATGCAGGTGCATAGATCATAGATGGCGAAGAAGTGCTACGCCAGGAGTATATATACGACAAGTGGCCGGAGTGTTAGGCCCACGTGTACCGGTTTTTGGTTTCCGAGCGACACACAGTACTTAGTTTAGGTTCACGCTAATGTGAGAGAGGGATACGAACTCATGTACTCAAAGTGATAGCTATTCTTGCGTATATCATTGTTTAGATGGATGACGATGTATTTGCAAGTAATCGAGACTTGTATCGCTATTTTCGAGATTGATGACGGGAGACCACTTTGTGTTGGATGATGATTATGATGATGACATGATTTGATGAGACTAATTGTATGTATATGCTATGATTACATTTGTATGTGGATGATATGCTAAAGATTATTGTATAAAGCCTATTCAAATACAAAACAAATAAAAAACAAATATGCAGGAAAAAAAACTAATAAAACTAGTAGTAGCGAGGGGGATTTAGCGATGGCGCCGACTTACGATGGCGCACTAAACAGCAGCTGCGAGATAATATCGAAGAGCCCTTTTCCAAAGAGCGGTACAGCTATTCATCTGTAGCAGTAGCGTGGGTCAACAGGCGCTACTGCTATACGTTAGCTGTAGCGCCTTATTAGTAGTGCCGGTACCCGCGCTACTGAGAGGGCCAAAACCCGCGCTGCTGCTAGGCTTTTCCCTAGTAGTGAACGCTTAGGGGTTGTCAATCCCTTCACGGTCACTTACGAGAGTGAGATCTGATAGAAATAATATTTTTGGTATTTTTGATAGATAGATGCAAAGTAAAAAGTAAAGGCAAAGTAAAAACAAAGCAAGTAAATAAAGTGATATAGATTGATATGATGAGAATAGACCCGGGGGCCATAGGTTTCACTAGTGGCTTCTCTCAAGAGCATAAGTATTCTACGGTGGGTGAACAAATTACTGTTGAGCAATTGATGAATTGAGCATAGTTATGAGTATATCTAGGCAATGATCATGTATATAGTCATCACGTCCAAAACAAGTAGATCGAAACGATTCTGCATCTACTACTATTACTCCACTCATCGACCGCTATCCAGCATGCATCTAGAGTATTAAGTAAAAACAGAGTAACACCGTAAGCAAGATGACATGATGTAGAGGGATAAATTCATGCAATATGATAAAAACCCCATCTTGTTATCCTCGATTGCAACAATACAATACGTGCCTTGCAACTCTTTCTGTCACTGAGTAAGGACACCGCAAGATTGAACTCAAAGTTAAGAACTTCTCCCATTGCAAGAACTACCAATCTAGTTGGCCAAACCAAAAAGATAATTCGAAGAGACTTGCAAAGATAACTCAATCATACATAAAAGAATTCAGAGAAGAATCAAATATTTTCCATAGATAATACTAGATCATAAACCCACAATTCATCGGTCTCAACAAACACACCGCAAAAAGAAGATTACATCGAATAGATCTCCACGAGAGAGGGGGAGAACATTGTATTGAGATCCAAGAAGAGAGAAGAAGCCATCTAGCTACTAGCTATGGACCCGAAGGTCTGAAGTAAACTACTCACACTTCATCGGAGGGGCTATGGTGATGATGTAGAAGCCATCCGTGGTATATGCCCCTCCGGCGGAGCTCCGGAACAGGCCCCAAGATGGGATCTCGTGGATACAGAAGGTTGCGGTGGTGGAATTAGGTTTTTGGCTCCTGTTCTGATTGTTCGGGGATACGTAGGTATACATAGGAGGAAGGAGTACGTCAATGGAGCTCAGAGGGGCCCACGAGGTAGGGGGGCGTGCCCGGGGGGGGGGGAGCCCTCCACCCTCGTGACCTCCTCGGAAGCTTCTTGGAGTAGGGTCCAAGTCTCTTGGATGACGTTCGGTTGTAAAATCACGATCCCGAAGGTTTCATTCCGTTTGGACTCCGTTTGATATTCTGTTTCTTCGAAATACTGAAAAAGGCAAAAAACAACAATTCTGGGCTGGGCCTCCGGTTAATAGGTTAGTCCCAAAAGTAACATAAAAGTAGAAAATAAAGCCCAATATAGTCCAAAACAATAGATAAAGTAGCATGGAGCAATCAAAAATTATAGATACGTTGGAGACGTATCAGGCATCCCCAAGCTTAATTCCTGCTCGTCCTCGAGTTGGTAAATGATAAAAAAAGAATATTTGATGCAGAGTGATACTTTGGCATAATTTCAATGTAAATATTCTTAATTGTGATAGGAATATTCAGATCCGAAAGATTCAAGACAAAAGTTCATATTGACACAGAAATAATAATACTTCAAGCATACTAGTCAAAGCAATCATGTCTTCTCAAAATAACATGGTCAAAGAAAGTTCATCCCTACAAAACCATATGGTTAGGCTATGCTTCATTTTCGTCACACAAAGATGTTCCCAACTTCTATACCCTCGATGACAAGCCAAGCAATTGTTTCATACTTAAATAATCTCAAAAAATTTCAACTTTCAAGCAATACATGAGCGCGAGCCATGGATATAGCACTATGGGTGGAATAGAATATGATGAAGGGGATTGTGTGGAGAAGATAAAAAAGGAGAAGGTCTCACATTGACGAGGCTAATCGACGGGCTATGGAGATGCTCATCAATTGATGTCAACATGAGGAGTAGGGATTGCCATGCAACAAATGCACTAGAGCTATGAATGCACAACAAAAGAAAACTAGTGGGTGTGCATCCAACTTGCTTGCTCACGAAGACCTAGGGCATTTTGAAGAAGCCCATCATTGGAATATACAAGCCAAGTTCTATAATGAAAAATTCCCACTAGTATAAAAGAACAACTTATGGGACTCACTATCATGAAGATCTTGGTGCTACTTTGAAGCACAATATATGAGACTCACTACATGAAGAACAAAGTGCTACTTTGAAGCACAAGTGTGGTAAAAGTATAGTAGCATTGTCCCTTCTCTCTTTTTCTCTCTTTTTTTTGTTTGGGCCTTTCTCTTTTTTTATGGCCTCTTTTTTTTCGTCCGGAGTCTCATCCCGACTTATGGGGGAATCATAGTCTCCATCATCCTTTCCTCACTTGGGACAATGCTCTAATAATGATGATCATCACACTTTTATTTTTCTTACAACTCAACAATTACAACTCGATATTTAGAACGAAGGATGACTCTATATGAATGCCTCCGGCGGTGTACTGGGATGGTGCAATGAATCAAGAGTGACACGTATGGAAAATAATGCATGGTGGCTTTGCCACAAATACGATGTCAACTACATGATCATGCGATGGCAATATGACAAAAGTAATGTATGTCATGATGATGATGATGGAAGTTGCATGGCAATATATCTCGGAATGGCTATGGAAATGCCATGATAGGTAGGTATGGTGGCTGTTTTGAGGAAGATATAAGGAGGTTTATGTGTGATAGAGCGAATCGTATCACGGGGTTTGGATGCACCGGCGGAGTTTGCACCAACTCTCAAGGTGAGAAATGGCAATGCACGGTACCGAAGAGGTTAGCAAAGGTGGAAAGGTGAAAGTGCGTATAATCCATGAACTCAACATTAGTCAAAAGAACTCATGTACTTATTACAAAAATTTTAGAAGCCATCAAAAAATTCAAGTACTACACGCATGCTCCTAGGGGGATAGATTGGTAGGAAAATACCATCGCTTGTCCCCGACCGCCACTCATAAGGATGCACAAGCCAGGTACACTTCATGTTTCAGATTTGTTACACAACTTTACCCATCCGTGCATGCTACGGGACTTGCAACTTCAACACAAGTATTTCTCAATTTAACAATTATCAACTAGCACGACTTTGATATTATTACCTCCATATCTCAAAACAATTATCAAGCACGAAACTCATCTTTAGTATTCAATTTACTCAAAAGAAAGTTTCACATGTCTTGAACACTAAGTATATTAACATTAAGCAAATTACCATGCTATTAAAGACTCTCAAAATAATCTAAGTGAAGCATGAGAGATCAATAGTTTCTTTGAAACAAATCCACCACCGTGCTCTAAAAGATATACGTGAAGCACTAGAGCAAAACTATCAAGCTCAAAAGATATAAGTGAAGCACTATGAGCAAAACTATCAAGCTCAAAAGATATAAGTGAAGCACATAGAGTATTCTAACAAATTCCAATTCATATATGGCTCTCTCAAAAGATGTGTACATCAAGGATGATTGTGGTAACTTAACAAGCAAATACACAAATAATACAAGACGCTCCAAGCAAAACACATATCATGTTGGTGAATAAAAATATAGCTCCAAGTAAATTACCGATGGAAGTGGACGAAAGAGGGGATGCCTTCCGGGGCATCCCCAAGCTTTGACTTTTTGGTGTCCTTGGATTATCCTGGGGGTGCCATGGACATCCCCAAGCTTAGGCTCTTGCCACTCCTTGTTCCATAATCCATCAAAAGAATTCACCCAAAACTTGAAAACTTCACAACACAAAACTCAACAGAAATCTCGTGAGCTCCGTTAGAGAAACAAAACAAAAGACTACTTCAAGGTAATGTAATGAACTCACTATTTATTTATATTGGTGTTAAACTTACTGTATTCCAACTTCCTTATGGTTCATAGACTGAATTACTACCATAGATGCATTGAAATAAGCAAACAACACACGAAAAACAGAATCTGTCAAAAACAGAACAGTCTGTAGAAATCTGTAACTAACGCAAACTTCTGAACTCTAAAACTTCTACCAAAATAGTAAGTCCTGGAAAAAATTTTTATTGATCGGCAGCAAAAAGAATAAACGCAAAAGCACGTTCCTGTGATTTATCATAACTAAATTCGTGCGCGCAAAGTTTCTGTTTTTGAGCAGAATCAAATCAACTATCATCGTAGGTTATCCTATAGGTCCTAATTGGAACAAACACTAATTAAAACATAAAACCACATCCAAACCGAAGGTAGATGGATTATTTATTCCTAAGCAGAAGCAAAAACAAAAAACACAAAATAAAATTGGGTTGCCTCCCAACAAGCGCTATCGTTTAACGCCCCTAGCTAGGCATAAAAGTAAGGATAGATCTAGGTATTGCCATCTTTGGTAGGCAATCCATAAGTGGCTCTCATGATAGATTCATATGGTAATTTTATTTTATTTCTAGGGAAGTGTTCCATACCCTTCTTTAAGGGAAACTAGAATCTAATATTCCCTTCCTTCATATCAATAATTGCACCAATCATTCTAAGGAAAGGTCTACCAAGAATAATAGGACATGAAGGATTGCAATCTATATCAAGAACGATAAAATCTACGGGTACATAATTCCTATTTGCAACAATAAGAACATCATTAATTCTTCCCATAGGCTTTTTAATAGTGGAATCCGCAAGATGCAAGTTTAGAGAGTAATCATCAAAATCACGGAAATCTAGCAAATCACATAAAGTTTTGGGGATAGTAGAGACACTAGCGCCCAAATCACACAAAGCATGAAACTCAAAATCTTTAATTTTAATTTTAATAGTAGGTTCCCACTCATCATAGAGTTTTGTCGGGATAGAAACTTTCAACTCAAGTTTTTTTCATAAGAATGCATCAAGGCATCAACAATGTGTTCAGTAAAGGCCTTATTTTGACTATAAGCATGAGTAGATTCTAGCACGGATTGCAACAAGGAAATACAACCAATCAAAGAGCAATTTTCATAATTAAATTCCTTGAGATCCAAAATAGTGGGTTTAGCAACATCACGGTTTTTATTTATTTCAATCCCACTTTCATCAATTTCATCATCAAGATCTAGAAACTCCGAATTCTTAGAACGCCTTCTAGGTAAAGGAAGATAATCTTCAGATTCATCAAGATTCATATTGCAAAACCAAGATTTAATGGGGGACAGATCAATAACTTTTAGATCTTCATCTTGATTTTCATAGGGATTGGAAGAACACACTTTAATAAAAGCATCTTTGGAAGCACGCATCCTAGCGGTTCTTTCCTTGCACTCATCAATGGAAATTCTCATGGCTTTGAGAGACTCATTGATATCATGCTTAGGAGGAATAGATCTAAGCTTTAAAGAATCAATTTCAAGAGAAATGCTATCAACGTTCCTAGCCAAATCATCAACTTTAAGCAATTTCTCTTCAAGCAAAGCATTAAAATTCTTTTGTGAATTCATAAACTCTTGGCATCTTATTATAATTTCCATAAGATTTATTGTAGGAATTTCCATAATTATTAGAAGGATTACTAGGATAAGGCCTAGGATTAAAATTCCCTCTATAAGCGTTGTTTCCAAAACTATTCCTACCAACAAAATTCACATCCATAGATTCACTATTATTCTCAAGCAAAGTAGATAAAGGCATATCATTGGGATCAAGAGATGTATTTTTAGGAGCAAACATCTTCATAAGTTCATCCATTTTTTCACTCAAAACATTGATTTCTTCTATAGCATGCACTTCTTTTACTAGAAGATCTTTCAGTGTGCCATTGAGAATAATTAGCCATAATATTATCAAGTAATTTGGTAGCATCCCCTAACGTAATTTCCATAAAAGTGCCTCCCGCGGCCGAATCTAAAAGATTTCTAGAAGCAAAATTCAATCTGGAATAAATTTTTTGTATGATCATCCATAAATTCAAACCATGAGTAGGGCAATTGTGAAGAATTAATTTCATTCTTTCCCAAGATTGGGCAACATGCTCATGATCAAGTTGTTTAAAATTCATGATATTGTTCCTAAGAGTGATAATCTTAGCGGGAGGAAAATACTTAGAGATAAAAGAATCTTTGCACTTGTTCCAAGAATCAATACTATTTTTAGGCAAAGATGAAAACCAAACTTTAGCACGATCTCTAAGTGAAAACGGAAATAACTTCAATTTGACAATATTTTTATCCGTATCTTTCTTCTTTTGCATATCACACAAATCAACAAAATTGTTTAGATGAGTAGCGGCATCTTCACTAGGAAGGCCGGCGAATTGATCTTTCGTAACAAGATTCAACAAAGCGGTATTGATTTCACAAGACTCATCATTATTAAGAGGAGCAATCGGAGTACCAAGGAAATCATTATTATTGGTATTCGAGAAATCACACAATTTGGTATTATCTTGTGCCATGGCAACAAGTAATCCAACACACAAGCAAACAGAAAGGCGACGGGAAAAAGGCAAACGGGAAAGAGAGGAGGAGATTGGGAAAGAGAGGGCAAATAAAACAGCAAGGGTGAAGTGGGGGAGAGGAAAACGAGAGGCAAATGGCAAATAATGTAATGCGAGAGATAGGGATTGCGACGGGTACTTGGTATGGTTGACTTGCTTGCATGAGCCTCCCCGGCAACGGCGCCAGAAATTCTTCTTGCTACCTCTTGAGCACTGCGTTGGATTTCCCCGAAGAGGAGAGGATGATGCCGTAAAGTAGCGTAAGTATTTCCCTCAGTTTTTCAGAACCAAGGTATCAATCCAGTAGGAGACCACGCACAAGTCCCTCGTACCTACACAAAACGATAGCAACTCGCAACCAACGCTTAGGGGTTGTCAATCCCTACACGGTCACTTACGAGAGTGAGATCTGATAGAAATAATATTTTTGGTAGATAGATGTAAAGTAAAAAGTAAAGGCAAAGTAAAAACAAAGCAAGTAAATAAAGTGATATAGATTGATATGATGAGAATAGACCCGGGGGCCATAGGTTTCACTAGTGGCTTCTCTCAAGAGCATAAGTATTCTACGGTGGGTGAACAAATTACTATTGAGCAATTGACAGAATTGAGCATAGTTATGAGTATATCTACGCAATGATCATGTATATAGGCATCACGTCCAAAACAAGTAGATCGAAACAATTCTGCATCTACTACTATTACTCCACTCATCGACCGCTATCCAGCATGCATCTAGAGTATTAAGTAAAAACAGAGTAACGCCGTAAGCAAGATGACATGATGTAGAGGGATAAATTCATGCAATATGATAAAACCCCATCTTGTTATACTCGATGGCAACAATACAATACGTGCCTTGCAACTCTTTACATCCTTGAGTAAGGACACCGCAAGATTGAACCCAAAGCTAAGCACTTCTCCCATTGCAAGAACTACCAATCTAGTTGGCCAAACCAAAAGGATAATTGAAGAGACTTGCAGAGATAACTCAATCATACAAAAAGAATTCAGGGAAGAATCAAATATTTTCCATAGATATCTTGGATCATAAACCCACAATTCATCGGTCTCAACAAACACACCACAAAAAGAAGATTACATCGAATAGATCTCCACGAGAGAGGGGAGAACATTGTATTGAGATCCAAAAGAGAGAAGAAGCCATCTAGCTACTAGCTATGGACTGAAGGTCTGAAGTAAACTACTCACACTTCATCGGAGGGGCTATGGTGATGATGTAGAAGCCCTCCGTGGTGGATGCCCCTCCGACGGAGCTTGAACAGGCCCCAAGATGGGATCTCGTGGATCTGAAGGTTGTTGGCGGTGGAATTATGTTTTGGCTCCTGTTCTGATTGTTCGGGGATACGTAGGTATATATAGGAGGAAGGAGTACGTCGGTGGAGCTCCGAGGGGCCCACGAGGTAGGGGGCACGCCCAGGGGGGGCGCCCTCCACCCTCGTGACCTCCTCGGAAGCTTCTTGGAGTAGGGTCCAAGTCTCCTGGATCATGTTCGGTTGGAAAATCATGATCCCGAAGGTTTCATTCCATTTGGACTCCGTTTGATATTCTGCTTCTTCGAAATACTGAAAAAGGCAAAAAAACAGCAATTCTGGGCTGGGCCTCCGGTTAATAGGTTAGTCCCAAAAGTAATATAAAAGTGGAAAATAAAGCCCAATATAGTCTAAAACAATAGATAAAGTAGCATGGAGCAATCAAAAATTATAGATACGTTGGAGACGTATCACACACAAATAACAAATACTCGCAACCCGACGTGTTAAAGGGGTTGTCAATCCCTTTCGGGTACGGCGCCTCAAGTAGGCAAATAACGTGAGGTAAAAAGTGGTAGATAGGATAAATAGATTGCGGAACAAATAAATTACAGCAAGGTACTTTTGTATTTTTGGTTTAATAGATATGAAAATAAATATGATGAAAAGAGATCCGGGGGACGTAGGTTTCACTAGTGGCTTCTCTCGAGAAAAATAACAAACGTTGGGAAAACAATTATTGTTGGGCAATTGATAGAACTTCAAATAATCATGACGATATCCAGGAAATGATCATTATATAGGCATCACATCCAAGATTAGTAGACCGACTCCTGCCTGCATCTATTACTATTACTCCACACATCGACCGCTATCTAGCATGCATCTAGTGCATTAAGTTCATGAGAAAATGGAGTAATGCAATAAGAACGATGACATGATGTAGACAAGATCCGTTTATCTATTGCGGCAGATATAGATCTCATCTTGTTATCCTTAGTAGCAACGATACATATGTGTCGGTTCCCTTTCTATCACTGGGATCAAGCACCGTAAGATCGAACCCACTACAAAGCACCACTTCCCATTGCAAGATAAATAGATCAAGTTGGCAAAACAAAACCAAATATCGGAGAAGAAATGTGAGGCTATAAGCAATCATGCATATAAGAGATCAAAGAAGACTCAAATAACTTTCATGGATAAAAACATAGATCTGATCATGAACTCAAAGTTCATTGGATCCCAACAAACACACGTCCAAAAGACTTACATCATATGGATCTCCAAGAGACCGTTGTACTGATAAACAAGAGAGAGAGAGAGAGAGAGAGAGAGAGAGAGAGGAAGCCATCTAGCTACTAACTACGGGACCGTAGGTCTACAAAGAACTAATCATGCATCATAGGAGAGGCACCAATGGAGGTGGTGAACCCCTCCATGACGGTGTCTAGAGTGGATCTTGGTGGTTTTGGATTCTGGGGCGGCTGGATCAATATTTCGTCGACTCCCCTAGGGTTTCTGGAATATTTGGGTTTTTATAGAACAAAGAGGTGGTTCGAGAGTCACCCGAGGTGGGCATAACCCCCCAGGGCGCGCCTGGGCCTCCTGGTGGGTGCTGCTCACCACGAGCATCTCCTCAGGTGCTTCCTTGGCCCATTGGCTTTCTTCTGGCCCAAAAAAATCCTCCACGAGTTGCGTTGCATTTGGAGTCCGTTTGATATTGATTTCCCGCGATGTAAAAAACATGCAGAAAACTGCAACTGGCACTGGGCACTATGTCAACAGGTTAGTACCAAAAAATGATATAAAATGACTTTAAAATGATTGTAAAACATCCAAGAATGATAATATAACAGCATGGAATAATCAAAAATTATAGATACATTGGAGACATATCAGCATCCCCAAGCTTATTTATTGCTCGTCCTCGAGTAGGTAAATGATAAAAACCGAATTTTTGATGTGGAATGCTGCCTAACATGTTCATCACATTCTTTTCTTTATAGCATGGACATATGGACTTTTATATGATTCAAAGCAATAGTCTAGTTTTGACATGAAGAATTTAATAATCAAGCATACCAACAAGCAACCATGTATTTCAAAATATCAACACTAAAGCATGTTATCCCTAGCCCATCATGCTCAATCATTGATCCATTCGAAACACACTCGAATATTAGCTACACCCAATGCTCAAATACGATCATAGTGCCCCTTAGTTGGTGCTTTATAAGAGAAGATGGAGACTCAAATTCAAAATAAAAATTGCAAAAGTAAAAGAAAGGCCCTTCGCGGAGGGAAGTAGGGATTTGTAGAGGTTCTAGAGCTCATAGCTTAAATTGAGAGATAAACTGATTTTTGTGAGGCATACTTTTCCTACCAACGAAAATGACTTGGAGCATCCCAACACTTTCCATACTAGATACATCATAGGAGGTTCTCAAACAGAAAATAAAGTTTATTCCTTTTTCCACCATAATTTTTAGTTTCCATGGCTAACCGTATCCACGGGTGCCCTCCATACCAACACTTTCCAAGGAATTTATTATTTGACAACATAAAGTAAATTTATTCATTTCGGGACAGGTGTCGGCGTTCTGGGAACGGGGGTCCCCAGATTTGCCTACTTGTGGCCTACTGCGTGGCTCCATCAGTGGCCCAGTACGACCCGTCTTCATCAACCCAACACTCAAGACCCTCACGAGGGGCCAAGCCTCGTGGGGCGGATGACACAAGGCCTCCTCAGGAGTGGCCTCATGAGGCAGGCTCGCGAGGAGGCAAAGAGATCAAGGCAAGGGGTACCTAGCCAGCTGCCCATGACGCAAGCCATGACATCCTTGTTTCCCCTTTGGTGCAAAGGGGGCAAGCGCAGGCGCGGAGTACCGAGGCATCAGGCAAAGGTTTCCATATCGGTGCAACAAGGCCAAGGCCAGCAGGACGGCAGGATGGAGGTCACCATGGAGCCCAAGATGGCGTCACCACCTGCGCCTTTGGCAGGTGAAGACCACCTTTAGTTAGGATAGCCTGTACTAGATGTCCCCTTTCAAAAGGGCCGTTGTTGGATCCCTTCCCGCTCAATATTTGGGAAGAGGACCAAGGCCTCTATAAATAGGGCTAGCCACCACAGTAGGAGGGCATCTCATCCAGAGATGAATCGAATCCTTCCCAAGCATAACACCTCACCATCTCAAGAACACCCCTCCTCACGAGCATGTTCTTCCCTTGTACTGTTCATCATCAGCCCAAGAGGCAATCCACTGCACCACACACAGGAGTAGGGTATTACACCACAAAGGTGGCCCGAACCTGTATAAATCTTGTGTCTCTTGTGTTGTTCATCAAGCTAGCTCAGGGATCGCGGCGAGGTTGAGGGCGTGTTTCGGTAGGAGGAAATCTTCGTGCGCACCCCAGTGTTCGAACCTTAAGGGTTTTGCCGGAACCCGATATCCGACATTTGACGCGCCAGGTAGGGGTGCGCCAAAATCTTCCTTCCGCTGATCTGCGTCCCATCGCTTCGTCGCATCCATGTCGGACGCCCGCCGAGCCCGTGCCGAGCGCCGAGCTGCTCCCACCGCTCGCATCGCCCAGACGGCTCCTGTCGGCGGGCCTCCTCGTCGTTCTCCGTCGCCTGCCACCAACACCACCACCGTCCCGGTCGGGAACAAGAAGCAAGCATCTTCGCTACACCCCTCAGTGCGGTGGGAAGGCCGCACCGCCACTCCGTCGCTGACCGCAGCTGGCTCGTCATCTCACGCTCGTCGCGCCCCCACGGACGCGCAGGCCACGCTGCTTCTGGCACGTGAGCTCTTGCATTACCACCCCGTCGACGACCTCTATGAAGAATGGCTCGCTCGCATCACCGAGCTTGTCAGTGCCGCAGGGGGCTCTCCTGCGCCGTCCCTCTCGCTGGCTCGCCCTCCGCCAGGTACGGGCGACGCGGCTCAGGGAGCACCTCCACCACCTCTGCCTCAAGACGGTGCCCTGGATCCAACGCGCGCGGCCCCTGGGCGTGACCCACCGCATCCAGTGCCCGCGCGACAAGAAAGAAGCTGCCAAGAAATCCCTCAGCCTCAAGAAGGCGCCCCCGTGCTCCCTGCACCGGCGCAACAAGACCGCGTGCTGCTGATACTTCCATTTTACATCATGCTTTTATATCGATATTTATTGCATTATGGGCTTTTATTACACGTTATGTCACAATACTTATGAGTTTTACAAGGTTTATCATGTAGAGGGAGAATGCCGCCAGCTGGGATTCTGGCTGGAAAAGGAGCAAATATTGAAAACCTATTCTACACAACTCCAAAAGTCTTGAAACTCCACGAAAGTCATTTTTGGAATTAATAAGAATTATTGAGCAAAGAAAGTACCAAGGGGGCCCACAACCTGGCCACGAGGGTGGGGGGCGTCCCTACTTGGCGCGCCCCCCTGTCTCGTGGGCCCCCTGGTGGCCCTCTGGTGCCCATCTTCTCCTATATGAAGGCTTTTACCCCGGAAAAAATCATAAGCAAGCTTACGGGATGAAACTCCGCCGACACGAGGCGGAACCTTGGCGGAACCAATCTAGGGCTCCGGCGGAGCTGTTCTGCCGGGGAAACTTCCCTCCGGGAGGGGGAAATCATCACCATCATCATCACCAACAATCCTGTCATCGGGAGGGGGTCAATCTCCATCAACATTTTCACCGACACCATCTCCTCTCAAAACCCTAGTTCATCTCTTGTATCTAATCTTGTATCAAAACCACAAATTGGTACCTGTGGGTTGCTAGTAGTGTTGATTACTCCTTGTAGTTGATGCTAATTGGTTTACTTGGTGGAAGATCATATGTTCAGATCCTTAATGCATATTAATACTCCTCTGATCATGAACATGAATATGCTTTGTGAGTAGTTACGTTTGTTCCTGAGGACTTGGGTGAAGTCTTGCTATTAGTAGTCATGTGAATTTGGTATTTGTTCGATATTTTGATGAGATGTATGTTGTCTCTCCTCTAGTGGTGTTATGTGAACGTCGACTACATGACACTTCACCATTATTTGGGCCTAGAGGAAGGCATTGGGAAGTAATAAGTAGATGATGGGTTGCTAGAGTGACAGAAGCTTAAGCCCTAGTTTATGCATTGCTTCGTAAGGGGTTGATTTGGATCCACTAGTTTCATGCTATGGTTAGGTTTACCTTAATACTTCTTTTGTAGTTGCGAATGCTTGCAATAGGGGTTAATCATAAGTGGGATGCTTGTCCAAGAAAGGGCAATACCCAAGCACCGGTCCACCCACATATCAAATTATCAAAGTACCGAATGCGAATCATATGAGCGTGATGGAAACTAGCTTGACGATAATTCCCATGTGTCCTCGGGAGCGCTTTTCTCATTATAAGAAATTGTCCAGGCTTGTCCTTTGCTACAAAAAGGATTGGGCCACCTTGCTGCACCTTATTTAATTTCATTGCTTGTTACCCGTTACAAATTATCTTATCACAAAACTATCTGTTACCTACAATTTCAGTGCTTGCAGAGAATACCTTACTGAAAACCGCTTGTCATTTCCTTCTGCCCCTCGTTGGGTTCGACACTCTTACTTATCGAATGACTACGATAGTTCCCCTATACTTGTGGGTCATCAAGACTCTTTTCTGGTGCTGTTGCCGGGGAGTGAAGCGCCTTTGGTCAGTGGAACTGGGTAAGGAAACATTTATATAGTGTGCTGAAATTTTCTGTCACTTGTTACTATGGAAACTAATCCTTTGAGGGGCTTGTTCGGGGCATCTTTGCCACGACCAGTAGAGCAAAGAGTTGCTCCTCAACCTACTGAACCTACTGAAAATGTTTACTTTGAGATTCCTTCGGGTATGATAGAGAAACTGCTAGCTAATCCCTTTGCATTAGATGGAACATTGCATCCCAATTTACACCTTATCTATGTGGATAAAATTTGTGGATTATTTAAGCTTTCAGGTATTCCTGATGATGTTGTTAAGAGGAAGGTCTTCCCTTTATCTTTGAAGGGAGATGCATTGACATGGTATAGGCTATGTGATGATATGGGATCTTGGAACTATAAACGATTGAAATTGGAATTTAACCAGAAGTTCTATCCTATGCATCTTGTTCATCGTGATCGTAATTATATATATAATTTTTGGCCTCGCGAAGGAGAAAGTATCGCTCAAGCTTGGGGGAGGCTTAAGTCAATGTTATATTCATGCCCCAATCATGAGCTCTCAAGAGAAATGATTATTCAAAAACTTATGCTCGGCTTTCTCTCAGTGATCGCACCATGCTTGATACTTCTTGTGCTGGTTCTTATATGCTGAAGACTACTGTATTCAAGTGGGATTTACCGGAAAGAATTAAACGAACTCTGAAGATTGGGGTTCCGATGATGGTAAGGAGTCAGGTATGACACCTAAGTTTGATTGTGTTAAATCTTCTATGGATACCGATGCTTTTCGTGGATTTAGCGCTAAATACGGACTTGATTCTGAGATAGTAGCTTCTTTCTGTGAATCTTTTGCTACTCACGTTGATCTCCCTAAGGAGAAGTGGTTTAAATATAATCCTCCCATTGAAGTAAAAGTAGTTGCACCTATTACAGTTGAAGAAAAGACTATCACTTATAATGATCCTATTGTTCCTACTACTTATGTTGAGAAACCACCTTTTTCTGTTAGAATAAAGGATCATGCTAAAGCTTCAACTGTGGTCCATAAGAGTAATACTAGAACATATACACCTCCTGAGCAAATTAAAGTTGAACCTGGTATTGTTATGGTTAAAGATCTCTTGGATGATAATATAGATGGGCATGTTATTTACTTCTGTGATGAAGCTGCTAATATTGCTAGACCAGATGCTAAGATACATAGACCTGTTGTAGGCATGCCTGTTATTTCTGTTAAAATAGGAGATCATTGTTATCATGGTTTATGTGATATGGGTGCTAGTGCTAGTGCAATACCTCATTCCTTATATGAAGAAATTATGCATGATATCGCACCCACTGAAATAGAAGGTATTGATGTTACTATTAAACTTTTCCAATAGAGATACTATTTCACCAGTTGGGATTGTTAGAGATGTTGAAGTCTTGTGTGGGAAAGTTAAATATCCTGCTGATTTTCTTGTTCTTGGTTCCCCACAAGATGACTTTTGTCTCATTATATTTGGCAGACCCTTCTTGAATACTGTTAATGCTAAGATTGATTGTGAAAAGGATGTTGTTACAATTGGCCTGGGGGATATGAAACATGAGTTTAATTTTGCTAAGTTCCGTAGACAACCCCATGATAAAGAATTGCCTAGTAAGGATAAGATTATTGGTCTTGCTTCTATTACCGTACCTCCTACTGATCCGTTAGAACAATATTTTCTAGACCTCTGTTGGAAAAGGCAGTGCCTAGGAGTCGCTTAGGCATGCCTAGGCGCTAGGCAATGGACAAACGCCTCGCCTAGGGCATAAATGGAGGTCTAGGCGGGGCAAGCAAGGAATTGCCTACCCAAGCAAAAAATCATGCCACATACTGCACTGATATGCCAAACTGGATATATTCCAATGGCAGTAGATGGCAATTAACTTATTTATATGCCCTAAACTAATATCAACACCCATATAATAATCACAAATACACTACGAGTAAAAACTATATTACCGCCTAGGTTGCGCCTAGGGCGCTTAGGCACCGCCTAGGCACTAGGTGAAGGCCAACCGCCTTGCTTACGCCTACCGCTTTTTCCAACCTTGTTCTAAACCATGAAAATGATATGTTTATGAATGAAAGAAGGGAAATAGATGAAGTATTCCTTCAACAGGGTCCTATTCTGAAACACAACTTGCCTATTGAAATCCTAGGGGATCCCCCTCCACCCAAGGGTGATCCCGTGTTTGAGCTCAAACCTTTACCTGATAATCTTAAATATGCTTATCTTGATGAAAAGAAGATATATCCTGTTATTATTAGTGCTAACCTTTCAGAGGAAGAAGAGGAAAGATTATTGAAAACTTTGAAGAAGCACCGTGCTGCTATTGGATATACTCTGGATGATCTTAAGGGCATTAGTCCAACTTTATGCCAACACAAAACTAAATTGGACGAAGGCTCAAAACCAGTTAGAGATCATCAACAACGGTTAAATCCTAAGATGAAAGAAGTGGTAAGAAAGGAGATACTAAAGCTCCTTGAGGCAGGTATAATTTATCCCGTTGCTGATAGTGATTGGGTAAGTCCTGTCCATTGCGTCCCTAAGAAGGGAGGTATTACTGTCGTTCCTAATGATAAAGATGAATTGATTCCACAAAGAATTATTACAGGTTATAGGATGCTAATTGATTTCCGTAAACTAAATAAAGCTACTAAGGAAGATCATTACCCTTTACCTTTTATTGATCAAATGCAAGAAAGACTATCCAAACACACACATTTCTGCTTTCTAGATGGTTATTCTGGTTTCTCTCAAATACCTGTGTCAGGAGGACCAATCAAAAACTACTTTTACTTGCCCTTTCGGTACTTTTGCTTATAGAAGTATGCCTTTCGGTTTATGTAATGCACCTGCTACCTTTCAAAGATGCATGATGGCTATATTCTCTGACTTTTGTGAAAAGATTTGTGAGGTATTCATCGATGACTTCTCCGTTTATGGATCCTCTTTTGATGATTGCTTGAGCAACCTTGATCGAGTTTTGCAGAGATGTGAAGACACTAGTCTTGTCTTGAATTGGGAAAAGTGTCACTTTATGGTTAATGAAGGCATTGTCTTGGGGCAAAAAATTTCTGAAAGAGGTATTGAAGTTGATAAAGCTAAAGTTGATGCTATCAAAAAGATGCCATGTCCCAAGGACATTAAAGGTATAAGAAGTTTCCTTGGTCATGCCGGTTTTTATAGGAGGTTCCTTAAGGACTTTTCTAAATCTCTAGGCCTCTGACTAATCTATTGCAAAAAGATATTACTTCTGTCTTTGATGATGATTGTGTAGAAGCATTTGAAATACTTCCTTTGATCACTGCACCTATTGTTCAGCCACCTGATATTGGAATTTACCCTTTGAAATTATGTGTGATGCTTGTGATTATGCTGTATGTGCTATTCTAGGGAAAAGAGTTGATAAGAAATTAAATGTTATCCAGTATGCTAGTAAAACTCTTGATACTGCCAGAGAAATTATGCTACTACTGAAAAAGAATTCTTAGCAGTTGTATTTGCTTGTGACAAGTTCAGACCTTATATTGTTGATTCTAAAGTTACTATTCACACTGATCATGCTGCTATTAAATATCGTATGGAAAAGAAAGATGCTAAACCTAGACTTATTAGATGGGTTCCCTTGCTCCAAGAATTTGATTTGCATATTATTGATAGAAAGGGAGCTGAGAACCCCGTTGCAGACAACTTGTCTAGGTTAGAGAATGTTCTCGATGACCCACTACCTATTGATGATAGCTTTCCTGATGAACAATTAGCGGTCATTAATGCTTCTCGTACTACTCCATGGTATGCTGATTATGCTAATTACATTGTTGCTAAATTTATACCACCTAGTTTCACATACCAGCAAAAGAAAAAGTTATTTCATGATTTAAGACATTACTTCTGGGATGACCCACACCTTTATAAAGAAGGAGTAGATGCTGTTATTAGACGTTGTGTACCTGAGCATGAACAGGAACAGATCCTACGCAAGTGTCACTCCGAACCATATGGAGGACACCACGCTGGAGATAGAACTGCACATAAGGTATTGCAATCCGGTTTTATTGGCCTACTCTCTTCAAAGATGCTCATAAGTTTGCCTTGTCTTGTGATGAATGTCAAAGAATTGGTAATATTAGTAGACGTCAAGAAATGCCTATGAATTATTCTCTTGTTATTGAACCATTTGATGTTTGGGGCTTTGATTATATGGGACCTTTTCCTGCCTCTAAT
Organism: Aegilops speltoides; assembly: GCA_021437245.1. Lineage (NCBI taxonomy): Eukaryota > Viridiplantae > Streptophyta > Magnoliopsida > Poales > Poaceae > Aegilops > Aegilops speltoides. The sequence goes on along the minus strand of CM038145.1, from coordinate 276,788,376 downwards.
GGATACACACATATTTTAGTTGCTGTTGATTACGTTACTAAGTGGGTAGAAGCTATTACAACTAGTAGTGCTGATCATAACACCTCTATTAAGTTGCTTAAAGAAGTTATTTTTTCGAGGTTTGGAGTCCCTAGATATCTCATGACTGATGGTGGTTCAAATTTTATTCATGGTGCTTTTCGTAAAATGCTTGCTATGTATGATGTTAATCATAGAATTGCATGTCCTTATCACCCTCAGTCTAGTGGTGTAACGCCCTCGATGCGGCTATATCTCCCACGTGTCGAAGCACGACTTAGAGGCATAACCGCATTGAAAGCAATGTCGCAAGTGAGGTAATCTTCACACAACCCATGTAATACATAAGGGAAAGAGATACATAGTTGGCTTACAATCGCCACTTCACACGATTACATGATTAAAGCATTACATCATCCAGATACAATCAAGGTCCGACTACGGAACCAAAATAAAATAAGAACCCCAAATGCGACAAAGGTCCACGATCGACCCCAACTGGGCTCCACTACTGATCAACTAGAACGAAACAACACAAAGGGCAAGATCCTCAACGAGCTCCTCCTTGAGCTTGGTTGCGTCACCTGCTCGGTAACATAGGCACCTGCAAACTGGTTTTGGAAGTATCTGGTGAGTCACGAGGACTCAGCAATCCCATTACCATGGGTATCAAGACTAGCAAAGCTTAATGGGAAAGGAAGGGGTAAAGTGGTGAGGTTGCAGCAGCGGCTAAGCATGATATGGTGGCTAACAAACGTAAATAAGAGCGAGAAGAGATCAAGCGGAACGGTCATCAACTAGCAATGATCAAGAGGTGATCCTGAACACCTACTTACGTCAAACATAACACAGAAACCGTGTTCACTTCCCGGACTCCGCCGAGAAGAGACCATCACGGCTACACACTCGGTTGATGCGTTTTAATTCGGATCAAGTGTCAAGTTATCTACAACCGGACATTAACAAATTCCCATCGCCACATAACCGCGGGCACGGCTCTCGAAAGTTTATACCTGCAGGGTGTCCCAACTTAGCCCATGACAAGCTCTCGCGATCATCGAAGGAATAGACCTTCACCCGAGACACTCCGATCGGACTCGGTATCCGGTACATCAAGACATTTCGACAATGGTAAAACAAGACCAGCAAGACCTCCGGCGTGCCGACATCCCGATAGTAGCCGCACGTATCTCGTCTCGAGCCACGCCGGATGAGCAATCCGTATAACTAAAACCAGACCTCAAGTTTCCCTGAGGGGGCGCCGCAAAGGGCTCTAGTTTGGACCAACACTTAGACAAGCATTGGCCGGGGGGGGGGGGCTGAAATAAAGATGACCCTTGGGTTAATTACTCCCAAGGGAAAAGTAGGTGGTGGTGAGGCAAATGGTAAAAGGCAATGTTGGGTCTTGCTGGACAAGTTTTATTCAAAGTGAACTGTCAAGGGGGTCCCATAAATCACCCGACCGCGTAAGGAACGCAAAATCCGGGAACATAACACCGGTATGACGGAAACTAGGGCGGCAAGAGTGGAACAAAACACCTGGCATAAGGCCGAGCCTTCCACCCTTTACCAAGTATATAGATGCATTAATAATATAACAGATATTGTGATATCCCAACATAACCCTGTTCACCATGGAGAAATCTTCAACTTCACCTGCAACTAGCAACGCTATAAGAGGGGCTGAGCAAAGCGGTCACATAGCCAAACAACGGTTTGCACAGGAAAGGTGTCAAAGGTTAGAGGTTCATGGCAATATGGGATGGCTTGACAAGCAGGTAATAGGTAGCGCAGCATAGCGAAAGAACGAGGCAACTAGCATAGCAATGATAGTAGTGAGATCCGAGGGTAGCGGTCATCTTGCACGAAATCCCGCAAGGAAGAAGAACGAGTCCATGAAGAAGATGAACGGATGAAGCCGAACCAAACGTAGACGAACGAATCCTCACGATCGCAACAAAACGGGAACTATCGAGAAGAAGCACACAACATAGGTAAACACACCACACATGAACAAGGCATGATGCACAACAAGCATGATGCATGACCAAGCTACATGAAGCTACTCATGGCAAGAGATGATGCAAACAAGAACAACACATCAAAGCAAGTTTAAATGAGGCCGGAAACAACATATAACAATTCCGGTAAGTCCTCATATGCATATTTCGAAATTAGTCCAGAACTGAATAAACCTTAAGTTGAAGTTGTTAAACAGCAAGTTAAGATGCACCAAGAGAATCTACACGAAATTCTAGTCAAGTTACATATAAAGTTCATTAGATTCGGAGCTACGGCCTAGAAGATATGAGCAAAACAAGTTAAGCATGGCATTGATGCAAAATGCACCCAAACATCAAGCAAACACCTCAAAACAAGGATGCAACATGATAATATGAAACAACATGCAAAATCAAGCAAGTTTCATATATATCACACTCAAAACGGAGCAACGGTTCAACACATGCACACTACAAGTCATAGCAACAATCTGTCCAAAACAGCAACTAGGCATCTTACAAGCATCAAAACAACATGCTACAGCACCCCAACATAATAACAAAAGGCATGGGAATGAAGTACACGTAAAGCATAAAAAACATGAACACTGTTCTATCTCCAGAAACAACTAGAAGATGCTCAAAAAGACATGGAGATATCGCAAATAATAACAGTTTCAGACTTTAGCAGAAATAACATCAGGTTGCAATGTTTAGAGCAAGCAAACAACATGTTACAGGAACATATCATGGCGAACAAAGGCATGGCATGAATCTACTAATTGCATATATGAAAAGACCCTTACTGACCATAAGCCAAAAAGGCACGGAAAATATGATGGCACCCATGTAAACATGGCGAGTTATATTACAGATTTATACATGGCAGATACAACGATAAGTAGGCATGTTCGTGAGCTTAAACCAATCACTACAGAGCAATATATGGCATGGCAAGGTAACAAACAGTAAGAAGGCATGTTTATGAAGCTAAGCATGGCAAGATCAAGTTCATAGGGTGCATGGATCACTAGGAAAACACATGGGAACAAGTGAATCTAATGATAACCGGCTGACAAACAACATTTTCAAGCAACTTTGGAGCAAGATATGAACATGTTCCAGCAGGCTATAATTGCAACCAAGGGCATGAATGGATATAGCATGACATGTACATCAAAACATGTTTATAGAGCATCTCCATATTATGCATAGAATGATTACTAGAAGCATGTTAACATGGCATCAAAATATAACAGAATCTGTCAGGAAAACAGCAACACCAACTACCCTACTTTACAAGCTTGATACACTCGGCCCAAAAATCACAAAAATACAAGGTCAATACCTCTGGAAAGATGGCATGACAAAGTCCAACATTCATGTAGAGATCATACTCATAGGATGCACACATAAATCATGGCAAAAATGTTAAAACAGCAAGTTATAACAGCCAAAGAGATTAACATCAACATGCACTCTTCCAACAGCATTTCGGGCATCAAGATGAGCTCAAATGAAAATGATGCAATGGAATGAAATGATGTACTCGTCGAGGCGAACAATTTGACATATTATACGCGCACACCGGAGCTACGGATGCAGAGATGTGATGGTATGAACATGGCATGAAAATGTTCAAAATCTGGGACTTAGGCAAATTTTCACCTCGCGGGATTTGGACGGAGAGATCCCGGGACGGACGGATCCGGGATGGGGAGACGTGTTTGGTTGGAGGGGCGGGTGGATCTCATCCACCCGTGGCGGATCTGGCAGGAGGAGAGCTCCGGCGAGCTCTCCGGCGAGGCGCGCTTGTGTGGCGGCGGAGGCGGCGGCGGCCGCTTGCATGGAGGCGGAGGCCTCGGCGCGGCAGCGGAGGAGATTTGCTTGCTGGGAGACGGGCGCTGCCTCCGGCAAAGCGCTGCCCACGGTGGAGCTTCGGCGGCGGGGCCGCGGAGGCGCGGGCGGCGCCGAGGCGACGGGCGAAGCGGTGGCGCGGATCCGGCCGACGGCAACGGGCGGCGGGCGAGGGAGAAGGCTGGCGGGCGAGGGCGGCGGAGGGCGGGGCCCGTGGTGGCGAGGCCGCCAGGCGAGGCAGTGGCTGTGTGCGGTGTGCGGCCGGGCGGCGGAGCGGGCGGCGGCGATGGGCTCGCGGGCTCAGCTGGCTCATGGGCTGGCGACGCGCGTGGGTGGCCGGGTGGCCACGTGGCGACACGGGGTTGGGCGCGGGGGCGGCGACGCTGAGGTGGTAGGCCGGGATTGGCCGGAGTGAGGTGGCCGGCGGACGTGTCCGGCTCCGTCCGGACATGTCCGGCGGCGCGCGGGGGAAGAGGCTAGGGTTCATCTGCGCGAAAATTCCGGGGGAGACACCTATTTATAGGTAGAGGGAGCTAGGAGAGTCCAAATGAGGTGCGGTTTTTGGCCACGCGATGGTGATCGAACGACCGAGAGCATGGAGAGGAGTTAGAAGGGTTTTGAGCCACTATGGAAGGGGTGTTGGGCTGCAACAAAAAAAGGGCTTTGCGGTTACCCGGTTAACCGTTGGAGTATCAAACGACCTCCAAATGGCACGAAACTTGACAGGCGGTCTACCGGTGCTATACCAAGGCCGCTTGGCAAACCTCAGGCCATTCCGAGAAAGTTTAATACCCGCTCACAACAGAGAGAGAAGAAGGACGCAGGGGACATAGGAGCGCCGGATTGCAAAACAGACAACGGGAAAATGCTCGGATGCATGAGATGAACATGTATGCAAAATGAAATGCACATGATGACATGATAAAATGCAAATGATGACATGGCAAAGTGCAACACGCAAGCAAATGACATGGCAACGACGACGAATAACTGGCAGACAACTGGCGCATCGGATCCGGGGCGTTACAACACTCCACCACTACGAGAGGATCTCGTCCCGAGATCTAGGATGGCACCGGAGGGAAAATGGAAGAGGAAGAGAAGAGGTAAAACTAAGTTGCTTCTTTGACCAATGAGTGAAACCACGAACCTTGAGAGGTTGAGAAATTTAAAAGAAAGAGTACAACAGAGATGAACGAGATTGAAAACAATCCGTTAGAAAAGAGGAACAAGGAGTATTATGAGAACTTGACGGTTGCAAAGACATGAATCAAGAGTTTAATGGACAAGGTAGAATTCGAAACCACTCCGGTTAAAACAAGATGGGAGAGGAAGAAGATTGAAATAATTTGGGCAGCACTCCGACTGAAAGAAGAAGGAAAACTTGATAATATGAAAAGAACTTGAAGAGATGACACAACACTCCGGTTAAATGGATAAGCACGAAAAACATGATCCTCACAATTCAAGATGATGAGTGAAAAGAGCAACATCACAATGCCTCCGGAAGAACGAAAAGAAGATAGATCATTGGGATAAAGGAACGGAGAAGAAAATGACAACTTTTGCCACAAGTGAGCTTGGAAAGCACCCTTCCAAGCAGGTTACAACGGGGTTGTTGGGAAAAACCAACAACAAAATGAATAAGCTTGTAGTGGGCTTATGGAAAATATCTCAAAACTATGAGGTGACAACCGGCCACTAATGGAAACAATTGATTGGTTGAGATCAATGAAGATAAGAGAAACTTCTTCCACCAAGTGAATAGAGAGTAAGCTTGGGTCATGCATAATCACCACAAATAGCAACAACCCTTAAGGAAAGGCTTTAGGTAAAATATGACACAAGATAACTCCAACGAAGAAGTTGATTGGTCGAAAAGATCTCTTGAACGAAGAGAAAAAGATGGATTTAGAATACCTCATTCTTGACAACAATATGAATCATGAAAAAAGAAGGAAATTGTCAAGAGTGACATAACACCATCTCAAAAGATAAGATAGAAGAAATTGCACTTCGAAATGCAAGAAGAAGAATACTTGAACTCCTCAAAACAAAACATGTGTTGGGCACCATGTTTAATTTTGAGTATAGCTTGGCTGATCTTAACTTCAAGAGAAATCTTGAAGAATAATTGAAGAATGAAAAGAATCCTTGACGAACCACCATGTAGAGCCTCCATGAAGAACTCCGGTAAACAAAAGGAATGAAAAGAAAGAGAAATTGAAAACACAAGGTGAATCCTTGCAATGATTTAGATGGATCTCCGTTATAATTAGAGCTTGGAACTCCGGAAAAGAAAAGATGAAGCATCTCAAACCGAGAATGTGATATGATGAACAACTCCGGAAAGAAGAAACTAGATCACTTGGATGAAACAAGAATAAGAATTATGTTATGCGTATCCTTCACCAATTTAAATTGGTGACAAACAACGGATTTGACATACCACTTATTCTCGTAGAAAGGATTAAAAGAGATATATCAAAACTTGAGAAGGTATTCAACGAACCACCGGTAGGATTGGAACAACAAATGAATTGATATGATGAACAAGGAAGAGAGATCTTGAAAGAACCACCGTAAGAATTGAAAAAGAGAGTAGCAAGGGCACAATTCAGCGGAAAGAGTTTGAAAACGAATGAAGATACTTGAAGGGATTTAGATACATGAGAATGAAGAGACCATGAACTCATAAGAGGTTATTTGAACGATTCATTGATGGGATTTGGAGAACGATAGCTACACGCTGAGAGTAAAGAATTATGACCTGATGGCCTTCGGAAGAAAGAAATGGGAAGAACTCACGAAATGCTCCGGATGGGTGAAAAGAATTCCCACAATCGAAAACAATTATGAGAGGATGGCATCAAACTAGAACCATGAAGCTTGAAGAGAATAGAGCAAGATTAAAGAGAAACTCTTCTTCGGTCTTCAAATGATGACAACGAGAAACACCACCAAGAATTATTGAGGCACACTGGAAGAATCAAAAGCGAAGAGGTTGAGCCAACTATGAAAAGAATTTGAAAGATCTTGGAGAAAACATTTGACTGATGATAACTCATTCTTACGTCAAACTTGGAGAAGAATTTGGGAATGGCTCCGGGAAATTAGAGGAGTCAGGTAAGATCCTGGGAAAAAACCTGTGGGTTAGGGCCCACTCAAAAGAACACCGTTGAAAAGATTTAAAAGAGATGTTGCACCGGTTGAATTAAATGACTTGAATGAGATACCAATCTCGAAAGAGCTTGAACGAATGCAGAGTGGAAACACGAATCTTCGAGATATCTTGAGCACTCCGGAATAACAAATAGCGAGAAGTAGAATGATAATGAGGTGCACCGGTATGAGAAGATATTGAAATGAGGAAAAAGGTATGATCAACAAAACTTGACTTGAATCCACCGGAGAAGAAACAACAATGAAGGATGATGAACTTGAAGCTCGTGAGCATCTTCATGGGAAATCACCGGATAAGAACATTGATTGAAAAGAATGAAGAGACTTCACATGAATAAATGGATACTTGATTAAGAAATCTGTGTCCTTGAAGTAAAAGGGTGGGAGGGCGGGAAAACAAAGGCAACTTGGGACGGATGAAACAAACACCGTTGAGAAGAAATGATAATTGGTCTTGCTAATGTTGAAGTGATCGGATCCACTTGAAGAGAAACACGCCGGTTGAAAAGGATAGACATGACAATCTCGATTGTCGAGAAGGATTGGTATTCACATCAGAGTATAAGGACACCATTTCGGAAAGGTATGGAATCAACACTTGACATCGAAGCAACTCGAATACCACAAATAAAACAAAACAAAGGATTGGCTTGCAGAATAAGCCGGAACAAATACATATGATAGAGATTTACCCAATCCCATATCATACATCTGTCGGAAGATATTCTAGGAGCTACTTGAATTCCCACCTATAAAACTCCCGAAACTTTCTGGTTATGTAATCTGGTGTTGGGGATACAGGGGAAGCAATATATCTCACCCAAACTAACAATCCCTACATCCAGCTGTATCCATCCGTCAACACATAACCAAGAAACCTTCGGAAATCGTGTACCTCAACCTTGAAAAGCATCCGTTATATGAGTCATGGCAATACTCCGTACTCACCTCGATCTTGGGTTAGCGGGGTTATCTCACCAACAACTGCATAAAAGAGATTTTCGATGTCGGCGTACTAAACTTAGGTATTCCAGAACTGCAATGATAAAGTTATGACGACAACACCTCGGAGCTCAACTCCCCGGGACACCTCCAGTAAAAAAACCCCTGCTGACGGGAGGCACCAAGACAATGTTGTCATCATAAAACCATCGGAACGATTCTAAGATACCCGCGTGATCCTAAAAAAATTTAGTGAAATTTGAGAAGAGAAGAGTCAAAACTCTCGTCGGGAGACCTCACCAGAGCGACGAAGGACCGAGGAGTAAAAGAATTCTAACTCTCCGATATATATAATCCTAAATGACTCAAAACATTTTTCTAGACACAACTCGACGCTAAAAACGATCAAGCAGTGGGGCTCCTAAGGTCGGGGAAGGCTCTGATTACCAACTTGTCACGCCCTCGATCCGGCTATATCTCCCACGTGTCGAAGCACGACTTAGAGGCATAACCGCATTGAAAGCAATGTCGCAAGTGAGGTAATCTTCACACAACCCATGTAATACATAAGGGAAAGAGATACATAGTTGGCTTACAATCGCCACTTCACACAATTACATGATTAAAGCATTACATCATCCAGATACAATCAAGGTCCGACTACGGAACCAAAATAAAATAAGAACCCCAAATGCGACAAAGGTCCACGATCGACCCCAACTGGGCTCCACTACTGATCAACTAGAACGAAACAACACAAAGGGCAAGATCCTCAACGAGCTCCTCCTTGAGCTTGGTTGCATCACCTGCTCGGTAACATAGGCACCTGCAAACTGGTTTTGGAAGTATCCGGTGAGTCACGAGGACTCAGCAATCCCATTACCATGGGTATCAAGACTAGCAAAGCTTAATGGGAAAGGAAGGGGTAAAGTGGTGAGGTTGCAGCAGCGGCTAAGCATGATACGGTGGCTAACATACGTAAATAAGAGCGAGAAGAGATCAAGCGGAACGGTCATCAACTAGCAATGATCAAGAGGTGATCCTGAACACCTACTTACGTCAAACATAACATAGAAACCGTGTTCACTTCCAGGACTCCGCCGAGAAGAGACCATCACGGCTACACACTCGGTTGATGCGTTTTAATTCGGATCAAGTGTCAAGTTATCTACAACCGACATTAACAAATTCCCATCGCCACATAACCGCGGCACGGCTCTCGAAAGTTTATACCTGCAGGGTGTCCCAACTTAGCCCATGACAAGCTCTCGCGATCATCGAAGAATAGACCTTCACCCGAGACACTCCGATCGACTCGGTATCCGGTACATCAAGACATTTCGACAATGGTAAAACAAGACCAGCAAGACCTCCCGTGCCGACATCCCGATAGTAGCCGCAGTATCTCGTCTCGAGCCACGATCGGATGAGCAATCCGCATAACTAAAACCAGACCTCAAGTTTCCCTGAGGGGGCGCTGCAAAGGGCTCTAGTTTGGACCAAAACTTAGACAAGCATTGGCCCGGGGGGGCTGAAATAAAGATGACCCTTGGGTTAATTACTCCCAAGGGAAAAGTAGGTGGTGGTGAGGCAAATGGTAAAAGGCAATGTTGGGTTTTGCTGGACAAGTTTTATTCAAAGCGAACTGTCAAGGGGGTCCCATAAATCACCCGACCGCGTAAGGAACGCAAAATCCGGGAACATAACACCGGTATGACGGAAACTAGGGCGGCAAGAGTGGAACAAAACACCTGGCATAAGACCGAGCCTTCCACCCTTTACCAAGTATATAGATGCATTAATAATATAACAGATATTGTGATATCCCAACATAACCCTGTTCACCATGGAGAAATCTTCAACTTCACCTGCAACTAGCAACGCTATAAGAGGGGCTGAGCAAAGCGGTCACATAGCCAAACAACGGTTTGCATAGGAAAGGTGTCAAAGGTTAGAGGTTCATGGCAATATGGGATGGCTTGACAAGGGGTAATAGGTAGCGCAAACATAGCGAAAGAACGAGGCAACTAGCATAGCAATGATAGTAGTGAGATCCAGGGTAGCGGTCATCTTGCCTGAAATCCCGCAAGGAAGAAGAACGAGTCCATGAAGAAGATGAACGGATGAAGCCGAACCAAACGTAGACGAACGAATCCTCACGATCGCAACAAAACGGGAACTATCGAGAAGAAGCACACAACATAGGTAAACACACCACACATGAACAAGGCATGATGCACAACAAGCATGATGCATGACCAAGCTACATGAAGCTACTCATGGCAAGAGATGATGCAAACAAGAACAACACATCAAAGCAAGTTTAAATGAGGCCGGAAACAACATATAACAAAGTCCTCATATGCATATTTCTAAATTAGTCCAGAACTGAATAAACCTTAAGTTGAAGTTTTTAAACAGCAAGTTAAGATGCACCAAGAGAATCTACACGAAATTCTAGTCAAGTTACATATAAAGTTCATTAGATTCGGAGCTACGGCCTAGAAGATATGAGCAAAACAAGTTAAGCATGGCATTGATGCAAAATGCACCCAAACATCAAGAAAACACCTCAAAACAAGGATGCAACATGATAATATGAAACAACATGCAAAATCAAGCAAGTTTCATATAGATCACACTCAAAACGGAGCAACGGTTCAACACATGCACACTATACAAGTCATAGCAACAATCTGTCCAAAACAGCAACTAGGCATCTTACAAGCATCAAAACAACATGCTACAGCACCCCAACATAATAACAAAAGGCATGGGCATGAAGTACACGTAAAGCATAACAAAACATGAACACTGAGCTATCTCCAGAAACAACTAGAAGATGCTCAAAAAGACATGGAGATATCGCAAATAATAACAGTTTCAGACTTTAGCAGAAATAACATCAGGTTGCAATGTTTAGAGCAAGCAAACAACATGTTACAGGAACATATCATGGCAAACAAAGACATGGCATGAATCTACTAATTGCATATATCAAAAGACCCTTACTGACCATAAGCCAAAAAGGCACGGAAAATATGATGGCACCCATGTAAACATGGCAAGTTATATTACAGATTTATACATGGCAGATACAACGATAAGTAGGCATGTTCGTGAGCTTAAACCACTCACTACAGAGCAATATATGGCATGGCAAGGTAACAAACAGTAAGAAGGCATGTTTATGAAGCTAAGCATGGCAAGATCAAGTTCATAGGGTGCATGGATCACTAGGAAAACACATGGGAACAAGTGAATCTAATGATAACCGGCTGACAAACAACATTTTCAAGCAACTTTGGAGCAAGATATGAACATGTTCCCGCAGGCTATAATTGCAACCAAGGGCATGAATGGATAGAGCATGACATGTATATCAAAACATGTTTATAGAGCATCTCCAGATTATGCATAGAATGATTACTAGAAGCATGTTAACATGGCATCAAAATATAACAGAATCTGTCAGGAAAACAGCAACAGCAACTACCCTACTTTACAAGCTTGATACACTCGGCCCACAACTCACAAAAATACAAGGTCAACACCTCTGGAAAGATGGCATGACAAAGTCCAACATTCATGTAGAGCTCATACTCATAGGATGCACACATAAATCATGGCAAAAATGTTAAAACAGCAAGTTATAACAGTTTCAGCAGATTAACATCAACATGCACTCTTCCAACAGCATTTCGGGCATCAAGATGAGCTCAAATGAAAATGATGCAATTGAATGAAATGATGTACTCGTCGAGGCGAACAATTTGACATATTATATGCGCAAAACGGAGCTACGGATGCAGAGATGTGATGGTATGAACATGGCATGAAAATGTTCAAAATCTGGGACTTGGGCAAATTTTCACCTCGCGGGATTTGGACGGAGAGATCCCGGGACGGACGGATCCGGGATGGGGAGACGTGTTTGGTTGGAGGGGTGGGTGGATCTCATCCACCCGTGGCGGATCTGGCCGGAGGAGAGCTCCGGCGAGCTCTCGGCGAGGCGCGCTTGGGGCGGGCGGCGCAGGCGGCCTGCGGCCGGGGAGGCGGAGGCGGAGGGCATGGCAGCGGAGGGAGTTGCTGGTGCGGGGGAGACGGGCGCTGCCTCCGGCGAGGCGTCGCCCTTGGGCGGAGCTTCGGGCGGCGGGGGCGCGGAGGGCGGCGGCGCGCCGAGGCGACGGGCGAGGCGGGCGGCGCGGATCCGGCCGACAGGCAACGGGCGGCGGGAGAGGCGCCAGTGGCGAGGGTGGCGGAGGGCGGCGGGGCCGTGGCGGCGAGGCCGCCGGAGGCGGAGGCTGTGTGGTGTGGCGGATGGGGCGGGGCGGAGGCGGGACTCGACGGGCTCGCGGGGGGCGCATGTGTGATGTGGGGTGGCTGGCGGCGCTGGTTCTGGTGGGTGGCTACGCTGGCGACGCTGGGCAGGCGGGGCGGAGTGAGGTGGCAGGCGGCGTGGCCGGAGGAGCTCCGTCCGGACATGTCCGACATGTGTGTGCTGGGAAGAGGCTAGGGTTCATCAGCGCGAAAATTCCGGGGGAGACACCTATTTATAGGTAGAGGGAGCTAGGAGAGTCCAAATGAGGTGCGGTTTTGGGCCACGCGATCGTGATCGAACGACCGAGAGCATGGAGATGAGTTAGAAGGGTTTTGGGCCACTTTGGAAGGGGTGTTGGGCTGCAACAAAAAAAGGGCTTTGCGGTTACCCGGTTAATCGTTGGAGTATCAAACGACCTCCAAATGGCACGAAACTTGACAGGCGGTCTACCGGTGCTATACCAAGGCCGCTTGGCAAACCTCAGGCCATTCTGAGAAAGTTTAATACCCGCTCACAACAGGAGAGAAGAAGGGGACGCCGGGGGACATAGGAGCGCCGGATTGCAAAACGGACAACGGGGAAAATGCTCGGATGCATGAGATGAACATGTATGCAAAATGAAATGCACATGATGACATGATAAAATGCAAATGATGACATGGCAAAGTGCAACACGCAAGCAAATGACATGGCAACGACGACGAATAACTGGCAGACAACTGGCGCATCGGATCCGGGGCGTTTCAAGTGGTCAAGTAGAATTGATTAATAGAGAGCTCAAATTAATTTTGCAAAAGACTGTCAATAGATCTAGAAAGAATTGGTCCAAGAAACTTGATGATGCATTATGGGCCTATAGAACTGCATATAAAAATCCTATGGGTATGTCTCCGTATAAGATGGTATATTGAAAAGCATGTCACTTACCTCTCGAACTTGAACATAAGGCATATTGGGCCATTAAAGAGCTCAACTATGACCTCAAACTTGCCGGTGAGAAGAGGTTATTTGATATTAGCTCACTCAATGAATGGAGAACCCAAGCCTATGAGAATGCCAAGCTGTTCAAAGAAAAAGTTAAAAGATGGCATGACAAAAGAATACAAAAGCGTGAATTTAACGTAGGTGATTATGTCATGCTATTCAACTCTCGTTTAAGATTTTTTGCAGGAAAACTTCTCTTTAAATGGGAAGGTCCTTACGTTATCGAGGAGCTCTATCATTCCGGTGCCATAAAAATCAACAACTTCGAAGGCACCAATCCAAAGGTGGTGAACGGTCAAAAAATCAAAGAGTATATCTTAGGTAATCCTATAAATGTTGAAACTAATATTATTGAAACCGTAACCCCAGACGAATACATAAGGGACACTTTCTAGAACGTTTCAGACTCCGAAAAGGAATAGGTACATGGTACGGTAAGTAAACCGACTCCAAAACAATTCTAATGGCAATTTTTCTCCGTTTTGGAATACTAAAGAATTTAGGAAAGCAAGAAGTATACCGGGAAGGACACAAGGCCTCCACGAGGGTGGAGGGCGCGCCCACCCTTACTGGTAGCACCCTCTGCCTCGTGGGCACCTCGTGTGCCTCCCGGACTCCGTTTTCTTGCACAATACTTCTTTTGGTCGGTAAAATTCATTATATAATCTCCCGAAGGTTTTGACCACCGTATCACGCAAAAAATCTTCTATTTTCGTTTCGAGCTGTTTTTCTGACAGATCTAGAGCACCATGATGTTTCCATGCGCTCCCAAGGACAAGTTTTTCGAGAGGGTTATCAACCCCTATCTCGCAGAGGTGCTGCAACACCCTCAAACCATTGAGATGCGTGAGGGGGTGCTGCACATCCGCGATGTGGAGGGACCAAGGCGTACTGGAAGCGTGGAGATAGAGCTCGAAGCTATGGAACAACAAGTTTTCAAGTGCCAAGGGATGGTGGAGTGTTGACTCAACACCAACCAGATGATGATCGCGGAGTTCACCAACAACCACAAGCTGGATGCCAAGAACATTGGGGAGACCATCTTCAAGCTTCATGAGAAAATCGAGCATCTCCAAGCCCAGATCTATGACCTGCAAAACCAAAACTATGAGTATGAATATAGATTCAAGAGGATGAGTTTGGCTGCAGATTTGAGGATCCCGGAGACTCGATCATCATTCTATGATGGTGAGCCTATGCCTTGGAAGACGGACGACAAGCCTACATCATCAACAACTCCTTCTTCACCACCTCTGAGGACATAATCACATGGGTATGGGCACTCCCCTTGGCAACTGCCAAGCTTGGGGGAGGTGCCCCGGTATCGTATCACCATCACACTCCTATCTTTACCGTTTTACTTAGTTCGATCCTTTGGTAATATCTAGAGCTAGTAGAATAAAGTTTTGGTATGAATTAGTTTTGAGTTTTGCTTTGTGATCCTTCTATGTAATCGAGTCCGTGAGCAATATAATAAAGATTAGTGTTGAGTCAAGGGCTTTGCTATCTTGCTATGATCTTGAGAAAATAGAAAGAATAAAAATAATAAAAGAGTTCATATTAATCTTATGGATAGTAATGACTTCACACACAGAGAGTATGAGGCTTAAAAGTTGTTGAGAGTTGACGAACATAGTTTTGGTCACACTAGGAAAAGGCTTGCTAGTGGCGCACCTGTTTTGGCCGTTAATGGCGCACTACAGGTGCGCCACTAGCATCATGCCACTAGTAATTAATAGTAATGGCGCACTCCTGGTGCGCCATTAGTATACCAGACAATAGTGGCGCACCAGGGAGTGCGCCATTAGTATGTCACACGGTGCGCCATTACTATGCCTCCCAGGGGGGCATATTTACCTTGTGCTCTGGCTTACTAATGGCACACTTGTAGATGATGCGCCACTAGTGTGCTTATTGCAGTGCGCCGCTAAAGTGCAGAGTGGTGCGCCACTAGTATGAATATTAGGAATTTTTCTTTTCTTTTCTGATATTTGCACAGGTTACAAAACATATTACTGCACAGAATATAGACAGCACAACATATAAACATCAGATTTATCGAATACAATAGAAGATTAGTCTCCGAATACAATTCATCATATTAGTCTCTAAATTTAAAATACCGAACAAAGTTAGAACATTACAAGTCTCGAGACCGCGAGTAGCGAGTTTGTCTTCACATTACAAGTCAATATAGATCATCTAAACTACCATCACATAGAAGAGAGCTGCGGTCATCACGATGAGCATCATCGCGATGAAACTGGTCTTCATCCGGTTCCTCCAACGCTCCCTCCTCTCTCCCGCTAGATAGCGCGCATATCTAACTTCCGCCTCCTCCCTAGTGGTGTACCCTTTGTAACTGTTACCGCTGAAATGGTGAACCTGTCTCCGACACTCCTCCCAGTCGTCATAGACTCCGGGAACCTTAGCCTTGTACACGACATACGACGGCATCTCTATGCACTAGCCAAACAAAACGTGAGTAGCAATTCACAAACAATACATAAGCAATATAGAAGTATGCAACAAAAGGATCGGAAGAGAAAAGCAACACATTAATAGCACGATTCACGGTCCTACTAATAAATAGCATCGATTACATATAAATTGAATGACTGTCCAAACCAAAGAGACATAAAAGTTTATTAAAGTTTAATATTACAACATGAGCCAATCGATGTTTCAGAACTACATAGCATCACTACTTTCGACTCGACTCAGGGACCAGAGCATGGATGAAGCCGCCGTCTTTCGTGATGGTCATGAAATCGCGGGCGTTGTTAGCCTGCATTTGTAGTGTTGTTTCTATCTCACTGTTGGACGGTTGATATCTGAGGTAGAACTGCCCCGACGTACGAAGGACATCTTGATGGATGATTTCCGCAAACTCCGACTAGATACGATAGAATTCTTGTCTGATGTCCGCGTCCTGGATTCCCGACAAGCGCGTGGCCCAATCTTTGAGATTATTTGGTAGCAGAAGGTGATTATGGTCCTGTACAATCGCCCGCATGTGATGGAGGGTGTAGTAGGCATCCTTCTGACTGCCAGGCGACTGCTTGATGCAGGGGAATGTCGTATTGTGGGTGAACACGTGCTTGCCGTACCTACGGATTGTCCTGCTGAAGGTGCCTCCAGATCTGGCATAGCCGGGAAAACATCATCAAGAACTTTCTTGATATTTGTGTAGTCTTTCTTCGACTGACGGACCGAGTCGAAATACGTGGCCATGGAATATTTCGGGCTTAAGAGGATGAGTGTGCAATGTGTGTCACTGCACAAAACACGGAATGTTAGAAAAAAAAGAACAATTGAAATCTAAGAAATCATATGTTATGGGGCGGTGAGGGGATGACTTACTCGGGAAAGTAAGGCACGAGGAAGTTATACTTATCTGGGTTTGCCAGAATGGCGCCTTCAAGGTATGAGCTCGCGACTTGCCGGTCCCTAGCACTGCCCAAGATCTTGGCACACATGTAGAAGGGGTCGACTATCACGATGTCCGGGGTCTTGTCTCTAATGATCCGCATCTCCATACTCAGCAAAAATAACCGAACGAAGGTGTAGTGCAGCGGATGAAGGATAAACATAGCGAAGACGTCATCAAACCGCAGGATGATAGTACCCCCGATGGCGCTATCCACAAAGCCCTTGCCCTCTGGTACATTGGCCATGAAAACCGGGTATGCCACATCATTCTCGGAGAGACGCCGCTTCTCCAAAGAAAGAACACTGTCATCCAGACTCCGCATAGCACCGGTTGCAGCATTGAGAAGATTAGTCGGTAGCATCGGCCTACCCGCCACATGCACCCTGCTCGAGATATCCTTAGGTGAAGGTGGCCCGTCCTGAGGACGAATCGTACTCGGTGCTGGCTGGCTCGCACCACCATTGTTATTATTTCTTTTCCGTCCCTTCTTCTTCTGCTATAATGGAATCGAGTTCTGCTCAGAGACCGCCTTCTTGAGTGTGTTGGGGCTGATAATATTTCGCACCTCGGCTATCTGAGGCTCGGTGAAGGCGGCAGCTGGAGGCGTCTCCTGAGAACTGAACGCCAGATGATGCCTGTTGCAATTGGGTTTCTCCGCGGTACCAACTAGATCACGGTCGTCTTTTGCAGGGTTGCGTTCTTGAGAAGGAGGCCCCAAGAATTCGTCACTGTACCCATGTTCGGCAAAGTACTTATTGACATTGGTAAATGTACCATCGTCGTCGTCATCATCGTACGGATCCTGTGCCATATGCATGTCCGGATCCTGTGCCATATGCATGTCCGGCATGTCCGGTAGCGTTGCGGCGGTCTTGCCATGGCTTGGCGCCGGCACGACTGGCGGTGTTGTCTGTGGGATGGCGTCCCCCGCCCCCAAACGAATCTGGCTCTTCAGCCAAAGCAGGGCCAGCTTACGCAGGCGCTGAGGGTCATCACATCATCTTCGTCGGCCCCAGCGGGTCGAAACGGAGGTAACAAGTCGTCGCAGCCTGGCAGCACCAGAACCAGTTCAACCCTATACACGGTGGGTGGCATCGGATTACTGTGGAACATGGGGTTGCCCAGTTGAATGATTCTGCCCTTGGCAACATCGATCAACTCGCCGCCCATGAAGTGCAGGAGAGTGCATGGAACGTCGGCGCGGGCGGCCTGCGAAAACTTGTAGGGCGTCAGGAATGCCCAGTCAAGGGCAAGGAGGTGAAGTCATCGACCGAGAGGCTTAGTTACTGTGATGGCGTCGAGGTCGGCTAATGTCGAGGCACCGCCAACGGCGGCGCGTGCAAGTGACGGAGGGGCCGCTTTCTCCCGAGGTGCCGGCCGACGTATTCTTCGCACACCCGGGTGCATAAGCTCCAATGCCCGCGCCGGTGCCGGAGACACCAATACCGCCTTCACTGGAGACACTAATGGCGCCGCCTGCGCGTTGTGCGTGTTGCTGGCCGTGAAGCTGGGAACCAGGGGCGGCCCCTATTGGCCGCCTGCAATCCATGCCCGCAGCCCCTCAATCAAGGTAGACACAATGGCGGTGAGCGTCGTTCCCAGTTGGTGTTGCACTTGCTCTTGGACCATCTCCGGAATCCGCGCCACTTGTGCCTTGAGTTCTTGAACCTCACGCGACTGGCTTTCCGAGCTGGTCTTTCTCTCCTTTCACCCACCAGCGTTATAGTATGACTACCATTTCATGGACAAGCCTTTGCCGGCCACACGACCAGCTGACGACGGCTTACTGAACTTATCCTTGTTTTTCATTATGTTCAATGCCCTATTTAAAGTGTTGTCCCAAGGGGAGCTCTGAGACGACCCCGCGCTACTGCTTTCAGTGTCCTGCAGAAGGAACGTGAACCATTTAGAAATTTCGCTTCATTAATTAGAATGCAACCATATGGAGCTAATTATGTGGGGGTGTATTCCTTACCAGAACATGCTCAAGTGCCTTGGTCTTCGCATCCGTGGTAAGCTCCTTTGTTACCGGGTCCACCTTGTACCGGGCCCTGACATAGTTCCTAGTCTGCTTGTCACGGTATTTCTCGAAGTGGGGGCGGTAGGCCTTGCTCGGCACGCTCTGCGTCCTCCTTGTCCCATATAGGTTCTGCCACCTTATAACCGCCGGGACCGAGTTGGTGGACCCCTAAGTTCAAGTCTCGCATATCTTTCCCCCACTGACTTGATTCCACGGTTGCGCTGCTCTCGCACTTGATCTTGAACTCCTTGTAGTCATCTTCGCTGATCGAAGGATTTTTCGCCTTGATCTTCTCATAACTATCACCTTTGTCAATCATTCTCTTCACCGCGCCTCTCCATGTAGCCAGGGCCGTGCTCATCTTCGTGAGGGCGGCACTGTTCACTTTATTCCTTGAGAGGCGTGTGTTTGCGACATCACCGGGGAACTTGTATCGTTTGTGCAGCTTCGTGAAGAGGAGGTTGCGCAAATTCCCTCGGTCAGGATGCCTTAGGTTCTCAGTGTTGATCAAGACGGTGCTCCGGAGAATGCACCCGAGCTGAACCGCGCACCCGTTGACTAATTCTTTGGGCACCGTTGGATGCCCCTCGGAGGACACTTCAGTAAATTCCTCCTTGACGGTGCCGAGCATGTTCGGGCGCCGGTCCTTCCGTTGCCTCTTCGGTTGGCTGCCATCTGTGCGTGCACTGCCATCGTCAGTGGTGGCATCCTCGGCGGCACCATCAGTGGTGTCATCCCCGACGCCACTAGGGGTTGTGTAGTCAGTATCGATGTCTTCCGCAGCGTCCTCATAGCGGTGAGGTTCTTCCTCCATCTCCTGGGACAGCTCCCAGAATGCCTTGCCGCCGAACCACCTGCCTCATCGTTGTGGGCCATGTTTCGCTCTAAATAGGAAAAAAGTTTGGTCAAAAAGTTGGTTATTGTCAAGGAATAAGATCTCTAAGTTGACCAAATAGCCTAATTCTCGAGGAATTCGTTGTTAGTGTGTTGTTGCTAAGGTCCAAGTCCCTTCCTAACCCCCTTCTTCTTGTCTCCTCTCACTATCTCTCTCACACACATGGCAAGCAAGGGTGTCTAAGTGTGAAAAAATACTAAACTAATCCAAGGGCTGAAAATTGATCATCAGTTTTAGATTGCAGTTTTCTTTCTTGGGGCTTTGGTGTGCGGTACAAAAATGAATTTTGGAAATCTACAGAATGAACAAGCCAAGGGCTAAGCTTTTATCATTTAGGTTTTTATCGACACCGAGGCACCCTAAAAGCCAAGGTTTTATCATTTAGGGTTTGACTCTTGGCTAACCAACCTCACTTCCTCCTCCTCCTCCTCTTCTTCATCGCCGTCTTCCTCTGATTAAATGGATTTCGAGGATGTAGGTGGATTCATTTGTATATATGTGTATATATACACCTACACTAACTACTAGCCAGCCAGTGTGTTTAGACTAGATCGGGGGGTATTGTCTTCTTTTGTGTCATTTTCATAGTTTCTTTCTAATAACAGTGGATGAGGAGCTTGATTGGTTACTTTAATGGCGGTCAGGGTCAGGTAGGGGAGGTGGGCAGGCGGGACAGGAGCGAGGTCAACGGCTCGTGGATGGCTCACACGTGGTGCCCCTAGCTCCAATCGTGAGATTATGCAGGCAAATAAACAAAGAGGATTTACCTAAGTGATCAGGACTAATCACACCGCTGTCACAAGTCAGAATGAGCTTTGAACAAAGGTGACTATTTCATGAGAGTTACTGACTGACATCAAGAGCCAACTTTAGAACGAACGACTATGCAACCCAAGTCGTAGGCCTATCTATCTATCTATCTATCTATCTATCTATTATCTATATAGGGAAAACATATTTACAAGTGGAAGTAGAAAATGGTGTGTCGATGACTTGCTCAGATGATTAAGAGTTAACTAACATTAAGAATAAAGGGGCAGTTGATCCTACTTAATTAAGTACTAAGATACCCCGACCCATGCATTAGTCGCAAGTACCCCATATGTCCTATTTTTAGCAAAGTCATGCTAAAATTCACGGAAAATTTCAGCATGACCTTTGCTGAAAATAGGACATATGGAGTACCCGAATTTGCCGGAACGGAAGTTAATCGACATTCCAGCAAACTCAAGGGCCTCTCGTGGTACGTGCAAAATCATTATCCAATGAAGGAATTGCACCGCACACTGCTGCCAAAATCATTATCGACATGCTGGTACTGTGTTTCTCAAAAAACATCTTGCAAAGAGTTGCACCACACACTGCTGCCTAAATAGTTTAAGCAATACTAAAGCATTAAACACATATGCTGAATGACAACTCCAGAAGCAAAGCATGGGCTAGGACAATGACAGCACTGAACCACAAGCCCAAGCCTGTACTTAACCAGGACCAGGTCCATTAAATCCTCAAAGACCATGAAATGGAACCAGCTGCTATTGTAGAATCCACAATCCAGTGTCACTGATTGAGTCATGGGAAATGCCAAGTCTCATAAATATCAACTAGTACCATTGAGATCGATTTTAATAAAAGTAATATAGTAAAATAAACAGTTAAGTCCCATAGGTGAGCAAGAAACTTTGGTCTTCTAGTTACAGTCCTACAGAACAAAGCTAACATAATTCTAGATGCCGCAAATCATGTCCAGAAGATCAAGATCTAAAACCACACATTTATGTTCAAAGAGCAAATTAGGAACATTTTGATACATAGCAAAACAAGGTACATCTGAAGATGCAGCAGACTATGAAGAAAAGAAGACTGTAATACAAGAAGATGATTGTCGCTAAGGTAAGAGAAACCATCTGCGACCACCACTGTAAGTAATAGAACGATTTAGTACAATTCTGAAAATACATCCAGCAAAGCATGTTCATTGAAAAATAGAAATGCAAAGCACAAGTCCTAAAGCATTAGTGGTAGCTAGTAGGTGCAGATTAGTATATCAACCATAACTTAATTGCCTATGGACTCGGGAAAATCCCCATGACAGTGACAGATTTGTGTACTCTAGACAGTCTGAGCTGCGTAGGCTGCAGTCAAAATGTATATAAAATGCATGACATGCTTGATAAAATGTATAATGATTGCACTTGACATGCGAATCACTGCAGTGCAGAACTCGAGAGAATGAAGGTATCTACTATGCTATGCAGGCCTCCCATGGGCTCACAAGCTCTGCCCCCTGATTGAAGTCCTCAACAACTTCATACTACATCAATAGAACCCAGAAAAGAGCATGGTGGAGTACTCACAGAAGAGAGCCTAAAGGGGCAGAACTTGGGCTTCCCTCTCTTGCCACACTTGACGAGATGCGCGCCCTTCTTTAGAGCAACAATGGCCTGGATAATAAGAGGAAGAACCAATCCATCAGAATCAGATCACATTCTTGGCTCATCCTACCCAGGAATAATATGGAATCTGCGGACGCCTCTAAATCTGACCAGTTTTGAGGTAAACAGAGAATGGTCAAGCAAGAGTACTGTAAAAAAGCATTTCAAGCCTTGTAATAATCCATAGTCTAAATCAGCCAAGAAATCTAAGAAATGGTCGCGGGCGCCGGTGGTGGGAAGGTTTGGGGTGGCGGCGGTCTGGTGGAGGGCACGGGTGGATTGGGCATGATTTGGGGCGGCAATGTCTGGTGGGGTCGGGGTGTCGGGGCGATGGGGCGATGGGCAGCGAGGCGCCGGGGCGTTGGGGGCGGCGGTTGTCTGGTGCGGCGGGGGCGGTGGGGGTCAGCAGCGGGGGCAGCGAGCACGGGGACGACGAGCACGGGGGCGGCACGGGTTCTAAATCGAAGGGGGAAAGGGTGGCGAGGGAGGAGCTCACCACGGGGCTTGTGGACACCTCGGTTGCCGCGGGGATGGACCGGAGCAGCGGTGGCGACGGCGAGATGGGGTCGGTCGGAGGAAGAAGAAGTGCTCCGGCGGGCCACCTCCTCCTGGTGGATGCGGGCCTCCTCCTCCTAGTGCTCCGGTGGCGACTCGCGGCGGAGCGGGCGCTGGGGTCGTCGAGTCTGGGAGGCGGCGGGGCACGGGCGGGCGGCGGTGCAGTGGGTCGGGCAGCGGCGGCGGTGCATGGGTCGGGCAGCAGTGGCTTGATGGAGTGGGTCGGTCTGATGGGGGGGGCTGGAGAGATGTGAGATTGGGGCGTAGGTGATTGGGGATTTTAGTGGGAGGGGGATTAGCAATGGTGCACCTCCTAGTGGTGCGCCATAAGTAACTTTTTTTGATAGCAATGGCGCACCACCTAGGGGTGCGCCATTAGTAACTTTTTTTGATAGCAATGGTGCACCTCCTACCGGTGCGCCATTAGTAATTTTTTTTGGATTTTTAGTTGCATTCATTTGTGAATTGGTAAAACATTTAGGAAGTATTACACTTATGATTGCTTCTTTAGTATTTGGTTCAGTTGGACTCCCAAATAAAAGAAGGGTTAATACTAACTAAATAAATTATTACATTTAAGTACTTATCAATTAATTAAACTTCTGGGATATAATTTTTATTTTTTCATATGTATCATTGATTTAATAGTTCACATACAAAAAATTTATATTTTTGTTGGATGCAAAGAAACAAGCTAGTGGTCATGAAAAGTATTGTAACCATGAACCTTTTAGCAATGGCGCACCCTTCCTTGGTGCGCCATAAATACCTTCATAGCAATGGCGCACCCTTCCTTGGTGCGCCATTACTAACTTTTTTTTTGGATTTTTAGTTGCATCTAATAATTTTTGAAAACATTTATGAATGTGGGAAAATATTTATGAAAAATATCATCAGATTTCAAAACATTTATGAAAAAATATCATCAAATTTGTTATTTGAATTATTATTTTTGGATTTTTAGTTGCATCTACTAATTTTTTAGAAAACATTTATGAATATGAAAAAATATCATCAGATTTCAAAATATTCATGAATTCAAAAAGTGCTGCCCATTTCCATATGTCGAAATACAATCGAGAAATGAAGGCTACAATTTAAATACAATCGATCTTAGCTAGCTATCTGTTCACAATCTTCTTGCCCTTATTTTCGCAAATGGAGTTCTTCTCTTGAACGGACGTCCTTTAGGTAGGGTGGTCCTGCTTCTTCTTGTGGTGTATCTTTGGTACTTCATAAATCGTCGTCATGTTCCATATTCGGTCGCCCGTGCTTGTCAAGTCTTGCTCATTGGCGACTCCATCCATTCCGATGATCTTCCTTTTGCCTCTCCTCACGACAACACGACGGGCTTTGTGGGTCGGTAATGAAGAAGCATTGGTCCACTTGGGAAGCCAGTACCCATGGCTCATTTTTTGCGGTGACGTTTGCGCCGCATGATCTTGGATTTGGCTTCGGGTATAACCATGGTGGTGAAATACCGGTCTTCTTTTAGGACGCTCTTGGCCCATCTGACACGAAACATCGGGACCTTCTCTCCAGCGTAGCTCAGCTCCCATATCTCCTCGATCCTTCCGTAGTATCTGTCCTTGTCTTTACTGGTGTAGGATTCCATTGTTACCCTGGAGTTCTGATAACCATTGCTCTTCATGTCCTTTCCCTCGGTGTAGAATGTGTATCCGTTGATATCGTACGCCTCATACGTCATCAGGTTGTGCTCGGCGCCCTGTGACAAGGCGAATATGAGTTGTTCTTCCGCGGAAGAATCCTCATGTAAAGGGTACGACAGAAGCTTCTCCTTGAACCAACGCGTGAAACATGAGTTGTGCTCTTTGATTATATCTCTGTCCGTCCTCTGTTGGCCTCAGTCATTGTACGTCTTCTCAATAAAGGTTTTGTGCTCACCACCCAAGGATCGACCACGTCTATGTGTTGTAGCGCGACTAGGTTTTCTCTTTCAAAGTCGGCGAGTCGACCCTCGAAGTCGACATGCATTTTGCGGTGACCCTCACGGTGAACCCATCCAGCGAGCCCGCCGAGGTGCGTGTTGACGGGAAAACCAACGGGATTCTCGATGCCTAGATAATTTGTGCAGTAGGAGATGCACTCTTCGGTCAAAAAGCCCCTGGCTATGCTTCCCTCTAGACGTGACATGTTGCAAACGTATCCTTTGATGACACCATTCATCCTTTCGAACGGCATCATGCTGTGCGGGAACGTCGGCCCGAGTTGGATGATATCCTCCACTATATGGACCAGAAGATGCACCATAACATCGAAGAATGCGGGCGGGAAGTACATCTCAAGCTCGCATAGTATCACCACGATCTCTTCCTGTAGCCTTCTGAGTTGCCTCACGCCAACCGACTGACGAGAGATGACGTCGAAAAAGTTGCATAGGCCAAATAGCATTTCACGGACGTGCGCATCCATGATCCCACAGATTGCAACTGGTAGTATCTGCGTCATTAGCACGTGGCAGTCGTGAGACTACATCCCGCTGAACTTCTGCTTCGCTGAGTCTAGGTATCTGCTTATCTTCCCCTCGTAACCATAAGGAAGTTTTACTCCTACGTGGCAGGTGAAAAACTGCTCGATCTCCTCCTGACCTAGAGTGAAGCACGTGGGAGGGAAGTCATTTCCGGTCTTCTTGGCCTTTTTGCCTTTGCGAAGACTTTCCATGTCCTGCTTCGCCTCATCATCATCATCATCATTAGCGTGAAGCTCCTCCTTGATGACCATTGATTTCAAGTATGCCCTTGCTTTCGGCCCATCTTTGGTCCTCTCTGGCATGTTGAGCAGGGTAGCAAGCAGACTCTCGCACACGTTCTTCGTGATATGCATGACATCAAGGCTGTGAGGCACACGGTGGATCTTCCAGTACGCCAAGTCCCAGAAAACAGACCTCGTTTTCCATACCTTCAGCAGCGGCTCTGGCGCCTTTTGCTTCTTTCCCGGTTCTGGTGCCTTTTGCTTCTTTCCCGGCAGTGGGCAATCTTTCCAATTTTTCAACAGCTCGTCTATTTCCTCGCTGCTCCTCGTACGCGGGCGTCTTCGGGGTTTGGTTTCACCATCGAACAGATCCTTGCGTTTTCTCCATGAGTCATCATCGTGAAGCCACCTTCGATGTCCCATGAACACGGTTTTCGAAGACCCGGGATCTCTATCTAGCTGGCAATATGTTGTGTCATCCATGCACCTGACGCATCCAGAAAATCCGTGGACCACCTGCCCCTCGACATATCCGTAACTGAGATAGTCGTGCACCGTCGTGAGCAGTGTGGCTCTCATAGGGAAATATTTTTTCTCTGTGGCATCCCACGTATTGGCTGGCATTTTCCACAGCGTGTCTAGCTCCTCTTTTAGCAGCCCTAGATACAGATTGATGTTGTTCCTTGGTTGTTTCGGCCCTTCCATTAGCATACTCATGTGAATGTACTTCCTCTTCATGCACAACCGGGGGGAAGGTTGTACATCCACACAAACATAGGCCAGGTGCTATGTGTGCTTCTTTGGCTGCCAAACGGATTGAATCCATCGGTGCTCGCGCCCAGCATGATGTTCCTTGGATCGTTCCCAAATTCTGGGTGTTCGAAGTTCAACGCTTGCCACTGGCTCGCATCCTTAGGGTGACTCAGCATCTTGTCTTTTTTATTTATCTCCGGATCATTTGCGTCATCTTATCGCTTCTTCTCCTCCCAATCCGCGTGCCAACGTAGGAGCTTTTCTAGCTTAGGGTCCGCGAAATACCACTGCAGACGAGGAGTGATCGGAAAGTACCACACCACTTTTCAAGGAGCTTTCTTCCTCTTCTTGTATTGAGTGACGCCACACTACAAAAAAATACACTTCCGTGATGATACGTGTTTGTCATAGTAGGTCGCGTTTTTTGTCATGCATGTACATCCATGACGATTTTATGACAGAATCAAGATAGTCATACCTGTGCTGTCGTAGAAGTGTTGCATGACATTACCAAAATTATCATCACGGAAGTGTCCACTTCCATGACGATAAATCACGCGTCATAGAAGTGCTTTCGTCAAGGGTGACCGACACATGGCATCCACCTTAACGGAACACCGTTAAGCTATCGGGTTGGGTTTTGGATCCGATAACTCGTTAACAGCCCCAACCAATGGGAAATTTCCGCGTGTAAAATTCTTATTGGCCGGACGAAACACGTGTCAGCTCGTCAGTGGGCCAGATAGGCGCCTATGATATGTCGACACGTGCCACGGCCCACCACTGGCCCATTTAGCTTACAAAGCCGGCCCGTTTGACTTGGTCAAAAGTTAACGAGCTGGCCCATGAAAAGCCTGTTAACGATCTGTTCGCAAATAGCCCATTTTACGGCCCGTTAACTCACGGCCCGTTAGGCCCTAAAGGAAATCGGCCCAACAACATCATGTGGGTCGTTGAATATAACACCAGCCCATTTCACTTTCGGCCCATGTATGACCCACGACGTCTTTCGGCCCATGTATGGCCCACGACGTCTTTCGGCCCATATGAGGCCTTCGTATCTTTCGGCCCTTTACAGGCCCACGGTGACTCTAGCCCATAATGAACAATAATTTTCTTTGTACCCGTTAACGGCCCGTGATTTACATGGGCCGTTTCCAGCCCGTGTTAGCTTTCGGCCTATTGACGTCCCATACGTTTTTGGGCTCCTTTTCGGCCCTCGATTACTTCCGGCCCATTACTGGCCTGTTCCCCTAATGGGCCAAATTCAGCCAATGGCAAGAGTCGGCCCGTTTCTGGCCTGTTAACCCGTTGCACCATTTCCAGCCCGTCCTATATTCTGGCCCATTAACGACCCGTTATGCCTGTGACAGAATTAAGCCTTTGCTGTCCTACGGCCGTTAACAGCCCGTTACCGTGCTGGGCCGATACCAATTACGCCCGTTTACGGCCCATGTAGACCCATTTATCCGACGGCCCAAGGCCCACCGATTCTACGGCCCTCTTGGAGGCGCATTTATCGACGGTCCGTAGGAGACGCATGGATCCTATGGCCCGTAGGAGACCCATGGATCCTACGGCCCGTATATGGCCCATGGTTGTTGCAGCCACTAGCAAACCAGGGAAAAAGAAGACTAGGAAATAAATAAGGCCGAGACTAACGCTAGGCTATTAAGGCGATTGCACAGATTACATCCACTCAGCATCAAAGATCGCCACCAGTGCAAATATAGGGAACACCCTACACTATACAAAAATGGCTTGTTGTTTTCTTCAGCCTGTGGCTGCATGTCAAGAATAAATTTTGTATCACACCAAAAAAAATTACAACTATATAACAAAAGGAAGGTTGGCATAAAACTTAACAATCTAGCACATAAATGCACCACCGGAAGTTCAGAAGCTCAGTTCATTTGACCTGACTGTTACGTTTTCATGTTGTATTGTCCGATGGAGCACCATAACCCTCGCGTTCATTTCCCTTAGGCTCCTGAACAACATAGCAAATGTCTGATAGTCTGGTTTCAAAACCATGCATATCTTGACGACATCGAACAATGTCTCTCCTTGTTTCACAAAGGGTCTCTGTTAGGGAATGGACTTGTGTCTGGAGCGCAGATACAACATTGCTTTGAGCTTGCATATCTTGATCATGAGGCAGTTTGGCCGATATTGCCTTAACAACCAACCCAGTATTACGCAGGAACGTGCTTTTGGCACTGTTAGTGGACAGGTACTGACCCACTGCAGCAAGAGCTGACATTGCGTTTATAGTTGCCTCGCCACCTTCAAAAGGTGGTGGTTCCACTATTTTTTCCATAGATCGCTGAAAAGTTGAGGTTTTACATTAGTAGTACCAGAACAGAAGATATTAAGGAGGCAGCAAAACCAAACAAAATAGCTTTAGTCTATATATAGAACTTATTCTGGTGAACCCATGTAAAATATTACTTGTATTTTATTGCAAAGTACATAATAAAACCAGGTTCCAAACATATGACCATGTACCATCGCTAATGTATTGTCTATTTCTTCACATTGTATTGAGGGCTAAGGATAAAGAGACGAAGTTTATAATATGGTAAGCATAGTATGACATCATTCATATCACAAAACAACTGAGAACAGACAAACATGCAATTGTAACGTTGTGTGGGCAAGTCCAGCACGGAACTAGATTACGGGTCAAGATCAAAGGAACATCACTCCTCTCTTTTAAACCTTGTAAGGTGCAATGATACGCTAAGACAATTGTGTATAAAATTGAAAAGAGTAATAGACATTGGCTGCAAACCATGCAGTTCAAGGCACAAGTCAGAGTAAGTAGTAGTTAAAAGGCATGAGGATTAAGGACTTACAACAGCGGCTTTGACTGGTGTAGTCATGCCCTTCTTCTTGCTGGTGTGACAATCCTTGAAGATCTCCACGGCATTTGGTTCAGGTACTTTTTGGTCCTTGCGGGCTTTCCTATGCATTTCGAACAAGTCAATATAGATCTGATAATATGGTACAACGAAAAGAGTGAAACAGTAGCTAATTACAAGAGCCTCGCAGTGTGCAATATAGCTACAAGATCCTGTCATATGTTGGAATTTCACTTTCGTACGGTTGGCCTTGTTCTTTGAACAATTCACCTACAAGAAGATAGATTTGTGTGGCACATGCGTAAATAGGACTTCAACATGTGATCTGATCACATATATATAATGTACCTGATACTTCGGATCAGACCAATGTTTAACAAGGCCCCTCCAGTCTTCATCCGATATATTTTCCACTGGAGATGTTTGGGAAAGTTCACTGTTAGCCTTGCCTTCAAAGTGAGTTTTCCTCAAGTTATACCGATACTGTCGTAGAGCAGACTTGAAAACATGGGTGCAAGCTTGTCTGGGTGCATCATCTTGTCTATCCAACTTGAACCTCATTTGTTGAAAATTATGGGAGTCTCATTATCAGCAACCTAGAAAGTATGGGACAGAGCAAGACGATATTACTAGTTTCCATACATAACCATACTTACAGATAAATGGTCGAGGAAGGTGTTGAACTGGGTTTCATCTTTGTCATTCCTGTACTGAAGACACCTAACGGCAACCGCTGCCTCTGATACTAACTTGGATGACTCTGTAGCATCATATGGCCGTTTTAAACCTGCCTCAAAATGGATCTCCATTCTTCCTCCTCTAGATTATGTTAACCTATCGAGCAATATCTCTGATGTTTGTTTCCTCTTGCGCCTAGGTGCTAGTCAACGAACAGAAGTGTTAGTGTACATCAAACTGTGAGACTACATATAAAGAAGCATGCAATTGTAACTTGACTCCAGCAACTACCTTCTTGCTGTTGAATCTCACAAGGTTCATCTGATATTGCCAACTCGTCTTGTGTCAAGAGTGCTTGGGAAGTAGTGTCAGGTGGCAAGGGAGCATGGGAACGTGCTGCTAGCTCAGTTGAAGCACGATTAAATCGTGCAGCTGGTAGTACTGTGGTAGGTGTTGCAAGAACTAGGGATGTCTCTGCTTGTTTGGTGGCAGCTATTTGTTTCTGTTTGGCTTTTTTGCAGCTCGTGTAGCATGGGATGCCGTGTTTGTAGAATTTTCCGCTGGACTTTGACCTTCTATTGCACCATCAGTACCAGCAGAATCTGCAGGATTCATTCGCTTCTCATTCCCTGCCATTCTATGTTTCTTCCTCTTTCTCTGTGCCATGTTAAGTCAAGCCGACAAGAAAAACGAATAACAATTTAGTTGTTCAGAACAAATTAATGCGTGATGTAGACGAACTGAACTTTGATGTTAGACAACCACATGATAGGAGGATGTAATATGTTTGAAAAACAGGATGGAAGAGATAACCAGAACTATTATGTGTAAACTAAGAAGAAGACATTTCACCAAATTAGAAGCAATGCAATGGAAGGTATACACCATATGAAAGATGCTACAAATATGGCTCTGCCAAGTTAACCGTGTCTCATCATAAATGGCGTTTAAACAAATGTGAAGCAGTACAAGAAATAAATCATATGCAAGATGCAAACAACATCACACTACCATGTTAGAGGTCTCTCGTCATTAGTGCCATTGCATATTAACAGCATTGCATATTCACAGCTTATGATGTGTAAACTAAGGAGAAGGCATTTCAACAAATTAGAAGCAATGAAAGCTAGACACCATATGAAAGATGCAACGAATATCACTCTACCAAGTTAAAACTGTCTCGTCATAAGTGCCATTTCAACAAATTAGTAGTACAAGCTAGAAAAGAATGTGAGATGTAACCTATATCACACTCCAAAGTCAAACGTGTCTTATGATAAGTGATTGTTGCAGGGTTACACAATAGTAGTAATTTGATGTAAGAACATGGTGTGATAGACAGATATTGTATGTTCTAGAAACAAGCTGACGTGTCTTATTCAAGTATAATGTGTAAAGTAAGCAGATGGAATTCAACAAAATTAGAAGCAATACAAGCTAGACATCACACATAACATGCAACCACATATAATAGTGCCAAGTTAGAGGGAGCACCGGTGATGGTGCACTAGGGGAGACGTGCTCATCATAAACACAACTTTGTTGAGTGTCTATGCATGTGTTGTCTTGGAAATCATCTTGGGGGTGTGGAGAGTAGAAACTGTAGAGGCCCTCCGTTCGGAAGGAGCACCTTTATCCGCTGCCTTGCTAACTTCCTTCCGCTTTATTGATTTTGAATTGTCAAGTAAAACCGACAAGAAAAAGCAATAAAATTCTCTCTTCAGAACTCATTCACGTATGATACTAACAATCACTACTTTGATGTAAGGCAAACACATGATACCAGGATGGAATATGTACAAAAACAAGACGGCATGGCATGTTCACAACTATTTGTGTAAACTAAGCAGAAACCATTCCAGCAAATAAGAAGCAATGCAAGCTAGACACCACATGAAAGATGCAACCAATATGACTCTGCCAAGTTAAAAGTGTCCCGTCATAAATGGAATTTCAAAAAATTAGAAACAACGCATGCTATAAATCATATGAAAGATGCAACTAATGTCGCACTGCATATACCAAAGGTGTCTCGTCATATTGATTGATGCAGGATACAAAAAAAAACAATAGTTTTATGTAAGGACATGCTTAATAGACAGATGTACTATGTACTAAATACAGGAAGGCATGTCACATTAACAGGTATAATGTATAACCTAAGCAGACTAGCACATGCAGTTTAACTAGATTGGAAGAATTACAATCTAGACACCACATGCAACATGCAACCACATATCACGCTGCCAAGTTAGAGAAAGCACCTGCGATGCTAGTGTACGGGAAATGCTGTAATCAACTACAGAGCTACGTTCACTATCTTCATCTAGCATTTCTATTTCTTGAGAATCATGTCGGGAGGCTGACACTGCATTCTTTAAATGAGGAGTAGTCCCCTTGCCTGCCTGCCTCATCATAAGTGATTGTTGAGGGATACACAAGAACATTAGTTTGACGTAAGAACATGGTTAATACACAGATATACTAGTATGTACCAAAAACAGAAAGGCATGTCATATTCAAAGGTATAATGTGTAAGCTAAGCAGATGCAATTTAACCAAATTGGAAGCAATACAAGCTAGACATCCGGCTGGAGTGGTGAGCATGATCATCTAGGACCTGAGAGCCTGGTGGGAGGCGGGCTGCTTCGCCACCATAGTAGTTGGCTTCCAGGTGATGCCTAACTTTGTTGGGCTTGTCAGTGGCTCGACCAGTGCCCTGACTAGCTATTTGTCTTCTGGTGCTCACGGGATGGTGGTTCATGTAAAAAAATATCTTTCCTTTCGAACACAAGCTAGACACCATATGGAACATGCAACCACATATGACACCGTGAAGTTAAAGCAAGCACCTGGGATGGTGGTTCATTGCGAGCGGGGTCATCAACTCCAGATCTACGTTTACCGTCTCCATCTGCTGACACTACACCCTTTATAGCGCTGTAACGTGTCGTGCCTAACCACGAAGAAAGCTGGTTCAACTTATCTCTTTTATTTTTTGCTTCTCTTTCGGCAGACTCTGAAATACCCTTGCATAAAAACACAATAGTAAGAGTATGGGTGAAGTGTGTGCAGAACTAGTGCACTGTAAAAGTAGCAGATAGCAGGTGGCTGAAAAATAGATGACAGGAGACATATGATAGCTCTACAACATTGCATGGCAAACAAAATTAGATTCTACTCCATATGATTTTGTAATATATGAGCACAGGAAATGCAGGTACTCCTCCAACACACCACCACATGTGGTCATATCTAAGATAACAGTCGACTGAAAATAAATAGGTCAGTCGATTTTTTTAATGAATCCGATCTATAAGGAATGGGAAGATGGCCTTCGTCTACCTCTCGCCAGTCACTGTTGACGATCTTTCTCGAACCGCCAGCGACCACCAGCCCAGACCCCTGCCCCCGCCGCCCTGCCCTCCCCTCGACCTCACACCACCGTCGTGCTTGGCAGCGCCCCCAAGCCATCCCTTTAATCCCGGCTGACGTCCAGATCGGGCGGCAGTAGCTCTAGGCTGCACACGCCCCTAAGATAAACACCAAGGCGCTACTTCCCCGACGTAATAGGCGTACTAGCGCCTATTACATCGGGGAATGCTTTCGTTAATTGGGAATCAACTGGCCAGAAATTGAAATTCAGGGGGGCGATAGACCTCTAGCTAAGGCGAAATAGTATATGAGGAGAAACCTTGTGCATCGCGAGTAGTATCAAGAAGAAGCGGTCAACTAGTGTCTTCTGTGGGATGAATACCATGCAAGCAGAGACGTAAGATTTGCACGAATAAGGGAAGAGGAGTACCATTTTCGGTTGCCGGTGTGGTCACCTCCACATGTCGCGCCGATCTTCTTCTTTTTACCGGGGAAACTGATGTTCTGGAGGGTGCAGGCTTGGACGAACCCATGGCCAAATTGTTGACTGTGTTGCCATGGCCGTATGTCGGTGGAGGGGAAGCAGATCCGAGGCGGCGAAGGATGGCGTAGCAGGAAAAGCTCCGGTGCGGTGGAGGGTGGCGAAGTTGGAGTGGCAGCGGTGAGGCATAGGACAGCGTGGTTGAACTGGCTCGGGTACGGAAGGCTCGGCCTCGGCTTCAACTACTAGCCGTGGAGGGCGTTGCGGTTGAGGTTGCGGTGGATGACAACGTCGGGGTATCGGCTCCGGCGTGATGGAGGAGGGCGGTGGTTGATGGGTGGGATGGGGTGGCGGACGGAGGACGCCGGGGTTTCGCGGCTGGTGGAGAGGTAGTTTTGGCGCCCACGGAGTACGAATGGGGAATCGGACGGGTGGGGGGGAACTATGTTTCAGTCTGGGACGCGCTTGTTTTTGGCTTTTTTGAATAGAAGATGGGGCGCGCTTGTTTGAAATTTGGGGAAAGACAAACTTTGCCCCCTCTT
Source organism: Aegilops speltoides (assembly GCA_021437245.1). NCBI lineage: Eukaryota > Viridiplantae > Streptophyta > Magnoliopsida > Poales > Poaceae > Aegilops > Aegilops speltoides. The sequence continues at coordinate 276,754,328 of CM038145.1, read as the reverse complement.
AAATTTCGGACCTACTGCGGGTCGAGGGTAGGATGGTAATCCCAGGTGTCCCAAATAGTGGGAGGGAGCAATTTCGGCCGCGCGCATGTGTGCTTAGGCGGCCATTGTGTATGAATGTTTTTCGGAGGCGGTTGCGTGGCGTCTAGATGAAGCTACAAACCTACCCCAGTTTAGACCTTTGGACGTCGGGCCGGTAGGTTTCACGGGTCGGAGTTATTAGAAAAGTAATTTCCTTGTACTACCAAACATTGATCTCACGCGGTTTCGGGCGAGTAGAGGCTCTTTTGGTGCTTCGTTCAAAATTTTGAAACACAAGCATTCACGTTTAGAGTACTCTTGAACTATGAGGATAGACCTAAATAGACAGTGTTATATTTGACCTTGTATGTTTGAAAACCTATAACTACGATTATTTTGGAATGGAGGAGCTAAATTTGAATCTATTTTGTACACGACTACATATTCTATTATGTACAAAATCAGAGCAAAGATTGGTGCCCCCATAATTTCGGTATGGTTTACAAATGCCATGATATCAAATTCAAATAATTGAATGGACTTCATGTTGAATTTGATTTTTTTAAACCACCTTAAGTTGAATTCAAATGTTTGCTAGTTCATAGGTAGCTATTTATAAGGTTCATTGTGTAACTTTCATATGTATAATGTGCTCTACACACACAACATGAACTATACTCACGTTTGCATTTGATTTCTAAAGCGATGCATTGTCTGGAGTTCAAAATACTAACTATGTGGATCAATTGTGTCAAATAATAACACAGACATGCTCAAATTCGATAGAATCTAGATGTATGATGGATCAATGACCGGTCCTTATGCGAATTGCAAATATCATGATCCCATCCTAATATTTGGATACAATTTATATCTTTAATCAATGTGTAGAGCAGTCTTTTACGTGTAGTTTCACTCTCCATCGGTGGTCTCTCACACATGCTCACACACTCTCTCCCGAGGTGTCTTTCTCGCACACATGCTCTCGATATAACCCTCCCTCCCTCTCGTAACCATTTACAACTGTTTTCACTAACCTTTATCACAAGCACTCTTCCTCTCGCAAACATACACACACATAATCCCCATCGACCCTTTCTATATACATGGACCTGCCTACATGTCTCGTGTACGCACATTATCTTTAGGCCTGCCTCTCACGCATTGTCTCACACGTCTTTTCCTAATCGATTAGTATGATTCTAGCAGAGCATTATGTAGGATGCCCCTTAAACTTAGGTTGGATGAATCGTAATATCGGAGATAAAGGGGTTACCTTAGTCCGAGAACCTAGGGTTACAAATCCTAGCCGGCTTTGTCAGTGGACACAGAGTTCTTCACAACTCTGCTATCTTTGTCTTGTAGGACTAGTCATCCATGGGTCTTCCTAAATGCGTCATGGGCCGACCAATGTGGCGCAGGACGGAACCGAACGAAGGGCCTCACCTCGACCAACCAGACCTCACGCGGTGACACACCCTCTGCCCCACGTCTCATTATCTTCTCACACCCACACATACCAACACAAACACCACACACAAATTTTTTTCTCCTGGTGCCTCTATTCCCTCCCCCCTTGCATATACACACTCAAGGGAATGGAAGCTCTCATCATGACGTCATATTCGTCTCTCTCTCTCTATAGACCACTCTCATTTCTCGTGCTATCTCTCCCACGCCCCCCCCCCCGTCGGCCCCTCTATCCATGCCTCTATCGAATACGTAATACACACACATACCTCTCTAGGCCCCGCCAAAATGCATCAACTACACATTCACACATGTTACATCACATACCCCATTGATCTAAAAAGCCCTCTCTTCATGTTTATTTCGCATACAATATTCCTTTTGAATAAAATGTGGCCAAAAAATTATTTTAGAGTTTCTACACATATACAACATTACAAAGTTATATGGAGGAGTACAAACGCTAATTTGCATTGCATGGTGCCCACAATGATATTTATTCCGCACTGTGAATTTGTATATTTTTATACTATATACAAAGTTAGTCATAATAAAGAGAAACAAAGATCATCTCTCTCTCCATCGCATACCCCCCTGTGAGCCCCTTTCACGTATGCACACAAAACTATCTCCAGGTCCTCTAAAAGTAAGCCCCCAGAAAATTCACGCATGTTTCATCTTTCTCTCACGATATATGCAATGACGATCATTGTATTTGAAGCAAAAGCACGATACGTACATTGTACTTCAGAATCCACTCATTACGGTCACCATTTACGTTTAGTGGTTATTATACAGTCACGGGCTCATCGCACAACTCTATATTTTCTCATGACATGACTAGTTAACCAGTTAAACGCTCCATGTGGCACCTCTAGTGTTGCATCACATTATCTCACTACCATCATGCCCACCTGTCGACTTGTATCTACTCTACATCTGCACTCTTATAAAATACATAAAATACACTCTTATAAAAAACAGAGTTGGTGATGATGGTGTGCCTGCCATCCTGCAATATAGGCCGTCCGATTTATATCTGACGGATAGGAAAGAAACTATGGCAATTTTGCAAAAAGATACCCACACACCTCTCCACATTTGCAAATAAGGCCTTCCCTCGTTCATCCTTTTCTCTCACAAGATAAACTAGTCATACAAATGCATCTTGATGTTACGTGCAATGCACGGGCATCTTGCTAGTAAGAATGAAAACAAACGACAAAAAAATATTTGGACGGTGGTTCGAAGTCATGACCACGGGCCCAACAGACAAGGTGGCCTTGTATTGGTATGCTGAGCCGTCTGTTTTAACACACAGGAGCTGGTGTGGTGATTATACACACGCATGCATGCACACGAACTGCATCCACGCAACACTCACACAAACACATGCACCCACGCACGCACGCAACACTCACACGTGCACACGCAGCCACGCATGCATGCAACACTCACATGCACACACGCACACATGCATGCACACACCAATACACCACACGACCAACACACACACTCACGCTCAAGTGCTCAACCTACACGTGCATGCGCACACATCAGGCCCTGACAGACACATACACAACCAGGTGATTCCCGCGCACAGGTTGGAGTCTAGTCGTGCCTGCGTAAGTTTGTGTTTATCTGACCTTTTCCCTATGCGAACTGACAGGTGGGACCCACAAGGAACATGGTCAATTTAACTAGTCAACATGGCGCCACGCAGACTATTTGGTCGGTCAACAGAGTGCAATCCGATGCTGAACCATGTGTAAGTGACCGTATAATCACCGCAAAACGTATATAGTGACCATAATCAGCTTATTCTAAAGTTCGGTGATCGTATTACGCTTTTCTCTCTGTAGGCCCTCCAAAACTACATCTCTAGACGTTCTTGCATGTTTCATCTAACAACTATGCAATACAGCACTACTACTGCACTCTAACACAATAAATCATATGTGTTTTTAGTTTTACTAGATATCATATTATTACTTATAATTATTCAGTTTGCATACATTAAAATTGCCTTTCAAATGTATGGCCAATATCATCTACCGCGCGGGAAAAATCCCGCCCTTTCCTGTTTAGTCGGGTTTGTATCGATGGATCGTGCGAAACAGCAAAACTATAGTACTATCTGATACAAGTGACATTTCATCGGGCGTCGTGTAAATCTACTCCTCCGTCGTAAGAGTGGAGCGCTCGCTTTCATAAATCTTCTAGTCCCTTTCGCCGACATGTGGGACATCAAGCTACCGGGTCCATGTGCCATACCGGAATACAGTGCAGAGCAGCCGGGGTGAAGCACCCTAGTCATGGCATCGGCGTAGTAATGAGCAATGAGGCGTCAAATCACAAAGTTGCGCCTTTTCCGTAGTTAAGTTGGAGGGATGAAGTAATAATGCTAAAAAAAGAAGTTGGAGGGACGAAGCAACCATCATTTCACTCGTTGCTGAATCCGCTTCTTCCTCATCTTCTTCAACTTAACCACATGTTGCTTCTGCCGTTGTTCTGCCTCATGTGGGACGCGGATCGGCTTGGTAAAGCACTGACACGTGGGACGACATGTTAGCAAACCGCCAGGACAATGTCCTCTGAAAATAAGAAACCTCCCCCGCCATCCGCGCGGCAAAATCACCTCCTTTTTACTAATCTTGATTCTATAATTTTTTAGATCAATATAATTGAGATTTGTATAGATAGCACACAAGAGCAAAACCAAGTGGTACGGTTAAGGGCATCCACAATGTGTAGCCAAATGTGAAAATAGCTTTTGGCATCGTGGAAACCATTGTGGACGGTGTTGCCAAAGCCAAAAAGATGGAACCGAAGCTCCCTGATTGATTGATTGAAGGAATAGAAAAATGCAATGTCTCTCCACTTTCTCCCATGCTTGGACGCATGTAGTACAGTATAGAGCATAGAGTCTACTCCCTTGTCCCTTCTATCACAAATCACAAAGCAGTGAGGCGTCAAATCACAAAAGCACGGACGAAGCAACCATCATTTCACTCTTCGCTGACTACGCTTCTCCATCGTCTTCTTCGAGAAACCATCTCACCGCACTAGTACTCCTAGTAGTACTAGTCCTTTGGTTCAACGGACTTACTGGATGCAAATAAGGCGGTTGTCTCGGCTTGTAGGCGGCACTTGCGAACGACTTACCATGGTCTCCCTCAATGGTGTTCTCCGTCGAACGCACTTCGCCAAACCACAAAAAAAAGATATCGTCGACGTCACCGCAATGGGGAAGGAAGTGAAATATAGGTACTACCTCCATTTTTTTGTACACAAGGCCAGTATATCAAAATTACAATTTGCAAGGGGCCACTAACACTAATCGAGGCAAAATTGATGGGGTTAGCAACCAAGGACATTAATATCCCCTGCATGCATGCGGAAGTGAGAAGGTTGGTTTGCATGGCGCTGCATTAATCAAGCGATGAGGAGTGAGATGGTTAGCTCTTTGGTCTTTGGAGAAAAAATACACATTAATTGACACGTGAAACGAGGATTTGTATCGATTAAATCCCGCGAAGGAAAACCCCGCCTTTCTTTTTTAACACTAGTACTCCTAGTACGTACGTACTTATCCTTTTTGGGTCTAGGCCTTGCATTGCCAAACTTCGCCACACATTTTTGCCAAGCTTGCCTAAACTTTTCAAAATGAGAAGGAGGTACACTTGCGCACGGCTATCGCGGTCGCACCACACCCTCACATGATCGCTCCTGCACGCCGCGGTCGCACTAGACCCTCACACAGTCGCTCCTGCACGCCACAAACCCAACCAAGGGAACGCACCCTCACTGACACGTGCTGTCGCATGTGAACAAACCAAACTCAGCCATCCTATCGCTGACACATAATTTTCGTTCATAGAGTATGTTTATCCAACCACATGTTGGGGAGTATCCGTATGGCCCGTGCGGTGGTCTGTTGGGGAAGAAGAAGAGGTGAGGAAGAAGGAAAGAAGGGTTAGGAGACGTAGGATATTCATCCAACCGCCTGAAATGGTAGACTGAACTAAGTCAGACGACTTGCATAACAAATATATGTTTTTACACAGCAAAAGATCCATAAAATCAACAACATAAAGAAAAACTATCACTGCTCGCGGAAAGAGACGGCCTCGTCGTCTTTGGCTGCCGGCGTGAACTAGCCGTAGCTACCGACGTGTGTCTCCGCACCATGGTTGTCCTCAGCCTCCAGCTATTCGTTCAAGGAGAGCGTGAGGGCGCTCTGCACGGACGAGAGCACAGCCCGGTTCAAGTCGAGGATGTCCGATTCCGCCTGCAGGAGGGCCTCGATGGCAGCGGCATCCGCGCGCTCTGCCTCAAGTTGAGCCTCTGCCGCCCGGTTCACATCCACGACATCCGGTTTCGCCTGCAGGAGAGCCTCGATGGCTGCGGCATGCGCGCGCTCCGTGTCGAGTTGAGCCTCTGCCTCCCGGTCCTCCTTTAGTATCACCATGTTGAACCACTGGTCCGCCTGCACCATGGGGGACTCGGACGCCAGCACGAAGTCGACGTCCATCGTCTCATACCCATCGGGGGCCTTTTGTGCCGTGACCTCCGCCATGAACATTGGATCGGCTTCCTCCTCCTCGTAGCTTGGCTCCAGAGAACTCGGGGATTGGCCCGCCGCATAGCGAGCTTGGGAACAGAGGTCTGTGGTGCCGACCGCCGCCGCAATTTCTGCGCGACGCTCCGGCGTCAGCATCTTGTAGTAAGTGATCTTGCGGTGCACCATGGCTTTCCGGCGAACTAGGGGACGCTTGATGCGGGCTAGGGGATCGAAAGGTGGGGGAATGGGCTGGAGATTAGGTGTGGTTTTAGGGTAGTGGCTAGCGTAGGCCGAGCAACGAAGGTTCTGGTGTGAATAGTGGTTTCGGTGACGACCGGTCAATCGGTTTTGACTGTACATCGCTCTTGTCGTGTTCGCGTTGCACCCCGGCACGCTAGACCCTCCATGTTGCTCACCGAATGGAACACGCTTCGTCTTGCGTTTTTGCTCGCTTGTGGGACCGCAGTTGAGAGCAAACCGACGTCCCTCCCCCTCCCCCGCCCGCGTCATTTATTATACTACCACTCCCTCATTTTTATGCGGAGTAAATAAAAACAGAGGGAGTATACTACGGGTGAGGATCCCCTGACATGGCCGAACCCATTGAGTAACTAACATGCGGGGCCTAGCAAGCATGGGGTCCGCCAGTAAGTGACCAAAAGGGAGGGTAAGGCAGGGATACCTACGTCAGAGGATCCACTTCCACTATTGCTCCCTCCTTCCATTTACTATACAGGGCCTAATGCATTTTTCGAGGCTAACTTTGACCAAATGTTAGAGTAATAATATATGACATGCAACTTACACAAAGCATAAGGTCAAATTTGTATGTGAAAGGAGTTTCCAAAGACATAATTTTCGCATTATACATCTCATGTACTATTAATCTTGTCAATAGTCAAATGCGGTTTTAAAAATGCATTAGAGCATGGTTAATAATATAGCCAGTAGATGGCTATGAGGGACTGCCATGTCATCTACAGCCATCATCTATTATATGCACTCATATGGTAGTGTGGGCTATAAGGTTGGCTATTTCCCGCAAAAAAATGTATAAGGTTGGCTATTGTATTAGTACTTTTTTCCATCTCCTCTCTATCTCTTTCTTCATATTTATTGTACTAGTATTTAACTAGGAATGCGTATATAGCTAAGGCTCTTGCATGAGAGCTCACTCCCCTTACTTTTTAACATCTCTCTCCTCCACACAGGCCCTATATAAATGGAAGGAGGGAGTACAGATGTTGTCAGTACTCCACGTGTACTATTGGACAGGGAGCTTAAAAAAGTTACTATTGGACTGGCTATACGTGGCGAAATCCTAGTAGGAAGATCATGCGCGAGAACAAGCACATTCACGTGGTTGAAAACAAATTGGAAACCATCTGGAGTACAAATCTAGGAGTACATACGAATCTAACAATATAGATTGGGCGTTGTTGAATGTTGATACCATTTTGATCAAAGTAGAGATACTTTGACTACACAAAAAACTTATATGTAAACTAGAAAGGATAGGAGGGAGTATATTGTACGTTCAAAAACAAAACGAACATTGAATACCCTTTATATATGATTTGCGGATGCTATGATCACCGGTTCAAAATTTTGAATCCGCCTTAGGTATCACGTGTTTCACTCGTTCCTCTCGATTTCATCTCGTGGTCCGAGATCTATTGAAAGAGGACTAGGGTGGGTACATGCGAATGATACTCGGCGGAATGTTCAAATGAGGCATGCGGGAGGATGGACTCGACTGGAGGGTGACATGATTGATGGGGAAGTGGGTTGGAGAGTGTCGGCGTTCTGGGAACGGGGGTACCCAGACTTGCCTGCCTGCGGCCTGCGGCGTGGCTCAAGGAGTGGCCCAGTACGGCACATCTTCATCAACGCATGCTCAAGACCCTCGCGAGGGGCCAAGCCTCGCGGGGCGGACGACAGGAGGCTTCCTCAGGCACGGACTCGTTAGGTTGGCTCGCGAGGAGGCGGAGAGATCAAGGCAAGGTACCTCACGAGGTGCCCGTGACGCAAGACATGACAACCGAGGCCAGGCGGGCGCCGGCCTACGCAGAGTCCTTGTTTCCTCTTTGGTGCAAAGGGGGCAAGCGTAGCCGAGGGTATTAAGCAAAGGCAACCATTTCGGTTGTGACGCCCGGGTAATTAAGCTACAGTGATCCTCTGCTAATGATGTCACGTCACCACGATTATCATTGTTAATCTTGCGATGATTCAAAAACAGATTCAAATTCAAATTCAAAATCAAGTCAAACAGTAAAAGTTTTCAAAAACTAAAACTAAAATGTTCTAAATATGACAAATAAATTCATGAGTAATAATGTTGGAGAAATCAACATTTCTTGTAATATTTAAATGCACTAAAACAACCAAAACAGAGGGAAAAACAATTAATTAAATGCCTTTTATAAAGTTATAATAATATAACTAATTTAGTAGTGTGCCAAAATAATTGTGGCAGTGGACTAATTAGTAATACTAATTTAGGTGCTCATTTGGTATTTTATAAAACTAACATAAAAGAAACTTCAAGTGAACAGTAAAGAAATAAAATAAATAAAAAAAGAAAAGGTCTAAGCATAAACAAAACAAAAGAAAAGAGAAAAGGAAGAAAGACACCCCCGCCCCCCCGCGCTGGGCCTCAGCCCAGCTGGCCATCCAACCGGGCCGGCCCATGCCCCCTCCCCGGTCGCTCTCCCCTCCTCCTGTTCCACCGACCGAACACAGCGCCTACCACCAGCGCCGGTTGCAAATCACCCCGCCAGAGTCGCCGCGGGATAAGCCCGACGCCTCGGTCCCCCACGCCCCACGACTCCCGCGCTCCTCCGAGCGCCCGCTCCGCCTCTCTCTCTCCCTCCAGATCCACCTCGGCCGCCGCACCGAAGCGCCGCCGTCGCCATGGCTGCACCATAGCTGCGGCCATCGGCCACCCCGCGCATCGCCAGCACGTCCACGAGACGCGCCGGCGACCTCTACCTCGCCAACGCCTCTCCATCGAGCTCGAGGAGCACCGCCGGCCACGGATCGAGCCGCCCCCTTCCACCTCGGTCGCCGGCGATCTTCCTCCTCTCCGGCGCCGCCCTCTGCGGCTACTAATCCTTCCACGGGCCTCCTTGAGCCGCTGCGGTGAGCTCCGTCTCTCCTCCCCTCCTTTCTGCTCCTCTACGAGCTCGGGCGGTTGGTTCCACCATTGCCGAGCCCAGCCCGCCGTGTGCTCGCCGCCCTTACGTGAGCCCCGACATGGCCACCGAAAGTGCTTTTTTCGCCACGACCTCGAGAAGACACCGTAGGAGTAGCGCGCCGCCCGTTTTGGCCTCCGTTCCATCACGCGTGAGTTTGTCGTGCTTCGGGTTTCCGCCGTCCCCTCGCCGCGGCGCTCCGCCATCGCAGCTCGCTGCCACCCGTTGGATGCGGCGTGGCTCACTCGTTCGAACGCGCCAACGCACGGGCCAAATGGCCCCCTGTACGAGGATTCCGGCGAGGTCCCGAGCGCCTTCGCCGTATTTTCGGTCGCCGGCGTTCAGCCGCCGGCCACCACCGACGTGGCACACCTGGGGCCACCCCTGGGTCACTGCCAGCGGTCCCCGCAGGCCCCTTTGACTGGGTTGACCAAGTCAATGTGCTGACTGGGCAGCCCAGTGCCACTGACATGTGGGTCCCGCGCTAATTAACAGGTTTTATAAATAAATAAATTGTTAATTAATTTGTTAAATAGTTTGAGTCAATAATTAGTCACTGACTAGTGGAGCCCACATCCCTAACTAACCCTGTTAGTTAGTTTAACCCATTGTTGAGCTAACAGAGGCTGACACGTGGGTCCCACTGGACCCATAGGTCAGGTTTGACCCCGCCAACCCCCTGTTGGCCGACATCACCTCTACATCATGCTGACGTCATATTCCATTTATGTTAATATTAATAATTCCAGAGAAAGTTTAAATCTTTAGAAATTCATATAAAATAAACCGTAACTCGGATGAAAATACTTTCTACATGAAAGTTGCTCAGAACGACGAGACGAATCCGGATACGCAACCCGTTCGTCCATCGCACATCCCTAGCATAGCAAACACGCAACTTTTCCCCTCTGGTTCATTTGTCCGAAAACACGAAACGCCGGGGATACTTTCCCGGATGTTTCCCCCCTTCACCAGTATCACCTACTACCGCGTTAGGGCACACCGAACACCGCGTATTGTCTTGTTACGCTTTGTGATACCTTGATTGCTCTGTTATTTATTGTGTTCCCTCTCCGTTACTTCCTTCTGATAGACCCCGAGACTGCCGGCGACCCCCAGTTCGACTACGATGTTGACGACCCCTCCTTGTCTGAGCAACCAGGCAAGCCCCCCCTTTGATCACCAGATATCGCCTATTCTTCTCTATACTGCTTGCATTAGAGTAGTGTAGCATGTTACTGCTTGATTACTCCTATTCTGTTGCATAGCTTGTCATTGTTGCTACAATCATTGATACCTTACCCGCAGTCCTAAATGCTTAGTATAGGATGCTAGTTTATCATCATTGGCCCTACACTCTTGTCAGTCTGCCTTGCTATACTATCGGGCCGTGATCACTTGGGAGGTGATCACGGGTATATACTATACATACATACTATACAGATGGTGACTAAAGTCGGTCACTCGCTGAGTACCCGCAAGTGATTCGATGTGGGGCTGAAAGGACGGTGGTTCCATCCGGTAGAGGTGGGCCTGGGTTCCCGACGGCCCCGATCGTTACTTTGTGGTGGAGCGACAGGCAGGTTGAGACCACCTAGGAGACAGTGGGCCTGGCCTGTTCGGCGTTCGCGGATACTTAACACGCTTAACGAGATCTTGGTGTTTGATCCGAGTCCGCCATTTGGTCTATACGCACTAACCATCTACGTGGGAGTAGTTATGGGTATCCGGCGTCGTGGTATCACCAAGCCTTCTTGACGTCGGACGAGCGGGCGGCGCCGGATTGGAACATAAGCTGCGCTTGTATTAAGGGGCTAGTTACGCTTCCGGCCGCCCTCGCGAACGTGCGAGGTGTGCAATGGGCGATGGGTCGGACCCTACAAGATAGGATTTAGACCGCGGTGACCTCTCTGTTGTGCCTAGGTGGGGCTGCGACGTGTTGATCTTCCGAGGCCGGGCATGACCCGTAAAAGTGTGTCCGCCAAGTGGGATCAAGCGTGTTGGGTTATGTGGTGCACCCCGCAGGAAGTTAATCTATTCGAATAGCCGTGTCCCTCGGTAAAAGGACGACCCGGAGTTGTACCTTGACCTTATGACAACTAGAACCGGATACTTAATAAAACACACCCTTCCAAGTGCCAGATACAACCCGGTGATCGCTCTCTAACAGGGCGACGAGGAGAGGATCGCCGGGTAGGATTATGCTATGCGATGCTACTTGGAGATGCTACTTGGAGATGCTACTTGGAGATACTACTTGGCGATGCTATTTGGAGGACTTCAGTCTACTCTCTTCTACATGCTACAAGACGGAGGCTGCCGAGCGTAGTCTTGACTGTGATTAGCTATCCCCTCTTATTCTAGCATTCTGCAGATTCAGTCCATCGATATGGCCTCCTTACACATATACCCATGCATATGTAGTGTAGCTCCTTGCTTTGAGTACTTTGGATGAGTACTCACGGTTGCTTTCTCCCCTTTTCCCCATTTCCTTTCTTTACGGTTGTCGCAACCAGATCTCGGAGCCCAGAGCAGACGCCACCGTCGATGACGACTACTACACCTGGAGGTGCCTACTACTACGTGCAGCCCGCCGACGACGACGGTGAGTAGTTTAGGAGGATCCCGGCAGGAGGCCGCGCCTCTTTCGATCCAGATCCCGGTTTGTGCTAGCCTTCTTAAGGCAAACTTGTTTAACTTATGTCGTACTCAGATATTGTTGCTTCCGTGACTCGCCTATGATCGAGCACTTGTATTCGAGCCCTCGAGGCCCCTGGCTTGTATTATGATGCTTGTATGACTTATTTATGTTTTTAGAGTTGTGTTGTGATATCTTCCCGTGAGTCCCTGATCTTGATCGTACACGTTTGCGTGCATGATTAGTGTACGATTGAATCGGGGGCGTCACATCGGTGCAACAAGACCAAGACCAGCAGGACGGCAGAACGAAGGTCATCATGGAGCCCAAGCCGGGGTCATCGTCAGGGCCTTTGGCAGGCAAGGACCAACTTTAGTCAGGATAAGTGTACTAGATGTTCCCCTTCAAAATGGCCAATTGTTGGCGCCCTTCCCGCTCAATATTTGGGAAGAGGCCCAGGGCCTTCGCCTATAAATAGGCCTAGCCACCCACAGGGTAGAGGGATCCGCATCGGTAGACGGAAGAGTCTAGAGGCATCTGATACAGAGAGAGAGAGGCGACTGAACTCCCCTAGCAGTTCATCGCCCCAAGCCAAGAATAGACCCTCACAAGGCTGTTCTTCCATTGTACTGTTCCTCATCAACCTCTGAGGCAATCCACACACCACAAACAGGAGTAGGGTATTACACCACAACTAGATCATTGATGGCGCGCGTTGCTGCGCCCGTCTATTTTGGCTCTTACTTGTTAGGTTAGGCATATTATGTGGTTTGTATATATTTGCTTGCATTTTTTTGAAATATTATGACTTCCTATAATTTGTATTTTTCTTTAACTTTTAAACAAGGATATGTAAATAAAGTGAGGAATCTGATTGTTCCTATAGCTCTTAGTATGTAGGTCATCTTCACATGGGGAAATATTACAACTTCCATGTGAACTTAAGCTTACATATAAATTGGCAGTACCATAAGCCAATCTATCCATGGTACAAAATAATGGCTGCACACAGTTTGGTTCAAGCAAGCAAGCTTGCTTGTAGTTGCATATGAATATGGAATTAAACATATATAAAATTGAAATGTATAATGACAGAAGGAGGCATCATGGCAGTAAATACATTGAAAATAGATTGTACTTGCAGCATAGAGTGAACTGGAGAAGATGCAAACCTCAAATAGGCGATGTAAAACACTGCACAAAATATTCTGTAATTATGGATACATCCGATAGGACAGAGGATGAGTAGTAAAATCATACTATATATGAAAATCAAGAATCTTGATTATTACATCAAAAGCAAGGCACACTACATGCTTACATATCATATTGTTCATGGTAACACAGATAAAAATATCTTCTAGCACAAGAATGTAGTCTTGACAAAAAATATATTCTTATATAAATACCAATGGCACTACAATATTTTCTCATTGGGGCTTAAAAACTGTTGTGCCATTTTACATGGAATAGGAGGAATAAAAACTGTTGTGCCGTTTTACATGGAATAGGAGGAACTACTGAACCGAGCAAGAAAAGGCAACAAAAACACAAATCAGTATTCTCTCGTTCTCTGATACATTATCTTTCTCAGAGTAAACATATCTTGTGAGAACATCATTGTTTCAGCCCGTAGGGGCGGAAGCTCTATCTATGGTAGCTGCCATACATTGATACACACAGCTTTGCCAACCAAGCTATCGCTTCAAAGAAATCACCCTCCTTGTGGTGATGCTTAGAAAGTGGATAACCTCCTGTATTAACTTGCTCGTAATAGCAAGGGCCTAACTATAACACCTTAATCGACTCAAGTCACACGATAGCAGACTGAGGTGAAGGTGTGACAGTTGTATACCATGACAAGACACCAGCAAGTAGAGGACAGAAATATAAACAATCATTGATGTCTTATGGGTGAATTCTTCCACTCGTTGCACTCTTGCACACCGCCATGAAACAACAAGGAGTATAAGACAGGCCTTTCCGATCAACTACATAATATGTACCACTTTGCCTGAATTATTTGAAAGGGATTAATGTTTTTTTCTAATCCTACAATGACTGCAGCCAATAATCTGAAACATCAAGGAACACACTCTACTCCACAAGTGGCAGCAGAGTAGCTCTTGTGCAAAGTTCACTCCAATGCTAGCATACCCAAAAAGCTGGTACATCCCAATAGCCAAACAACATAAGTAACAAAAAGTTGCATCATATGTCAAGCAGCTCATGATGGTCATAAATTGGTACAGTATATGCCCCTTCCTTAAACTCATTTATCTCTGAATTGCAACAATTAGGAGTACGATATATTGTAATGCTCTAAAAATAGGAATGAACTGTGGGGGTGCTCTTACCTAAGTGGTTCTTTGTGGGTAGCAGAGAATAGGAGTTGGTGGAGCCAATGCTGCTCCACACTGTCCATGTGAATGAGATCCCATGTCGCCTCCATGAACTGGTATGGAGATTCTACCAACAAGCAATTTGCGCATGTCTGCTCAAGTGATTCAAACAATTGAAACCAAAGGGGAATTGTTCCAGAAAGGTGCACCTGGGGAAATCCACATGCAGAAATTGAACAGGGAGAGATGTTGCAGAGGAGCGAATGGGTGTAAACCTAGAGAAAGAGAACCTGAATTGTTTATGAGTACAAAGAATAAGTATAAAACAAATTCCAAAATTTGATTGGATGAAGAATCGGGGAAGAGGGCATGTAGGAACGAACCATCACCAATGGCTGCAGCAGAATAATTTGTAGAAGTGAGGGAGCGGGAAGGAGGAGAGGCATCGTGGAGACTCTATGGGCGACCGTTAATTAAAGCCAAACATGAATCGACAATCGTATAACTGAACTGCAATAATCTCCAGTTTAGCCGGTTCGTCGATTACCATTAGTCAGTCCTGATTAACGCCTTAATGAATCGAGGGCAAGTGAAGATCAATCGATAGGCTGTTCGCTGCCATGTCGTTATGTGGCGTTACCGGTGAGGACGCCGTCCACTCGCCCGGTGAGAAGCCCCGTGGTGAGACGTCGTCGGCCGCGTCTGTCCGACCCCAATGCGGTCGCCCGACCATGAGGCGCGGCCAAGCGAGGCTGCAACAAAAGAGACCAGGGCTAGGTTGCGAGCGTCCAGTGTTTTAGGTTTATCTACTTTTGCATTGGACGGAATCCTAGTACAGGCCCAGTAGGCCCAATTAAATCTCGGATGGCCAAAAAAGCCGCCGGAGCAGCAGCCCGGGAAGGTCAGCGCTCGTGACGAAGTCGGTACGCGCGATTTAGGGCAATTAAGAGCAAATCTGACGGTGAAAAAAGCCTAGAATTGGTGGTCCAACGGCTATAAACGTTAATAGCCTGAGAGAGCTGGAAAAGTTCTCAGTTATAATGTATTTAAATGGTGACCTGAACCAGTATAAATCTCGTGTCCCTTGTGTTGTTCTTCGTGTAGTTTAGATCCTTGCGAGGCGGCGAGACATGGGTAGGCAGGAGGTGTGATCTCCGCGTGCACCCCAGTGTTCGAACCTTAAGGGTCTGCCGGAACCCGAAATCCGACATTTGGCGCGCCAGGTAGGGGTGCGCTGGAATCTGCCTCCCGTCGCCTCGTGTTTGGCCGCCCGTCGCATCATCGTCATCATGTCCGGCGACCCAATGGGCAATCCCGATCCCTGGGCGGCCTGGCCTGCCCACGCAGAGCCGCTTGCCCAGGGCGACCTCGACCCCATGCCCCAGGCAGCCCGCGGTCCGCAGGGCTCTAGGGGCCGCAGGCGATGCGGTCAGACGACTCCAGCTCTCACACCGCGGCAGGTGCGGTCGGCAGCCAGGGCCTCGAGCCATGCCGCGGCGACGGTGCCATACTCACGGAGAGAGCAGGCGAACTCAAGGGCTGCGCTCACGGTAGCTCGAGAACTACTGCAATGTAGGCTGCTAGAGGGCGGCCGCGACGTACTACTGGAGGGGGTGGCAGAGCTCCTGGGCTCCGCCGCCTCGGGGGCTCACCCCTTCTGCACCCAGCTGCCGCCTCAGGCCCAAGGCGGATCGAACGGAGGCCCCACACGCGCCCGCACATCTCCAAGCGGATTCCAGGGCCACTCCAACGCCAACCTGGCCGTCAGCACCTGGCCACCAACGGTGCCGCCTCCGCCTCCGACCAGCGAAGGGGGATCCACTACAGCCCACGGTCCCGGTGAGCCGCCGCGCTACCACTCCCAGGTTGGCACTGTGAGCAGAACTGCGTGGCACATGGGGCACTACGGCGAGGCATTCGGGGCGGCAGCCCCAGAGGCGTATGTGCCCCACATGATGGATCAAGGACACGCGCAGGAGGAAGACAATGGCCAGTTCCTCGGCCCAGGCTGGGGAGAAGAAACACCCGAGGCTGAGCTCTTTCAGGAGCCTGGGGAAGGCCCCATCGACCGCGCCGGAGGCAGCGACTATCGGGTACCGCTAATCCCTCAGGAACAGGCATACGCTAACCATGGATCGCAGGAGGTATAGGTCGTTGCAACGGGTGGCTGCCCCAATCCAGCAGCTTCCCACCCCTCAGGAGGAGGGCACCGGGGGCTGCAGGAGAGGGGCCGATATCCGGCCTCGCCCACGCGGCGCATGGAGCAAGGCGTCCTCAGGAGGTAGGCCCTCTGCCGGCGAGGTGCCCCAGGGCCTACCCCTGGCAGAGGACCCGTGGTCGTCGGGGGAACCGCTGGCGACCACTCTATCCCATCGGCGGCGTCCTCGGTCTCCGGCCGTCGTCGATGGCAATAGAGTGTGGCGCAAGGCGGGGCCCTCGTCTGGTGATATGAAGCAAGGCCGGTACCTGTGAAGAAGGCCCAGTGCCTGTGAAGCTCGCCGCCCCGTGACACTCTCACGTAATAATGAGTGGGGCTGTACACGCCCCGGAGTCTCCGGAGAGCCGCCCTCGGGCCTCGGGGCTCCCCACGCTTGATGGCAGCATTTAGCTCTGCGCTGGTGAGAAGACATCGAAGACTAGACTAGGTGCCGGACGCAGCTTTTTCTGCTTTTCTTGCTTTTCCCCTTGGTTGTTGCTTTTCCCTATTTGGATTTAAGTTGGATTTGAGCTTGAAACTTGCGTGTGTCCGGGGAAGGGGTGTTTAGTCTCGTTTGAGCAATCTCTTGCGTTCTGGTTACCGCTTTGCGTCCGTCCAAGCCTCAGCTGCCTCCCCTCGCGAGCCCCTTGCGAGCCGGGCCAGGCCCAACATGTACGCAGCCCAGACTGCCGTCGGCACACCCTCTCAGGAGCTTCTCATTACAGGTAGAATGGGCTCATCCAGGAGGCACTTGGGGCACCACGGCCCCCGCAGGCTCGCTCAGGACCCACGCAGGTCAAAGGTAAACAAGCCAGTTGACTCATCACAGAATTAGTCGCTCGGTATGGGCATGCGGGCAACATCCTGTCTACAAATACACTAACTCCAAGTTTCCACACGAGGGGCTCCCCCCCCCCCAAAATGCTCTTACAACCCTCAGGAACAAGCCCGAACTCTCTCTGCGCAGGGTAAGAACCAGGAACAGTGCGCGGTCAATCAGATAAATCCCCCAATGCATCCTCAGGGGCACCTCCGGAGTCGCCACTGGCGTCGCTTGCCTCGCCGTTGCCTTCTACGCCGCCGCCATCAGCACCTGGGCCATTCACCACTCCGCCCTCATCAGCAGCTACGACCACACCGTCATCATCAGCGGTGAAGGCCCTAACAAGGGCGTCCACGTTGTCTTCCACCCAACGCACCAGATTGCCCCGGATTGCCAGGGCTACCGGAGCGATGGCGGCATCGAAGTCGAAATGGGGGACCATGTTCTGAAGGTGACTGAAGACACGAAAAAAAGCACGCCCAAGTAGGGCACGGCTCCTCTCCTCCACCAACCTATCGGCCTGCCCGAACGAGCCTCC
This sequence comes from Aegilops speltoides, assembly GCA_021437245.1. NCBI lineage: Eukaryota > Viridiplantae > Streptophyta > Magnoliopsida > Poales > Poaceae > Aegilops > Aegilops speltoides. Next base: position 276,736,544 of record CM038145.1, on the reverse strand, counting down.
AGCTGCGTCACCACATCGATGAAGAACTGAAGGTTACCAGCATAATTAACAACACGAGGCTCCCCAACGGCTGCCTCGCAGATGATGCCCAAGGCCGTGTTAGCTCTTTCCCGGAGCTCACGGAGCATGGGGCTGTGCATGTGCTCCAGGGTCTGCCGCTGGCTTATCTCGTCCCCGTTCCGCCGCGCAACAGCCTTAGCCGCATCCACCCTTTGGTGGAGAAGAAGCACCTCGGTGCGGGAGGAAGCCAGTTCCCCCTGTGCCGCGCCAAGGGCGGCCCCGGCAGCGTCCGCACGCCGCATCACTTCATCCAGCTTGGCCTTCAGGGCGGCGGTCCCGCCCTCTGCTTCGACCTTGATCAACTCCAGCCTTTCCTTGAACTCGCGCTGGAGGTTTGAGCGGGCCGCCGCCACCCAGCGATCAACCTCTTCTGATGCTCGGGCTTCCCTCGCGGCAGCATCATCCTCTGCCTGAGCCACCAGGCGCTCCCTCGTCTCCAATCGCTCGAGTTCCAGGGTGCTCTCGGTGGCCTCCACAAGGCCTCCTCACGCTTCAAGCTCTCGCCTAATCGACGAGCCCTCCATCGACGCAAGGGCTGCCTCACGCAACTCCACCTGTTGCTCCAGGGAGCTACTCCAGGCCCGGAGCTCCCACGCCCGCTCTTCTGCGGCCCTGCGCCGCTGGTTGGCCTCCTGAGCCTCCACGATGGCCCAGGAGCAGGCCTCCCGAGAAGTTGCCAACGACACCTCGGCCTTCTCATTGTCGAGGTCACGCTGGTGGCGCGCAAGGGCAACGGCCACCTTCAGCTTGCGCCTCTCCTCAGCTAGGCGCAGGCCCTCAGCCTCAAGGCACGCGTCCTCGTCAGTGAGCTCTACACCAAGCTGGCTCACCACGTCAGCCGCCCTCCGGAGGAACCCTTGGCGGAGGGCGCGGCGTTCCTGGGCACGCTCGAGCACGTCTTCCGCGCCATCCTCCGCCCCAGGTGCACGCGGAGGACCACGGACCAGCACTCCCCCCCTGGGCAGGGGGCTGGCACCCTCCCAATGGCCGGACGCGCCTCGCCAGAAGCTTGGCCCAGAGCCAACTCGTCCTCCAAGGAGGAATGCAAGGCCGACCTCAGCCAGTCGCAGTCCACAACCAATCGAGGAGCCCAAGGCAGGCTGGCTATGCCCCGGGAGGGCTCGCAAAGGATGGTCGCGAGGTGCGCGGAATCAGGACGCATCACAGGATGGCCCACCTCTCCAACCGGCCTCACCACAAGGGCAGTGCTGGAGCTCGGGGTGCTTGGGGAAGGTGAAGAGGGCGAGGCCAGGAGGGATGGATCCTCAGCCATCTCCGTGGACTTGGAAGGAAGGGCCCTGCAGGGCAATGATCAGCTGAAGCTGCAGGAAAGTAAGGAACTGAGAAAGGGAAAGGCTTACTCATCGCTGGCGAAGTACTTCCTGCGCTTCAATAGGCGGCAAGGGTAATCATCACCCAAGGCCTCCCTTCTCTTTCGGAGAGCCTCGAAGTCCACACGGAAGCGACCAGGAGCTCAGCGCAGGGGTCAGCCTGTGACAAGGAAGAAGCGCCAAAGTGACCGGCGTCGAGGACATCATCCTGGCGCATGTCGCCAGACGCCGCGCCAAGAAGGGTGGCCGGGGCCTCAGGGGCCTCTGCTGCGGGAGCCGCGGGCCGCAGCTCAACACCTTCAGCCGCCGCAGGGCAGGCCTCAGGAGCCGTTGCCTCAGGAGTGTTGCATGGAGTCATCATCCCGGCGGTGGACCTCTCAGCCCCCGATGGCCCTTGCCTCCCAGCTCCACCACTCGAGGAAGGGCCGTCGCAGGCAACCGGAAGGGCAACCACCACAACTGGGTTCTCACGAGGTCCCACGAGGCCTGCGGGGTGCAGCCCCCATTCGTCGAAGCTGGGCATCTGCTTCACAAAATCACCCCTGTTTGAGCAAAGGTACAGCAGGGCGCCCCCATGCCGGATGCTGACAGGGGAAGGGTCCCAAGTTAGGATCATGAGAACCTTCCTCAGCACTTCAGGCGTCAGATCTTCCTCCTGGAGCCTCATGCGGTCTTTGCGCCCCCCGAAGGACCACATCTGGCGGGAATGGCGCTAGAGAGGTTCAATGCGGCATAGGAGGAACTCCTTCACCACCTTGGATGCCGTCACACCGAGCGACCTCAAGTTCGCGAAGAGATGCCAAACGAAGACGAGCCGGGGGCTCGTGAGCGTCTCCTGGCCCCAGCACGAATTGGGGATAGCGGGCATGGTTGGCTCCGAAAGCAGGGGCTGGGCACCCCGGCATCCACATACAGCCACCGCTCACGGAAACCAGTCATAGGCGGAGGAAGGCTGAAATTGATTCCCGAAGCCGCTGTTTCTGGTGCGGCAAGGAAGCTCACGCACCCCAAGCATTGGGTGGGATCGCTGAGACGCAAAGAGAAGAAGTGGCGCAGCAAGGCAACTGAAGGAGGAATGCCCATCATCGCCTCGCAGACAAAAGCGAAAACGACAAGAAGAGTAATGGATTCGGGACCCAAATGCATCATGTGGATCTGGTAATGAGAAAACACAGCGTTGAAGAAATCGGAAAAGGGAGGAACCAGTCCCGCCCATAGAGCGCCGGCAAAGTACCGGACCTCGGTGAATGTTTCTGTCAATGGAGAAGTGAGACGCGGGCCAGACCGTCATCCTCCCGCACTCGTTGAAGATGGTGGCGATGGCAGAACTGACCTTGTCCGAGCCTTCCCAGTTGAGTATGATCGACCGATCGACAGCAAGAGCCGCCGACGGCGACGGGCGGGGCGAGGGCACAGGCTTTTACCCTATCCCTTTCTTTGTAGGAGCCATGGCGACAGGAAGGGGGAGGATTCAAGATTGGTTTGGAAGCAGAGACTGGAGCTCGATAGAAGGAAGAGCAGGAGGCACACGCGTGGCGAGAAGAGGGGTGACTGTGTGCAACCGCGGGTCTGCCTAGCTGGGCGCAAAATAAGGAAGCGTGGGGGAACAGGGGCACCCACGTCCAATCGACCGCCACGCGGCACCCAAGGCCGCAGCCTAGTAGGACCCGCGGCGCTTCATACTTGCCCCTTCGCTTCCCTGCTAAACCAAGTCCAAGAGCGCCTTGGGCCCGGGGGCTACTGTCGGCGTTCTGGGAACGGGGGTACCCAGACTTGCCTGCCTGCGGCCTGCGGCATGGCACAAGGAGTGGCCTAGTACGACCCATCTTCATCAACGCATGCTCAAGACCCTCGCGAGGGGCCAAGCCTCACGGGGTGGACGACAGGAGGCTTCCTTAGGCACGGCCTCGTCAGGCTGGCTCGCGAGGAGGCGGAGAGATCAAGGAGGGGTACCTCACGAGGTGCCCGTGACGCAAACCATGACGACCGAGGCCAGGCAGGCGCCAGGCGGGCGCCGGCCTGCGCAGAGTCCTTATTTCCTCTGGTGCAAAGGGGGCAAGCGCAGGCGAGGGTATCAAGCAAAGGCAACCATTACGGTGCAACAAGACCAAGACCAACAGGACGGCAGAACGAAGGTCATCGTGGAGCCCAAGCCGGCGTCATCATCAGGGCCTTTGGCAGGCGAGGACCAACTTTAGTCAGGATAAGTGTACTAGATGTTCCCCTTCAAAATGGCCAATTGTTGGCGCCCTTCCCGCTCAATATTTGGGAAGAGGCCTGGGGCCTTCGCCTATAAATAGGACTAGCCACCCACAGGGTAGAGGGATCCGCATCGGTAGACGGAAGAGTCTAGAGGCATCTGATACAGAGAGAGAGAGAGAGGCGACTAAACTCCCCTAGCAAATCATCGCCCCAAGCCAAGAACAGACCCTCGCGAGGCTGTTCTTCCATTGTACTGTTCCCCATCAGCCTCTGAGGCAATCCACACACCACAAATTGGAGTACGGTATTACACCACAATGGTGGCCTGAACCAGTATAAATCTCGTGTTCCTTGTGTTGTTCTTCGTGTAGTTTAGATCCTTGCGAGGCGGCGAGACATGGGTAGGCAGGAGGCGTGATCTCCACGTGCACCCCAGTGTTCGAACCTTAAGGGTCTGCCGAAACCCGAAATCCGACAGAGAGGAATGAGAAATAAGCAAACGCCACATGATTATACTTGAATGGCTCAAATAAACAATAAGTTGTCTCGCTTGGCCTACATAGTGAAAGGCCTAGTGCGCAACATGGAGCACTGACGCTCAAATATGGCCGGGAAAACAGGGAAACCGACATGTGGGGCACACCCGTCGGGACGACGTAGCGCAGACTAGTACAATGGAGGAGCTGGCCCATGACCTCCTCGCCACCGACAACCGTTCATGTGGGTCGTTAGCTAACAACGGGCGCAGCTCCAGCAGCCTCTGAACACGGTGATCATGTGAGCTTACACGCCATATCGTCGCTAGACACGGTCGGTTTCAGTGTGCCGAGGGTAGCGTTAGTGCTGTGGCACGACCAACAGTATGTTTTGTTTATGCCCAAGGTTGCCCCATCAAAGCATTGGGTAGCCAAAATTTTGGTTGAGGTATTGGTTGCCCATGATTTGGCCGACATTGGCAAGAAAAATGAACTGAGTTGGCTAGAGTTCATTGGCATGCCAAAAAAAATGGCAACCATCCAAACAAAGACCAATCTTTGGGTCATGACCAAACTTTTGGTTGAGGTATTGGTTGCCCATGATTTGGCTAACATTGGCAAGAAAAATGAACTAGAGTTGGCTAGAGTTCATTGGCATGCTAAAAAATGGCAACCATCCAAACAAAGACCAATCTTTGGGTCATGACCAAAATTTTGGTAAGGTGCACTTTGGCCACAATCCAAACACAGCCCAACACCCGGCTCGTCGAGGATGCACGGGGTGCCGCGACGCTTCCGCGGAGTGGTGTAGCATGGCCAACTGCATCCTCTGGACCTGAGACCATGTCGGGTCGTCTTTCTTTTTTAATGACATGCGGGGATCGCATGTGAGAAAAGGGCATATGCAACGTTGCCACGACCGCAGCTGACTACCCTCGCACACCAAAACCTCGCCCTCGCTACTGTCGCAGCGGCGTTTCCCAGCCGGCGCCACCTGCCCGCATTCATGCCGCCCGCTCAGATGTCGCCTAAGAGGCTCGGTGCCTGAGGAACCAACTCCGGCGACTTAATGACGCACCCGGACGCTTGGCCTCACCGTAATGCGCTACTTAAAGTGGCAACGCCCAGCTAACCTCCACACCATAGTGCATCATCCTCCTACCTGGCACCACATCCGCCATGACCACAAGTGCGAACGCTATGCGGGAGAGCTTGTCTTCGGGGATGAAGCTCGAGGTCGCTGCCCTCGCTCAAGTCGCCTCTCGCGACGCAATAGCGGCATAGCCGGACGCGGACGCGACCGAACAAGCAATGGCCACGCTGGCGGCCGGTGACAGGAGCACCGTCAGCCACGCGTCCTACTTGCTGCCGTCCAACGTCCGGCACCGCCAAGGTCGGGGACTCCTCCGAGGATGAGTAGGGCATGGGAGGCGGCAGGGCATGGTGTGCCAACTGGCCGGTCCGTATCTCGTGTTCTACTCTTCCTCGTGGGAGACCGCACCTTCACTTCATGGGTCTTGAACCCCGTCCCCGTACATAGAGATCGCAGATGGAGGACGTTGGTTGCCGCCATAGAATAGGTTTATGGTCGGGTTTCTTTTATTTTTCTGTCCTATAAAAGTTTGAAATGTAATGAAAATCTGCCGTATTTGCATTAATCTCTGCCGGTGTATATGAACTTTCACAATAATAGACATATTGTAGGAGTACTAGCAAGATGCCCGTGCGTTGCACGGAAGATCAATATCTTGTGGGAGAAAAGGATGAACGAGGGAAAGCCTTATCTGCAAATGTGGAGAGGAGTGCGGGTAAATTGTCATAGTTTCCTTCCTATCCGTTAGATATAGATCGGACGGCCTACATTGCAGGATGATAGGCACACCATCATCACCAACTCCGCTTTTTATTGAACCGGGACAAATCTAACATGCGAAGTAAAATAAACACATAGGGTCTATACGTACACAATTTATCTTAGGCACTCCAATAGTACGTCCACTACACATTCACGCATTCCACATCTTTCTACATCTATGGGAACCTACGAAAGGGATAACGTAAATTGCCTCTCTCTCTCTCCTCCCCTGATTTTCATGGTGGTGGGCCCCTCCCTCCCCCCAATCTACAATCAACAGCTCACACATTTCACATTACGCTAATTACGAATCGGGATTACGAGGTGTAGCATTACTCGCCCTAAAAACCCAACTAAGCCAACCTCCCAAAGATATCGCTGGAAAAGACCCGCCGCTACTGCTTTTGTCGGGATTACTGGATTACTAGTAAGTAGTATCGATGGATCGCGTGAAGCAACAATTTTTTTTGTGGGGGCAAAGCACCTAGTTTAAAAGGAAAAAAGGTGGTACACTCACAACACTCCTGTCGCGGTCGCATTGCACCCCACAGACGTTCAGTCCTGCACACGGCTCACGAAAACGGAACGCGCTTCGGCTTGCCTCTACACTGACACGTGGGACTACACTTGGAGAAACCGACCATGCGCCAAACTTCCCCGCCCACTTCGCGAAAATCCTCCCCCCCCCCCTCCCACACACAAAAATTCCCCCCCAAATCCGATTCAACCGGCCTTCGGCCAACTAGCCAATAATATTCCCCAAACCCCCTCCCCCCCGTCCCCCTCCACTCCATTCACTCTGCCCTCCCCGCTGCACCGATACGCCGGTGCCGCGTTCGTCGAGGGGACACACGGCAATCCTCTCGCTCCCACAAGACGCCTCGAGATCGCCGTCCTTCTAGCCGCGCCGCCACCTCGCTACGTTTGTGGAGGCGCACGGCGGTCAGCGCCGCCACCGCTGGCGACTTTCGTGTGGAGACGCACGGCGGTCAGCTTCTCCCATGGTACGCGCATTCTAGACTGAGGACCCGTTTATGTATGTGTAGTGCTGAATGTTAGCTGATAGACGCTGTTAATCTCACTGTTTGCCGAAGTAGTTTACTGTCAATATGCTCTGCTTAAGAAGCTTCCTTGCCCTGTTCTGCACTCAATCTGCTTAGCTGAGATGGTATGCCAAGGCCGATTAGTTGCTAAAATATCCTGCCATATATTTATTGTGACGTAGATTGCCATGGTCTAGTAGCCAATCTGTTAGGTGAAATAGCTCTATACCGTTTTATACTCGATCTTTGTTGCTGCGATGGCCTTCGATAGTTCGATGGCTGCGTGCTCGGCCTCATTGACTGCTGAAACAGCCTGCCATAATTTAGCACTCAAATCTGATTGCTGAATTAGCTTTACATATATTTTGTTACTTAGATCTGCTCGTCCAAATATCTTGCCATAGCTTTAGACATAGACCTAGGTATTTTTTTCTGGACTTCATAAAAAAGCATATATGTTTTTCCCTGTAATATCTAGTAGAAGAACTAATTTGTATGTTCAACAGATGGACATGACTTGATAACTTCGTCAAGATTCTCCGCTGCATATGTCGAGGGGGTTGAAAAGTTCATGAACTTTATCAGAGCTGAGTATGGTGGTCCGAAATCAGATGTGCTCTGCCCATGTAGCAGTTGTATGAATTCAGTTACAAGACCCCAATCAACATTGCAAAATCATCTACACTTGTATGGGATGTCGGTCACATATACTAGGTGGGTTCATCATGGTGAAGCTATGAACGTCAATGTTATTGACTACGTGGAAATAATAGATCACCATCTTGATTTGCCTGATGCTCAGGTGGAAGAGGAGGAGGAGGTGGTGGTGGCGGAGCCAGTGAGTTTGACCAACATTGAAACAATGTTACAAAATGCTCGTGCATTCCGTGAACTTTCTCCTGCAGAAGAAAAAACGGTGAGCCCGCATGTTGGAACAATGCAACGTGGTTGTCACCCCAGGAAATAAGCTGTCCGTATTCTCAGCTATGGTCACCTTTCTTCAGGAGAAGACATCTGAGCAAATGACCAACAAATCATTCGATGCGATGTTGGATGCTTTTCGCAAATCTTTCCCAGATGCGTCTGAGCTGCCACACACCTGCAGTAAAATGAAGAATTTCCTTCGTGCAGTTGGAATTGGATATGATATGATCCATGTCTGTAAGAATAATTGTGTTCTGTTCCGGAAGGATTATGCCAACTTAAGTGAATGCCCGAAATGCAAATCATCAAGATGGAAAGATGGCGATGCTGTGAAGAGGATTCCTCATAATGTTCTAAGATATTTTCCAATTACACCTAGATTGCAGAGGTTGTTTCATGATGCTGAAACAAGAGAGGATGTATTGTGGCATTCTAGGAACCAGGAGTAGAGAGATAAGAATGTAATGAGCCATCCATCTCATGGTAGTGAGTGGAAAAGCATCAATGATAAACACACAAAGTTTGCTGCTGACCCGATGTCGGTGTACTAAGGTAGGGGTACCTCAGTACCCCAACTTGTGCACGGGCAGTTGCAGCTTCCCGCGGCAGGGTTTACCACGTGCTCGCCGGAGACCTTCCTTCTCCATATCAAGCCATTCAAAAACGAAGTATACAAGATGAAGATCGAGACCCGGCAAGCGGAGCTTGCCGGGAAGGCCGCCTGTGCTCAAGGTTACATCACTCACGCAAAGCCCCGCAAGAGGAGCTCGCCAGAAGACTAGAAGATTACATCATAGAAGATACGCCGGCGCTATATATGCGGGCGAGGGCCCGGGAGCGACAAGTTACAGAGCCCGCAAGCCCCGGTCCGCAAGATCAAGACCCCGCAAGGTGCTTGCCGGAGAGTTGCGCTGTGTGCCCACGCCCAGCTCATCAGCCCACGCACACCCCGGGCCTTCTGTGGACGCAGTGGCGGATGGCAGGCAGCCCGGGGACACGGTGGCACTTCACGTGGTGGATCCATCGCCGCGGCAGCACGGAGACGCAAGGGCGGAGCTTTTGGGGTCGACGGCGACGGGCATTAAATGCCCTTGTCCCCCATCGTCAAAGTAGGTAGCAACCATCGCTCACGACCGTAGCTTCACCGTTCTCGCACTATTCCAACTACCACCTCTTTTACGATTTTACCCCTTTCTCCCACGCTGACACCTGTCGTGACCCCTTGCACTATAAAAGGAGGCCCATGCACAACGTGGAGGGGTTCGACATCGCGACGCCGGTGTAGCTGCCATCAGAGCTCTTCAAGCTCCCGAGCTCAATACAAACCAAGGCAGGAGTAGGGTTTTACGCGTCCGCCGCGTCTTAACCTCGGGTAAAACCGCCCGCGTTTCGCATACGATATGCTCTTCGGCTCCCTCCGCCTCGCATCAAGACAGCATAAGGGGCCCCGCCCCATAGGTGTTCGTGGCGGCAGATTTCCGACATCTTTGTCGCGCCAGTAGGGGGCGCCGAGGTTGTGCGGACTGATCCGCGCTCACGCTGGCGCGCTTCTTCATCAACCTCCAGCCATCAGCAACTTCATCAACCATTGCGCCATGGCCCCAAGAAGAAGGCTTTCGGGTTGTAGTTCTGCCGCTGTTTCATCCGCCGCCACCGGAGCCAACGGTGGGCGGAGGAGACGCTGCCGGAAGGGTGGTCGCCGCGAGGACACTCGCGGGCGCCACTCAGATCCAAGGACAGGCGGATGACCGCGCCGGTCTCCGTGGACACGCCGCATCCATCTCAAGACACGACAACCCAGCAGCGCCTGCACCACGGAGGTGGTATCCGCGCGGGCAAGGACACACCGAGGCTCAAGGATGCTCCGACCACCGTCCCGACACAAGCAAAGCGGCGGCGCCGGCAGGACCTCGCCTTCTAACACCGTTAGGAGTCCGGCATATCCCGCCTCGCACCGCCGCACCCGCCTCCCTCCACTCGCGTAAGCGCCGCAAGGGCGCAGATGTTTTCGACTTCCTCCAGCGGCGGACAAGGTCAAGACCGAGGGCTACCATCTGAGCTCGACGCTTTTGCCAACAACGATTTCCATTAACAGCCGGCGACTCGCGTCGCGCAAGCTGAGAAGACGGAAGGCCGACGGCGATAAGACCGCCGGGGTGCAACCACTGCACTTCCCGCCGCTGAAGCGAAGACGCCGCTTCGCTGAATAACGCCGACGACGGTTACACGGCATCGCCGGATCCGCTGGGCTCGCGGGATCAACGCCAGTCCTCGACGATCGGGCGATAAGAAGACGCCGCACCATTATCGAAGCGCCGCGAGAAGCTCGGCGACAATCGACCAGAGAGCTGGGAGCGCTGTCGACGCGCACGCCGCCGTGAACCAGCGACTTGTCAGACGCTGCAGGCTGCCCTGCGCTCACCCGCGAAGGCGGCGCTGGCCCAAAGGGCTCCAGATGAAGAATTTCAAGCATGACGCATCGGAGAAGTACGACGGCAAGACGCACCCCGGAATTCCTCGCTGTTCACACCATCGCGTGCAGCTGCCGGGGCGCGACGAGAAGATTCTCGGCGACCATTTCCCGCCAGGCTTAAGCCGAACGCTCGTTTGGCTTATGCACTTGCCGGAAGGCTCCATTTCTTCTTGGCAGACTCTTGCCATCAGTTTGTTGGCGCTTCACCGGGCGCCACAAACCCCACGGCCAGAGAGCGATTCCACATTTTGGCCCGTATGAAGGAGAATCCTCGCGCAAATATATCCAACGCTTTAGATGTGCAGCACAACATCTCGATGTCCACTTCGCCATGTTATCGCGCTGCTCCACCGAACGCGGCGTAACCGCCAGATGCGTGAAGAGATGGCGGCGACCAAGATTCGGGATGTCAGCGAGCTCTATGCTCGTTGAGCAGGCAAGACGCTGAAGAGGGGAGGAAACTCCCGGGGAGGATGCCGACGCAGGAGAAAGCGACAGCGACGACACCGCCCCGGCAAAGAAGAGCCGGCGGCGGAACAACCGAAAGAAGAACAAGAAAGAGGTGCTTGCCGTCGAGAAGTCCGACAAGGAGGCTCCCGCCAAGCAAACACAGGCTGGCGGTTCCGCAAGGAGCTCGCCTCAGAAGCGGCAGCCGACAAGCAGGACGGCCCCGCAAGCAATATCGCAAAATCCACCGCACTAAGGGCCACGATCTCTACAACTGCAAGCGCGTCGATGATCTCGTCGAGCAGCAAAAAGCTGAGTACGAGAGGCGTGACAAGGAGAAGGCCCAAGGTGGCGGAGGAGAACCGAGCAGAAGCGGCCGCTCAATGGCCGGGAGGACGCCGCGGCAAGGCCAAGCAGCGGCAAGGTGATCGACCTCCCGGGCCGCACATCAGGATGAAGAAGACGACGACGACGACATGGAGGATGAGGATAACAATGAGCAGGAGTTCCGTAAGGCCACAGAGGTCCCTGGCGAGACGGTGGCGCCTCTCAGACGCCTCCCACCGCCAGCCTAAAGCAAGGTGCGTGAGGTGAATGCAGCAGAGCCGCCATGGAGTCGCAAGCAGTTCTCAAATGGTCCAAGACGCCCATCATTTTTGATCTTGAGGATCACCCCGACCGCACCACCGCGGTCGGGTGCTTGCCGATGCTGGTCTCGCCCACCATCCGCAACCTCAAGGTCACCAAAATGTTGGTTGACGGCGGGCCGGGCTGAACTTGATCTCTCTCTCGCTGGATCAAGAAACTCCAAATTCCAGATGGCGAGCTCAAGAGACCGGTTCTTTCCAAGGAATCAACCCGGACGGAGTAAGCTCAAGGAAAGATCACTCGCCGGTGACCTTTGGCGGGAGCTCAATTTCAGGATCGAAGCGCATCACTTTCGACGCCGCCGATATTCCGCTATATAATGGAATACTCGCCGCCCCGCCTCGCCAAGTTCATGGCAGCTTCCCATTATGCTTTAACGATTAAGATGCCGGGCCGATAAGCGCCATCACCGCCCACGGCGACAAGAAGGATGCGCCATCCGCACCGACAAGATCTACCGGATGCGGCAGCCGCGGCCGATAAGGATACACTTGCCGCCGAAGCTCCCGGGGAAGAAGACGAGGACCAAGTCCGCAAGTGCTCGGGGCCCACTCCGCAACCGCACCTCTTCGAGTGCTTGCGCCGCCGCCGAGGACGCCCCGCCGAGCTCCACCGCAAGAGTAAAAGGGAATGGCTGCCCGCCGCAACCAAGAAGGTGTCCGCTAAGGAGGACGGCACCGGTGGTACCTTCACCATCGCGCCACACTTGACAAAGAATAGGAAAGCGCCATTGCTGTTTTCCTCATGGGCGAATGTCGATGTTTTTGCATGGCAACCATCCGACATCCCCGTGTTCCTGTGAAGGTGATTGAGCACAAGCTTGCTGTTTGCCCTCATGCGCCGCCCATCAAGCAAAAAAGTGAGGAAGCAAGCCGTGGAGCGCCAAGAATTCATCAACGAAGAAATCAAGAAGCTAGAGGCAGCAGGCCTAGTTAGAGGTGTGATCCATCCGACGTGGTTAGCAAACCCGCCGTCAGGCGCAAGGCCAACGGGAAGTGGAGGCTATGTATAGACTTCACCGATGTAAATAAAGCATGTCCCAAGGATCCATTCCCTTGCCGCCAAGATCGACCAGATTGTTGACTCCACCGCCGGATGTGAGCTACTCGATTTCTTGATGCATACCAAAGCTATCACCGATCTTTATGGCCAAAGAGGATGAAGAGAAGATCGCATTTATCACTCCATGTGGCACTTATTGCTTCATACGCATGCCATTTGGACTCAAGAATGCAGGATCAACATTTGCAAGGGTAGTGTATATCGCTTTTGAGCCACGATCCACGTAAATGTAGAGGCTTACATGGATGATATCGTGGTAAAGAGCAAGAGCAAGGATACGCTGATTCAAGATTTGGAAGAGACGCTTTTAACTCAAGCGAAGATACGTTTTAAGTTGAACCCCGAGAAGTGCGCCTTTGGAGTTCCTCCGCAAGCTTCTCGGTTCTTTGTGTCACAGAGGGGATTGAAGCCAACCCCGACAAGATTAAAGCCATTGAGCAGATCAAGCCCAAGCGAGTCAAGGATGTCAAGGCTTGCGGTGTTGTGTGGCTGCCCTCAGAGGTTCATTTCAAAGTTCAGAACGCGCCCTACCTTTCTTCAAAATCTTGAAGAAGGCAGGTCCCATGAAGTGGACTCCGAAGCGGAGGCAGCGCTGCAGATTTGAAACGATACCTATCCTCCACCCCAATACTTGTCGCACTCGACCACAGGAGAAGTTGTGCTGATTTAGCGGCAACCAACCAGGTGGTTAGTGCTGCGTTAGTAGCGGAGAGGAGTCCGACGAGGAGGCTACACCACCGCAAGCGAGTCCAATGACAGCTGTGGGGCTGTCCGACAAGCTCCGCCCCGACAAGGACAACTCACAGCAGAACAGGATGAGGTGCGGAAGAAGATGGTGCAGCGCTTGCTGTATTTTGTAAGTTCCCTTCCAGGGGCTAGATCAAGATACTGTGCAAAGTTGCTTTTCGCCTCCTCATGGCCTCGAGAAAGCTGCGCCATTACTTCCGTGCACACGAGATAACAAGTGGTCACTCGCTCACTCAAGAGGATATTGCACAACCCGTAAGCAACAGCAGGATCGCTGAGTGGGCACTAGAGCTGTCGAGCTTTGGACTCAAGTTTGAAAGTACTTCAACCATACAGAGTCGAAGCTTTGGCAGAATTCATAGCAGAGTGGACCCCAACGCCTGATGAAGAAGTCCAAGAAACAAGTACACCCGCATAAGAAGGGACAAGTGAATGGGTAATGTACTTTGATGGTGCCTTCGCTGTAAGGCGCCGGTGCAAGGCGTGGTACTCATCGCGCCCCACCGGAGAGCACCTCAAGTATGTTATCCAGATGCACTTCCCAAGGGAGCAAGCGACAAACAACACCGCTGAATATGAAGGTTTGCTCGCCGCCTCGTGGATTGCGGCCAACTTGGGATCGTGAAGTTGATTAAAGGGAGATTCTCGCTGGTGGTCCGCAAGTTAACAAGAGCTATCGAGCCCTTTGATGGAAGCTTATGTCGATGAAGTGAGGAAGCTTGAGGAGCGCTTTGAAGGTTTGCAGATGGAGCACGCCCCGAGAGCTCGTAATGAAATCGCAGATGGCCTTTCAAAGTGTGCTTCATGAAGTTACTCGTGGAACCGGGACCTTCTTGCTCAAGCTGACTCAACCATCCGCCACGCCATCAATTGGGCAGTCCAAGAAGAGAAAGTTGGTCTCCGCGACTACTTGCCGGCTGGTCTCCCCGAGGCCGCCGCCAAGGTCCCCAAGATCGACGCACTGTAACGCTGAGGAACAGTTTGCTCCTGCAGATCCTCGGATCTGACAGCTTGAAGCAAGTGTTCCCGACAAGCATCGCCTCCGGCGAAGCTTGCCGGGGACCTTCAGCCCGGCAGAGCCAGAGGTCCTGCCGAGAAGCCGAGGTTCCCGCAGCTGCCCTCATGTTTTAGTCCTTGCCGCTGAGCCCCAAGCTCCGCATGGGCGCAGCAGATCGTCTGCTTTTTGCAAACCGGAGAACTTCCCGACGCACCCGTAAGAAATAGAGAAGATAACCAGACAGTCAAGTATGTACCAGTTGTGGATAACGAGCTGCATCAAGAAGGCTCAATGGTGTCGATCAAGTGCATCTCCTGTGGAAGATGGATGTAAGCTGCTGGCAGTAAATACACGGAGGCATATGCGGCCACCACATGGCGCAAGGGCGCTTGTCGAAAGCTTTCCGCAAGGGTTCTTTGGCAAGAAGCCCTCCAAGATGCAATCGCACTAGTAACCAAGTGTGAAGCGTGCTGGCCCATGCAAAGCAGATTCATCACCAGCTCAAGCTCTCCAAACAATCCTTTGTCCTCGCCCTTCTCGGTCCGGGGCTCGATATCTCGCCCCTTCCCCCGGTTGTCGGGGCTTTGAGTACTTGTACGTAGTAATCGACAAGTTCACAAAGTGGCCGAAGTGGAGCCACGAGAAAGGTGACAAGACACAGCGGTCAAGTTCTTCAGATCGATTGTGTGCCGCTTCGATCCCTAACAGGATTATCACCGACAACGGTACACAATTCACTAGTCGCACCTTCATGCAAGACGCCCAAGACCTTGGCGCCAAGGTCCGTTTCGCTTCGCTGCTCACCCGAGGAGCAACGGTCAAGCGGAGAGGGCCACGCAAGTGCTGCGGACTCAAGACAAGAACTTTTGACAAAGCTGCATAGGTGCGAAGAAATTGATAGAGGAGCTACCGCGGCTCTTTGGTCAATCGAACGACACCAAATCGAGCCACCGGACGTACACCTTTTGCTCTAGTCTATGGAGCAGAGGCGTTATCCCCACGGAACTCAGATACGGATCTCCTCGAGTGCTCGCTATGATGAGCTCGAGCAAGAGCAATGCGGCAAGATGATGCATTGCTCCTTGAGGAAGGACGCCTGTGCTGTCAGACGAGCTGCTCGATACCAGCAAGCCTTTGCGCCGCTACCATAGCCGCAAGGTCAAAGCCAGAGTCTCGAGGAAGGCGACCTTGTTCTTCGCGTGTTCAGTCCGCCAAGAATTCCAACAAGTTGACGCTGGCGGGAAGGCCCTTATCGGGTGAGACAAGTCACGAGGCCCGGCGCCGTCCGCCCGAGACCGAAGAAGGCTTACCGTGAGCAACTCCTAGAACATAGAGCATCTTCGCAAGTTTCACCCATATAGGCGGTTGCCGTGATCCGCCCAAGAACCACCTTTTGTACAAGCTTTGCCGCTGTTGCATGTAACCTTTGTACAAAGCCGGGCGCAGACCCTGCATCAAGAAGTTTCGTGTTTTGCGCTAGTTGCCTTTCCCATGCTTTTCTTTGCTATTTGCATGTGTTATTTGGCATCTCTTGTGCGACATACATATCCGGTGAGCAATAGCACGCCGAAAGGCCATATACTTGCTTCCCTCTTCTTTTTCCTTGCCTCTTAAGCAGAAGGAATGTTCCTCGCGCACAAGTTTGCCGGGGGGAGGAAATGGAGGATGAACCAGGTGCTGTTCAAGAAAGAGAAGCTTGCCGGAGAACGCACAGATCACGAAAGCTAAGTTGTTAGAATTTGAGCAGTTCAAAATTTTAAATTTTAAGTTGCCTTCCTTGAACAACCACACTTTGTATGGAAAACCTGTGCGCGGGGGAACCTACCCGTGGATAGCCGCACCCTTACCTTGTTTTCGAGCATGCTCAACGATTTAGTGAGCTGCAACAAGTGTCGCGCCTTTGTTTCGCTTTTCGAGTCCGGCCAAGAAGCTTGTTGCTATGCGACTAGTCATGCAAGGTTGCTTGCCGGTAAGACCTTGGCCAGCGGGCTGCTTCGAAGTTCAAGACTCGGGCCATGCAAGGGCCCTCGCCGCAAGTTCCCTAGGAGCGAGGGTTGGAGCATACAAAGTTGAGGATCGTAACAAGGAGATAACACCGCATCTATTGATCAAAGTAAAGATAATATCTTACAAGGAATAACTTGTCGCGATGACTAATGAGTTCATAACGCCCTATGCAGCAACAAAAAGAGATAAAGATAAAGGAGGCCTAGTCACGCGGGTCGCCTCCACCCCGAGATCTTGCTCACTTTAGCAATGATGTGGGCGACCTGCTCCTTCAGTGGCCTCCATGTTCGGCCGGCCGGCAAGCTGCGAAGAACGCTGGTGAGGTTTATGCCGGATTGCGGTATACAATCTTCGCCAAGACACGCCCATGGTTCCCGCGCACAGCCGGGCGAAGTCTCCCTCGCAAGTTGCGCGATCTTCTTCCGCAGATTTGCAAGGGCCGCGCGATCCCTCAAGAAGAGGCTGAGCTTACGCCTGTGAGCAAGATTTGATCCGGGAGTAGATGAGATGCTCCAGCTTCAGCGCCAGCAGCTCTTGGTCAATGTCTGACGACAAGATACCAAGTCCTCGGTCCATAGCTCGACGGCACGGCGGAAGTGCTCGCTGCTTGGTTGGCGCTGTTCACTAAGGTTCGCTTCCTTCCGGAGCTCCTCCTTCAACTTGGTCTCCGATCCCGGCGGCGCAAGCGAGTCCTCAGCAGAGACCTTCAGCTCAAGATCCTCGATGGAGTCCTTGGCGGCCTTCAACTCGCCGCCTTTCTTGGAAAGACGACCTGAGTTCCGAGTTGGTGGGCGCCCTTCTCGCCTCCGTGTTGAGCGCGGGCGACCTTCTCCACGCCGCCTTCAAGAACTCCTCCAGCTGCGCGACCTTGGCGGCAAGCTCCTCCTTGGCGGTCTCCGCGCAGCCCGGGCGGTTTTCGCCTCCTTCGCTCCTCGCCAAGGGCTTGTTCCTCGAGCGCAAGGTCTTCCTCGTGGGAGTCGAGATCGACCTTCCGCTGGACGAAGTTCTCCTTCGCCGACAGCTCCACCCCGCAAGCCGCTGCTGCTCTTCGCCTCGGCCTTCTCCAAAGAACCACTCTTCATACTCCCCGTGAGTCGCCACGCTTCCGCCACCTCGCGGAGAGCAGCCTGGTTGGCGGCGCTGAGCTCCACCGCCGCTTCTCCATCTCTCGGGCGGCCTTGGCGGCGAGGGCCTCCCGAAGCGAAGCTACCGCCTGCCCGGTAAAGGGCCAGGAGCTGGTGAAGCAGCCTCGGGCCCGCTGCCCGCCGCCGGCCCTCGACGATCTTCAAGCCCGCAGAGGCGAGGACCTCCCCATCAAAGGCCTCACGCCCGCTGGAGCTCGCGACGAAGAACCCCACGGCACTGGATGAATACGCCGCTGGGGGCTTTCAAGCAGTAGCTGGCTGCTCCTCTCGGGCGGAGGGGTCGGCGACGGCGCAGCACTTTGATGCTCCCGCCGCCCGGCTGGCGGTGCGGTCGCCGCCCCTCCTCGCCGCAAGCGCCCGCAGCCGAGCGGTCTCGGCAAGATGGCCCGGCGGTTTCGCCAGGTCCTCAGCGACAGTGGTATCGCCGCCGCTGGCGGCCTCCTCCTCAACAATGACGACTTCCGCTCCATCTGCTCGGGGAGGAGGATCTATAAGAAGAAGAAAAGCAAAGAAGTTCAAGCAAATATCCAAAAGAGACAACGCCAAGAAGACAAGTTGCGTAACCTACCTTGGCGGACGCCGCCATGGCGGGCTCCTCGCCGGGAGCTCGCTTTGGCGGAGTGGGCCGCCGGGCTGCTCGCCGGTGGAGTACCCGCCTTGGCGGGATGCTCTCCTTGCCGGGAGCTCGACCTTGGCGGGACGGCGGGCCGGCGGCTCCTCGGGGCGACCTCGACGCCTCGCAGCTGTGGCTCCACCTCCGCACAAGTCAAAGACAAAACGCCAAGGCATTAGTACAAGACCAAGATCTTCAAACACGCCTGGCGAGCGAAAGTGCAGAACCCAGACTTCTACTGGGTTGCATATGGGCTGCTCCTCGAACAGCGCTGGTCCGCAAGCTTGATCCGCACATCCCGGTCGCCAGCGGGCGAAGTCGTCCGCGATTGATTGACGGGCACCTTTGGCCTCTTCGCTACTGGGCCAAGGTCCTCAAATCAAAGCAAGAAACAAGATTAGCTTCAACAATAATCAGGGCGGAATTTGAGGAGATGAAGATCTCGGATACTTACTCCTGTTCCTCCTCGCCGTTTTCGCCAAGGCGGAGAAGTCATACTCCACCTGGGCGCGGCGGCGCGAGGAGCGGAGGCGAGGACTCGGGCGCTTGGCGGTCCTCGGCGCGCTTGGCTTCCCGGAAGCTTATGCTGCCCGGCAAGCTGGTTGTTGCCGGGGCCTACGCCTCGCCCGCCGCCGCCTTGCGGAGGCGCTTTCTGGAGAACGCTTAGGGCTTGCCCGGGCGGGAGGTCTCCGACGACGAGGAGAGGTCGCCGGCGTAAAGATCCGTGGACCGCCTGGCGCCCTCGGCGGCCTCGGCGTCCTCCTCCTCCTCCTCGCTGGCTGGTTCTGGCTGGGCCCAGCCGCGCGCTGCGGCCCCTTTCCTCTCGGGCGCTCTCCGCCTCCTCCGGGCGCGATTCGCTTCGCGGCGGCGCCTGTTCCTCCGCAGCACTACCTCTTGCCGCTGCCTCGCCGCGATTCCGGGATCCCGGAGTGCCTCGAGAGGGACCCCGCGAGCGCTGCCGGGAGGAAGTTGCAGCAGTCTGCAGTTCTCCGCCTCCGCCGCTGGCAGACTCATCCGCAGCCTCTCGCTTCATCAGAGTATATCCAAAATCCTCGCGCTGCTGCTGCGCGGCTCTTCAGCCCGAGAAGCTATGTATGCAAGCTCTGGTCGGTGGTGTCCGCGCGATGTCCTTGATGTCATTCTTGTTCTTCGCCACCTCCTCAAGGTTGTCGAAGAAGCCGAGGATGACCGATGGATCGGGCGGAATCCACGAGCGTCCACGCCAGGCGAATCACACGCTGGCATCATGGCGCAAAGACGATCCCGAGCTGTGTTGCTGCAGAGGGGCACCACTCCCCGGGAGGTCTCGAACCACTCGATGGGCCGGGTCATATTTAAAGAGTTCCTGACCATCCCTTCAGCTCTAGCATCGTGAAGTTGAAATTCAGCCCGGGCGCAGCCTCATTATATCCGCTAAGGAGCCGCACTCCCAGCCGCCTTTTCCTGTCTTGGAGAGGGGCACGCGGCGGAGGAAGTCTCGCGCCTACCTCTGAACGGACAGTTTTGCTGCTCAAGACGAAGAATCCGGATGAGGGCGACGCTGAGCTTGACGTCGTCCGATCCAGCTCGCTTCCAGCCCCGCCGCAAGACGATAGGAGTTGTGCGCGGTGCGGTGAAGTGCTGCGCTCGCCTTCAATGATCCAAGACCAGTCAAGACGCCACTTTTCCCACTTGCCGGAGCTCCCGCAAGTAAGACTCCTTCTTGTGCGCATTTAAAACCCAAGATATCCCTCTCGAGAGGGGCGCCACCCTCGCCTAGGAGTGAAGAAATGCCTAAACAGCGCTACGTTGATGAATTTATGTAGTTTTCAGACATGTAAAGCGAAACCGCCATGGTAAGGATGGCGCTGGGGTGAAGTCAAGAAGATGGAAGCCGAGGTGCATGACGCCACGTAAGAATTCTGAATAAGGAGGGCAAAGACCGCAGTGGAAGAAGGCTGCGAAGAAATAGTACCGCCGGGATAGTTGTCCTGGTGGCGGCCGGATGAGCTCGGGTCCGAGGATGCGCTTTGGTCTTCTTGGCCTGTATCAGTAATACTTGTTCCAGAGCTCCTGCGCTGAGCCTCGGCGGGAAGACGAGGTTCCGCTTCCAGACTGGTGAGCCTCGCCGCTTGTTCGACTTCTCCTTTTGGCCTTCTCCGCCTTTGCCTTCAAGGGTCTTCGGGCCATGGCAGAGGCGGCGGAGGAGGGGGGCGAAGAGCCCGCGGCGCTGGAGATGCAAAGGGCGGCGGCGGAGATGTGGAAGCGGAGCGCAAGGGGATCTCTGGAGGAGGAAGAAGATGCAATGAAAGCGAAGGAGGGAACCGCCTCGCTTCCTCTGCTTTTATGGGAAGTGGGGGCGCCGCTCTTTCCATTAAAGAACGTGGGCACGCCCCATCCCACGACGCCGCAATCGACGCGCTGTTACGGGGAGGGTGCGGCAGATGAAGTGGATTTGACGCCAGGCCAGGCGGTGCCCATGCATCGCTTTTGGGCTCGCCCAACAGCGCCGCACTGTATAGCCCAGCCCGGGGCCTGCCGGTGTAGCTAAGGTAGGGGTACCTCAAGACCCCAACTTGTGCACGGGCAGTTGCAGCTTCCCGCGGCAGGGTTTACCACGTGCTCGCCGGAGACCTTCCTTCTCCATATCAAGCCATTCAAAAACGAAGTATACAAGACAGAAGATCGAGACCCCGGCAAGCGGAGCTTGCCGGGAAGGCCGTTCCAGGCTCAAGGTTACATCACCACGCAAAGCCCCGCAAGAGGAGCTCACCAGAAGACTAGAAGATTACATCATAGAAGATACGCTCGGCGCTTATATGCGTCGGCGAGGGCCCGGGAGCGACAAGTTACAGAGCCCGCAAGCCCCGGTCCGCAAGATCAAGACCCCGCAAGGTGCTTGCGGGAGAGTTGCGCAGGTGCCCACGCCCAGCTCATCAGCCCACGCGCCACCCCGGGCCTTTCCAGGACGCGTGGCGGATGGCTGTGCAGCCTGGGGACACGGTAGCACTTCACGGTGGTGGATCCATCGCCGCGGGCGACGGAGACGCAAGGGCGGAGCTTTTGGGGTCGACGGCGACGGCATTAAATGCCCTTGTCCCCATCACAAAGTAGGTAGCAACCACTGCTCACGACCGTAGCTTCACCGCTTCCGCACTATTCCAACTACCACCTCTTTTACGATTTTACCCTTTCTCCACGCTGACACTGCCGGTGACCCTTGCACTATAAAAGGAGGCCCATGCACAACGTGAGGGGTTCGACATCTCGACGCCGGTGTAGCTGCCATCGTAGCTCTTCAAGCTCCCGAGCTCAATACAAACCAAGGCAGGAGTAGGGTTTACGCGTCCGCCGCGCCCGAACTCGGGTAAAACCGCCTGGCTCGCGCACGATCTGCTCTCTCGTGCTCCCTCCACCCTCGCATCAAGATGCATAAGGGGCCCTGCCCCATAGGTGTTCGTGGCGGCAGATTTCCCCCGACACCCGAGAAACATTAGACTTAGCTTAGCTTCCGATGGATTTAACCCATTTGGCCACCAGAGCGCCACATATAGCATGTGGCCGCTGCTTGTTATCCTCACAACATGCCTCCAAATGTCTCGCACCAAAGTATCAAACTACATGATGGCCTTGCTCATCCCAGTCCAAAAAGTCCTCGAAAGGATTTTGATTTGTTCATGGAGCCTCTTGTGGAGGAACTTCAACAGCTATGGAGGGGTGTTCTCACTCGAGACCTATATAGCAGCCCACCAACTGATTTCTTTTTGTGTGCTGTTATAATTTGGTGCATCCACGATTATCCGGCTTTGGGCACTATGTCAGGGTGAACAACACATGGTTACAATGCATGTGTTCGCTGTGACAGGAATCAACTGTCATACGCAATACTTAGCAAGATCTGCTACATTGACACCGCTGCTTCTTGCCAAGGACAAGCTGCATCCTAGAAAATACCCAAGACATGTGTTCAATGCAAAGCATGAAAACCGTGATGCGCCAAGGAGGCTCACCGCCGATGAGTTGCAAGTAGAATTAGAGAAGGTCAGTATATTACACCTGTGAAACCATCCGGTAATGGTAGCGGAAAAGGAAGCATGGCAGGGGTAAGAGAGATTATTGTTTACCCGCAGTCCACTTTGTGGGACATGGAGTATTGGAAAGATTTGGATCTACTAAGATAATCTTGATGTGATGCACACCGAGAAAAATATATGTGACAAAGATTATCGGCACACTTCTTAATATTGAAGGCAAGACGAAAGATACCTTAAAATCTAGGATTGATTTGACACACCTGGGTATCAGAAAGGATTTGCAGGTGCAAGATGAAGGTAAACCACGGAATATGGCACCAGCTGTGTATGTCTTGGACAAGGTAAAAGAAAAGAATTCTGCAGGTCCTCACACGTGTGAGATTCCCACATGGATTTGCTTCCAACCCTGAAAGGAGAGTCAGTTCATATGGAAACAAGGTACAAGGGTTGAAAACTCATGACTGCCACGTCCTACTTCAAAGGGTTTTACCTGTTATCCTCAGAGGATTGGGCCATACGACTTATACTGAGCGATTGCAAGAGTTGGGACAATTCTTGAGGAACTCTGCAGAGAGAAATATCAGGATAGATGCTTTGGAGCGTCTTAGAGACAAGATACCAACTATCCTATGCGACCTTGAGAACATATATCCTCCGGCCTTCTTTGATGTGATGGTGCATTTGGCTGTTCATCTACTTGATGAGGCACTACCTAGAGGTCCAGTACAGTATGGCTAGATGTACCCTATTGAAAGGCGGCTAGGCACTTTCAAGGGCTATGTTAGGAACATAGCTAGACCCGAGGGTTCCATTGCAGAGGCCTACATTGCTACCGAAGCGTTGACATTCTGCTCAAAATACATTGAAACAGCTGATCAGCTTAGCAAAGAGGTGGGTGAAGACAATCACGGGCACAATGTTTTCAATTATTCTGTTCGAGTTATAGGGAAGAGTCGACAAGAGGACAAACCTAAATATTTGGACAAAATGGTTTGGTATGTGTTGAATAACTATCCTGAGATATACCTTATATCAAGTAAGTGCAGTACTGCAGCTTATACATCGTAATCTACTAAACTTTCAGCACATTCTTATATATTTAGATGTTTGATGCAATCACTATGTTGTGCAGCATCTACAAAAAGGAGTTACTGCCGCAAAATCCAAGAAACATTGACAAACTGGTTATGGCAGGATTTGCGAAATGGTTCACGAACCATGTAAGCTTTTGAATTGCACCGCCGCTTTTTTAATATATTGAGTACATAAGATGATCAGCTTGTCTATTTTCTAACCATAGGTTAAGAAGATGCGGAGGATGGGCAGGCAGTTGATGACGCCTTTACTCACTAGCAATGGGTCCCGATACTCGGGTAAGACATTATGAATCTTATGTTGTTGGAGATGTGCGCCACAACACCCTTGCACGAGACGAGGCGGTGAAGACTCTCAAAATAGTGCCATCATGAGCACGGCTACGTATGACAAAGAGACAACTGAAATGTATGCTAACATAATAGACATGTTCAGTTGCATTATATCTCCAGTGTCGAGGATCATCGGTGTGTGGTTCTGTTGTTTTGTTGTTGGTATAACCTGTTTTCCGTGATCGCAAAACCCGAGCTGATGATTATTTCTAATCCATCAATTTCAAGGCGCGCACTGCATCAATGAGCCTTTTATTTTGGCAAATCAAGCAACACATATATTTTTCTTGGAAGACACATTTGCACGTAGCGATGGCTGTAGAGTATTGCAAAGGTTTGAGCAGAGGAATTGGTTTAATGAAGTTGCACAACAAGATGATGCTTACACTGCTGCTGATGTACAAGATAACACAAATGTTCCTAATATCTTTGAGAACCATCACGTCAATGACGCCGCTAAAAGATTATGGTCGTGGCCGTGGACATACAAGAGTTGATCAAGAAGAAGCCAACGTTCGAGGACGTTGAGGACAAAGAAGAAGATGACACCGTGGGGAATTACGATTCAGACTGATACACATGGCGAAGATGTTGACGCTGCTGCTATGGATGATCACTACTAGGGAAAAGCCTATACACAGAATCTTATCTGCAGCAAGGCTTCAAAATGCCACGCTATCGCTATTTTAGCAGCAAGCGGTTCCGCCAAACGCGCTATCGACTTGGAAGTAGCAGATGCTGCTTGAGGAATACAGGCCATCGCTATAGTTGCCATGACCTTGGCCCCTCTAGCTATAGCGAAGAGCGTTACACTTTAGAGCGCCATCACATTTATGTTAGCTATAGCGCTTTTTGCCAAACGCGCTACAACTATCCCTACCTTACCCCTCACGCCCGCCTGCCTGATTCCTCTCTCCTCGCTTCCTCCCCAATTCCGACCCGCCTCGCCACCGCTGTCTCCCCGACCCGCCTCGCCGTTGCCTCCACCCCGCCTCGCTGGCACTCGGTGCCGTCTCCCCGACCCGCCCATTGCCTCCCCGACCCGCCCATTGCCTCCCCGACCTCGCCGCCTGCCTGCCTCCCCCTACTCGGCCGCCTCGCCCGCGCCTCGGTGCCGCTGTCTCCCCGACCCCATCTCTCTCCCGCCTCTTTAAGCACTCTCCTTCCGATCCCTCTCTCCCTTCTCGATCCTCTTCTCTCGCTTAGTATGAACCCTAGGTATTTAGTGCTAGTTAGTATGAACCCTAGGCTATTTTTAGTGCTAGTTAGTTAATTACTTAGATGGTAATTAGGGCAGTAGTTCTTAGGTACTAATTAGTTAGTAAGAATTAGGTACTAATTAGGTACTAGAATATTTTTATTTATAGTATTATTTTTAGTAAGAACTAGTTGAATTAATAGAACTAGTTAGTAAGAACTTGTTTCTATTTTTAGTTAAAGCAATTTTTTCCGCCTCGACGTGGATTTATGCCTATCCCGCATCCTCGCTGCCGAGTCGGCGGAGGATTTACACCTGCTTGACCAGATCGGCCATGTTGGGACCTGGCTCCGCCGGGTGGTACTGGAGGCGCTACTCACCGGGGCGCAGGTTGGTGAGGAGCCACTGTCGTTGACCGAACCTTGCTTGGTGGCGGTCGCAGGCTGCTGATGGCGATCCAGAGGCTCGAGGACTCATGGAGGTGGTGCGCCACCGTGTCGATGAGGAGGACGCGACGTCTGTCGCTATTTGTTTGCGTTGGAGCACATGCCGCTCTCCAATACCGGCAGGTTCTTCCGGGATCTCACCGAGCTATGATCCCGTGATGGTGCCTTCTCGTGGGTGTCCACCGCCTGCGCCGATACCCATCGTGGTGCTAGAGTTTTAGTTGTATTAGTGATGTTATATGTATGACACTATTCGTGATGTATTAGTGACAATATTTTGAAATGCATGAGATGATCTACTTTTGCTAGTTGAATGCATGCTAATTTGAGTCCTATAAGATATTTTGAAATGTATATCTTGTGTTGCTCAATATCCAAGTGGCCGGTCATGTTTGCAGGTTACACCTCCGAGTGGCCTATGTTTTGCGTGAGTGTTGATTCATTTCGCTCGGAATTTCAAAGCGCCGATATGTCCTATTTTAGCAAAGGTCATGCCGGATTTTTCCGTGAATTTTGGCATGACTTGTGCTAGAATATATATGTAGGAAATATCGAGTGTCCGGATTTGTGTGTTCAAGATCTTGGTAGTTGTCTTCGATCGATTTTCAATTAATGTTTTAACTATGAACATAGGAAATGTCCGACGACGAGAAGGATTTCGGTATTTGCAAATCTGCGAAGACGAAAGCGGCTCTGTATGACGGAATCTTCCTAGATGATGATAGGCGCTCAAAGATCAAGTGGACGTGAACTTCAAGTGGATACAAGAAGTCACAACGACAAGTCTTTTTTCGTAATTAAGCATGACATCCGCTTTCATTTGCTTCAACTTATATTTTTTTACTATTCTACTAGCGTATCCCCGCCATGCAAGAGTTTTTGTATTGATAAGATAGGTTTCAGTCATAGTATGGAGGAAAAGAAAGTTTACTTGAAGACCGAGCATGGTTATATTTTCCATGCGAAGTTATACAATTCAGACGACTACACCTATTTTGGAGCAAAACATGGCGAGCCTAGTATGGTTATCACCTTTGATATTCGGTCCGGAAGATGATATTGAAGGTAATACCGACATCTGGGTCAATGTGCAAATGCCTCCAGTTATACCATTATGTAAGTTTCTCAACCATATTTATGTCTTTGATATTGTTTATTCAAAATTAATTGACAACTAATTTGTATTGTTAGCTTATTTCCGTGCAAGCAAACATGTCCAGTAGCTTGGTAGACAGGACAGATATCGTGTCCCGGGCTGAACTCAACTGCGAGGAGCTCACCATTATGTTTCATGGCTTGAGGATCTTGATATCGTCAAGACAAATTTTCTTCGTGCATTTAGAAATCTTAGTATCGAAAATGTGCGACCCATAGTGTTCATATTGAACTACGGTCACATCCATTTAGGAAGGATGGTAAGATTTTTACTTTTTATCCTCATTGCATCTTTTCCATACATTATTTTTGAAGCTAAACTTCATTGCTAAGTATGTTACCATACGATGTTCTTCAACAGGACTCCGATGAATGTTGTGCCTTATGGGATCGAGACTAAAGGTGTCATGAGTATTGTCAACTTACGCCAAGATATCCTACAGCTTACTTTAGTGCATTCAAGATTAGCGACGGATGCTTAATAGTGCAAGACTGGACCAAATATGTGTTGGGGAGCGCAGAGAAGTACTAGGGAGCAGCAACGAGACGCCTTCCACGATTAGGGAGACAGGTTCATCTGCATGCTTCAACTTGATCAAGGAGGAGAGCTATACATGTTTTATGTTCTTTTACCTAAGAGAGAGCAGCAGGAGTGAGTAGCAGGAGTGAGTAGGTGGCTAGAACTGAGTTTCGAGGATGATGATGTGCTACACTATTCTCGTGATGATAAAATAGCTAGTGTTCGTGGTAATGACTATGATGTTTATTATTAGCTAGTGTTAGTGGTGATTAAATAAATAATGTTGATGGTAATGACCATGATGATGATTACATATCTTGTCTTTGGCGGATTAGATTCAAGTGGAGGCAACATGTGGTGCACATCGAAAGTACTACTAATCCAAAGTAGATCAAGTTTGGACTAGTAGTATACTTTTGACATGCACCACATATTGCCTCCACTTGAACCTAATCCACCTTCATTTAATACACTGTTATGGACATAATGATGTAAACCTCATAACATCCGGTATTGTACCAATATTTGTATGATGGCGCATAAATACACTAAAAATAAAAAATTATAAAAAAATACTAGTAGTGATGGGTGGGAAACACGCTGCAAGTAGATAACTTAGCAAGAAGCGCTTGTACCAAACAAGCGCTGCAGTTATTTGTACTAGCAAAGCAGCGATGGCACGCGTTATCGCTAAGCATTAGCAGAAGCGCTTATTAGTAGCGCCGCTCACGGCGCTACTAGTAGGCACAAAACACGCGCTACTGCTAGGGTTTTCCGGAAGGATTATGCCAACTTAAGTGAATGCCCGAAATGCAAATCATCAAGATGGAAAGATGGCGATGCTGTGAAGAGGATTCCTCATAATGTTCTAAGATATTTTCCAATTACACCAAGATTGCAGAGGTTGTTTCATGATGCTGAAACAAGAGAGGATGTATTGTGGCATTCTAGGAACCAGGAGTAGAGAGATAAGAATGTAATGAGCCATCCATCTCATGGTAGTGAGTGGAAAAGCATCAATGATAAACACACAAAGTTTGCTGCTGACCCGAGAAACATTAGACTTAGCTTAGCTTCCGATGGATTTAACCCATTTGGCCACCAGAGCGCCACATATAGCATGTGGCCAGTGCTTGTTATCCCTTACAACATGCCTCCAAATGTCTGCACCAAAGTATCAAACTACATGATGGCCTTGCTCATCCCAGGTCCAAAAAGTCCTGGAAAGGATTTTGATTTGTTCATGGAGCCTCTTGTGGAGGAACTTCAACAGCTATGGAGGGGTGTTCTCACTCGAGACCTATATAGCAGCCCACCAACTGATTTCTTTTTGTGTGCTGTTATAATTTGGTGCATCCATGATTATCCAGCTTTGGGCACTATGTCAGGGTGAACAACACATGGTTACAATGCATGTGTTCGCTGTGACAGGAATCAACTGTCATACGCAATACTTAGCAAGATCTGTTACATTGGACACCGTCGTTTCCTTGCCAAGGACAAGCTGCATCCTAGAAAATACCGAAGACATGTGTTCAATGCAAAGTATGAAAACCGTGATGCGCCAAGGAGGCTCACCGCCGATGAGTTGCAAGTAGAATTAGAGAAGGTCAGGCATATTACACCAGGAAACCATCCTGGTAATGGTAGCGGGAAAAGGAAGCATGGCAGGGCAGAAGAGAGATTATTGTTTACCCGCAGGTCCACTTTGTGGGACATGGAGTATTGGAAAGATTTGGATCTACGGCATAATCTTGATGTGATGCACACCGAGAAAAATATATGTGACAGCATTATCGGCACACTTCTTAATATTGAAGGCAAGACGAAAGATACCTTAAAATCTAGGATTGATTTGACACACCTGGGTATCAGAAAGGATTTGCAGGTGCAAGATGAAGGTAAACCACGGAATATGGCACCACTGTGTGTATGTCTTGGACAAGGTAAAAGAAAAGAATTCTGCGAGGTCCTCACACGTGTGAGATTCCCACATGGATTTGCTTCCAACCCCGAAAGGAGAGTCGGTTCATATGGAAACAAGGTACAAGGGTTGAAAACTCATGACTGCCACGCCCTACTTCAAAGGGTTTTACTGTTATCCTTAGAGGATTGGGGCCTACGACTTATACAGAGCAGTTGCAGAGTTGGGACAATTCTTCAGGGAACTCTGCAGTAGAAATATCAGGATAGATGCTTTGGAGCGTCTTAGAGACAAGATACCAACTATCCTATGCGACCTTGAGAACATATATCCTCCGGCCTTCTTTTTGATGTGATGGTGCATTTGGCTGTTCATCTACTTGATGAGGCACTACCTAGAGGTCCAGTACAGTATGGCTAGATGTACCCTATTGAAAGGCGGCTAGGCACTTTCAAGGGCTATGTTAGGAACATAGCTAGACCCGAGGGTTCCATTGCAGAGGCCTACATTGCTACCGAAGCGTTGACATTCTGCTCAAAATACATTGAAACAGCTGATCAGCTTAGCAAAGAGGTGGGTGAAGACAATCACGGGCACAATGTTTTCAATTATTCTGTTCGAGTTATAGGGAAGAGTCGACAAGAGGACAAACCTAAATATTTGGACAAAATGGTTTGGTATGTGTTGAATAACTATCCTGAGATATACCTTATATCAAGTAAGTGCAGTACTGCAGCTTATACATCGTAATCTACTAAACTTTCAGCACATTCTTATATATTTAGATGTTTGATGCAATCACTATGTTGTGCAGCATCTACAAAAAGGAGTTACTGCCGCAAAATCCAAGAAACATTGACAAACTGGTTATGGCAGGATTTGCGAAATGGTTCACGAACCATGTAAGCTTTTGAATTGCACTGTCAGTTTTTTTAATATATTGAGTACATAAGATGATCAGCTTGTCTATTTTCTAACCATAGGTTAAGAAGATGCGGGAGGATGGGCAGGCAGTTGATGACGCCCTTTACTCACTAGCAATGGGTCCTGATACTCGGGTAAGACATTATGAATCTTGCGTTGTTGGAGATGTGCGCTACAACACCCTTGCACGAGACGTAGGCAGGAAGACTCAAAATAGTGCCATCATGAGCACGGCTACGTATGACAAAGAGACAACTGAAATGTATGCTAACATAATAGACATGTTCAGTTGCATTATATCTCCAGTTTCGAGGATCATCGGTGTGTGGTTCTGTTGTTTTGTTGTTGGTATAACCTGTTTTCCAGGATCGCAAAACCCAGAGCTGATGATTATTTCTAATCCATCAATTTCAAGGCGGCGTACCAGACCAATGAGCCTTTTATTTTGGCAAATCAAGCAACACATATATTTTTCTTGGAAGACACATTTGCACGTAGCGATGGCTGTAGAGTATTGCAAAGGTTTGAGCAGAGGAATTGGTTTAATGAAGTTGCACAACAAGATGATGCTTACACTGCTGCTGATGTACAAGATAACACAAATGTTCCTAATATCTTTGAGAACCATCACGTCAATGACGCCGGTGAAAAGATTGCGTGTCGTGCTGTGGACATACAAGAGTTGATCAA
Organism: Aegilops speltoides; assembly: GCA_021437245.1. Taxonomy (NCBI): domain Eukaryota; kingdom Viridiplantae; phylum Streptophyta; class Magnoliopsida; order Poales; family Poaceae; genus Aegilops; species Aegilops speltoides. Next base: position 276,706,217 of record CM038145.1, on the reverse strand, counting down.
GAAGAAGCCAACGTTCGAGGACGTTGAGGACAAAGAAGAAGATGACACCGTGGGGAATTACGATTCAGACTGATACACATGGCGAAGATGTTGACGCTGCTGCTGTGGATGATGATTACATTGCTTTTGTCGTATTTGCCTGTCAGAAGACGTTTTTTATCTACTATGTGAAATTGTGTTTGCTATGACAACTGAAACCTGATGAACATGTTGTTTAGTATTTTGCCGTGAGAACATCACTTGTTATGTATGCTGATTTGTGTTTGGTGATTGTATGACAACTAAAACATGATGACATTGTTGTTTAGTTGTACTCATATTTGGCTGTGAAACTTGAATTTGATGACATAGTTTGCTGTTGGACTGCAATTTGCTCGACATCTTTGAATGAGAACAAAGCTGACCCGACAGGGCCTCTGCTATTTATTTATTTATGAGCAAAAGGGGATACCCCCCAATTTCCGCTAATAGAAATCATTAGATGTTCACAAAACTACGCCCATCCTGCTACATAGGTTTCTTTCATTATTAGTTTCAGCAAAGTGCTCATGTCATAGCCACTGAATACATCACGTGTGCTACATACACTGCAAATAAAGAGACAATCACCCTACAGAGCACATCGATTTTGCCCATTATCTTCACAAGCTCTTTCATCTCCTCATTCTTTGTCAAGGCCGCTCAAGTATTTGTTGCTTGGCCATGATCGAGGAACGCATCTTTAACCTACGCTCAGATCTTCCTCTTCTATCGTTCCTTTAGTTACTTGTCCAACACCCCAACCTGTTGGTATTGGGATTCCTCGGCTAACCAAATAATCAACGTAGTTGCATTCCCCCACATCAGCAACTTCCCAGAAATACAAATCACACGAATCTTCCCTTTCTCGCATTTAATCAAATTGGAAGATCATCAACCAAACTATTAAAAAATCAGCAACTGAAAGCAGCAGAACAACACTTAAACATATTATTACCCCATGATTTGGGCATTTGTAGAAGACTCGGCCAGAGTTGAGGATTGTGGTTGAGACGCGACGGATGACTCTGCGTGATTTGCAGCAGTGGCACCACACCAACGACTGCGGGTTGCGATGAGCAATCGGCTGTGGTGCGCGTGCCGGCGGGGGTGTGATGAGACCCACAAGCGATGGTACGGGTGGCGACTTGGTGCATATCTGGTTGTTGCCTGCTAAAGAGCAGGTGGACGAGCAGCCAGCGGATATGGTTGTTGCGGCCAGAGCTTCTGATGCTAGGCAGAGTAAGTAGAGAAGAGGAGAAGCGAATGTTGGATATGTTAGTTTCATTACTTGCAGAGTAGCATAGCACCATATATAGTCATAGTCTAGGTTTAGATTCGAACCAGCTACAGGAGCACGTCTCTCTTTTTTCTAAAACTCGGCAACATCTCTTTACTGGTACACTAGCTTGTTCTGTACGCCTTCCCAAGTCTTTGATTTTCTTTCCCCTTTTTTTGTGAGGAAGGAAGGAGGACAAAATTGAGAGTTCTTGGGACTCGAACCCAAGACCTCTTGGTTGAAAACCAAGGGTTCTAGGCACTTATGTGGCGAACATTCCCTGTGAGGAGGACGGCAGACGAACGTATTTTCCTCGCAGTTTTCTTCCTATATATAAAAAGTATGCTACTTGGTGTCCGCTTAGTCAACAAACGATTGTGCCAACCTTGACCGTTGGATTGGGATTCAACGTCTGTCGCATTTCCTCAGTATCTTCTTCCTCGAGCCGCCAAAGCCAAACCAGCGACGGCGGGACCGCCTGCTTCCGCCTCCCACGGCTGGCTGTGATCTTCCCCGACTCCTGTTCATTCCCGTCCGAGGCCTCACCATTGTCCTCCGCCTTGGTTCGCTCGCCGCGGCGCCGCCCTCCGGTGTTGTCGACATGGTCAACAACCGACAGGAATAAGGAGATGACAGTACATGGTGAGGATGACAAGAGGGACCAAAGAGAGCCGCTGCAATAATTTTGTTTTTTCGGGACGGAGAAGGGTATCAATCTGGGTTGTCGGGACCCATGGCCCGCCTAGCCTGTGCTTTTATTTCATATGTTTAGCACATGACCAGCCCAGTTTGTTTTTTTTCCTTTACGAAAATGGCTAGCCAGCTATTTTGTTTTTTGCAGAATAACCAACATAGGCCTACTTGCTTTTCTACGCCCTGCTGGGCCGGAAATCTTTCAAGACGAGGAGGGATGCATTTTGCCCAGAAAATGGGCTATAAGTAATAATAAATGGGCTATAAGTAATAATAAATGGGCTGTAAAATGAAAAAAGACAGCAAACAGGCAATTAGTTCCAAAATACTGTTTTCTTTCGGATTTTGATATTTTGAATTTCATTGTTTTTGTGCGGGTAAAATTTCATTGAATTTAAATTAAGGTATATTTAGATTTAAAATTAATTTGAATCTGGCTAGAAATTTCGAGTTGTATGCTGTTTGGGATAGATTCGGAGGCTGACTTGTGGGTCTACTAGGTTGACGTGTACTTTGGCTTTGTCAACTTAGTCCACAAATGATTCTAGCAGCAGTGACCGTTGGATGTTAATCCAACGGCCATGCTGCTTCTTCAATATCTGATCTTCTTGCTCCAGCCGCCCAAACCAGCTCCAGTGGGACTGCCTGCTCCCGCCTCCCGTGGCCGGCAGTGCTGCCGCACAGGCCGCACCGCCCCACCCTAGTTCATTGCTGGCAAGGCCATTCCTCTACTCACCCACACCTCCTGTTATTTTCCGGCGACGACAGCCGGACCAGTAAACCCTCGTACTCCCCACCGCGTGGGAAACCATTGCCGAGTCTTCCCCGGCTCCGTGTCGTTCCCTTCCTAGGCCTCGCTGTCGTCCACCGCCATGGTGCTCTCGGTGCGGCCTGGTCAACGTGGTCAACGAACCACATCCATCGGCCGTGGACTGTACGTGGAGAGGCTGACAGCTGGGTCCATGGCCGCACACCAGGAAATGCCTCCTTGTTACACCCAAAATAATGATTCCTCCACCTGATAGCTGGGACCCACCGGAAGGGCCTCTGTATTTCGCGAAAAAAACGTTCCCCCCGCTGACATGTCGGACCCACCAGCTATATCTTCCCACGCAAGGAAGTGCCTCCTTATTACGCAAAAAAAAATGAATACCCCCTGCTAGCTGGGACCCACCATAGTGGGAGGATGACTTGTGGGCCAACTAAGTTGACGGGGACGGAGGGCTTTGTCAACTTAGTCAATATGAACGATTCTAGCTCTAGTGATCGTACGATGCCCATCCAACGGCCGTAGTGCTTCTTCAACCTCTGGTCTTCTTGCTCCAGCCGCCCAAAGCAGCACTGGTTGTGCCGCATGCTCCTGCCTCCCGTGGACGGCTGTGCTGCCGCGGAGGCCTCACCGCCCCCTACTATTCTCACCGCTGGCCAGGCCCTACGGAGACGAAGCCTCACACCGCAGCCGAACTAGTGAACCTCGATACTCTCTCGCTGGCTTCCATCGCGCGTTTTCCCAGCTCCACGTCGTACCCTTCCTAGGCCTCGCTGCCGTCCACCGCCGTGGTGCTCTCGGCACGGCGTGGTCAACATGGTCAAGGAACAACTTCCATCGGACATGGACTGTACGTGGAGAGGCTGATAGCTGGGTCCACGACCACAGCAAGGAAGTGCCTCCTTATTACGAGGAAAATAATTATTCCTCCACCTGACAGCTGGGACCCACCGGACGGGCCATCAGATTTCGCAGAAAAACGCTTCCCGAATGTTAGGACCCTAAGCTACATCTTCAGACGCAAGGAAGTGCGTCCCGCAAAAACGATTCGCTTCGACCCATTGCTGGGACCCACCAGCTACATCTTCGCACGCAAGGAAGTGCGTCCAGGCAAAAAAACGATTCACCCACTGACTGCTGGGACCCACCAGCTACATCTTCGCACGCAACAAAGTGCGTCTGGGCAAAAAAAATGATTTGCCCCCCTGACTGTTGGGACCCACCAGCTACATCTTCGCATGCAAGGAAGTGCGTCTGGGCAATAGAAAAAAATGATTTGCCCCCCTGACTGCTGGGACCCACTAGCTACATCTTCGCACGCAAGGATGTGCGTCCGGGCAAAAAAACGATTTGCCCTCCGGACTGCTGGGACCCACCAGCTACATCTTCGCACGCAAGGAAGTGCATCCGCAAAAACGATTCGCTTCAATGCTTTGGGACCCACCAGCTACATCTTCGCACGCAAGGAAGTGCGTCCGGGGAAAAAAATGATTCCCCCCTGACTGCTGGGACCCACCAGCTACATCTTCGCACGCAAGGAAGTGCGTCCGGGCAAAAAAATGATTCGCCCCCTGACTGCTGGGACCCACCAGCTACATTTTTGCACGCAAGGAAGTGCCTAACAGTCGAGACACACCTGGTTGAAGCATACGTAGCGTTGTCATTCTGGTCGCGAACGTGTACGTCCATACTGGTGGATGTAGAGGCCCGCACATATCGTAGTAGAGGCGTGCACGTGTCGTAGTAGAGGCGCGTACGTGACGTAGTAGAGGCGCGCACGTAGCATGTACACGTACGTGCAGCGGCTAGTGTGCAAGAAAGAAAATGCAGCCACGTATGTGTACATACGGGCGGGGTCTCGAACGCCTACTCGCGCATACATACGGCCAGGGCTCGTGTACATGGCTGGGTCGGAACGGAGAAACAGCATCGTCGTCGTGTTCATGGGGAGCCAACCGGCTGGGTCGGAATGAAATGCATCATCGTGTTCATCGGGAGGGCTTGGATGGAACAGGCGATGGAAACGAGGCCTGGCATACCGCAGAACGGAGGAAACGGCCTTATGTTCGACCGGCCACGTTCGAAACGGGATCCTGTTCATCGGGAGGGGTCTGGCATACCGCAAAGCGGAGGAAACGGACCTCCTACGGTCGAAACGGGGGTCCTGTTGATCGGGAGAGGTGTGGCGTACCGCAAAACGAACGAGACGGACTTGTGTTGGAGCGCTACGGTCGAAATGGGGGTCCTGTTCATCGAGAGGGGTGTGGCGTACCGCAAAACTGGACTCCACGGGATACTATTCATCGCCATTGTCGACCTCCTCCAGCCTCCATGGGCTACCATCGACCTTCTCCAGCCTCCACGGGCTCCTGTTAATCCTGCCTCCACCGCGCGCTACTCCACCGGCTACTGTTCAACCACCCCTCCATGGGCACCCCTCCACCATCTACTGTTCATCCAGCCCTCCACTAGGTCATCCTGTTCATCCAGAGGCAACGCCACGGGGTCCTGCATCCACCCCCACCGCTCACTGTTCATCCAAACCCCCCGCAACACTCACTGTTCATCCAATCGACCGGCTTCAGTTAGTAGCGAGAGCGGCGAATCGCCGATCGGGTTCGATTAATAGCCATCGATCGATCGCTCAAGTTCAAGAACGCGACTTCGCATTACAATCACTCGGGTTGATTAGAGCCCAACGCTCGCTCGGGTTCGCGAGCTAACGCCGCACACACGCAGCACGCGTGTATGAGAGAAACGCGCATCGCTCGGCCCCCGATCGCCCACCGTAACCGGGAACTCCCCAAAATTTTCCTCGCCCTCGCTTCTACCATAGTTTTTTCCGTCATGGACGGCCCAAAGAATGTCATGCAGCTGCGTCTCCGGCCCGCCCAGGATGAAAAGCCCATTTTTTGTCATGATTTTTTGTCATAGAAGTAGGAGCCAACCACATCTATGATGATACCGGGTTTTGTCACAATTATCATCATAGAAGTGTCATATGTATGACAGAAAAAAGTTTCGTTCGGCCCAAAATGTCACGGATGTGTCTTTTTTTTGTAGTGGCTCTGGCGCCTTTCGCTGTTTTCCCGGCTCTGGCGCCTTTTGCTTCTTTCCCGGCAGTGGGCAATCTTTCCAATTTTTCAACAGCTCGTCTATTTCCTCGCCGCTCCTCGTACGCAGGCATCTTCGGGGTTCGGTTTCACCATCGAACAGATCCTTGCGTTTTCTCCATGAGTCATTGTCGCGAAGCCACCTTTGATATCCCATGAACACGATTTTCGAAGACCCGGGATCTCTATCTAGCTAGCAATACGTTGTGTCATCCACGCACCTGACACATCCAGAAAATCCGTGGACCACCTGCCGCGCGACATATCCGTAACCGAGATAGTCGTGCACCGTCGTGAGCAGTGCGGCTCTCAAAGGCAAATATTCTTTGTTTGCGGCGTCCCACGTATTGGCTGGCGTTTTCCACAGTGTGTCTAGCTCCTCTTTTAGCAGCCCCAGATACAGATTTATGTCGTTCCCTAGTTGTTTTGGCCCTTCAATTAGCATACTCATGTGAACGCACTTCCTCTTCATGCACAACCAGGGGGAAGGTTGTACATCCACACAAACACAGGCCAGGTGCTATGTTTTCTTCTCTGGCTGCCAAACGGATTGACTCCATCGGTGCTCGCGCCCAGCATGATGTTCGTTGGATCGTTCCCAAATTCTAAGTGTTCGAAGTTCAACGCTTGCCACTGGCTCGCATCCTTAGGGTGACTCAGCATCTTGTCTTTTTTATTTATCTCCGGATCATTTGTGTCATCTTCTCGCTTCTTCTCCTCTCTATCCACGTGCCAACGCAGGAGCTTTGCTAGCTTAGGGTGCACGAAATACCGCTGCAGGCGAGGAGTGATCGGAAAGTACAACACCACTTTTCGAGGAGCTTTCTTCCTCTTCTTGTATCGAGTGATGACGCACACCGGACATATGGTAGACTCCGTGTGCTCGTCCCGATAAATGATGCAATTGTTCATGCACACATGGTATTTCACGTGCGGTAAATCCAGAGGACACACGATTTTCTTTGCCTCCTCGAATCTGGTCGGGCACTTGTTCGCCTTGGGGAGACGTTCGCGCCAGAATGACATGTTCTCATCGAAGCATGTGTCGGTCATTTTGTGTTTTACCTTCATCTCCAGAGCCATGAGCGTTACTTTCAGGCGGGTATCCTCGGGCCTGCATCCTTCATACAATGGAGTAACCGCGTCTATCTCTGGTTGATCCAACTTGGCTTTCTCTCGGGCGGCAACTCTTGCGTTATCCGTCTGCTTGAGAAGCAGCTCTTGAATATGAGGGTCCTGCACCCAGCCCATCGATGGTCCATCGTCGTCTGCTCCGGCATCTTCATCTTCATGATCATGACCTTCGTCCGCTTCCAAAGATATTCCTCATCATCATGTCCGCATCTTCTACATGATGATGTGTAATCGTGATCCGCTTCATGATCATGTCCACGGAGATTCTTCGCCTTCTCGCCCGCCCTCGCCATAGCTTGTCTTGTCGCCCTTCCTCATTTCTTGCTCGGCCCCATGGACGACTTCATAATCATCTTCATCACCTTGCCACCGATAGCCATCCATGAAACCACGCAAGAGCAGGTGGTCCCGCACCTGTACGGAATCCGGATCCATAAGGCTCCTCAGCTTGCATCTTCGACACAAACATCTTATCTCCGTCTCGTTCTTTTGAAGCATCTTGGCCTTCGCAGAGCTCAAAAACCTATTCACGATGCCTTCGGTCATCGTGCGGAGCATGGTCGCCTGCGGGGTAAAGCAAAACGATATTTTAGAACTAAGAAAAAATTTGGCATGACTTTGCCTAAAAATAGGACCAAAAAGAATGCATAGTGCCAAAAATTCTCACCGAAACAGAAATGAATCAACATTCCGGCAAAATATTGGCAACTATCGCATTTCAAATATCAGTACCTGCAAACACAAACATATATGCAACACCACAAACATATGCAACACCACAAACATACATAGATCAAGCTAGGCCATAAAAAGTGCATGTGCACGTTGTTGGAGGGAGAAAAAAGTAGGTCTACAACATAAAGAAAGCTTTCCCCTTACTTACCTATCGAAAAAGGTAATTTAACCACTTAATTTGGATGAATCTATGGTGCAAATGAGGTGAGGAGGAGGAGGCAGCCGAGACAAGCTTGTAGGAGGAGGTGGAGAGAATGAAGTGGGGAAAGTGAGTGTGGTAGGTGGCTGTCCAAAATATCTAGCTGGTCTCAGGTTACTAATGGCGCACCACCTATCAATGCGCCATTAGTAACCCTGGTTACTAATGGCGCACCAGTTAGGTGGTGCGCCATTACTAGTTTTACAAAAAAAGTAAATGCTAGTAGTGGCGCACCGTGTATGTGGTGCGCCATTGCTAGTTGGAACTAGTAATGGCGCACTATACACTGGTGCGCCATTACTAGTTTTGAAAAAAAAAGTAAAAAAATTGTTAGTAGTGACGCATGGGGTGTGTGGTGCGCCATTACTAGTTAAAACTAGTAATGGCACACTGTGCCCTGGTGCGCCATTACTAGTTTTGGAAAAAAAGTTTGTTAGTAGCGGTGCACCGTGGGTGTGGTGCGCCATTAGTGTGATGGACACTAATGGCGTACCAACACATGGTGTGGTGCGCCATTAATGTCCATATTATCTATAGCCCTTTTCCAAGTAGTGTCATTGTTGCAATTAATAGGAAGTAATAAAGAAAGAGAGGTCCTCACATATAAATATATACTATCTTGGACATCTTTTATGATTGTGAGCACTCATTAAGTATGACATGCTAAAGAGTTGATGTTGGACAAGGAAGACAATGTAATAGGTTATGTTTTCTCACATATCAGTTAAAGTATATTGTCATGGATCGTCCAACATGTTGAGCTTGCCTTTCCCCCTCATGCTAGCCAAAATTCCTTGCACCAAGTAGAGATACTACTTGTGCTTCCAAATATCCTTAAACCCAGTTTTGCCATGAGAGTCCACCATACCTACCTATGGATTGAGTAAGATCCTTCAAGTAAGTTGTCATGTTGCAAGCAATAAAAATTGCTCTCTAAATATGTATGACTTATTAGTGTGGAGAAAATAAGCTTTATACGATCGTGTGATATGGAAGTAATAAAAGCGACGGACTGCATAATAAAGGTTCATATCACAAGTGGCAATATAAAGTGACGTTCTTTTGCATAAAAATTTTGTGCATCCAACCCTAAAAGCACATGACAACCTCTGCTTCCCTCTACGAAGGGCCTATCTTTTACTTTCTGTCTTTTACTTTATGCAAGAGTCAAGGTGGTCTTCACCTTTCCTTTTTTTCATTTTATCCTTTTGGCAAGCACCTCGTGTTGGAAAGATCCTGATATATATATATCCAATTGGATATAAGTTAGCATGAACTATTATTGTTGAAATCACCCAAAGGTGAATACATTGGGTGGCAACACTATAAGCCCCTATCTTTCTTAGTGTCTGATTAAAATTCCATAACCATAAGTATTGCGTGAGTGTTAGCAATTGTAGAAGACTAGATGATGGTTGAGTATGTGGACTTGCTGAAAAGCTTTATTCTTGACTCTTTCCAATGTTATGATAAATTGCAATTGCTTCAATGACTGAGATTATAGTTTGTTAGTTCTCAATGAAGTTTATGATCCATACTTGACATTGTGAATAGATTGTTACTTGAGCATGAGAAATCATATGACAAAATCTATATATGTTGCTGTTATAAGAATGATCATGATGCCCTCATGTCCGTATTTCATTTTTATCGACACCTCTATCTCAAAACATGTGGACATATTTTTTGATATTGGCTTCTGCTTGAGAACAAGCGAGGTCCAAGCTTGGGGGAGTTGATACGTCCATTTTGCATCGTGCTTTTATATTGATATTTATTGCATTATGGGATGTTATTACACGTTATGTCACAATACTTATGGCTATTCTCTCTTATTTTACAAGGTTTATCATGAAGAGGGAGAATGCCGGCAGCTGGGATTCTGGCTGGAAAGGAGTATTGGAAACCTATTCTGCACAGCTCCAAAAGTCCTGAAACTCCAGGGAAGTCATTTTTCGAATTAATAAGAATTATTGAGCAAAGAAAGTACCAGAGGGGGCCCACACCCTGGCCATGAGGGTGGGGGCGCCACCCCCTACTGGGCATGCCCCCTAGTCTCGTGGGCCCCCTGGTGGCCCTCTGGTGCCCATCTTCTGCTATATGAAGGCTTTTACCCTGGAAAAAATCATAAGCAAGCTTACGGGACGAAACTCCGCCGCCACGAGGTGAAACTTTGGTGGAACCAATCTAGGGCTCCGCCGGAGCTGTTCTACCGGGGAAACTTCCCTCCGGGAGGGGGAAATCATCACCATCATCATCACCAACGATCCTGTCATCGGGACGGGGTCAATCTCTAGCAACATCTTCACCAGCACCATCTCCTCTCAAAACCCTAGTTCATCTCTTGTATCCAATCTTGTATCAAAACCACAAATTGGTACCTGTGGGTTGCTAGTAGTGTCGATTACTCCTTGTAGTTGATGCTAATTGGTTTACTTGGTGGAAGATCATATGTTCAGACCCTTAATGCATATTAATACTCCTATGATCATGAACATGAATATGCTTTGTGAGTAGTTACGTTTGTTCCTGAGGACATGGGTGGAGTCTTGCTATTAGTAGTGATGTGAATTTGGTATTCGTTCGATATTTTGATGAGATGTATGTTGTCTCTCCTCTAGTGGTGTTATGTGAACGTCGACTACATGACACTTCACCATTATTTGGACCTAGAGGAAGGCATTGGGAAGTAATAAGTAGATGATGGGTTGCTAGAGTGACAGAAGCTTAAACCCTAGTTTATGCGTTGCTTCGTAAGGGGGTGATTTGGATCCACTAGTTTCATGCTATGGTTAGGTTTACCTTAATACTTCTTTTGTAGTTGCGGATGCTTGCAATAGGGGTTAATCATAAGTGGGATGCTTGTCCAAGAAAGGGAAGTACCCATGCACCGGTCCATCCACATATCAAATTATCAAAGTACCGAACGCGAATCATATGAGCGTGATGAAAACTAGCTTGATGATAATTCCCATGTGTCCTAGGGAGCGCTTTTCTCATTATAAGAAATTGCAGGCTTGTCCTTTGATACAAAAAGGATTGGGTCACCTTGCTGCACCTTATTTACTTTCATTGCTTGTTACCCGTTACAAATTATCTTATCACAAAACTATGTGTTACCTACAGTTTCAATGTTTGCGGAGAATACCTTACCGAAAACCGCTTGTCATTTCCTTCTGCTCCTCGTTGGGTTTTACACTCTTACTTATCGAAAGGACTACCATAGATCCCCTATACTTGTGGGTCATCAGCTGCCCCTGGTGGTGGTGCGCGGGTACCATCAGGAGCAAGCTCCGCGTCAGCAAAGGGCTCCGGTGACTACAGCAGGTTGCCGCGCCTTCACCACCGAGCTACGTAGCGTCGCCTGGCCGGGCAAGTTCAAGCCGGATCTGCCTCCTCGCTATGACGGCACTGCCGACCCCGCGGAGTTCTTGCAACTCTACGAGCTGAGCATCAAGGTGGCCAACAGAGACAAGAAGGTCATGGCGAACTGGTTTCCTATGGCGCTCAAGGACGGTGCCCGCACCAAGCTCCTTAACCTGCCTCCTAGCTCGATCTCCTCCTGGGACGAGATACGCAGCCGCTTCATCGCCAACTTCCAGGGCACTCGCGATCGCCCCATGGCCGCGGGTGACCTGCGCCACATCAAGCAACAGCCTGGGGAGACCCTGCAGAAATACACCCAACACTTCAACAACACTCGCCTCAAGATCCCCAAGGTGACAGACGAGGCCATCATCTCAGCGTTCTCTGATGGCGTCCGTGATGTCAAGATGAAGGAGTAGCTCGCCATCCACGAGGAGTTGTGCACATCTCTGGAACTGTTCAACCTGGCGACCAAGTGCACAAGAGCTAAGGAAGGACGCCTCTCCCTCCTTGAGCTTCCAGCTGCTGACCCAGAAGAAAAGAAGACCAAGGCCAAGGACGTGAAGCGCAAAGGAGTAGCCGTGCTTGCAGCAGAACCAGACATGAAGCGTGGCAGGGACTAGCCGGAGTCATCCAAGGGCAGCCGACCATTCTGCGCCTACCACAACCTCCACACCTACAACACCAGCGACTGCCAGGAGCTCAGGGCCGTCCGTGAAGGACGCTTGGGTCGGCGCCCCGAGCGCAACGACCGGGGCTACGGACGAGGAGGAGGACGAGGCGGAGGACAATGGGACGACCGTGGCCCTCGCCAGGAGTGGCGTGACCGACCTCGCGAGGATCGTTGGCAGGACCAGCCTCGCAGGGGTGCCTGGAGGGATCAGCCTCACGAGGACAGCCCGCAGGGCAACGCAGGCCTTCCTCCTCTGCCGCCACCGCCGAGAAGGAATGATGACCATCATCAGGACGAGGGGGCTGGGGGCTTCCAGGAGCCACGTCTTGCATCTTGGGCGGAGCTCAGGCCCCAGCCTCTCAGCGCATCTTCAAGCAGTTTGCTTGCGAGGTGAACGCAGTCCTTCCCAGGCTCGAGGCCACGCGCCTGCTCAGGTGGCCCAAGTGTGCCATCACCTTCAGCTCAACAGATCAACTCCAGTGCGCGGCTATTGTTGGCGTCCTCCCGATGCTTTGTTCCCCAGTCATCAGCAACGTGCAAGTCACCAGGACCCTCATCGATGGCAGCGCAAGGCTTAACATCCTGTCCGTTGAGATGTTCGACAAACTTCAAGTGCCATATGATTAGCTCTAGCCTACCAAGCCTTTCTCAGGAGTCACTGATGGCTCCACCACCCTGATAGGGCAGGTCCGCCTCCCTGTCACCTTCGTCAAGCGTGACAACTACCGCACTAAGCTCATTGACTTCGAGATCGCCCACATCCACCTGTCGTACAATGCCATCATCGGGTATCCAGCCCTAGCCAAGTTCATGGCAGTGACCCACCACAGCTACAACGTCCTCAAGATGCCAGGAAGCGGTGGAATCATCACGGTCCCCTACGAATAAAGAGATGCGGTGTGCTCCCTTGAGCGTGCCTTCCAAGCTGCATCAGTCGAGGACCCGGAAGCAAGGGCGAGAACCCTCCTAAGGCAGCTCCCAAGAAGATGAAGCAACCGCCCCACACACGGCCTAGGAGGTTGGCATCTCAGGCGGTGCCACATCAGGATCAGCGCCCGTGCAAGGGGCGCCTCCTTCTGTCGCATAGGAAGGCGCGTCCGACGCCCTCCTCGGGCAGGGCTCGGGGGCTCTCTTTTGGAGGGCCTCAAACCTTGCCAACATCACGAGGGAGGTTCTCGGGCACCACTTGGAGGCGTGCTTCACGACACGTTTCCCTCAGGAAGGCATGAGGCAGGGAAAGCCCAGCGTTCAGGAGTTCATCACCAAGACCACTCAGGAGCTTCAGGAAGCAAGGGCCATGCACGGCGATCACCGCCTGCCTGGTGTGGCTTCCCATCCAGGCGAGGATGCTGGGCTGTGCGTCTGCATCGACGACCCAGAGCTCAATTGGGCCACATCTCAGGAGCGCCTCTGGCCTTCGTGCGTGGGGCGCTGTCAGGGTCCACCGCACATCTATGTTCGCGTGCCTTTCAGCCTGCCGAACGTGGCTGCCACCTACCAGCGTCACCTGCGGAGCATTCTGGCAGCTCAGGAGGCTAGGCATCACGCGGTCCTAGCAGAGATGGAGGCGATCCTCAAGAAACCACCTGGACCCCCAAAGCCTCCCGAGGCTCAGGTCCCTGGTGGCTAGCGAGGGTAGGCCTCTTCACCGCGCGTCTCCAGCTACCTCAACACCCCTTCTACAATGGAACCAGGTGACATCTTCCAAGTTCATTTCAGCTGGGAGCGCCCTCAGGGCTGCGTCATCCCCAGCCCACGTGGGTCCACCCCTGCGGCATGTATCTTTTTCTTATGTCTTTAGCATACCTTGCTGGGGGCGCCCCTCGGGCTGCATCATCCCCAAGCCGCCTGGGTCTAACCCAGTGGCATGTATCCATCTTGCGTTTGCCTAAGCTGATTTGCCTTTCATGCCTAATTAACCTGCCTATCATTATCGCCTGACGCCTACCACGGGCCTCCTTTCTCTCGTGCAAATTGCTTGCACGTTAAAAGGGTGGCTCTTGAGCATCACGACTCAGGAGCTCTTACAAGCTCTCAAGCCCTCACCCCCTGGTCTTGACCACGGCATCACGACCTGGCATACCAGCGGCGGCTGAGCTCGCTCGAGGGCCGGGACCTAAGGACGCAGAGCATTTGTATCTAACCATCTCGCAGGAACACACAGTTGTCAAAGATCCAAGACCAGGCGCAACCCACCTTGAGGTAGGGCCTCGTGAGTCCCGCGCTGCTCACGAGTGCCCAGATACACCTCGTCTAGCCCTGTCGTGCAAGCCACGTGTCAGGGCGGGGCCGTACATGCCCCGGGGGCTCCTCCCGGAGGGGGACCCCCCTCCCACGCACCAGTGGAAGCACCATGCTCCGCTCTGGCTGATGACACTTCCAAGGAGCGGCTATGCCCATACACATACGAAAGCGCTATGCTCCGCGCTGGTGATAAACAACTGAGGGCGGTCCACGGCCGTATCAACCTCAGGGAGCCCAGAGCTTAGTGTCTGGCCTCATTGCAACACCTCCCCTCGGGAGTGTCGCGCGAGGGGGCTGGACATGGGGGCTGCAGTGGGTCACACCCGAGCACACGTCACCCAGCCAGGTCCCTCGGACCTAGTCGTCGCGCGCCCTTCCCCGAGCGGAGCCAAGGTATGAAGATCATTTGAACGTCAAGGGGGACTCCTGAGAATCGTGACTTAGGAGCCTAACTAGTCACGTAGCCCCTCACTCCTTAGGTCCCATCCTGGTGATCCGGTCGGGGCTAACGGCGGTTCAGGTATGCGCCGGGCCGGGCTCTGCCAACGTCGAATGCCAGAACTACTCCTATGTTCCCTCCCAATTTGTTGTTTGCGCGTCAAGGGGGACTCTTGAGTATCACGACTCAAGAGCCTAACTTGTCACGTAGCCCCTCACTCCTTGGTCCCGTCCTGTTGATCTGGTCGGGGCCAACGACGGCTGAGGTATGCGCAGGGCCGGGCTCTGCCGACGTAAAACATAAAGCAAATAGGAAGGAAACCACAAAATCTCAAAGCAAATATTACAAGCCATAATTGTCTTCACAATATCAGACGGAAGTTTAAACGCCTCCACGAGGCATGGTGCATGTTACAGGAGTTAAAACAGGAAAGAAGCCGCAAGTAGATCACCCTTGGACAACGTCGTCGTTCGCCAGGGGCTCCACCCCCGTGGTGGTATTGCCCTGAACAGCTCCACCTCCCGAGGCCGTAGGATCAGCAGCACCGCCTGCCGTGGGCGCAGGAGCGAAGGCGCGGAACATCCCCAGCAAGGCCTCCACCTGGCCCTTCACGACTTCAGCAGCAGCGACGAAGCGCTCGTTGTCCACAGGCTCCAGCAGCTCGGCAAGGTTGGCGTCAGGGTCACGGAGGTGGAGGTGGCTGAAGACACGCGTGAGTGCCGCGGAAGAAAGGACGCGAGCTTCTACCACTGCCATGGGGCCGACGCCGTTCACAACTTCCTCAAGCGCCTCGACCAAGAAAGGAAACAGCTGGGCGGGGCCATCCTTGGCGGTAGCCAGCCGTTTCTCCAAGCCCTTCTGTCGGTGTACTAAGGTAGGGGTACCTCAGTACCCCAACTTGTGCACGGGCAGTCGCAGCTCCCCGTAGCTGGATCCACCATATGCTTGCCGGAGACCATTCCGGCTCCATACCAAGCCATTCAAGAACAAAGTGTACAAGGCAGAAGGTTAAGACCCCGGCAAGAGGAGCTTGCCGGGAAGGCCGTTCCAGGCTCAAGACTACATCACTCACGCAAGTCCCTGGCGAGAGGAGCTCGCCGGGGAGACTAGAAGATCACATCACAAAAGACACGCCTCGGCGCTATACGCGTCCCGGCAAGGGCCCGGAGAGCGACAAGTTACAAGCCCGACAAGCCCCCGGGCCCGACAAGATCAAGGCCCCGGCAAGGTACTTGCCGGGAGAGCTGCGCTGCGTGCCCGCACTCCAGCTCATCTGCCCACGCGTCGCCTTCACTTTCTCCGAGACGCGTGGCGGGTGGTCTGGTTGCATGAGGGTGCGGTGGCACTCCACGGTGGTGGCTCCATCGCCCGTGGCAAACGGAGACGCAAGGGCGGGAGCTTTTGGGGCGACGGCGACGGCATTTAATGCTCTTGTCCCCTCTCTCAAAAGTAGGTAGAATCCTTTGTTCAAGCCAATCGTTCCCGCACTGCTCCAACTACCACCTCTTTTACATTTTACCCCTCTACCTTACGCTGACACTGTCGGTGACCCTTGCCCTATAAAAGGAGGCCCATGCACAACGTGAGGGGTTCGATCATTCGCTACTCTCGGATTCGACTCATTTGCAACTCTCACGCTCGGGTAGCCATTGCTTGTAGCTCTTCAAGCCCGAAGCACAATACAACACAAAGCAGCAGAGGGTTTACGCGACCATCGCGTCCGGTTGGTAAAACCAGCGCCACAAGCATCGCCTCGATCTGCTCTCCGCGCATCCTCCGCCCCGCATCAACACGAAGGGCCGCCCGCGTCCCATAGGTGTCGTCCACCCATCGCGCAACGACATCTTTGGCGCGCCAGGTAGGGGGCGTCGAGGTGGTGCGGACCTGATCTGGCGTTCGTGCGGCCGCGCTCTTCGTCAACCTCTCCAGTATCGTCAGCGACTTCATCGACGACCGCGCTATGGCCCCGAAGACGAGGGCCTCGAGGGTCGCAGACCCGTCTGCGCCTCACCCGCCGCCGCCGGAGCCAACGGTGGGCGGAGGGGACACCAGCGGAAGGGTGGACACCGGCGAGGGCACTCGCGGCGCCACCAGATCCAGGGACAGGGCGGATGACCGCGCCTCGGTCTCCGCAGATCCACGTCCATCCCAGCACACGGCGACCCAGCAGCGCCATACCACGAGAGGTGGTATCCGCCTGCTGGGGCAAGAATAGGCCGGAGGCTCGCGGGATGCTCCGGACTGCTGTCCATGCATGAGCAAAGCGAAAGCGCCGGGGCGGGATCCTGCTCCTCCTATCGCTATTAGGAGTCCGAGCATGTCCTGTTCCTCGCGCCGCTCGCTCCCGCTCCCCTCCGCGCCGGCAAGCGCATCTCCCTGGAGCGCTACGCTGTCGTCGAGGATGCGCCATCGAGCTCTAAGTCCGGTGAGGACGGCTCTGGCGCTCACTCCGACAAGCTCGGCTCCTCGGAACGCTATAAGCCCGGCAAAAGCAGTACTGGTGCTCATTCCGGCAAACGCACCTCCCCGGAGTGCTGCGCTGTCGCCGAGGACGCACCATCAAACTCCATCAGCGAAAGCAAAGAAACAAGAAAAAGAAAAGCTAAGTCGCTCGAGCCCTCGTGCAGAGCACTCCTTAATCCCACGCTTTTATTTGTTATATCCCTCGTGCGCTCGTCCTTTGTACGCAAAGCCCGTGCGCAGAGGAGCCTGCTTGTGAATAGCCGCACCCTTATCTTGCTTCGAACACACTCAACGAGTTAAAAGTGAGCCGCGACCAGCTTCGCGCCCTTGTTTCGTTTCGAGTCTGTTCAGCAAGTTAAGCGCGTCGCGAACTAGACGCGGCAAGGTTGCTTGCGGAAGCGACGCCACCAGCGGGCTGCTGATGTCCGTACTCAAGCAAGCGCGTTAAGCGCCGCAAGTTCCTAGAAGCGTGGGGTGGAAGCGCACAAAGGATGCAGGCGAGGGTATAACGTGGCGAGCCCTGCCGTGAGACGCCCTTATGAGAGACTTGTGCGCGAGAGGAGCGAGTCGTGGTCGATTGCGTGCTTGTTTTGTTTCGAGTCCGCTCAACAAACACAAGTGTGCTGCTGCACCCTTATCTTGCTTTCGAGCCACCTTTCGGCAAGTTAAGCGTCCGAATCGCCCGGCAAGGTGGCTTGCCGGAAGCAACACCGCCGGCGGGCTGTCCCGTGCTCGGCAAGCGTGTTCGCCCCGGCAAGCTCCCCGAGAGCGTAGAGTACAAACATACGAGGGGCAAGGCACGGCATCGTATTGCCTGGTCGAGATTTATATACGCATGCATATACATGAAGCAGTCGCATATCTACCTCAGCTGTTTTCATGACTGAAATTGCAGCAACAAGGAGGAACCAAAAAAAAAATCACACCGGCACCTGGGGCCCGGCAAGCCGGAGTCGCTGGGGGCTGCGAGTGCCAAGGTTCTTCCTCGGCAAGCCAGCCTCGCTGGGGGCTGCAAGCTCCAAGATTCGTCTCCGGCAAAGCTAGAGTTGCTGGGGGCTGCGTTATCAGATAAGTTTTTCATCCCTCGTCATGCATCCTCCTATGGACCGGGAAATGCGGGGCTGCGTCTTTGAACGGCGTGTCTTGTAAAACCCGTGCGTGGAGGAGCGAGTCGTGGCCCGATTGCGTGCTTGGTTTGTTTCGAGTCCGCTCAACAAACACAAGTGTGCCGCTGCACCTTATCTTGCTTCGAGCCTGCTCGAGCAAGTTAAGCGTCAGAATCGGCCCGGCAAGGTTGCTTGCCGAAGCGACACCACCAGCGGGCTGTCCGCATGATCGGCAAGCGTGTTCGCCCGGCAAGCTCCCGATAGCGTAAGAACACACAAGGCACTTGATCAAGTAAAAGACTCGGTCCGGCAAGCTTTCCCCTCTTTTTCATTAAAAACATCCAATTTAGTACAAGTCCATAGAGGATGAAAAACATGATAGAGAGGATTACAAGTTCTTAAATGCAGCTAATGCCCGAGGGCTTACAAATTAAAAAGATAAGGTGCCCGTGATCCCTCTCCTGTTTCTCTGTTCAGGAGTTCAGGAGGTAGGTCAAGGAGCTCCCGGCAAGATGAGCCTGCCGGGGAAGGAGGCCCCGGCAAGAAGAGCTTGTCGGAGAAGGGCGAAAGGAGCGCCTAGGAGAGCGTGGCGGTGACGCCGCCGTGCGCGAGGAGCTGCGCAAGGTGACGGGCATGGGGAAGCGTCGACGGAGCGAGGGGCGTTCCGCTCTTCCCATTGAAGGACGTGGGCACGTCCCATCCCACGACGCCGCAATCGACGCGTGCCGTTTCGGGGGAGGCGGCGGATGCAGAAGTGGGTTCGACGCGCCATGGGCTTCGCGTGCCCGTGCACTGTTTTGGGCCTGGCCCAACAGCGCTCGGCACCGTGTATGGCCCAGGCCCGGGGGCTCCTGTCGGTGTACTAAGGTAGGGGTACCTCAGTACCCCAACTTGTGCACGGGCAGTCGCAGCTCCCCGTAGCTGGATCCACCATATGCTTGCCGGAGACCATTCCGGCTCCATACCAAGCCATTCAAGAACAAAGTGTACAAGGCAGAAGGTTAAGACCCCGGCAAGAGGAGCTTGCCGGGAAGGCCGTTCCAGGCTGAAGACTACATCACTCACGCAAGTCCCTGGCGAGAGGAGCTCGCCGGGGAGACTAGAAGATCACATCACAAAAGACACGCCTCGGCGCTATACGCGTCCCGGCAAGGGCCCAGAGAGCGACAAGTTACAAGCCCGACAAGCCCCCCGGGCCCGACAAGATCAAGGCCCCGGCAAGGTACTTGCCGGGAGAGCTGCGCTGCGTGCCCGCACTCCAGCTCATCTGCCCACGCGTCGCCTTCAGCTTTCTCCAGAGACGCGTGGCGGGTGGCTGTGCTGCATGAGGGGTGCGGTGGCACTCCACGGTGGTGGCTCCATCGCCGTGGCAAACGGAGACGCAAGGGCGGGAGCTTTTGGGGCGACGGCGACGGGCATTTAATGCTCTTGTCCCCTCTGTCAAAAGTAGGTAGAATCCTTTGTTCGCTAATTGCTCCCGACTGTTCCAACTACCACCTCTTTTACATTTTTACCCCTCTACCTTACGTTGACACCTGTCGGTGACCCCTTGCCCTATAAAAGGAGGCCCATGCACAACGTAGAGGGGGTTCCGATCATTCGCTACTCTCGCGGGATTCGACTCATTTGCAACTCTCACGCTCGGGTAGCCATTGCTGTAGCTCTTCAAGCTCCCGAAGCACAATACAACACAAAGCAGCAGTAGGGTTTTACGCGACCATCGCGGCCCGAAGCTGGGTAAAAACCCGCGCCGCGCGCATCGCCTCGATCTGCTCTCCGCGCATCCTCCGCCCCCGTACCGAACACACGAAGGGGCCGTCCCCGGCGGTCCCATAGGTGTCGTCCACCCATCGCGCAACGACACCTTCTCATTAAGCGTCTTCAGCGCCATGCGAGACCTCTCCTCGAGGAGTGCAAAGGCCACGCGGTCCTCGGCCAGGACCTTCGCCTTGGCGTCTCATACGTCCCCAACGTATCTATAATTTTTGATTGCTCCATGCTACTTTATCTACTGCTTTGACTATATTGGGCTTTATTTTCCACTTTTATATTATTTTTGGGACTAACCTATTAACCAGAGGCCCAGCCCAGAATTGCTGTTTTTTTGCCTTTTTCAGTGTTTCGAAGAAACAGAATATCAAACGGAGTCCAAACGGAATGAAACCTTCGGGAACGTGATTTTCCAACCGAACGTGATCCAGGAGACTTGGACCCTACTCCAAGAAGTGCCAAAGGTGGTCACAAGGGTGGAGGGCACGCCCCCCTGGGCACGCCTCCCTACCTCGTGGGCCCCCTGACGCTCCACCGACGTACTCCTTCCTCCTATATATACCTACGTATCCCTGAACGATCAGAACAGGAGCCAAAAACCTAATTCCACCGCCGCAACCTTCTGTATCCACGAGATCCCATCTTGGGGCCTGTTCCGGAGCTCCACCGGAGGGGGCATCCACCACGGAGGGCTTCTACATCAACACCATAGCCCCTCCGATGAAGTGTGAGTAGTTTACTTCAGACCTTCGGGTCCATAGCTAGTAGCTAGATGGCTTCTTCTCTCTATTTGGATCTCAATACAATGTTCTCCCCCTCTCTTGTGGAGATCTATTAAATGTAATCTTCTTTCTGCGGTGTGTTTGTTGAGACCGATGAATTGTGGGTTTATGATCTAGTATTATCTATGGAAAATGTTTGATTCTTCTCTGAATTCTTTTGTGTATGATTGAGTTATCTTTGCAAGTCTCTTCGAATTATCCTTTTTGGTTTGGCCAACTAGATTGGTAGTTCTTGCAATGGGAGAAGTGCTTAGCTTTGGGTTCAATCTTGCGGTGTCCTTACCAAATGTGTAAAGGGTTGCAAGGCACGATTGTATTGTTGCCATCGAGGATAACAAGATGGGTTTTTATCATATTGCATGAATTTATCCTCTACATCATGTCATCTTGCTTAAGGCGTTACTTTGTTTTTACTTAGTACTCGGATGCATCTTTGGATAGCGGTCGATGAGTGGAGTAATAGTAGTAGATGCAGAATCGTTTCGATCTACTCGTCTTGGACGTGATGCCTATATAGATGATCATATCCTAGATATACTCATAACTATGCTCAGTTCTGTCAATGCTCAACAGTAATTTGTTCACCCACCATAGAATACTTATGCTCTTGAGAGAAGCCACTAGTGAAACCTATGGCCCCCGGGTCTATTCTCATCATATCAATCTCTATCACTTTATTTACTTGCTTTGTTTTTACTTTGCCTTTTACTTTTTACTTTGCATCTATCTATCAAAAATACCAAAAATATTATTTATCATCTCTATCAGATCTCACTTACGTAAGTGACCGTGAAGGGATTGACAACCCCTAATCGCATTGGTTGCGAGTTGCTATCGTTTTGTGTAGGTACGAGGGACTTGTGTGTGGTCTCCTACTGGATTGATACCTTGGTTCTCAAAAACTGAGGGAAATACTTACGCTACTTTGCTGCATCATCCTCTCCTCTTCGGGGAAATCCAACGCAATGCTCAAGAGGTAGCAGCGTCCAGCTTGGCCTTCTCCGCCTTCAACTTCTGTTCCAGTGTTTCCATCCGGCTGCGCTCGGTGGTCTGCGACTCCCCCAGCCGCGTCAGCTCGGTGTCGTGGTCCCTGACGGCGTCCTCCCGAGCCTTCATCTTCTCCTCCTTCGCCTGGAGGTTGTGAGTTTCTTTTGCATGTTCGCCGCGCAAACCCTGCAGCTCGGCCTCCAGTGCCTTGCATCAGTCCTGGGCGGTCGCGGCATCCTTCAATGCTGCCTCGCGAGCAGCTGTGGCCTGGGTGGCGGCCTACTTCTCCTCCTTAGAAGCTGTCGTGGCCTGCCTCAGCGCCCTCGGACAGAGGCGTCAGAATGAAGCCAGCCGAAGACCAGCTCCAGGCGCCTGGCTACCAAATGGGAGTTGGCGGCCTGGAGGTCTTCTTGCAGCTGGACCATCCCGGAGAGGGCACGCTCCAAGACATCGGAAGAGACAAAAGAACTCGGAACCAGCGGCGCAGGAGGAGGAGGCGGCAGCGTAACCACGGCTCGGGAGACTGGGGGCTCCTGAGCCTCTGGTACCTCAGCAGCAGCGTCAAGCACCGGCACCACCAGAGCCAGTGGGGCCATGGGGGCTGGCACCCCGCTAGGGCACTCCTCCGGGCCTCGCGAGGATGACCGGGCAGGGGAGGTGCGAATGTCATCGCCTCCCCTCCCCACGGATGAAGGAGCGGCCGCGGCAGATGAGTCTGCCCCAGACGGAGTCACCGCGTCCCCCTTCCTCTTCTTTGCCGCAGGCGGCGGCCTAACCAACCGATGGAGAATGTCAAGCACGGGCAGCATAATCAAGAACAAGATGGAGTTCAAGCAC
The DNA here is from genome assembly GCA_021437245.1 of Aegilops speltoides. Lineage (NCBI taxonomy): Eukaryota > Viridiplantae > Streptophyta > Magnoliopsida > Poales > Poaceae > Aegilops > Aegilops speltoides. The sequence goes on along the minus strand of CM038145.1, from coordinate 276,683,610 downwards.
TTACTGGTCTACCTCGGCATAGTTCACCGCCCTCTTGCCGAGCTTGAAACCTGAGAGCCTCGAGGCTCGGGGCACAGTTGCAAGGGCCCCAGGAGCTGGGGAGGGCGCAGCAGAGGGGTTGGAGGCGGCTCCATGCGGCGCCTGGGCAGAAGCGGCCTCTCGGTAGACCAGCGCCGACCTGCCCTTCTTCGGGATCGCGGGCGGATCCTCCTCCTCCTGCGTGGCTTCGGCCTCATCATCGTCTGGCAAGGTGCGGAGGATGTTGGCGCTGCGCGGGTGAGAGGTCTCCCCCATCCCCTCAAAGGTCGCCTCTGAGTCGCGCTCCTCTTCTCCCTCTTCCTCTCCTCCTCCACGGGTGTCGCCCGAAGACACGTCCACCAGCGTCGTCGCCCCCCAGGCCATAGGAGGCACCGCCGGCACTAGGCCGCACCCACCAAAGGTGGGCATAGCAGCCACCACCTGTGCCCTGTCCTCGCGGAGGAACAAGGGGGCAGGGGCCCCCACCGGACACTCCTGGTCGTCTCCAACCAAGAGGCGGAGAGCTGCGGCCAGATCCTCGTCGGCCCAAGCCGCTGGATTCAGGCGAAGCTCGTCGTCTGCATCCCCAACATCCATAAGGGGCGCGAGTGCGCCTGAAGCGGAGCCACCCGCTGCATCAGGAACTCCCTCAGGAGCGTGGCCCCCGTCAGCTTTGCCGCCTTCGCGTTGCCCGGCTTCAAGTCGGCGTTCATCTTCTCTAGCACCAATTTCGCCCGATTGTCAACAAGCTTCACGCGAGACCACCCTTCGTCAGGCTGGGGCATCTCCATGGGCAGCGTCAACCAGGGGTGGCCACACATGGCATCCATCATGACCCACTTGCTCCGGAAGTTGTCGGTCCACTTCCCGGTCTTCGAGATCGCGTTAGCCTTGCCGTATGCGACGAAGTTGGCGCATGCCGAGGTGTGGTCGCCGTTGGTTCGGAGAGAGAAGAATTGGCGCAGCAGCGCCACGGACGGCATCACACCAACATGCGCCTCACAGTAGTAGGAGAAAATCGACAAGAGGAGGACGGAATTGGGATGGAGATGAAGGGCCTGTAACCTGTAATGGCTGAGGACGGCGTAGAAGAAGTCGGAGAAGGGAGGAACCAAGCTTGCGACGATGGCGTTCATGAAGAAGGGGTAGAAAGTGCTCCCCTTAGCCTCCGGCTCGGCGGAGCCAGCCCGGAGTTCGGTCTCCCCCTTCTCGTTGCCCTCCACCGTCGTCATCAGGCGCATGGCGGCGAGATTCTACTCCGACACATTGGGGGCGTCCAGGGCCGGCGCATACCAAGCCCGCAGCGCATCAGCCTTGGCTTTGCGGGGCGCCATCGCTCACCGAAAGGGAAGGAGTGGAGCAGATCTAAAGATTGCGGGAGTAAGGAGCGAGGAAGGGGATCTGGAGCAAGATGACGGAGAGCAATGAAGGCAATCCTTGCCCGTGCCAGCCTTTTGTCAGTCGAGCAGTTGCCCGGGCAGCGTGGGGGAGCGGAGACGCCCACGTCCAATCAGTCTCCATGCGTCAACCAAGGCCGCAGGCTGTGGGGCCCGCGGCGCTTCGCCCTTGCCCTTTGGCTTCGCCGCTAAGCCAAGTCCGAGCGTGCCTTGGGCCCGGGGGCTATAGTCGGCGTTCTGGGAACGGGGGTCCCCAGACTTGCCTGCCTGCGGCCTGCTGCGTGGCTCCACCAATGGCCTAGTACGGCCCGTCTTCATCAACCCAACACTCAAGACCCTCGCGAGGGGCCAAGCCTCACAGGGCGGACGACACAAGGCATCCTCGGGAGTGGCCTCACCAGGCAGGCTCACGAGGAGGCGGAGAGATCAAGGCAAGGGGTACCTCGCAAGGTGCCCATGACGCAAGCCATGACGACCAAGGCCAGGCGGGCATCAGCCCGCGCAGTGTCCTCGTTTCCCCTTGGAAAAGTTGGAATACAATAGATATTACACCAATATAAATAAAGAATGAGTTTTCAATAGTACCTTAAAGTGGTGATTTATTTTCTTATACTAACGAGCTCATGAGATTTTTTGTTGAGTTTTGTGTTGTGAAGTTTTCAAGTTTTGGGTAAGGATTTGAAGGACTATGGAATAAGGAGTAGCAAGAACCTAAGCTTGGGGATGCCCAAGGCACCCCAAGGTAATATTCAAGGACAACCAAAAGCCTAAGCCTAGGGATGCCTCGGAAGGCATCCCCTCTTTCGTCCTCGTCTATCGGTAACTTTACTTGAGGCTATATTTTTATTCACCACATGATATGTGTTTTGCTTGGAGCATCTTGTATGATTTGAGTCTTTGCTTTTTATTTTAACACAGTCATCCTTGTTGTACACACCTTTTGGGAGAGACACACATGAATCGTGATTTATTAGAATACTCTATGTGCTTCACTTATATCTTTTGAGCTAGGCAACATTGCTCTAGTGCTTCACTTATATATTTTTAGAGCACGGCGGTGGCTTTATTTTGTAAAAATTTATGAACTCTCGAGCTTCACTTGTATTATTTTGAGAGTCTTTTAGAACATCATGGTTATTTGATTTGGTTATAAATTTAGTCCTAGTATGATAGGCATCCAAGAGGGATAAAATAAAAACTTTCATATAAAGTGCATTGAATACTATGAGAAGTTTGATTCTTTTATGATTGTTTTGAGATATGAAGATGGTGATATTAGAGTCATGCTAGTGGAGTAATTGTGAATTTGAGAAATACTTGTGTTGAGGTTTGTGAGTCCCGCAGCATGCATGTATGGTGAACTGTTGTTTAACGAAGTTGGAGCATGAAGTATTTATTGATTGTCTTCCTTATGAGTGGCGGTCAGGGACGAGCGATGGTCTTTTCCTACCAATCTATCCCCTAGGAGCATGTGGGTAGTACTTTGTTCGATGACTAATAGATTTTTGCAATAAGTATGTGAGTTCTTTTTGACTAATTTTTAGTCCATGGACTATACGCACCCTCACCCTTCCACCATTGCTAGCCTCTCTTGTGCCAACTTTCGCCGGTACCATACACCCACCATATACCTTCCTCAAAACAGCCACCATACCTACCTATTATGGCATTTCCATAGCCATTCCGAGATATATTACCATGCAACTTTCCACCGTTCCGTTTATTATGACACGCTTCATCATTGTCATATTGCTTTGCATGATCATGTAGTTGACATAGTATTCATGGAAAATCCACCTTTCATAATTTTTCATACATGTCACCACTACTAGGAAAAGGGCTATAGATGGGATGGACACTAATGGCGCACTCTACATGTGGTGCGCCATTACTAAATACTAATGGCGCACCATGTGTTGGTGCGCCATTAGTGTGCAAATACTAATGGCACACCACATCCCACGGTGCGCCATTAGTAAAAAAAAATTATTTTTTTCAAAACTACTAATGGCGCACCGTGGGAGTGGTGCGCCATTACTAGTTGACATAGTAATGGCGCACCAAACCCACGGTGCGCCATTAGTAGTTTTGAAAAAAAAAGTAAAAAAATAAAAAAAATTGTTAGTAATGGCGCACCTGTGGCGCCATTACTAATTTTAACTAGTAATGGCGCATTGTCCACTGGTGCGCCATTACTAAGTTTTTTTCAAAAAAAATTCAAAAAACCTTTGAATTATTTTTTATTTTTTTTCAAAACTAGTAATGGCGCACCACCCCACGGTGCGCCATTACTAACTTGGCCCAACACCGAATGCACCCCCCCCTGTGGACCGCCTTTTCAGTTTTGAAAAAACTAAAAGAAAATGATGGAAATGTCAAAAAAATAAAAGAAAATAAGTTTCCCATGCGATATGTGGTCTAGTTGTTGGGAAAATTTACAAATATGAATTTCGACTTTATTTGCAAAAATTCTCCGGAAATTTGTAAAATGGGCATAACTTTTGCATACGAACTCGGATTGAAAAGTTTTTTATATGAAAAATCATCTACTCAGAAAGTTACATCCAAATTTAGCATTTTCAAATTCTAGAGGCAAAAAAATCAAAAAAATTCAAACTTACTACTAGCGCACCATGGATGTGGTGCGCCACTAGTAATACAAAAAAATTGGTTTTGAATTTTTTTTTGAATTGTTTTTCAAAAAATGATACATAATATGACCGGGAAGTTTGAAATATTTTTCAAAATTTCATCATAGTCATGAACATGAACAAAGTCCTAGACATCAACAAGGTATAATAGGATTGATATGCTAGATATATCAACAAGTTCTGTGAAGTGATTTATTCTTTGGGGTTGGATAGAACTCGAAGTTAAGCGTGCTTCGGCTGGAGTAGTGTGAGGATGGGTGACCTTTTGGGAAGTTTGACCACGGAGTGCGATTTGACCTGAGTTTAAGCATATTGACCCGAGATTAAGCCATAGTGACCTGAGATTAAGAAAAAAACAAAAAAAATTAAAAAAAATTGAAATTTTTTTAAAAAAAATTCTGAAAAAAAATTGAAAAAAAGTTACTAATGGCGCACTTCTATGTCGTGCGCCATTAGTATACCAGATACTAATGGCGCACCGTGGGCTATACTAATGGTGCACCAGTGGTGCGCCATTAGTAAAAAATACTAGTGGCGTGATACTAATGGCGCACCGGTAGTGCGTCATTAGTAGGCAAAACCGGTGCGCCATTAGTAGGCCTTTTCCTAGTAGTGCACTCTTGATTCATTGCACATCCCGGTACACCACCGGAGGCATTCACATAGAGTCATATTTTCTTCTAAGCATTGAGTTGTAATTTTTCGAGTTGTAAGTAAATAGAAGTGTGATGATCATCATTATTAGAGCATTGCCCCATGTGAGGAAATAAAAAAGAGGCCATAAAAGAGAAAGTCCAAACAAAAAATGAGAGAAAAAGAGAGAAGGGGCAATTTACTATCCTTTTTCCACACTTGTGCTTCAAAGTAGCACCGTGATCTCCATGATAGAAAGTCTCTTATTTTGTCACTTTCATATACTAGTGGGAATTTTTCATTATAGAACTTGGCTTGTATATTCCAACGATGGGCTTCCTCAAATGCCCTAGGTCTTCATGAGGAAGCAAGTAGGATGCACACCCGATTAGTTTCTTTTTGAGCTTTCATATGTAAGTGCATCTAGTGCCCCTTAGTGATTTTGGTGTATTGAAGACTTATAGGTTAAGTGACTAATGTGTTTGTTAGTGTACACAGGTCTATAAGTCTATGAGGAGTTTGATATTTACAGATAAAGTCGACCCCTAAAAATGAAGTTCTTCAACTGAGGACTTTGATATTCTGAAGACTTTCTGAAGACTTTGAAAGTGAAGAAATTGGTGTGACCTTGAAGACTTGGTATTCATTTGTGGAACATGAAGCGTGAAGACTTTTGTTTTCGTAGTTTCATTTTCTCTTTCTTGAGTCATAGGAAACACCGTACTATTAAAGGGGGTCGAGGAAATACTAAGTAAAAATTTCCATGTGATGCACAACTCAAAATCCTACACCTACCAATCCCTTCGAGTGAAGCCTTTGGAAATCTCATACAGTTTAGTCACTTTCTTGATGTGAGACGAAGTTCTTCAGTCCTTGATGAATTTGTTCGACCGAGGAGTTAGGAATTCGCCGGTCTGAATTGCCTACACGATGAGGAACATGATAGCCCCGAGGAATTTGAGAGTCAAATTTCCGACCGTTCTTGTCTTCTTGGCTTGACTGTCCAAAATATCTTATCCACCTAACGGTCATATCATTTAAGGGCATTTATGTCTTATCATGTCGGGCTGCTCCTAGGCTATAAATAGCCGCCCCTACAACCACTAGCTGGTTGGCTGCTCCGAGAGAACTTGACACTTGTCATTTGAGAGCAACCCATCCTCCGAGGACTTTGAGCGAAAATCATCAAGTGAGGAAAACCCAAAACCAAACCCCTACAAACCCAAAGTGATTGAGCATCATGAAGAAATTGATCTGCGTGGATCCGACGCTTGTTACCTTTGAAGACGTGCTTCTTCCAGACGGTTAGGCGTCATGGTCTAGAGCATCCAAGAGGAATTGTGGATCGCCGAGTGACCAAGTCTGTGAAGGTTTGGAAGTCACCTGAAGACTTACCACGAGTGATTGGACGAGGTCTGCGTGACCTTAGTTCAAGGAGAATACGGTGAGGACTGGGTGTCCTGAGCTGCGTGCTCGCCGATCGGGTGTCGGGACTGTGTGTCCTCGAGTTTAAATACTCAGCCGCTCCAACCAGACGTACAACTGAGACAACAATCGGAACTGGTCTACCAAATCATTGTCTTCACCAACCTAACCGGTTCTATTTCCTCAACCCTTTCATTTCCTCATTACTGTGTTGACTGTTTGTTCATATCTGTGTTTGAAGACTTTGACTGAAGACTTTCTCAATTTCCTCGGTTCAATTTCTTCAGTCTGTTTGTCTTCATCTTGTGTTATCCTGTGATTACGCTTTCTGTACTCTGTGCTAGTCTTCATTTCATCATGATGACCATGCTTGTATTCTATTATGCTTACTTCTGAGTACTTATTCCGCTGCTAGTAGTTCTTCGCTAAGGAATTTCCTCACCGGCAAACTCCTCAGTGAAGAATTCACAAAAATCGCCTATTCGCCCCCCCTCTAGTCGATATAATGCACTTTCAATTGGTATCGGAGCAAGGTACTCCCTTGTTTTGTGTGATTTTGATTTAACCGCCTGGAGTTTTAGTTATGTCGACCGCAGGTATGAAGAAAGTGGCATGCCCTATCTTTGATGGTCATGATTATCCCAAGTGGAAGGCCATGATGAGGAAGCGCCTCATGGCAATGAACAGCGAGCTGTGGACCGTCACTGAGATTGGTCTTACTGATCTATGCAAGATGGCGGACGCTGATGATATTCGCAAGTACACTCGACTTGACATCTTGGCGAAGGATATCATCTGTTCCAGCCTATCTAGAGATGAATTCCGGCGCATTATGCATCTTTGCAATGCGAAGCTTTTCTGGGACCAAATCTCTGATGTCTATGAAGGTCATCGAACCCGTCATGATCCCTGGTTTGAGGACTTCAAGGAATCTCTCAAAACGATGACTTTCGAGTCAGAATCATCATCTTCTACATCATGTCTCATGGCAAAGGGTGACGAGGTAACCGAATGCTCCTCATTTGAGTTTTGTGACGATGAATCTGATAATGATGAATTTGACGATGATATTGAATCTTGTTATACCAAACATGTTTGCATTGCCACTAAACAACAAACGGCTTTGGAACAAGTTCAAAACATGCTAGACAAAAGTGATGATATGTTGGGTAAAGAAATGGATTAGTCAAAAGCATTGGGTGAATGTCTTCAGAGACTTCATTCCAAGTTTGATGCCCTTCAAGATCAACATAATACCCTCTTGACTGATCACGAGAAGCTCTCTTCTGAATTTCTTCAAAGAAAGCAAGATCTTGAGAAGCTAAGAGTGAGTTATGAAGATCTTCAGAAGGAGCGCGATTCATTACTTGCTCAACAAATCAGCGCTTCTCAGGAAGAATTTGTTCCTCCATGCTTAAAGTGCATTGAACGTGAATCTGCTAATTCTTCACCTGAATGTTCAAATGCTTCAACTGTTACAAATTCTTCACCTGCCTCTGCTATCACTAATTCCTCATCTGAGGACATTGCTAGTATCACTGACGATGCAGGGCTGAAGGAATTGTACATGACAGGCATATACAAAAGCCTCAAAGGGCATCAAACTCTTTGTGATGTGCTTAAAAAGCAAATCCTCAACAGAAACCCTAGGAAAGAGGGTATTGCCTTTGAGAGGAAACTCAATGCTGATGGAACATATTGGAAGCCTGAGCAGTACCCCAAAACCTCATGGTTTGCTGCAAAGGGACCTCCAGTTGATCCATCTAACTTATCTGGCTTTACATGTGAATCTCCTCATTCTTCTGATGAGTCATTTGACTCCAACTATAAACTGTTCAAAAATCAAAATGGTGAAGTATTTGCTAGATATGTTGGCACTAACTGCAGGAACGGTTCTCCTATGAAGAAAATCTGGGTTCCCAAGAAGTGCCTTGAAAGTCTTCAGCTGAATGTCCTCATGACACCACCTGTGAAGAACAGGAACCCCAGATCAAATTCTTCATATGGACCAAATTCTTCATATGGATCCAAGTCCTCACACGGACCAAATTCCTCACGTGGATCAAATTCCTCAAAAGGATCAAAGTCCTCATATGATTATCATCGTGCTAACAACTCTGTTTCGCAGGGTAGAGCTAAGGACTATGAATATTTGCATTATTCTTCAAACCATTATGTTCATAAGTCCTCGAAGAATTTCTCTGCTTATTCATATGCTTACCCTAACCCCTCTTATGTGAAACGAAATGGTTTGGCCTCTATGCCACCATTCTCGTATGGTGCTTTCATGAGTGATGAACTCTTTGCACCCCTTCAGATGTGGGTGGTGAAGAAAAGAACTAATCTCTTCTGCAGGGTCAGGTCTCCGGATGTGCTTTAACGTCTCGAAGAATTTCTTTGGGGACCCGACAAAAATGCTCGAAAGGGCGCAGCGAATCATGATGAAATGAACCTTCATTTCACACGTCCTCATCTTGCTATATCTATTTCTTGATTGATGAAATTCATCGATGAACTTGATATCATATTCTTCACTAATGAAGCATATGAGATTGTAAGCTACACTAATTCATCTGCGGGATGATCAACCCAAAGCTCTTGAGTAGGTCCTCGATAGTGGATGTACGAATCACATATTTGGTGACAAGAATCTATTGATGGATGCTCTCTTATCACCGTCACATCTGAAGCATATCATCTTTGCTGACAAAGGCAAAAGTCAGGTATTGGGTCTTGGTAAGGTTGCAATCTCTAAGGATAAACACATGGACAAAGTCATGCTTGTTGAGTCCTTAGGATACAACCTCATGTCAGTCTCAATGCTTTGTGATCTTGATATGGTTGTTGTCTTTGGCAAGTATCGCTGTGTTGTGATTATGGAAGCTGACAATTCCAAAGTCTTCGAAGGCTTTAGGAGAGGAGATTTGTATATTGTTGATTTCTCTACAGGACCACAACCAGCCGTGTGTCTACTTGCAAAAGCTTCAGAAGGCTGGCTATGGCATCGGCGACTTGGTCACGCAGGCATGAGGAATTTTCACACGCTTGTGAAGAAGAAGCATGTCATTGGCATTGAGAATGTCAAATTCCTCAAGGATCACTTATGCGGAGCCTGTGAAGCTGAAAAAATGACCAAGGCCAAGCATCCAGCGAAGACTATCATGACCACTACTCGTCCATTCGAATTGCTTCACATGGACCTCTTGGACCTAATCATTACTCAGTGATCCACGAATGATGCATCTCTATATGGTTTTGTCATTGTTGATGATTACTCTCGATATACATGGGTACACATTGTTACTTACAAACATGAAGTGCAGGAAGTCTTCAAACATTTTTTCTTGAGGGCTTCAACCAACTTTGGTGTGAAGATCAAGCACATCAGAAGTGACAATGGAACTGACTTCAAGAATTCCAGTCTTGATGACTATCTTGATGAAATTGGTATTACTCATGAGTTATCTGCTCCCTATACTCCTCAGCAAAATGGCGTCGTGGAGCGCAAGAACAGAACTCTTGTTGAGATGGCTCGCACTATGCTTGATGAATACAAAAACGCCTCAGCGTTTTTGGATTGATGCAATTGATACTGCGTGCCACATCATCAACAGAGTATATCTTCACAAATTCTTCAAGAAGACGGCCTATGAACTCCTCACTGACAAGAAACCCAATGTGAGTTATTTCAAAGTCTTTGGTGCTAAATGTTGGATTATAGATCCTCACCACAATTCTAAATTTGCACCGAAAGCACATGAAGGTTTTATGCTTGGTTACGGAAATGACTCGCACACCTATAGAGTCTTCAACATTGTTCTTCACAAGATTGTTGACACTGTAGATGTGCGGTTCGATGAAACTAATGGCTCACAAAGAGAGCACCTACCTTCTGTGTTAGATGAACCAGCACCTGAGGATTCTATCAAGTTCAAGGCAACTGAGGATGTCATTCCTACTGAAGAATCTGCTGAAGAATTCATTCCAGTTCATGAAGAACGTCGGTGATGCACTGAAGAAAATCTTTGAGGAAAATAGTCTTTGAAGAAAATGCTGATCAAATTCCTCAGCGACAACCAGCTCATCCTCGCGTTGCAAAAGAAGTGCAAGTGGAGAAGATCATCGATGACATTAGAGCCCCAAGTCCTCTCACACGCTCAAAAGCTTCACATTTATCTAACTTTTGTGGGCACTATGCTTTTGTCTCTATCACAGAGCCCACTAAGTTAGATGAAGCATTTCTGGAGCCGGAGTGGATTTAGGCTATGCAAGAAGAATTACATCACTTCGAGCTTAACAATGTCTGGGAATTGGTTAAACGTCCAGATCGTCGCAAGCATAATATCATTGGCACAAAGTGGATCTACCGCAACAAGCAAGATGAAAATGGCCTTGTGGTGAGGAATAAGGCACCTTTCAAGGTGATGGACCTGATAGTTGAGACTATCAAGAGGACTGCAGCAGATCAGAAGAGGTCGTGTGGATTTGCCCCGCACATTCAGATGCTTATCAATGCCAAGTTTGCACGGGCACCTACTTTGTTGGAAAGACCACACTTGCCACTGCAGCCTGAGCATGAGGACAATGAAGTTGTGATGGTGAGGATGATCCACGTCTGTTGAAGGTCAAGCAAAGTCTGAAGCTGCCAAACAAGCCAAAGCTGAGAAGGAAGCAGCAGCAGCAGCAGCACAAAACCCAAGAGTGTTGGAGAGTAGCTCCTTGAAGCTACCAGAGAATCGAACAATGCAGCCAGCATTATGCGATCTCAGGAGAGTCTTGAGAGGATTGTTGAAGACAAGATCCATGCTCTGGATGTGAAGCTGACTGAAGTGCAAGTCACTGTCAACAAGCTTGAGGCAGATATCGAGGAAGCTAAGAGGGAGAAGGAAGAGCTCATGCGTGAGATGCAAGATGATCTAGTCCAGGATGATGATGACCAGCCTGCTCCGGTTCCTACCAGACCCCGATCAGCTGCAATTCGATGGATGACACACAGGGCTACTGACATCGGCACCTCCCACAGCCCGTCGGTTCAGCTCCAGCTCCAAGTGTTCCTCCTCCAGCTCCTCGGACATCAGGTGAAGCCTTTGCAGATGCAGCTATCTCAACTCCATCAACCCAGACAGGAGCCGCCAGCAGAGTCCCTAGTGACGTTTAGCTCTATACCTTTCGAACTTTTTGGTAACTTGTTGCCAAAGGGGGAGAAATTGTATAGATCATAGGACTTCGAGAGAGAGAGAGAGAGAGTGCTCGCTTTTGCTCTTTCGTTTCATTTGCGGTCTTTTTGAGATACTTTTGAGATTTTCGAGACATTCCGTGTGTTTGATACTACGTTTGCTCTACTTTGATGAGTGCTTGGTCGTACTATGCCTTAATGTGTGCTTAATGCTTATCATATGCTATTCATATCTTGTATGACCATTTACTCATGTCTTGGTGATTGGGTGCATCCTATTCATTCTTATCATTTTGTGCGCTCCACCAAGATGTATGTGACATGGAAGAGTGACCCATGATCCTAATCGATTGTGCATTTGCATTCAAACGCAAATCTTAAATAATGCACAAATTTAGGGGGAGCTCTTGCTTATCACATACTTCTCAAAGCGACGATATTATTCATTGATTATATCATTTGTCGAAGCTTTGATCTATATGTTGTCATCAATTACCAAAAAGGGGGAGATTGAAAGTGCAACTAATTCCCGGGTGGTTTTGGTAATTAATAACAACATATATATCATTGAACTAATAGTTTCTTGAGAACATTTCATAAAGTTCAGTGATATGGGTATGGCAATGACTGAAGATGTGGACCCCTCAAAATGCTAAGGAAAACATTGGCAAAAGCTCAAGACTCCATTTTTTGGTTTAGTGATCCAAGATCACATTGAGTCTATAGGAAAGCCAATACTATTAAAAGGGGATGAGGTTATGTTAATGATCTGGTTGCTCAAAGTGCTTAGTGATACATCTCCCAAACCATCAGCAATCTTTCATTCCAACATACACTCATAAGTAATCTCGGTCCCACCGATTTCCAAAACTCACCACACCGAGATGAACCACCTCAGCCACAAAGCCAAACCCTAGATATTTGGATTTTCCGATTCCAAACTCGGTCTCACGAAACTAGTGTTGCCAAGCTTACAGAACATACATCATCAAATCGGTGTCACCGAGATGATAAAGTCGGTCCCACCGAGATTGGCAAACCCTAGTCTTTGGAAGAATCGGACTCACCGAGATTGTATTTTCGGTCCCACGAAAATCCCAACGTTCACAAGATTTGAACTTTCGGTCTCACCGAGTTGTCAACTTCGGTCGACCGAGATTGGTCAAATGTGTGTAGCAGTTGGATTTTGTGTGGAGGCTATAAATACCCTCCACCTCCTCTTCATTCGTGGAGAGAGCCATCGAAAGAACTACCACTCCTACCTTACATTTCGAGAAGAAAACTACCTACCCTTGTGTTGAGATCAAGTTGCTCCACTCCCACCATATGAAACTTGATTTCTAGCCTTGCCAAGTTGCTTTCCACTCAATCCTTTCTTCCACCACAGCCAAATCAGTGAGGAGAGTTGAGTGTTGGGGAGATTATCATTTGAAGCACAAGAGCAAGGAGTTCATCATCATCAACACCATCTATTACCTTTTGGAGGTGGTGCCTCCTAGATTGGTTAGGTGTCGCTTGGGAGCCTCCGTTGAGATGTGGAGTTGAACCAAGAAGTTTGTAAGGGCAAGGAGATCGCCTACTTCGTGAAGATCTACCCGAGTAAGGCTAGTCCTCCGTGGGCGTATGCCATGATGGCATAGACAAGGTTGCTTCTTCGTGGACCCTTCGTGGGTGGAGCCCTCCGTGGACTCTCGGCCGTTACCCTCCGTGGGTTGAAGTCTCCATCAACGTGGATTGACGATAGCACCACCTATCGGAACCACGAGAAAAATCTCCGTGTCTCCAAATTGCGTTTGCTCTTCTCCACCTCTCTTTACTACATGTGCAATTTACTTTCCGCTGCCAATACTCTAGAATTGCATGTGTAGGGTGATACTTGACTTAATCATCATCTTGAAATCTGCGAAACTTGTCTTAATCAAAAGGCTGAATTTTTATATTGTCAAGTAGTCTAATCACCCCCTCTAGACATACTTTCGATCCTACAAGTGGTATCGAGCTTTGGTCTCCATTGTATTGGTTTCCATTGCATTGGACTCCATAAGCTTGGTTTCACAACCTAGGAGAGTATGGCGTCTAGTGAGGGTAATTTTAAGTAGAGGTCCTTACTTTGATGGTTCAAACTTTGCTAGTTGGAAGCATAAAATGAAAATGCATATTCTTGGACATAACCCCGCCGCATGGGGCATTATTTGTGTTGGCTTGCAAGGTGAATTCTTGAGGAAGGAAAAGTTCGGATCGTGAAGCTACTGCGGATGAATTGCGGATGTTGCAAAACAATGCTCAAGCTTGTGACATTCTCTTCAATGCTTTGTGTCCAGAGGAGTTCAACAAAATCAGCCGTCTTGAGAATGCAAAAGAGATTTGGGATACTTTGGTCGAAATGCACGAAGGTACCGAGTCCGTGAAGGAATCAAAGCTAGATGTTCTTCAAGGTCAACTTGACAAGTTCAAGATGAAGGAAGGTGAAGGAGTCGCTGAAATGTACTCTAGGCTTGCTCTCATCACAAATGAGATTGCCGGCTTAGGAAGCGAAGAAATGACCGACCGATTCATCATCAAGAAGATTCTCAGAGCTTTGGATGGAAAGTATGACACCGTGTGCACTTTGATCCAAATGATGCCAAACTACAAGAATCTCAAGCCTACCGAAGTCATTGGAAGAATTGTTGCTCATGAGATGACACTTAAAGATAAGGAAGAGCTTCACAACAAGTCAAGTGGTGCTTACAAAGCTACAGTTGAAGCTCCCACAACATCAAGTGACAAGCTAGTTTCCAATGAAGAGATAAGCCTAATGGTGAAGAACTTCAACAAATTCTACAAGAGTAGAAGCAAGGAAAGAAGCTCAAAGTCTAGATCATATGATGAAAAGAGATCTTCTAGTCGTGATCGAAACTGCTACAATTGTGGAAGACCCGGACACTACTCAAATGAGTGCTCGGCTCCCCACAAGAGAAGAGAAGAATCTCCAAGAAGAAGAAGCTCAAGAGAAGAGTCACCTCGGAAAGAGAGAAGGAGTAGAGATGATCGTTATGAACGAAGATCCTCTCGGAGAAGCAAGGATTCGGAAAGGAAAGACAAGTCATCAAGGAGCTACACAAGAAGAAAACATCAAGCTCATGTAGGTGAATGGGTCTCGGCTCCGACTCAGACAATCATTCGAAAGAAGCTATCACTCCAACTCCGAATCTGATCAAGATGAAGGTGTTGCGGTCTTGCTCTCGTATCCTCCAACTCCAACTCCTATGACTTATTTGATTCACCAAATGAGGGAATTGGAAGATGCTTCATGGCAAAAGGCCCCAAGGTATCACACCCTGAATTCATTGACTTTGATAGTGATGAGGATGACTTGCTTGGTGAAGATGAGCTTTTACATGACAAATCTAGTGAGCCTAGTAATGATGAACATGCTAGTAATCTTTATAGTCGAGAAGAGTCGAATGACAATGCTATGAAGGAGATTGAGCGCTTGACTAAAGAACTAAACACTCTTAAGTTAGCTCATGAAACAACTCAAGAAGATCATAGAGAGCTCCTAAGATCTCATGAGAAGCTACGCTTCGAGAAGCTCAATCTAGAGCAAGAACATGAGTTTCTAAAAGCTATCAATGGCGATCTTGAAAGAAGAGTTCTTCATATCTTGCCAAACGACTTCTCTTGTCTAATTTCTTGCCACCTATTAAAACTAAGCATGACAAGCATAAGAAAAATTCTTCATCTAGTAGTAACAATAACCATGCTAAATCCAATATTGTTGCTTCTAGTAGTTCTCTTGATTCCACTAACAATGTTTCAAGCCAAGTTACACTTGAGCAAGAAAATAGTTTATTCAAAGGGATTATAGAAAGGTGTCTACAAGAGCCTTGCGGAAGCAAGAACTTTGAGAAATTGTTACTTAAGCAAGGAAGGCACCGGAAGAATCAAGGAATTGGTTTTGAGCGAAAGTTCAACGCCGAGGGTGTTGAATGGGAAGAAGGTCAATATCCCACTCCAAAGTTTGTTTCTCAAAAGGAGAAGTATGATCCTACTTCTTCCAATGTGGAACAAGCTCAAGATGACCTTCCACCACAAGACCACAAGCTAAAAGGCAAGGACAAGCTTCAAGAGGAGATTGATGCATTTATTGAAGCACCCAAAGCCATGGTCAAGTGGGTTCCCAAGGAAACTTCAAGTTCTACTTCGTCAAGCTCAACTACTACCCCAAGGATTCCCATCAAGATGATGTGGATTCCGAAGAAGAAGAACTAGAGAGTTCTTGAGGGTGACTCCGCCAACATACTTCACTCACATTCATTTTGGCAAGAACTTGTGCAATCAACTTCCACATCTTGCACTAGTTCATGGAGTCACAAACCCTCTTGTTGGTAAGTCAAGGGACAAGGTAATCATTGCTTTCATGGACATCATTTATTGTGAACATCAATCTATGTCCATGGATATCCTTGTTTGTTCCTTGTGGGACTAACCCATGTAGGTATTGAAAGTGCCCGAATCCAAAGGATTGCTCCCAACTCTTGATGATCTTCATCAACATTGAGCATCCACATCTTCAACATCTACATGAAGTCTTCTCGACAACCCAAGGTTAGTTTGACCCTTTAAAGGGGTTCTCACATCTAGGGGAGCCTTGCTCTAAAAATTGAGCTAAAGCATCTTCAAATGATGTGAACACATTAATGCTTTATGTAAAAGTGGTAACCCCACTTGTGCTTAAACGATGAGTATGACCTATGATCAAATGTTCTCATTTGACTCCTAAGTCAATATACTCATATATAGATGACCTAGTCATCGACAAATTGTGTGATAGTAGCTAGTGTTTTGTTTGTGCATGTTTGACACATATTTCATTTGCTATCTTATTGTGTGAGCATGTTGGATGCATAATTTTATCCATTCGAGGACATCCATTTGTTGCTATGGTCTTTTGTATTTTTCTTTTTAACCAAATGGATGGACAAGAATGCCTAAGTTCCTCCCCTAGCTATCTATGCTTTCTTGTCTCAAATTCTATTCATGCTTATATCACAAACTTTGATCAAGTCATTTTCGGACCCACCGAGTGAGGAGCACTCGGAGCCACCGATCCGTCTAAGACTAAACTTCCAAAACCTTCTAAGTATTTTCGGTCAGACCAACCCACTCAAATCGGACAGACCGAAAGCACTTGGATTGATCTAGGTTTTCACCTCGGTGAAACTGAGTTGCAAATTTCGGCGTGACCGAAGTGTGTAACTGCATGCAGTTAACCATCTCGGTGCCACCGAGTTTTACAACTCGGCCCCACCGACAGCTAAAGGGTATATATACCTGAGGGCAGCGCGCGTTGATTCATTCTTCAAAACGTCTCGCCCCCAAACCCTTTGCTGCCGTCGCCGTGGTCTCCGGATCGTCTCCGTCGTCGCTTTGTGCGCCCCGCGCAGAGTCTCCGTCGCCGTCAGCGGACAATCTCTCCGCGCCGTTGCCGCCGTAGAGGAACTCCACCAAGTTAGGGTGAGTTTCGATCCCTCTTGTGCTTCAACCTCCGATTCTATGCACGATAGGATTGCCTAGCTTCTTGCCAAGTTTGAGATCTTCCTATCCAGCAGATTAGTTCTTAGAATGAAATTCGAGTAATAGTTTTAGGGTTAGGTTTCCGCCGAATACATCTCGGTGAGACCGATTTTACATTCTCGGAATGACCGATTTGGCCTCTGGCCATTGCACTGCACTTTTCGGTCCAACCGAAGTTGTGCAAATCGGTGCGACGAAATGAGGATTTAGTGAAACCCTAGTGTTTTCGGCGGGACGAAACCCACATCGGTCGACCGAAAGTGGTGTGAATGTACATTAGGACACTTGGATTCACGAATTTTAGACTCGGTCGACCGAAATGCATTCTGTGAAAACCTAAAACTGAAATTTGAACTCAATTTTTTGCAAAATCTTCTGCAGTTTGTGATAACTCTTCTTTTACGCCTATACCTAATCTATTCACGGGTTGTCGGCCATATCGGATGCTAGTGACAGCGAACAGTCTGAATCACCGATTCTTTGAGATTCGAGGCGGCACTAGTCCCGAGGCCAGCAGCTTTTACGATGATGGTGAGAGGAGCACACCTAGTGGTTTGCCTCCAGCAGCCACCGGGCTAGGAAGAAGAAGAATTCGATGAAGAAGATTACGATTTCATAGCTGAGGAAGAGATCTCATCTAAGCCTAAGAGGAAAGTGGTTGCCAAAAGAGCATCAAGGGCAACAAACCAAGAAAGGCACCATAAAGTGAAGAAGTCCCTTTGTTGCCAAGAAGCTGAGCATGGAAGATGAAACCTCAAGCAAGGTGAAGAAAACTTCCAAGAGGAAGAGGATTGTGCATGATGAAGCAGCAGATGATGATGATGAGGATGAGGAAGCTCCACAGCCTCCTACTCAGAAGCCTAAGTTCATGGGCGATGCCATCAGGGCAGGAGCACCTTCAAAGTCTAAGCCGTCTGCTCCAGCAAAGGTAGCTCAAGTCAAGCCTACTGCCAAGCCCAAGAAAACAGTGAGAAACATTCCTGCTTCAGAGAAGAAGAAAGACAATGTGCCACCAGCTCAGTCAGATGATGAGGCACCTGTGTTGCTGAAGCTCCGTCAGAGATTGCCAATTCACAATGATGCTCATCCTCGAGCTGAAAACATGAAGGAAAGAAAGGATAGAGGTCTCGGGCTATGGAGACAAGCTGATCCATATCTTGTGAGGAGAAGGACTGCTGTTGACCCAGGTTCCACACCGAGAGAGCAGCAGGATTTCTATGAGGCTGTGCTTATGGACAAGAAGCCCATTATTGCAGACACTAGATATGTTGATTGGGCATATATTGTGATGAAGAGCACAGAGACTTCTTTCCACATGTGCATGAGAGCTTTCTTGCATGTGGTGTTGCTGATTTCGTTGGTCGGTGATGATTGGAATGATGAGATGACAATGCAATTCTATGCCCTGACTCATTTCTATCCGGATGGCAAGATTGTATGGATGGTGAAGGTCGAGAGATTCTCTTCAACTGTTGAAGAGTGGGCTGCCTTGCTGAATGCTCCAGTCTTGAGAGATGATGATGTTGATGTCTATGGAATTCCCAAGAAAAACCATGAGTCTATGAAAATATGTACAATGAGGTACCAGCCAAAGATGTGGAAATCTGGAAGCTCGGCTCGGTGTATCATCTCGAGCAGGTCTCCCTACCACAAACACAATTCTGAGGCATACCTTGATGCCCAAGTCTGGAGATCATCGCATGATAAGAGGCTATTCTATCAACATGCTGCATATACTAGATCAGAAGGCACCTTTCAAGGTGATGGACCTGATAGTTGAGACTATCAAGAGGACTGCAGCAGATCAGAAGAGGTCGTGTGGATTTGCCCGCACATTGGATGCTTATCAATGCCAAGTTTGGCACGGGCACCTACTTGTTGGAAAGACCACACTTGCCCTTTGCAGCTGAGCATGAGGACAATGAAGTTGTGATGGTGAGGATGATCCACGTCTGTTGAAGGTCAAGCAAAGTCTGAAGCTGCCAAACAAGCCAAAGCTGAGAAGGAAGCAGCAGCAGCAGCGACAAAACCCAAGAGTGTTGGAGAGCAGCTCCTTGAAGCTACCGAAGAATTGAACAACGCTTTGGCCAGCATTATGCGAGTCTCAGGAGAGTCTTGAGAGGATTGTTGAAGACAAGATCCATGCTCTGGATGTGAAGCTGACTGAAGTGCAAGTCACTGTCAACAAGCTTGAGGCAGATATCGAGGAAGCTAAGAGGGAGAAGGAAGAGCTCATGCGTGAGATGCAAGATGATCTAGTCCAGGATGATGATGACCAGCCTGCTCCGGTTCCTACCAGACCCCGATCAGCTGCAATTCGAAAGGAGACACTGGGCTACTGACATCGGCACCTCCACAGCCCCGTCAGTTCCAGCTCCAGCTCCAGTGTTCACTCCTCCAGCTCCTCAGACATCAGCTGAAGCCTTTGCAGATGCAGCTATCTCAACTCCATCAACCCAGACAGGAGCCGCCAGCAGAGTCCCTAGTGACGTTTAGCTCTATACCTTTCGAACTTTTTGGTAACTTGTTGCCAAAGGGGGAGAAATTGTATAGATCATAGGACTTCGAGAGAGAGAGAGTGCTCGCTTTTGCTCTTTCGTTTCATTTGCGGTCTTTTTGAGATACTTTTGAGATTTTTCGAGACATTCCGTGTGTTTGATACTACGTTTGCTCTACTTTGATGAGTGCTTGGTCGTACTATGCCTTAATGTGTGCTTAATGCTTATCATATGCTATTCATATCTTGTATGACCATTTACTCATGTCTTGGTGATTGGGTGCATCCTATTCATTCTTATCATTTTGTGCGCTCCACCAAGATGTATGTGACATGGAAGAGTGACCCATGATCCTAATCGATTGTGCATTTGCATTCAAAGGCAAATCTTAAATAATGCACAAATTTAGGGGGAGCTCTTGCTTATCACATACTTCTCAAAGCGACGATATTATTCATTGATTATATCATTTGTCGAAGCTTTGATCTATATGTTGTCATCAATTACCAAAAAGGGGGAGATTGAAAGTGCAACTAATTCCCGGGTGGTTTTGGTAATTAATAACAACATATATATCATTGAACTAATAGTTTCTTGAGAACATTTCAGAAAGTTCAGTGATATGGGTATGGCAATGACTGAAGATGTGGACCCCTCAAAATGCTAAGGAAAACATTGGCAAAAGCTCAAGACTCCATTTTTTGGTTTAGTGATCCAAGATCACATTGAGTCTATAGGAAAGCCAATACTATTAAAGGGATGAGGTTATGTTAATGATCTGGTTGCTCAAAGTGCTTAGTGATACATCTCCCAAACCATCAGCAATCTTTCATTCCAACATACACTCATAAGTAATCTCGGTCCCACCGATTTCCAAAACTCACCACACCGAGATGAACCACCTCAGCCACAAAGCCAAACCCTAGATATTTGGATTTTCCGATTCCAAACTCGGTCTCACGAAACTAGTGTTGCCAAGCTTCAGTAACCTACGTCATCAAATCGGTGTCACCGAGATGATAAAGTCGGTCCCACCGAGATTGGCAAACCCTAGTCTTTGGAAGAATCGGACTCACCGAGATTGTATTTTCGGTCCCACGAAAATCCCAACGTTCACAAGATTTGAACTTTCGGTCTCACCGAGTTGTCAACTTCGGTCCGACCGAGATTGGTCAAATGTGTGTAGCAGTTGGATTTTGTGTGGAGGCTATAAATACCCTCCACCTCCTCTTCATTCGTGGAGAGAGCCATCGAAAGAACTACCACTCCTACCTTACATTTCGAGAAGAAAACTACCTACCCTTGTGTTGAGATCAAGTTGCTCCACTCCCACCATATGAAACTTGATTTCTAGCCTTCCCAAGTTGCTTTCCACTCAATCCTTTCTTCCACCACAGCCAAATCGGTGAGGAGAGTTGAGTGTTGGGGAGATTATCATTTGAAGCACAAGAGCAAGGAGTTCATCATCATCAACACCATCTATTACCTTTTGGAGGTGGTGCCTCCTAGATTGGTTAGGTGTCGCTTGGGAGCCTCCGTTGAGATGTGGAGTTGAACCAAGAAGTTTGTAAGGGCAAGGAGATCGCCTACTTCGTGAAGATCTACCCGAGTAAGGCTAGTCCTCCGTGGGCGTATGCCATGATGGCATAGACAAGGTTGCTTCTTCGTGGACCCTTCGTGGGTGGAGCCCTCCGTGGACTCTCGCATGGCCGTTACCCTCCGTGGGTTGAAGTCTCCATCAGCGTGGATTGGCGATAGCACCACCTATCGGAACCACGAGAAAAATCTCCGTGTCTCCAAATTGCGTTTGCTCTTCTCCACCTCTCTTTACTACATGTGCAATTTACTTTCCGCTGCCAATACTCTAGAATTGCATGTGTAGGGTGATACTTGACTTAATCATCATCTTGAAATCTGCCGAAACTTGTCTTAATCAAAAGGCTGAATTTTATATTGTCAAGTAGTCTAATCACCCCCCCTCTAGACATACTTTCGATCCTACAAGTGGTATCAGAGCTTTGGTCTCCATTGTATTGGTTTCCATTGCATTGGACTCCATAAGCTTGGTTTCACAACCTAGGAGAGTATGGCGTCTAGTGAGGTAATTTTAAGTAGAGGTCCTTACTTTGATGGTTCAAACTTTGCTAGTTGGAAGCATAAAATGAAAATGCATATTCTTGGACATAACCCCGCATGGGGCATTATTTGTGTTGGCTTGCAAGGTGAATTCTTGAGGAAGGAAAAGTTCGGATCGTGAAGCTACTGCGGATGAATTGCGGATGTTGCAAAACAATGCTCAAGCTTGTGACATTCTCTTCAATGCTTTGTGTCGAGAGGAGTTCAACAAAATCAGCCGTCTTGAGAATGCAAAAGAGATTTGGGATACTTTGGTGAAATGCACGAAGGTACCGAGTCCGTGAAGGAATCAAAGCTAGATGTTCTTCAAGGTCAACTTGACAAGTTCAAGATGAAGGAAGGTGAAGGAGTCGCTGAAATGTACTCTAGGCTTGCTCTCATCACAAATGAGATTGCCGGCTTAGGAAGCGAAGAAATGACCGACCGATTCATCATCAAGAAGATTCTCAGAGCTTTGGATGGAAAGTATGACACCGTGTGCACTTTGATCCAAATGATGCCAAACTACAAGAATCTCAAGCCTACGAAGTCATTGGAAGAATTGTTGCTCATGAGATGACACTTAAAGATAAGGAAGAGCTTCACAACAAGTCAAGTGGTGCTTACAAAGCTACAGTTGAAGCTCCCACAACATCAAGTGACAAGCTAGTTTCCAATGAAGAGATAAGCCTAATGGTGAAGAACTTCAACAAATTCTACAAGAGTAGAAGCAAGGAAAGAAGCTCAAAGTCTAGATCATATGATGAAAAGAGATCTTCTAGTTGTGATCGAAGCTGCTACAATTGTGGAAGACCGGACACTACTCAAATGAGTGCTCGGCTCCCCACAAGAGAAGAGAAGAATCTCCAAGAAGAAGAAGCTTAAGAGAAGAGTCACCTCGGAAAGAGAGAAGGAGTAGAGATGATCGTTATGAGCGAAGATCCTCTCGGAGAAGCAAGGATTAGGAAAGGAAAGACAAGTCATCAAGGAGCTACACAAGAAGAAAACATCAAGCTCATGTAGGTGAATGGGTCTCGGCTCCGACTCCGACAATCATTCGAAAGAAGCTATCACTCCAACTCGAATCTGATCAAGATGAAGGTGTTGCGGTCTTGCTCTCGTATCCTCCAACTCCAACTCCTATGACTTATTTGATTCACCAAATGAGGGAATTGGAAGATGCTTCATGGCAAAAGGCCCCAAGGTATCACACCCTGAATTCATTGACTTTGATAGTGATGAGGATGACTTGCTTGGTGAAGATGAGCTTTTACATGACAAATCTAGTGAGCCTAGTAATGATGAACATGCTAGTAGTCTTTATAGTCGAGAAGAGTCGAATGACAATGCTATGAAGGAGATTGAGCGCTTGACTAAAGAACTAAACACTCTTAAGTTAGCTCATGAAACAACTCAAGAAGATCATAGAGAGCTCCTAAGATCTCATGAGAAGCTACGCTTCGAGAAGCTCAATCTAGAGCAAGAACATGAGTTTCTAAAAGCTATCAATGACGATCTTCGAAAGAAGAGTTCTTCATATCTTGCCAAACGACTTCTCTTGTCTAATTTCTTGCCACCTATTAAAACTAAGCATGACAAGCATAAGAAAAATTCTTCATCTAGTAGTAACAATAACCATGCTAAATCCAATATTGTTGCTTCTAGTAGTTCTCTTGATTCCACTAACAATGTTTCAAGCCAAGTTACACTTGAGCAAGAAAATAGTTTATTCAAAGGGATTATAGAAAGGTGTCTACAAGAGCCTTCTTTGGAAGCAAGAACTTTGAGAAATTGTTACTTAAGCAAGGAAGGCAGGAAGAATCAAGGAATTGGTTTTGAGCGAAAGTTCAACGCCGAGGGTGTTGAATGGGAAGAAGGTCAATATCCCACTCCAAAGTTTGTTTCTCAAAAGGAGAAGTATGATCCTACTTCTTCCAATGTGGAACAAGCTCAAGATGACCTTCCACCACAAGACCACAAGCTAAAAGGCAAGGACAAGCTTCAAGAGGAGATTGATGCATTTATTGAAGCACCCAAAGCCATGGTCAAGTGGGTTCCCAAGGACTTCAAGTTCTACTTCGTCAAGCTCAACTACTACCCCAAGGATTCCCATCAAGATGATGTGGATTCCGAAGAAGAAGAACTAGAGAGTTCTTGAGGGTGACTCCGCCAACATACTTCACTCACATTCATTTTGGCAAGAACTTGTGCAATCAACTTCCACATCTTGCACTAGTTCATGGAGTCACAAACCCTCTTGTTGGTAAGTCAAGGGACAAGGTAATCATTGCTTTCATGGACATCATTTATTGTGAACATCAATCTATGTCCATGGATATCCTTGTTTGTTCCTTGTGGGACTAACCCATGTAGGTATTGAAAGTGCCCGAATCCAAAGGATTGCTCCCAACTCTTGATGATCTTCATCAACATTGAGCATCCACATCTTCAACATCTACATGAAGTCTTCTCGACAACCCAAGGTTAGTTTGACCCTTTAAAGGGTTCTCACATCTAGGGGAGCCTTGCTCTAAAGAATTGAGCTAAAGCATCTTCAAATGATGTGAACACATTAATGCTTTATGTAAAAGTGGTAACCCCACTTGTGCTTAAACGATGAGTATGACCTATGATCAAATGTTCTCATTTGACTCCTAAGTCAATATACTCATATATAGATGACCTAGTCATCGACAAATTGTGTGATAGTATCTAGTGTTTTGTTTGTGCATGTTTGACACATATTTCATTTGCTATCTTATTGTGTGAGCATGTTGGATGCATAATTTTATCCATTCGAGGACATCCATTTGTTGCTATGGTCTTTTGGATTTTTCTTTTTGACCAAATGGATGGACAAGAATGCCTAAGTTCCTCCCCTAGCTATCTATGCTTTCTTGTCTCAAATTCTATTCATGCTTATATCACAAACTTTGATCAAGTCATTTTCGGACCCACCGAGTGAGGAGCACTCGGAGCCACCGATCCGTCTAAGACTAAACTTCCAAAACCTTCTAAGTATTTTCGGTCAGACCAACCCACTCAAATCGGACAGACCGAAAGCACTTGGATTGATCTAGGTTTTCACCTCGGTGAAACCGAGTTGCAAATTTCGGCGTGACCGAAGTGTGTAACTGCTTGCAGTTAACCATCTCGGTGCCACCGAGTTTTACAACTCGGCCCCACCGACGACTAAAGGGTATATATATACGAGGGGCGTAGCGTTGATTCATTCTTCAAAACGTCTCGCCCCCAAACCCTTTGCTGCCGTCGCCGTGGTCTCCGGATCGTCTCCGTCGTCGCCTGTGCGCCCTCGCCGCAGGTCTCCGTCGCCGTCAACGGACAATCTCTCCGCGCCGTTGCCGCTGTAGAGGAACTCCACCAAGTTAGGGTGAGTTTCGATCCCTCTCGTGCTTCAACCTCCGATTCTATGCACGATAGGATTGCCTAGCTTCTTGCCAAGTTTGAGATCTTCCTATCCAGCAGATTAGTTCTTAGAACGAAATTCGAGTAATAGTTTTAGGGTTAGGTTTCCGCCGAATACATCTCGGTGAGACCGATTTTACATTCTCGGAATGACCGATTTGGCCTCTGGCCATTGCACTGCACTTTTCGGTCCAACCGAGTTGTGCAAATCGGTGCGACCGAAATGAGGATTTAGTGAAACCCTAGTGTTTTCGGCAGGACCGAAACCCACATCGGTCGACGAAAGTGGTGTGAATGCTTCGTTAGGACACTTGGATTCACGAATTTTAGACTCGGTCGACCGAAATGCATTCTGTGAAAACCTAAAACTGAAATTTGAACTCAATTTTTTTGCAAAATCTTCTGCAGTTTGTGATAACTCTTCTTTTACGCCTATACCTAATCTATTCACGGGTTGTCGGCCATATCGGATGCTAGTGACAGCGAACAGTCTGAATCACCGATTCTTTGAGATTCGAGGAGGGCACTAGTCCCGAGGCCAGCAGCTTTTACGATGATGGTGAGAGGAGCACACCTAGTGGTTTGCCTCCGGCAGCCACCGAGGGCGGAAGAAGAAGAATTACGATGAAGAAGATTCGATTTCATAGTGAGGAAGAGATCTCATCTAAGCCTAAGAGGAAAGTGGTTGCCAAAGAGCATCAAGGGCAACAAACCAAGAAAGGCACCAGTAAAGTGAAGAAGTCCACTGTTGCCAAGAAGCTGAGCATGGAAGATGAAACCTCAAGCAAGGTGAAGAAAACTTCCAAGAGGAAGAGGATTGTGCATGATGAAGCAGCAGATGATGATGATGAGGATGAGGAAGCTCCACAGCCTCCTACTCAGAAGCCTAAGTTCATGGGCGATGCCATCAGGGCAGGAGCACCTTCAAAGTCTAAGCCGTCTGCTCCAGCAAAGGCAGCTCAAGTCAAGCCTGCTGCCAAGCCCAAGAAAAGCAGTGAGAAACATTCTGCTTGAGAGAAGAAGAAAGACAATGTGCCACCGGTGAGTCGGATGATGAGGCACTGTGTTCTTGAAGCTCCGTCGAGATTGCCAATTCACAATGATGCTCATCCTCGAGCTGAAAACATGAAGGAAAGAAAGGATAGAGGTCTCGGGCTATGGAGACAAGCTGATCCATATCTTTGTGAGGAGAAGGACTTGTTGACCCCAGGTTCCACACCGAGAGCAAAGCAGGATTTCTATGAGGCTGTGCTTATGGACAACAAGCCAATTATTGCAGACACTAGATATGTTATTTGGGCATATATTGTGATGAAAACACAGAGACTTCTTTCCACATGTGCATGAGAGCTTTACTGCATGTGGTGTTGCTGATTTCGTTGGTCAGAAGCTGATAGATTGGAATGATGAGATGACAATGCAATTCTATGCCACAACTCATTTCTATCCAGATGGCAGAATTGTATGGATGACTGAAGGTCAGAGATTCTCTTCAACTGTTGAAGAGCGGGCTGCACTGCTGAATGCTCCAGTGCAGAGAGATGATGATGTTGATGTCTATGGAATTCCCAAGAAAAACCATGAGTCTATGAAAAATATGTACAATGAGGTACCAGCCAAGGATGTGGAAATCTGGAAGCTCGGCTCGAGTGTATCATCTCGGGCAGGTCTCCCTACCACAAACACAATTCGAGGCATACCTTGATGCCCAAGTGCGGAGATCATCGCATGATAAGAGGCTATTCTATCAACATGCTGCATATACTAGATCGAAGGCACCTTTCAAGGTGATGGACACGATAGTTGAGACTATCAAGAGGACTGCAGCAGATCGAGAAGAGGTCGTGTGGATTTGCCCGCACATTCAGATGCTTATCAATGCCAAGTTTGGCACGGGCACCTACTTGTTGGAAAGACCACACTTGCCCTTTGCAGCCCTGAGCATGAGGACAATGAAGTTGTGATGGTGAGGATGATCCCACGTCTGTTGAAGGTCAAGCAAAGTCTGAAGCTGCCAAACAAGCCAAAGCTGAGAAGGAAGAAGCAGCAGCAGCAAAAACCCAAGAGTGTTGGAGAGCAGCTCCTTGAAGCTACCGAAGAATTGAACAACGCTGGCCAGCATTATGCGATCTCGGGAGAGTCTTGAGAGGATTGTTGAAGACAAGATCCATGCTCTGGATGTGAAGCTGACTGAAGTGCAAGTCACTGTCAACAAGCTTGAGGCAGATATCGAGGAAGCTAAGAGGGAGGAGGAAGAGCTCATGCGTGAGATGCAAGATGATCTAGTCGGGATGATGATGACCAGCTGCTCCGGTTCCTACAGACCCGATCAGCTGCAATTCGATGGCAGACACGAGGCTACAACATCGGCACCTCCACAGCCCGTCGGCCCAGCTCCAGCTCGGTGTTCACTCCTCCAGCTCCTCGGACATCGGTGAAGCCTTTGCAGATCAGCTATCTCAACTCCATCAACCTGCAGAGCCGCCGGCAGAGTCCCTAGTGACGTTTAGCTCTATACCTTCGAACTTTTGGTAACTTGTTGCCAAAGGGGAGAAATTGTATAGATCATAGGACTTCAGAGAGAGAGAGTGCTCGCTTTTGCTCTTTCATTTCATTTGCGGTCTTTTGAGATACTTTTGAGATTTTGAGACATTCCATGTGTTTGATACTCGTTTGCTCTACTTTGATGAGTGCTTGGTCGTACTATGCCTTAATGTGTGCTTAATGCTTATCATATGCTATTCATATCTTGTATGACCATTTACTCATGTCTTGGTGATTGGGTGCATGCTATTCATTCTTATCATTTTGTGCGCTCCACCAAGATGTATGTGACATGGAAGAGTGACCCATGATCCTAATCGATTGTGCATTTGCATTCAAGCATAAATCTTAAATAATGCACAAATTTAGGGGAGCTCTTGCTTATCACATACTTCTCAAAGCGACGATATTATTCATTGATTATATCATTTGTCGAAGCTTTGATCTATATGTTGTCATCAATTACCAAAAGGGGAGATTGAAAGTGCAACTAATTCCGGGTGGTTTTGGTAATTAATAACAACATATATATCATTGAACTAATAGTTTCTTGAGAACATTTCAGAAAGTTCAGTGATATGGGTATGGCAATGACTGAAGATGTGGACCCCTCAAAATGCTAAGGAAAACATTGGCAAAAGCTCAAGACTCCATTTTTGGTTTAGTGATCCAAGATCACATTGAGTCTATAGGAAAGCCAATACTATTAAAAGGGGATGAGGTTATGTTAATGATCTGGTTGCTCAAAGTGCTTAGTGATACATCTCCCAAACCATCAGCAATCTTTCATTCCAACATACACTCATAAGTAATCTCGGTCCCACCGATTTCCAAAACTCAGTCACACCGAGATGAACCACCTCAGCCACAAAGCCAAACCCTAGATATTTCGGATTTTCCGATTCCAAATTCGGTCTCACGAAACTAGTGTTGCCAAGCTTCAGAACCTACTGTCATCAAATCGGTGTCACCGAGATGATAAAGTCGGTCCCACCGAGATTGGCAAACCCTAGTCTTTGGAAGAATCGGACTCACCGAGATTGTATTTTCGGTCCCACGAAAATCCCAACGTTCACAAGATTTGAACTTTCGGTCTCACCGAGTTGTCAACTTCGGTCCGACCGAGATTGGTCAAATGTGTGTAGCAGTTGGATTTTGTGTGGAGGCTATAAATACCCTCCACCTCCTCTTCATTCGTGGAGAGAGCCATCGAAAGAACTACCACTCCTACCTTACATTTCGAGAAGAAAACTACCTACCCTTGTGTTGAGATCAAGTTGCTCCACTCCCACCATATGAAACTTGATTTCTAGCCTTCCCAAGTTGCTTTCCACTCAATCCTTTCTTCCACCACAGCCAAATCAGTGAGGAGAGTTGAGTGTTGGGGAGATTATCATTTGAAGCACAAGAGCAAGGAGTTCATCATCATCAACACCATCTATTACCTTTTGGAGGGTGGTGCCTCCTAGATTGGTTAGGTGTCGCTTGGGAGCCTCCGTTGAGATGTGGAGTTGAACCAAGAAGTTTGTAAGGTCAAGGAGATCGCCTACTTCATGAAGATCTACCCCGAGTAAGGCTAGTCCTCCGTGGGCGTATGCCATGATGGCATAGACAAGGTTGCTTCTTCGTGGACCCTTCGTGGGTGGAGCCCTCCATGGACTCTCGCAGCCGTTACCCTCCGTGGGTTGAAGTCTCCATCAACGTGGATTGATGATAGCACCACCTATCGGAACCACGAGAAAAATCTCCGTGTCTCCAAATTGTGTTTGCTCTTCTCCACCTCTCTTTACTACATGTGCAATTTACTTTCCGCTGGCAATACTCTAGAATAGCATGTGTAGGGTGATACTTGACTTAATCATCATCTTGAAATCTGCCGAAACTTGTCTTAATCAAAAGGCTGAATTTTTATATTGTCAAGTAGTCTAATCACCCCCCTCTAGACATACTTTCGATCCTACAGTAAGCTTGAGGAAGACGTATATGTTGCTCAACCCCCAGGTTTTGAAGATCCAAAGAATCCTGACAAAGTCTTCAGACTTAATAAGGCCCTCTATGGCCTCAAGCAAGCCCCTTGGGCGTGGTATGATACATTGAAGGAATTCTTCATGAAGAATGGCTTCACACCCGGTTCACTCGATCCTACTCTCTTTACTAAATATTATAATGGTGAACTGTTTGTGTGCCAAATATATGTTGATGATATTATTTTTGGCTGTACTGACCAACGTTATAGTGATGAATTTGCCTATATGATGAGTGAAGAATATCAAATGTCTATGATGGGAGAGTTGAAATTCTTCTTAGGTCTTCAAATTTGTCAACAGCGCAATGGCATATTCATATCTCAGGAGAAATACCTCAAAGATGTACTGAGGAAATTCGGCATGCAAGATTGCAAAGGCGTCAAAATTCCTATGCCCACAAATGGCCATCTATGCACTGATGAAAATGGTATTGACTTCGATCACAAGGTATACCGCTCCATGATTGGTTCTTTATTGTACTTATGTGCATCTAGGCCTGATATAATGCTTAGTGTTTGCATGTGTGCCCGATTTCAAGCTGCACCGAAGGAATCACACCATAAGGCTGTGAAACATATTCTTCGATATCTAGCTCACACACCAACACTAGGATTATGGTACCCCAAGGGCTCTGCTTTTGATCTCATTGGACATTTTGACTCTGACTATGCTGGTGATCGTGTGGACCGCAAGTCAACATCTGGCATTTGTCATTTCCTCGGACGATCTTTGGTCTGCTGGTCCTCGAAGAAACATAACTGCGTATCACTGTCTACTACGGAAGCTGAATACATTGCTCCTGGCTCTTGCTGTGCTCAACTGCTTTGGATGAAGCAAACCCTCAAGGACTATGGTGTCAACGTGAAGAATGTGCCACTCCTCTGCGACAATGAGAGTGCCATCAAGATTGCTCACAACCCAGTTCAGCACTCGAAGACAAAGCACATTCAGATTCGTCATCATTTTCTTCGTGATCATGTGTTGAAGGGCGACATCTCGATCGAGCACGTGAAGACTGAAGAACAGCTAGCTGATATCCTCACTAAGCCCTTGGATGAGAAGAGATTTAGCAAGTTGCGGTGTGAGCTAAATATCTTAGAATCTTCGAATGTTCTTTGAAAAGGACACACACCCTGACACTTATGCAAAATTGATGACTTAGATGTGCAACACATGAAGAAACATTTTTCTTCAATCAATGAAGAATAACACTCTAAGTGTGAAGAAATTAATGAAGAATTTGATTCTCGAACCCTACAACAATTATGCTGCGTGTCTGAAATCATCATTCTTATCTGGTGGGTCACGCCACCACAAAAGTTGAAAATCTTCAATTTGAGTTTTCCTCAGTTTTGAAATTCTTCAGTTTTCAAATTCTTCAACTTTGCAAAATCTTCACTTTGTTTCATCATTTTTCTTCATTGGCTATATATATATATATGAGTTTATGTCCTCTCTGACATTCACTTATAGCTATTTCTTCAAGTTGCTTTTTACGCTAAGTGAATGTGATCGAGACCCTTCCCCTCTATGCTATACTCAACCCAATCTATTCACAAATTCTTCATGTGCGTTCTATTTGAAACTCGTTCAAAATCTTCTTTGTGTCCTTGTCATTTGAAGAAATTGCGAGCGAAACTTTAAAACAAATCTTATCCAAATTTTCGGTTTTGCCGCTCAAACCGTTCCGCATCCCACAATGCATTATTCTATTCACCCACGATCGTACACGATCTCAACTACATAGTACGTGGGTGACACATGTCGCGAGAAGGAGAAAGGGCAGGGGCACGTTCGTCCCAAAATCTTCGGACGAACAGTTTTTCACTGTGTCTATAAATACCCCTCTCCCCTTCCTCACTTCATTTACTCCACTCGATCGCTATTCTCTCACTCGAGCTCCTCAAACCCTAGCGCCGCCGCTACTCCATTGTCGCCGGTGAGGAAGAGCTTCAAACTTTCCTGAAAATCTTCAAAGGTGTTTATTCTTCAAATCTTCACACATACGAACACCTCACACATCATATGATCTTGAACTGTTTCTCTAAGCAATCATTTTCTTCAAGATTCCCTAATTGTGTGGATCTTCGATCTGTACAACTCTCGCACCTAAGACAAGAACGCTTAGTGAAATTCCTCAAGGTTCATCTGGTCAAATTCCTCAAAACTTGTTCTTTTCGAAAAACCTTCTGAGAACGCATATGACCTCTCCAAATTCCTCGCACCTATACTCTATTCATAGGTACTCATGTCTACCGCTGAATCACTAGGTTCTCATCAATTTAACTCATTTGCAGCGTTCCTTGAAGAAAAATTGCATACTTCTTCAGAGTGTTCAATTGTTCAAATTCCTCATCTGAAGAATATGGCTGAAGGTAAGAAACCACAGAAAGGAGGAAAGAAGCCTGAGGTCATGACTGCTTTCGAGATCCCTGATGACATTTATAAGGACTATTGCACACCTGATGAAGCAAAATTTGGCAAAGAAAACAAAAATCAGCGTAAGGTGCGCATACAGAGGATTGAACGGAGATGGGCAAGGGAATGGAGGGAATACAGATATGCGACTCCAAAGTACATGAAGAAATTCGCCCCCAATCCTCCATGCCCAAGAGCTCCATTGGCACCTCGCCAAGTAGCTGACCCCACCAGCATCAAGCGTGGTGAGGACTTTCCTGAAGCATGGGCTAAGCGCCAAGCTAAATTGGCAAGACAAGCCAAGGAGGCAGTGAAGAAATTCAATGAGGATTACGCCATCGCTCTCTCATTGAGGCCTCGGTCAAACCGAGGAAATCCATGCCAAAGAAGCACGCTCGTGGCGAAGTGCTTCACCAAGCTGCGCCCTCACGGCCAAGTTCTCGGCAATGCCCTCACGGCAAATTCCTCTGCTGCTCTCTGCTCTACCAAAGTCCTCGGCAGCTCCTTCAAAGTCCTCGGCTCTGTGCATCGGCTACATGTCAAAGGACTGCTGGTTTCTCGATTGCCTCTGGTGTTTGACAAGTTCCTCGGTGCACCGATTTCCTCATCGGGCCCCACACTATTGAAGACTAAAGCAACAGTGGATGCGGTCCTCGGCCAAGTCCAAGGAAGAAACAGTCGCATTCCATGTGCCTTCGATGATGAAGCCGATGATGAACTTGCGAAATCATCGAGAGAGACAAGTGAAGGCCGCTAGAGCCAAAGGCACATCTGTGCCACTGCTTTTGGATCCGAGGAAGATCCTCGATTACATTGATCTCTGGCACAAGGATCCAAACACCCCTATGCCTGATTTTCATTTGACTCCTGGTCAAAGTCACATGCTGACCCATTTCATCACTCAAGAGAAATGGAAGTTTGAAAAGGCAAGAGAGATCAAGAAAGCTCAATACAGAAAGGAGAAGCTCCTGAAGAAAAATGTTGTCAGAATGACACCTGAGGAACTTCTCAAGGCTCAGTCTGAAATTCAAGCCCTCAGCAAAGACTTTGATGCCTACTATGCTGATTGGCAAGGAGCTAAAGTGAGATTCGTCAATCGGCGAAGAAATTCACAAATGTTGCAGCCCCAATGCAACAAGAAAATCTTCAGACTCTGCGAGACTCTGCTCAGCTCTTTGAAGAACATGCCAAGCACGCTGATGACTTTCGGCCTGCTGAAAAAATGCTAGTTCGAGGCTGATGACTCAATTCCAGCCGCTGAAGAAATTGCGGGGCATCCACTAGTGGTGCGCTGAAGAAAGCGAAGAGATCGAGTATGCTGCATCGATTGCGCTGAAGAAAATGAACCAGATTCCTCAGCTCCTCCCGCGCCTACACCAACTCCAATTCTTCCATCTGCATCAGGTGTCAAGAAGACCAAGGCTGCAGAGCGAGCTGCAGTGAAGAAAAGGAAGGCATCAGCTGCGTCAAATTCTTCGGCTGCAAAGAAGATGAAGCCCATGACCAGCTCCTTTGAAAATCCAATTGATGTTGTTCCGATTTCCTCCATGCCATCAAAGGACCTTGTTCCTTTTGGAGAAGTGTAGCGACCCGACCTCAGATGGTCAAGTCTCTGTGCTCAGGTGTCATCCACGGATCGATAATCTTGACACCACAGTGCTTGAAGGATTTATAACATAGTAGCAATCACACACTTATTACATCGTTTTTCCAAAAGAGGACTTATTACAATAAATATGGCTTAAGGCCATCTAATAACGATAACAGCGGAAGACTTGGAAGATAAGTGAGTCCATCAACTCCAACGGCATCATCGAGTATAGAACCACGACCTAAAAGCACCTTACTGTAAATGCGAAAAGTCTGCAACATGAAAGTTGCAGCCCAAAAACGGGTCAGCACATGGAATATGCTGGCAATGTAACACATAGAGAATGATGAATAATAAGCCTATACTACATGCATATGTGGCTGGTGGAAAAGCTCTATGGTTACAGTTTTTGCATAAAGCCAGTTTTCCCCTACTGCAAAGGAATAAATTTATTTAACCATCATGGTGGTTGTTAAACATTGAGAATGGTTGACAGCATTCTCAATCCCAATTAAAAAGTACTCTTTAACAAACCCAACAATATTAAATTAGAGTAACATGTTGAGATTCACATGATATTCAAGTACTAGATACTGAAGATGTCCATAACCGGGGACACGGCTAATCATGATCAGTTTGTACACTCTGCAGAGGTTTCGCACTTTTCCCCACAAGACTCGATCGCCTCCGTTTGGTTTCTCGCACTACGGTGTTTGAGAAAGCGGATGGCCGAGACATAGTCTTTCGAAGCGCTAGCACCTTACGATGGGTAGACCCGTACACCTACATCCCCTACATCCGCTAGTCCACCACTATAAGAGTTCGCACGACTTAGTCAACTATGCCCGAGCCCATAATGGCTTGTGGCTGCACACGAAAGTTACTAGCATGAATTATCTTATGATCCCTTTGAGCCTGGGTGGCGGTCCATAGGAAAATCACACGGTAACCCCGGGATTTCCAAAAAACAGGCAATCACTGGATACCCCAGGTGCCTCAATCCACCCAGATGTGTATTTAAGTTGCCACCTTAGATAAACCATTAATTTAACAAACTCACATCTATCATGGATATCACTCACCCAATCCACGTCTACTAGCATAGCATGGCATATTAAGCAAACGCAGAAGTAACTCCCAAAGGTTTCATGAGTAAAATAGGTAATAGGTACTACCTCATCTACTTCCCATCCCACAATTTAATTAGATCCTAATCATGCAATGTTTGAGGATTGATCTAATGCATAAAAGCTGGGTAGTAGAAAAAGGTATGATCAAGTGTTACTTGCCTTGCTGATGATCCGCGAAACCTAGAGATTCGAAGTAACAAGCGGCGCACTCCGGGTGATCTATCGCAGACAAACAACAAGCATACAATAAGTACTCATCTAATGCACAGGTAAATCTCGAATAATAGATCTAACCAGAAAGTTCAACTTAAGAACCCTGGTTGCAAAAAGAATCAAATCAAAATAAGGCAACGAAAATCAGACGGCGAAAGAAAACAGCTCGGTTCTAGCAAGTTGAAACTAAGTCAAATTTTACAGTAGCAAAACTTTGTTTAAGTTGGTTAGTCAGAACGGCGGTTTCGAAACGAAACTTCAGGCACTTGAATCACCTGATTCCGATAAAGGAGCGAGAAGATAAACTAGAACGAAGATTGGATCAGAAATCGCGATCTGAAAATAGCGGAATAAATCCGATTAAAAGAAATCGATGAACGGTTAAACGAACGGACATTCGTTAACCGGGAATAACCGGTGATCACGTTCGTTAAGACGAACGGTCCGGCGAACGCTCGCTAAACAAAAAACCGGAAATAAAACCGATCTAGGGTTTCGAAAAAAAAACCGAAACGACGAAAAGAAAACCGGAGCTGTTTTATAAAAAAAAACCGAACCGAGGGAGGTGGTGGTGTGGCTACCTCGGCGAGGGGGCTCGGCGGGGCGGCGGCAATGGCGGCAATGGCGGCTCTGATGTGTATGCTACTTCTTCTTCTTCTTGACTTAGGCGTGATGGCGGGTTGTGGGGAGAGAGAAGTGTGGGGTATTTATAGGAGGCGGGAAGGTGGCTTGGGGAGGGGGCAAGGCAAGGCAA
Organism: Aegilops speltoides; assembly: GCA_021437245.1. NCBI lineage: Eukaryota > Viridiplantae > Streptophyta > Magnoliopsida > Poales > Poaceae > Aegilops > Aegilops speltoides. The sequence goes on along the minus strand of CM038145.1, from coordinate 276,648,035 downwards.
GGCGGCGGTGGCAGAGTCCTAGCCGGACTCGGCTGAGGCGGCGGTCTTCTTCTTGTGTGGCAGTGTGAGGGGAGAAGCGGCAGTCTTTGGGCGGGTGGCAGTGAGCCTTAGCCCAAGCAATGAAGTAGCTGCAGTTTTTTTTAACGCGCATAGAAAAACGAATAAAATAAAATCTAAACGAACTCCAAAAAATATAACTAAATTTTCCTCGACTCCTAAAAATGAGTCGAACAAAATGAACTTTTACTCGGGGCCTAAAATGCAATTTTTGAAAACACGCATTTTTCCCTAAGGCAAACAAACTCCGAAAAAAATTCCAAAATTTGATTTATTTATTAAATCTTCATTTTTCCTAAATTTTGGGGAAAGTCATATTATTCCCTCTCTTATTTTTGATATTGGAAAAATATTTGAAGATAAAATAAATAAAATCAAATGATCCTCTTTTCATAATTTGAGAGAACTCAAATAGGAAAATTTCGAAATCTCCAACTCTCTTCGAGGGTCCTTGAGTTGCGTGAAATTTCTAGGATCGACAGATGCAAGAAAATATGTAATGCATGATGATCTAATGTATAACATTCCAAATTGAAAATTTGGGATGTTACAAACCTACCCCCCTTAAGATGAATCTCGCCCTCGAGATTCGGGTTGGCTAGAAAATAGGTGAGGGTGGTCCTTGAGCCTATCGCGAATCAACTTAACTTTCTGTTTAGACTCCTTTATCAAATCTGGCCCAAACAACTGGCGGTCTCCAACTTCGTCCCATGACAACGGTGTCCTGCACCTTCTTCCGTATAAAGCTTCGAAAGGCACCTTCAAGCTGGTTTGGTAACTGTTGTTATAAGAAAACTCTGCGTACGGCAAGTTATCGTCCCAACTAGATCCATAATCTAGTGCACAAGCTCTCAGCATATCCTCCAAAATCTGATTAACTCTCTCAGTCTGTCCATCATGCGTGGGTGAAAAGCTGTCTTGAATTCCAGCCTGGTTCCCAAAGTTTCATGCAACTGATTCCAAAACTTTGAGGTAAATTGGGTTCCTCTATCTGATACGATACTCCTCGGAACTCCGTGCAAACACACAACTCTGGTCATGTATATCTTTGCCAACTTAGCACTGCTATAGGTAGTCTTGACTGGAATGAAATGAGCTACCTTCGTCAAGCGATCGACTATAACCAAAATCGAGTCATAGCCTGAACGAGTCTTTGGCAAACCCGTGATGAAATCCATGCCTAGTTTATCCCACTTCCATTCGGGTATCGGTAGTGGTTGCAACAATCCTGCTGGTTTCTGATGTTCTGCCTTCACTCTCTGACATACATCACAAACTGCTACATACTCCGCAATATCCTTCTTCATTCCGGTCCACCGGAACGTTTCCTTCAAATCCAAATACATCTTGGTATTTCCTGGGTGAATCGAATAGGGTGAATCATGTGCCTCTTGTAGAATCAACTTTCTGATCTCCGGGTCATTTGGCACATATACACGGTCCTCAAACCATAGGGTATCATGCTCATCCTCACGAAATCCCATTGCTTTTCCTTCGCTCATTTTCTTCTTTATATCCGCAATCTCTTTATCTTTTTCTGAGCTTCTCTGATTTTATCCATCAAGGTAGACTGAATTTCCAATGCTGCTACATAGCCTATCAGAACTATTTCCAAACATAGCTCACGAAGATCTTCTGCTAACTCCTTTGGTATCTCTCCCGTCATCAGCGTATTGACATGGCTCTTGCGGCTCAATGCGTCAGCTACTACATTAGCCTTTCCGGGATGGTAATGCAATCTCATATCAAAATTCTTGATGAGCTCCAACCATCTCCTTTGTCTAAGGTTTAACTCTTTCTGTGTGAAAATGTACTTCAAACTCTTGTGATCCGTGTACACCTCACAATGATTTCCAATGAGGAAATGTCTCCATGTCTTCAAGGCATGCACTACGGCTGCTAACTCCAAATTATGTGTGGCATAATTTAATTCGTGAGGTTTCAGTTGTCGTCAAGCATATGAAACAACTCTTCCTTCCTGCATAAGTCTTGCTCCGAGTCCTCGGCGTGAAGCTTCGCAATACACCTCATAATCCTTGGTGCGATCCGCAAAATTAACCTTTGGTGAGGTAACCAATCTTTTCTTCAACTCCGGAAACTAGCCTCACAATCCTCAGTCCATATGAACTTGGTATCCTTTTTCAACAACTCCGTCATAGGCTTTCCAATCCTTGAGAAAGTCTCAATGAATCTCGGTAGTATCCTGCGAGTCCAAGAAAACTCGGATCTCTCAAGCTGTCGTTGGTGCTTCCCATTTGATTCTGGTCTCAACCTTTGTGGGGTCAAGTGATATACCTTCTCCGGATATAACATGTCCAAGAAATCCAACTTCCTCTAACCAAAACTCACATTTGCTGAACTTGGCGTATAAGCGATGTTCCTTAGTTTCTCCAAAACCAATCGCAAATGTTCCTTATGTTCCTCTTCATTTTTCGAGTAAACCAAAATATCATCAATGAACACCACGATGAACTTATCCAAAACTCCATAAACACTTTGTTCATCAGGTTCATGAAATAGGCGAGTCGTTAGTCGGTCAAATGACATAACGGTATACTCATACTGATCCATATCTTGTGGTGAATGCCGTCTTAGGTATGTCTGCTCTCGAATCTTCAAGCGATGGTACCCGATCGCAAATCGATCTTGGAAAACACTTTAGCTCCTTGCAAGCGATCAAGCAGATCATTTATCATTGGTAGTGGGTACTTGTTCTTGATTGTTACTTCATTCAATCCACGGTAATCAACAACCATCCTTAACGATCCATCCTTCTTCTCCACTAAAAGTACGGGTGATCCCCAAGGCGAAGAACTTGGGCGTATATAAACTTTATCCAATAGGTCCTTAATCTGCTTCTTGATTTCCGCCAAATCCTGTGCGGGCATCCCGTATGGTAAACCGATATTGGGCATGTACCGCAAAAGCTCAATCAAAACTCAATGTCTCTATCCGGTGGCATTCTGGCAATTCCTCGGAAATACATCGGGTAATCCTTCACCATTGGTACCTCTTCCTGCACAACTCCTGATAAGGAATTTACTTGATTCCTTTTTGGTCCATGGCGTGATACATACTTGATCCTTCTTCCTTCTGGTGTCGTGAGCAAAATCGTCTTACTTGCATAATCGATGTTTCCTCCATACATCGACAGCCAATCCATACCGAGAATCACATCCAAACCTTGGGATTCCAGAATAATCAAATCCGTCGAGAACACATGCCTTCCTATACTCAATGGCACTTGAAAACATCCTTGTCTGGCCATGTACTCCGCTCCTGGTGAGCTTACTAGCATAGGGGTTATAAGAATCTTAGTGGGCAGGCTATACTTTTCTACAAATCCCCTTGATATGTATGAATGCAATGCACCACTATCGAAAAGAATGAGTGCAGTAAATGACTTAACCAAAAACTTACCGATTACTGCATCGGGCTGAGCTTCAACCTCCTCCACATCAATGTGGTTCACCTGTCCCCTGTTGAAAGGGTTTGGCTTCTTCCCAGAGCTTCCATTTCCACCTTGGCCTTCGGGACAGTCATTTGCATAATGTCCGGTCTTGGAACACTTGTAACAGGTGACATGGCTCAGGTCTTTCTTGGTTGGGGTTGATGGTGTGGTCGGTTCGGCCCTTGCTTCCTCCATTCCCATTACCATTCTTGTGGCCATTATGGTTGTGCGAACTACCTCCTCCATGGGTATGCTGAAACTGAACTCCTGTTTAGGTGTATAAGGGGCCTCTCTTGAGCTCGAGTTATACTTCCCTGCCCATACTTCCTCTTGTGATTCTCAATCTGCTGCTGCTTCCTTCAATCATATGAGGCGCGGTCTACCAACTCTGGTAGTTATTGAATCTTGCTACCATCAACTGCATGCTTAACTCATCATTCAGTCCTTCCAAAACTTCTCACCTTAGCTGCGTGCATAGTAGCGTCATCGGGGCATAACGTGCTAACTTACTAAAATCATCCACATCTTGCCAACAGTCCTTTCTCCTTGGCGTAAGTTGCGAAACTCACGCTTCTTCATAGCCATAGCTCCCTGCTGAAACATGGGCGGTCTTGGAAAGCTTGCTGGCTGATCCCATGTGGCGGTGTCTCACGGGTAAGTGGCTGTGAAATTCTCCCACCATCTTCTTTGCGGGTCCGTCAAGTGATGTGCAGCAAACTTCACCTTCTCACCATCTGTACATCCCGAACTGGTCAACTCCTTCCTATCTTGTGGAGCCAATCATCTGCTACAATCAGCTCGGTGCTCTTTGGAATACACCGCGGATTCAGCCTAAGAAGCGAGTCAAGTGATCCGCAGGTGGTGGTGGTGGTGGGTTGTTGTTGTTCTTGCCTTGGTTCTGTACCAATGTTTGAATCAAAGTATTCTGCTGCTGAATCAACTGAGTGATCTCTGGCGGGAAAACAAACTCGGGGTCGCGTCTCGGAGGCATCTGAAGGGTTTAGAAAAGACGAGAAATTAAGAATAGAGTGAGGTCTAAGGAGAAAACTCTACCCAAATGCTCATGAGACAAATGCACACAAAATCACTTCATTCATTTCAAACAAAGGGCATACAACGGTCTAACTATCGCAAAAGTGCTTGTACTATAATGTTTACATGGAGGAAACACTACTAATATGTGGGGGTCATCTATTAATTTGAACCGGTGGAAGACTCCATGATGTCTGCTCCAGCTTCGTCTTCAAAGTCGGGTTCACTTGGATCCGAATCGGTGTCGTCGATGATGATGTAGTTGCTCGGATAGTCGACGTACTTGTCTTCATTCTTGAGCGCTAATTTCTTCTTGAGTTGTCCAATCTCATACTTAAGATCGCTATTGTGCCTTACGACAGCTACGATCTCGTCCATGTAGTCCTTGCGTGTAGACTTCAGCTCTCCTTCAAGTTCGATGATCCTTCCCTTCGCATTCTTCAATTCTATCATATCATTGCACATCTGGTTCTCCTGGCGTCGAATGTGCTGGTTTAACTCCTGGATGAAAGCTGCAATGGATCTATCCTTCTTGGTGCTGACTATCTCCCATTCTTCATTTCGGCGTCCGCAAATCTGGTAGATAGTATCCTTGAGGTCTTCTTGATAAACTTCTCCAATGCGTCCCATGGTGATATGAGCTGCCCTGCTCTTTCCCAGACTCCAGGTTGGTGCACTGAAAACACTATATATGGGCTTCGTGATTGGCACGAATGTTCTTCCCGGAATGTGAGCTTGAATCTTCCAGCGCTCCTCTTCAGGCAGAGTGGCGTTGAAAGTCGGTGAAGCTTGGTAGTCAATGTTGGTGCTTGGCGACTTCCTTCAAGTGGGATCAAAAGGTGTGCCTTCATCGGTTGGGCGTACTTGATCTTTGCGTCCGTCATCCTAAAAGAGTAGAAAAGAGGAGGAGTTAGAAAATGAGAAGAGAATAGTGATCTATGGCTTTAACTTAGTGGTCGTGTCCTACGATCGGTGTGTGCTCGATACCATCTCTGTGCGACCGGACCTCGATGGTCAAGTCTCGTGCTCGGTGTCATCCTGGATCGATAATCTTGACACCACACAGTACTTGAAGGATTTATAACAGTACCAATCACACACTTATTACATCGTTTGTCCAAAGAGGACTTATTACAATAAATATGGCTTAAGGCCATCTAATAACGATAACAGCGGAAGACTTGGAAGATAAGTGAGTCCATCAACTCCAAGCGGCATCACTGAGTATAGAACCACGACCTAAAAGCACCTTACTCATAAATGCGAAAAGTCGCAACATGAAAGTTGCAGCCAGCGGGTCAACACATGGAATATGCTGGCAATGTAACACATAGAGAATGATGAATAATAATCCTATACTACATGCATATGTGGCTGGTGGAAAAGCTCTATGGTTACAGTTTTTGCATAAAGCCAGTTTTTCCCTACTGCAAAGGAATAAATTTATTTAACTATCATGGTGGTTGTTAAACATTGAGAATGGTTGACAGCATTCTCAATCCCATTTAAAAAGTACTCTTTAACAAACCCAACAATATTAAATTAGAGTAACATGTTGAGATTCACATGATATTCAAGTACTAGATACTCAAGATGTCCATAACCGGGGACACGGCTAATCATGATCAGTTTGTACACTCTGCAGAGGTTTGCGCACTTTTCCCCACAAGACTCGGTCGCCTCCGTTTGGTTTCTCGCACTACACGGTGTTTGAGAAACGGATGACCGATACATAGTCTTTCAGAAGCGCTAGCACCTTACGATGGGTAGACTCGTACACCTACATCCCCTACATTTGCTAGTCCACCACTATAAGAGTTCGCACGACTTAGTCAACTATGCCAGAGCCCATAATGGCTTGTGGCTACACACGAAAGTTACTAGCATGAATTATCTTATGATCCCTTTGAGCCTGGGTGGCGGTCCATAGGAAAATCACACGGTAACCCCGGGATTTCCAAAAAAACAGGCAATCACTGGATACCCCAGGTGCCTCAATCCACCCAGATGTGTATTTAAGTTGCCACCTTAGATAAACCATTAATTTAACAAACTCACATCTGTCATGGATATCACTCACCCAATCCACGTCTACTAGCATAGCATGGCATATTAAGCAAACGCAGAAGTAACTCCCAAAGGTTTCATGAGTAAAACAGGTAATAGGTACTACCTCATCTACTTCCCATCCCACAATTTAATTAGATCCTAATCATGCAATGTTTGAGGATTGATCTAATGCATAAAAACTGGGTAGTAGAAAAAGGTATGATCAAGTGTTACTTGCCTTGCTGATGATCCGCGAAACCTAGAGATTCGAAGTAACAAGCGGCGCACTCCGGGTGATCTATCGCAGAAAAACAACAAGCATACAATAAGTACTCATCTAATTCATAGGTAAATCTCGAATAAAAGATCTAACCAGAAAGTTCAACTTAAGAACCCTGGTTGCAAAAAGAATCAAATCAAAATAAGGCAACGAAAATCAGACGGCGAAAGAAAACAGCTCGGTTCTAGCAAGTTGAAACTAAGTCAAATTTTACAGTAGCAAAACTTTGTTTAAGTTGGTTAGTCGGAACGGCGGTTTCGAAATGAAACTTCAGGCGCTTGAATCACCTGATTCCGATAAACGAGCGAGAAGATAAACTAGAAAGAAGATCAGATCTGAAATCGCGATCTGAAAATAGCGGAATAAATCCGATTAAAAGAAATCGACGAACGGTTAAACGAACGGACGTTCGTTAACCGGGAATAACTGGTGATCACATTCGTTAAGACGAACGGTCCGGCGAACGCTCGCTAAACAACAAAACCGGAAATAAAACCGATCTAGGGTTTCGGAAAAAAACCGAAACGACGAAAAGAAAACCGGAATGGTTTTATAAAAAAAAGGAACCGAGGGGAGGGTGGCACGGCGCGGCTACCTCAGTGAGGTGGGGCTCGGCGGCGGCGGCTAAGCGGGCGCGGCAATGGCGGCGGCAGCGGCGGCTGGTGGTGGCTTGTTGCTTCTTCTTCTTGACAAGCGGCGCCGTGGGTTGTGGGGAGGAGAGGGGGGTGCCGGGTATTTATAGGAGGGGGGAAGTGGCTTGGGGGAGGGGGCAAGGCAAGGGCGGCGGCGGCGGCAGAGTCCTAGTCGGACTCGGTGGGCGGCGCGGTCTTCTTGTGTGGCGCTTGGGAGGCGACAGTCTTGGGCCTTAGCCCAAGCGGCGGGGTGCTGCAGTTTTTTTTAACGCGCATAGAAAAATGAATAAAATAAAATCTAAACGAACTCCAAAAAATGTAAAGTAAATTTTCCTCGACTCCTAAATATAAAGTAAATTTTACTCGGGGCCTAAAATGCAATTTTTGAAAACACGCATTTTCCCCTAAGGCAAACAAACTCCGAAAAAAATCGAAAATTTGATTTATTTATTAAATCTTCATTTTTCCTAAATTTTGGGGAAAGTCATATTATTCCCTCTCTTATTTTTGATATTGGAAAAATATTTGAAGATAAAATAAATAAAATCAAATGATCCTCTTTTCATAATTTGAGAGAACTCAAATAGGAAAATTTCGAAATCTCCTACTCTCTCCGAGGGTCCATGAGTTGCGTGAAATTTCTAGGATCGACAGATGCAAGAAAATATGTAATGCATGATGATCTAATGTATAACATTCCAAATTGAAAATTTGGGATGTTACAAACCTACCCCCCTTAAGACGAATCTCGCCCTCGAGATTCGGGTTGGCTAGAAAATAGGTGAGGGTTGTCCTTGAGCCTATCGCGAATCAACTTAACTTTCTGTTCAGACTCCTTTATCAAATCTGGCCCAAACAACTGACGGTCTCCAACTTCGTCCCATGACAACGGTGTCCTGCACCTTCTTCCGTATAAAGCTTCGAAAGGTGCCATCTTCAAGCTGGTTTGGTAACTGTTGTTATAAGAAAACTCTGCGTACGGCAAGTTATCGTCCCAACTAGATCCATAATGATCAAATGTATAACATTCCAAATTGAAAATTTGGGATGTTACAAGAAGACTATAAGATCCCAAGCGGATCTAATGAAGAAAATCATTCTGCTGGTTTGTCAGAGCAGCTCGATGAAGAAATTGAAGTGGACAAAATCCCTTCAACGCCAGTCATTTCCTCACCTATGCCTCAGTTCACAGCTGAAGAGGCTGGTGTTGAGGAAATTGAAGATGAAGATGTGGATATAGGATGCACCACACCTGTGATGAATGATGACTTTTGGGAAAGTCAGCATCCCAATACTCCTCAATTCACACCTATCCAACAGATTCCTCAGTCCCCTGCAACAACAGTTCAACTGGGCTCTGAAGAAACTAGTGCTGAAGAAATTCCAGCCACTAGTGCTGAAGAACCTGCTGCTGCTGATCCTCAGGTTGCACAAGAAGAGGAACCAGAAATTCCTCAGCCTGAAGAACCTGAGCTCGCGATTCCTGAGGTGGTGATGCAACTCATTGATACCCCTCTGCCAAAGCCGAAGAATCCGTTCTCAAGTAAACAGAAGTTCAAGGCTGAAGATTTCTTTGCTGAGCATGTGTTCTTCACTGACTATAATCCATATGATTCTGCTCGCATAAGGAAGAGGCGTTTCTGGACTACTAGTCAAGCCAACTTCTATTCCTCAGTGCTGTTTGACAAAGACAAAATCTTCGATCATGAACGTATTCCTCACGTGGACATGGAATCTCTGCCATGCTTCGAGCCAGTCCTCAGTGTTCTTCACGATGCAGGATTACTCAATTTCTGCACTGACATTTGCGATTGGAATGAAGAACTCATTCTTCAGTTCTACGCGACCTCGCATATCCTTTGGAGGCGAAGATGTCAACTCATGGGTGTTGGATTGGATGACTGAAAACACTCACTACAAGGCACCGGCAACTGAATTGCTTCATGTCCTTCCTCTTGATCCTCCCCATGACGATTGCACGTTGCATCTCTGTGACCTGAATCGACAAATCACGATATGCAAGTGCTCATGAAGCCTTTGAAGCCTGGGCAGGCCCCACGAACAAAATTCCTCGTCAAGGAATTACTCTATGTGCCTCGGACTGTCTATCGCATTCTGACAAAGACAATGAGTCCTATCAAAGGCCACGACTCAAATGATGAAGAAGTCGTTGGCATCATGAAGAATATGCTTTTCAACATCATTCATGGCGTTCCCATCAACTTTCATGATTTCTTCATGAGGACTCTGGGCAATATTGCTATGTCACCATTTGAGCTGAAGCCCTATGCGCCTTGGATTATGAGATTCATAAGGGCAAGATCTTCACTGAATTACAAAGCTGACACTCTGAACCACGGTAGCTACTTGCCTCCCATTGAAGTCCTCAAACGGACAATTTCATCAGATGATGATAAAGGCAAGGCAGCTGCTGTGATCGATGAAGGCATTCGTCCATTGCATGGTCAATTTCGCCAGGCTGCATCTTACTCTACCAATGACGACTCTGCCACACATGACTCTGCCGCAAATAACTCAGCCAAGCAAAATCCTCAACCCACAGCACCCAGGGTAATGACTGACCGTGAGTTACTCCTTAGTCTTCATCAGAAGGTTGATCGCAATCACAAATGGGTAAAGCGTCAGTTTGGTGCACTTCTTCACAATATGACCTCAACACACAATGTAGTGAAGAAGAACCAATACTACCTTCATGAAACCTTCAACCGCACCTGGGCTGTCCACACTCATGTCTATAGCGCTGAAGAACTGAAGACTATGGATCTCAAGGAAGAATTTGACTGGTCTGCACCTCCTCCGAAGAAATTCAAGCGAGTCAAAGTTCCTCCACTGGTGGCCAGCTCTTATTCTTCATCGCGTGACACTGATGAGTATGGAGATTTGGATGACACTGCGGCAGGCCCTACTTCAACAACCGACCCGAGCAACGCTGGCGCTCCTTCATCAACTTGAAATTCTTCAGGGGCGTTAGTCCTCAGTTTCGATCCTTTTGGTCATTTGATGACAAAGGGGGAGAAATCTGAGTTAGTCTTCAAGCGGGTCTATATAAAGGGAGATTTTTTTCTAAGTTACAACTCTCGTTCTTCCGAAACTTTTATTGGATCGAGTTGTAATCTTAAACCCGATGGTGCTCTGATACTTTTGGATGGTGCTCTGATACTTTTGATGCACTGTGCTCTGATACTTTTGATGTGCTATTCTGCATGCTTATTCCTCGTTAACATTATTGCACGCATGCTGAATTACATCAGGCACCATATTTCATCATGCATTTCAAATTCTTCATATTATATATCAAATGCGTGTATGAATTACAAGATATAGGGGGAGATCTCCATGACTCAACTCTTCAAATGTGCATGGACTCAAAAGCAAATTCCTCACTATGCACATCTTCAGGGGGAGTTCTTCTATATCTTGCTATCAAATTCCTCAATATCAGTATTTACACTTCATATGTTTATCCCCGTTGAAAACTTAACCTATATTGTCATCAATCACCAAAAAGGGGAGATTGTAAGTGCATCTAGTGCCCCTTAGTGATTTTGGTGTATTGAAGACTTATAGGTTAAGGGAATAATGCGTTTGTGAGTGTACACATGTCTATAAGTGTATGAGGAGTTTGATATTTACAGAGAAAGTCGACCCCTAAAAATGAAGTTCTTGAACTGAAGACTTTGATACTCTGAAGACTTTCTGAAGACTTTGAAAGTGAAGAAATTGGTGTGACCTTGAAGACTTGGTATTCATTTGTGGAACATGAAGCGTGAAGACTTTTGTTTTCGGAGTTTCATTTTCTCTTTCTTGAGTCATAGGAAACACCGTCTTTGTTAAAGGGGTCGAGGAAATACTAAGGAAAAATTTCCATGTGATGCTCAACTCAAAATCCTACACCTACCAATCCCTTGAGTGAAGCCTTTGGAAATCTCATATAATTCAGTCACTTTCTTGATGTGAGCGAAGTTCTTCAGTCAGCGATAAATTTGTTCGATCGAGGAGTTAGGAATTCGCCGGTCTGAATTGCCTACGATGAGAACATGATAGCTACGAGGAATTTGAGAGTCAAATTTCCGACCATTCTTGTCTTCTTGTAACTGTCCCAAAATATCTTATCCACCTAACGGTCATATCATTGAAGGAATTTATGTCTTATCATGTCGGGCTGCTCCTAGGCTATAAATAGCCGCCCCTACAACCACTAGCTGGTTGGCTGCTCGAGAAGAACTTGACACTTGTCATTTGAGAGCAACCCATCCTCAGGGACTTTGGCGAAAATCATCAAGTGAGGAAAACCCAAAACCAAACCCTACAAACCCAAAGTGATTGAGTATCATGAAGAAATTGATCTGCGTGGATCAACGCTTATTACCTTTGAAGGCGTGCTTCTTCCAGACGGTTAGGCGTCATGGTCTAGAAACATCCAAGAGGAATTGTGGATCGCCGAGTGACCAAGTCTGTGAAGGTTTGGAAGTCGCTGAAGACTTACCACGAGTGATTGGGCGAGGTCTGCGAGACCTTAGTTCAAGGAGAATACGGTGAGGACTAGGTGTCTGAGCTGCGTGCTTTCGGTGGTGGGTGTCGGGGCTGTGTGTCCTCGAGTTTAAATACTCGGCCGCTCAACAGACGTACATAACCGAGACAGCAGTTGGAACTGGTCTACCAAATCATTGTCTTCACCAACCTAACGGTTCTATTTCCTCAACCCTTTCATTTCCTCATTCTTGTGTTGAGTGTTTGTTCATATCGTGTTTGAAGACTTAGGTGAAGACTTTCTCAATTTCCTCAGTTCAATTTCTTTAGTCTGTTTGTCTTCATCTTGTGTTATCCTGTGATTACGCTTTCTGTACTCTGTGCTAGTCTTCATTTCATCATGATGACCATGCTTGTATTCTGTTATGCTTACTTCTGAGTACTTATTCCGCTGCTAGTAGTTCTTCGCTAAGGAATTTCCTCACCGGCAAATTCCTCAGTGAAGAATTCATAAAAATCGCCTATTCACCCCCCTCTAGTCGATATAACGCACTTTCATCATAAACTTATAGCTCTAGTGCATCCGTTGCATGGTAATCCCTACTCACTCACGTTGATATCTATTGATGGGCATATCCATAGCTCATTGATATGCCTAGTTGATGCGAGACTATCTCCCTCGTTTTTGTCTTCTCCACAACCACCATATTCTCTTCCACCATAGTGTTATGTCCATGGCTCACGCTCATGTATTGCGTGAAAGTTGAAAAGGTTTGAGCACATCAAAATATGAAACATTTGCTTGGCTTGTCATCGGGGTTGTGCATAATTTGAGTATTTTGTGTGATGAAGATGGAGCATAGCCGGACTATATGATTTTGTAGGGATAAGCTTTCTTTGGCCATGTTATTTTGAGAAGACATAATTGTCTTGTTAGTATGCTTGAAGTATTATTATTTTTATGCCAATATTAAACTTTTGTTTTGAATCTTTTGGATCTGAACATTCATGCCACAATAAAGAGAATTACATGGATAAATATGTTAGGTAGAATTCCACATCAAAAATTCTTCTTTTATCATTTACCTACTCAAGGACGAGCAGGAATTAAGCTTGGGGATGCTTGATACATCTCCAACGTATATATAATTTTTGATTGTTCCATGCTATTATATTATCTGTTTTGGATGTTTTATACGCATTAATATGCTATTTAATATTATTTTTGGGACTAACCTATTAACCTAGAGCCCAGTGCCAGTTCTGTTTTTGCCTGTTTTAGAGTTTCGCAGAAAAGGAATACCAAATGGAATAAAACTTTCGCGACAATCTTTTTTGGACCAGAAGCAAACCATGAGACTTGGAGGTGAAGTTGGAGACGCAGCGAGGCGGCCACGAGGGTGGAGGGTGCACCAAGGGGGGTAGGGCGCGCCCCCTACCTCATGGGCCCCTCGGAGCTCTCCTGACCTAATTCTTTCACCCATATATACTCTTATACCGTAAAATCATCAAGGGCACCACGAAAACACTTTTCCACCACCGCAACCTTCTGTACCTATCGTGGAATTGTCACGGCAGATGTCCAAGTGTGAGGACTTAGTCGTGGAGCCATCGCAAATAGGTTAGCTTAAAGGGGTTAAACAGGACAAAGGACATAGAGAGTTTATATTGGTTCGGTCGCTTGCGGTGAAGCTAAAGGCCTAATCCAGTTTGAGGTGGTATTGCTTATGTCTCAATTACCAGGGAGCGAATACGCTTGACCTACCTTTCGATATCTTGTTTCTTGCCCTGAACCACCGTCGGGTCGTCCCTTTATATACACAGGTTGACGCCTAGCGGCTCACAGAGTCCCGAGCCGGCTCATAGACAACGTGTCCGGCTCGGTGACTAAGTATACTTACCTTGCAAGATAAGTCAAACACATATCGCGGTTTACCCCTATGGGCCTTAAGTCTCCGTTGGGCTTTAGGCCCTTGCTTCATGAACCGCCATCTTCGACATCCTCATGGGCTTTGCCTGGATGAACCGTCATAGGTATAACGCTGCCCCTCTTGGGCGGGTCATATCCAATAGTCATATCCCCAACATTAGGCCCCAGATTGATTTGAACTCGTTCATGTCAATCTTCAAAACTTAGAAAAATCCTTCCTTATTTATTCTTGCAAGATCTCATAACCCGCCATGACGTCATCTCTTGCGATTGTGGTAACCCTCCGTGACGTCACCTATCATTAATATTACACAATACCCAATATATCTTAACAGATCCTTATCTTTAATAACCATCCCGAAAATTGAGGCGTCTGAGCGGCTGGATAATCATTCTTTAGCCTCCTCGTTTTTCACGCCCATCTGTTACCCTTCTCCTTATAAATAGGGTCAAGCAACCCTCCTTTCATTTTCCCCTCTTTTCCTTGTCGTCTTCCACCTCTCTCCGTGACGCATCTGCACGCCTGAGCACTGCCGCTGCAGTGAAGCTCATCGACTTCCTCGACCTCGGCCGCAGCATCGACCTGAACGGGACCAGAGAAACTGCGGTGCCTCATCATTGCTCATTGGATCCAGTAAGCACCTCATCTTCTCCACCATAGATCTCCATTAGGGTTTCTACAGTTCTTACGAGATCATCATCGTTTTTCGTCACACTTCTTTTAATCCTTACTTTGATCGAAAAATGACCTTTCAAATATGCAGAACATGTTTCTATCCTTCGTCTTAATCACCAAATATACCTTTTAGATGCAGAAATTTCGCCCATGTGCTAGTTCCTCTGCTGCTGCAATATTTAGGTTTTGATTTATTTTCCTTTTTCACACAGCGCTAGATCCAAATCACCTGCTCCAGTCTGTAAAACTTTTTTATTCAACACTTAGCAGATTTCACTCTTGATAAATATCAATCTGGTCATGGAGGCTTACATCACTCATTATCACTAGCCATATATCATTAGGCCCCTTTTAAGCCGCCACTCAGAATATATACTGTAGCGTTTTACTTCTGGCTTAATGAATCAACTTAAATCAGCAAAATTGTTCTTTCTTTTAGGCTTCTTTCTTCACAATGCCGCCGAAGACAATCACTTCATGTAATTGGGTTCCCTCCATTGTCACTAAGAACAAGTCAAAAGACTTTGTCAAAACCGGCTATTTACCAGTAAAAAATGTCATGCATTATCGCGCCCCCAATCCAGAAGAAGAAAGACCTCAGCCAAAGGATGATGAGGTCATTGTTTTTAGGGATCACATGAATCGGGGCTTCTCACCGCCCGGTTCTAAATTTTTCTGAGATGTTCTGCACTTTTTTCAGCTTCATCCTCAAGACATCAGACCCAATTCTGTGTCAAACATCTGCAACTTTCAAGTTTTCTATGAAGTATACCTTCAAGAGGAGCCCAATGTTGAACTGTTTACGGAATATTTTTATTTCAACCACCAAAACGAGTTTACGAACGGACCCAACTTGGAACTTGGCGGAATCTCAATTCAACGAAGAAGAGATGCTATCTTCCCCTATGCTTGCTTGCCGAGTCACCCCAAAGATTGGAACCACACATGGTTTTATTGCAAAGATACCTCTCCGGCTGATGAGAATCCACTGCCAGGCTATTGTGCCCAGCGTCTTGACCCAAAACATCGTCTTCCTGAGAAGCTTACCCATGCTAAACATGCAAAAATAGCCCCCACCAATGCAAAGGTCAAGGCTCTGCTGGGAAATGGGTTAACTGGCATTGACTTGGTCCGGTGTTGGGTTTCTTGGCGAATCATACCCTTGAGTAGCTGATCCGGCTTAATGTGTACTTACACGGGTGGTATTAAGGATCCACTACGTCATAGCTCCGTGTGTTTAACTGATGAGACAATCAACGAAATGACAAAGACCCTTCTGAATGAAGATCCGGAAGACTGCAGCAAAGTGGGTCTGAACCCTTTCTGCAAACTTAACCTGCCACCAGATGTGAGTCTTTAAATTACTTACTTTTACCTTCATCACTCCAATATTCTATTAACTCCACTTTGATGACTTTCACAGGCTAAATCTAATTTTTGGAAAAAGAAATATGACCATGAAGCTGCCAAAAAGGCCAGGGCTGCTAAGAAAGCCGCCAAGAAGAATAATAAGAAATCAAGTACTTTCGAGCTGTTTGAACTGGACGACAGCTCTGAGTCGGAGGTATTTCTTGATTCCCTTGGCTCCTTTTTCAACTATCTTATTGACATTGATTATCATCAGGATGACACGGGGGCCAGTCAAGCGGTTGAGGAAGAGGTAACTATCATTTCCTCCAACTCCGAGCCTTTGCCAAGACAGAAAATTCGAAGAGTGATCTAGAAAGTAAGCTTTTCACACCCCTTACCTCATCTGGATCCTCACTTTATTTTGAAGAAACAGCAGCACGAGAGCCGGCGACAGACTCGGACCAGCGGAGTTGAAGAATTATCTTCCAGTTTACCAAATACTCCAGCTCCGAGGAAACATCAAAATGAGGTCATCCCAATTAAACTCATTTTATCCCCTGGCGGGTCTCATTCGCCAGCCACTTAATTCTTCTGATTCAAATTATCAGGAGACTTCTCGCTCCTATTTTGGTGACTCATCATAGTCCTAGCTGCCGGCTTTCAAAACTACTCCTGGGTATTAACAATTACTTATTATTTGCTTCCTCCTCAGGTTCTTATCTTTGTACTGACCTCTCATAACTCATGCAGTGGAAAAGCAAAAACTAGCAAGAAGGAAAAGGTGAGCAAGCTGGCTGAAGACCCCAAAGTCCATGAACTGGAGCAACAAATTCTAGCGTCTGACACCTCCGTACCACAACCAAAAGAACCTGTTCATGACATTCCACCAGAAATTCCTGACCCTTCCATTAACCAGACAAACAACAATCCTTTGAACACTGAATCATCAAGCCCAATTAAACCGGCTAAAACACATGTTGATGATGCGATGATTACTAGCACCGGCTTTAGAGAGCCGGGAAGACCTACTGTCTTGGCCAAACATTCCACCAAAGAAGAATATATTGAGAAACGAAAAGTGAGATTTGACGTTGCCAACTACTCTCAATTGAGCATTAGTGAAGTATTCTCTGGTTATCTCAATCAAGTGCACACCAGCCGTGACCTTGAAATTGACATGGTGAAGCAGATGCATCAAATATATGAGGTATGAACTCCTTCTTTAATGAGTTATGCATATCCTGGTAGCCCCCAAGTCTATTGTGTATGATAGCATTGAATATGCTGTAGACTTAGAATAACCACGAGTATAAACAGTACCCTTGATGGAATCTTTCAAAATTCGGCTTACACCATCCGAGTTAAAGCAGATTTTTAATGAATAACACTGCATCCGTAGCCCCCAAGGGCCAGTTTAATCGGCATGAATGAGCCGGTCATGTTCATCATTGTTTATAAATCAAAGCTTACTTGTATAGCCCCCATGAGCTGGCTGTGATCGTTTGCGGCACAAACGGGTCATCATAAAGTAGTAAGAAGACACAAGCAATATGCATTAGTCCCCAAGTGCCAAGTACTCTTGCTAGCAAAGTGCTTGGGACTTATTCACATAAGCCGTTGTATGAACAATTTTTCGGTAGGCATTAGCCCCCAAGTGCCAAGTGTTGTTGCTTGCAAAAGGCATGGGACATCATTTCTTTAACCCAAATATGAACATGATTTTGAACCGGTGTATGTACAGGACACCACTGCTCAACTTCAATCGCAATTGACTGACGTGAAAACCCGGCTGGAGCATCAAGAATCTGAGACTCAGAAAGCGGACTCCAAATTCCAATTTAGCTTGGCTGAAATGGAAAAACCAATTTTGAGGCTGAAAGAAACACCTGGGCTGAAGAGAAAACTGCCTTGACACAGTAGGCTGAAAAGGCAGAAGCAGCTCTTCACGAGGTGATCACTGAGCTTACCGGTTTAAAACACTATGTATCCTAGATGGTTTCTGCTATCTTTGGTGAGTCGCCTTGCTAGTATCAAATTTGAATCTCTTCCTTGATGGTATAAACCGCCTCTAACCAATCCATAATTATTATTCAAGTCAAGAAATGATTGTGAAGCTCAAGGCTGTTTATACACTTGTTGAACAACTATATACTAGAACCCAACGCGCACTGGCCACAATTTCTCCGACTAATCAAGCACCTACTCTCTTGAGTGATGTCTTGAAAATTTTTTCTGTTCTGCCTGCTAGGATTAACGAGATGAAGCGATCATCTGCAAGAGCCGGTGCTGTGAAAGCTTTAAGCTGGGCCAAGGCATGGCTAGCAGAGCTAGACCCGGCCGATATAGCTACTGGGTATCCAAGCTTAAAAGAAGATGGCACTCCCTTTGAAAGAAAGACTTTGCTGCCTGCGTGAAGGAGATACGTCCCCTGGCCAGCCTAATTGAAAATGAAACGGATCTTTCAAGATACCAACCGGCTTATGACATGGATAATCAGAAGATGCCCACGCCGGCTTATAAAGTGATGGATCTAATTCCCCCAATCCGTAAGCATACTTTCGCTCCTGAAGTTGAACCATCCGAAATTATAGATGATGACGCTGAATTCCAAGCCTTGTGTGGCATCGATTGGTCATTTCCAAATTTCCAAACGGCAGAGGAGATGAAGAACCGGAGAAGGATGATCCATAAGCCTCAAGTCGTCAAGGCCAAAAAGAGTGATCCGTCGGGCGGTTTAAAATATGTGATCCTTTGAAAACACTTGATCTTTTTGGCTCCCTGAGTCATGTAATAGGCTAGCGAAACTTTGCTTTTGTTGTGCCATCGTGCACATTTGTGTTTTGCCCAACACTTGTTTGATTCGCCACTTGAAAACTATCATCTTACACTTATGATGACATTGATTTATGCAGATGAGATTTAGTACTATCCTGCACACAAGTAGATCACAAAAGCCCTGGCGGTTTACCGCAAGGCGGGTCATAATATCCCATATAAAACCACTGGTGATTAAAATAGTTTATAAGCACGGCCGGTTTAATCATAATTAGATATAATCAAAAATAGCATACATGTGATATGTGACTAAACTACCAGCTTACCATGTCAATGTAGTAAGGGTGATAACCCAAAACTTAGAAGACAATACTTCCAACTATTTAATATCACCATGCACATGCGACTTGTCATCCAAAGCCAGGCCGGGTTATCAGAAACCACGTATACACTCAAATATGAGCTATAAGACTTGAGGTTTCATGGCCTGGATCACCTTAAACCATATGTCAACATGATACCTGATGAACCCAAAAAATGTTCAAAAAACAAATCAAAGTGAGAAAACGAGGCTTTCATGGGCCGCCAAGCCTAAAACTCTGAGGCTTTCATGGGTCGCCAAGCCACTGAGTTAACCTTTTACACTTTGTCAAACCGGCCTCACATGACCGCCGTTTTAACCTTGACAAGTTCAGGGTCTATGTATTGACTGTCAAGAGTTCGACTTGTCATTCCGGGATTACCCGGGTGGAGTGGAAGCTTCTACAAAGCAGGAGAACCCAGAAGGTTTTGGTGAATACACCTAGTGTTCCAAACCAGCTCACAAGGGTAGTAACACTATGTTCTCTTTGGTGAATGCACCTATGTTTGAACAGGAAGCCCCCAAGTGCTTTGTGGCGTTGAGCCGGTCAAGAGGGATATTCACAGCTATGCTCAATGGGCAGAAAGCCCCCAAGTGACCTTTGAAATTGTGGGATTGCGCCGATCAAGAGGGATATTCATAGCTATGCTCAATGAGTAGGAATCCCCCAAGTGACCTTTGAAGTTGTGGCATTGCGCGATCAAGAGGGATATTCACAGCTATGCTCAATGAGCAGGAAACCCCCAAGGGACCTTTTTGTGTGGCATTGCGCCGATCAAGAGGGATATTCATAGCTATGCTCAATGAGCAGGAAGCCCCCAAGTGACCTTTTTGTGTGGCATTGCGCCGATCAAGAGGGATGTTCACAGCTATGCTCAATGAGCAGGAAGCCCCAAATGACCTTTTTGTAATGAAAAGACTCATTATTCTTGGAGATGAAATGGCAGAGGCCCTGCTTTATCAGGGATGCCGACTTTATTATAATCATCATAATATATACACTGTCAAAATTTGTACATTGTAAGAGTCGGAGTCTCAAGTGTAGTAAGGCCAAAGATGAGCAATATTCCATGGTCGGCGGGTGCTACCTCTTGAGCACTGCGTTGGATTTCCCCGAAGAGGAGAGGATGATGCAGTAAAGTAGTGTAAGTATTTCCCTCAGTTTTTGAGAACCAAGGATCAATCCAGTAGGAGACCACGCACAAGTCCCTCGTACCTACACAAAACGATAGCAACTCGCAACCAACGCTTAGGGGTTGTCAATCCCTTCATGGTCACTTACGAGAGTGAGATCTGATAGAGATAATATTTTTAGTATTTTTGATATGTAGATGCAAAGTAAAAGTAAAGGCAAAGTAAAAACAAAGCAAGTAAATAAAGTGATATAGATTGATATGATGAGAATAGACCCGGGGCCATAGGTTTCACTAGTGGCTTCTCTCAAGAGCATAAGTATTCTACGATTGGGTGAACAAATTCTTGTTGAGCAATTGATGAATTGAGCATAGTTATGAGTATATCTAGGCAATGATCATGTATATAGGCATCACGTCCAAAACAAGTAGATCGAAACGATTCTGCATCTACTACTATTACTCCACTCATCGACCACTATCCAGCATGCATCTAGAGTATTAATTGAAAACAGAGTAACGCCGTAAGCAAGATGACATGATGTAGAGGAATAAATTCATGCAATATGAAAAAAAAACATCTTGTTATCCTCGATGGCAACAATACAATACGTGCCTTGCAACTCTTTACATCCTTTGAGTAAGGACACGCAAGATTGAACCCAAAGCTAAGCACTTCTCCCATTGCAAGAACTACCAATCTAGTTGGCCAAACCAAAAGATAATTGAAGAGACTTGCAAAGATAACTCAATCATACATAAAAGAATTCAGAGAAGAATCAAATATTTTGCATAGATAATCTGCATCATAAACCCACAATTCATCGGTCTCAACAAACACACTTGCAAAAAGAAGATTACATCGAATAGATCTCCACGAGAGAGGGGAGAACATTGTATTGAGATCCAAAAAGAGAGAAGAATCCATCTAGCTACTAGCTATGGACCCGAAGGTCTGAAGTAAACTACTCACACTTCATCGGAGGGGCTATGGTGATGATGTAGAAGCCCTCCATGGTGGATGCCCTTCGGTGGAGCTCGGAGCAGGCCCCAAGATGGGATCTCGTGGAGTGAGAAGGTTGCGGCGGTGGAATTAGGTTTTGGCTCTGTTACGATCGTTCGGGATCGTGGGTATATATAGGAGGAAGGAGTGCGTCGGTGGAGCTCAGGGGCCCACGTGGTAGAGGCGCGCCAGGCGCGCCCCCCCCCTCGACCTCCTCGGGCACTTCTTGGAGTAGGGTCCAAGTCTCCTGGGTGACGTTCAGTTGGAAAATCATGATCCCGAAGGTTTCATTACATTTGGACTCCATTTCATATTCTGTTTCTTCGAAATACTGAAAAAGGCAAAAAAAAAACAGCAATTCTGGGCTGGGCCTCCGGTTAATAGGTTAGTCCCAAAAGTAATATAAAAGTGGAAAATAAAGCCCAATATAGTCCAGAACAGTAGATAAAGTAGCATGGAGCAATCAAAAGTTATAGATATGTTGGAGACGTATCAGGCATCCCCAAGCTTAATTCCTGCCCGTCCTCGAGTAGGTAAATGGTAAAAAAAGAATTTTTGATGCGGAGTGATATTTTGGCATAATTTCAATGTAAATCTTCTTAATTGTGATATGAATATTCAAATCCGAAAGATTCAAGACAAAAGTTCATATTGACACAAAAATAATAATACTTCAAGCATACTAATGAAAGCAATCATGTCTTTTCAAAATAACATGGCAAAAGAAAGTTATCCCTACAAAATCATATAGTCTGGCTATGCTCCATCTTCCCCACGCAAAATATTTAAATCATGCACAACCCCGATGACAAGCCAAGCAATTGTTTCATACTTATGACATTCTCAAAACTTTTTCAATCTTCACACAATACATGAGCGTGAGCCATGGATATAGCACTATAGGTGGAATAGAAGGGTGGTTGTGGAGAAGAGAAAAAGAGGGAAGATGGTCTCACATCAACTAGGCGTATCAACGGGCTATGGAGATGCCCATCAATAGATATCAATGTGAGTGAGTAGGGATTGCCATGCAACGAATGCACTAGAGCTATAAGTATATGAAAGCTCTACAAAAGAAACTAAGTGGGTGCGCATCAACTTGCTTGCTCACGAAGACCTAGGGCATTTTGAGGAATCCCATCATTGGAATATACAAGCCAAGTTCTATAATGAAAAATTCCCACTAGTATATGAAAGTGACAAAATGAGAGACTCTCTGTCATGAAAATCTTGGTGCTACTTTGAGGCACAAGTGTGGTAAAAGGATAGTAGCATTGTCCCTTCTCTCTTTTTCTCTCATTATTTTTATTTGGGCCTTTCTCTTCTCTTTTTTTATGGCCTCTTTTTTTTGTAAAGTCCGGAGTCTCATCCCGACTTATGGGGGAATCATAGTCTCCATCATCCTTTCCTCACTTGGGACAATGCTCTAATAATGATGATCATCACACTTTTATTTTCCTTACAACTCAACAATTACAACTCGATACTTAGAACAAAATATGACTCTATATGAATGCCTCCGTGGTGTACGGGATATGCAATGAATCATGAGTGACATGTATGAAAGAATTATGAGCGGTGGCTTTGCCACAAATACAATGTCAACTACATGATCATGCTAGCAATATGACAATGATGGGCGTGTCATAATAAGCGGAATGGTGGAAAGTTGCATGGCAATATATCTCAGAATGGCTATGGAAATGCCATGATAGGTAGGTATGGTGGCTGTTTTGAGGAAGGTATATGGTGGGTGTATGATACCGTGAAAAGTCGCGGTATTAGAGAGGCTAGCAAAAATGGAAGGATGGGAAAAGTGCGTATAATCCATGGACTCAACATTAGTCATAAAGAACTCATATACTTGTTGCAAAAATCTAGAAGTTATCAAAGAAAAGTATTACGCGCATGCTCCTAGGGGGATAGATTGGTAGGAAAAGACCATCGCTCGTCCCCGACCGCCACTCATAAGGAAGACAATCAATAAATAAATCATGCTCCGAGTTCATCACATAACGGTTCACCATACGTGCATGCTACGGGAATCACAAATTTAAACACAAGTATTCATCAAATTCATAATCACCCAACTAGCACGACTTTGATATTATCACCTCCATATCTCAAAACAATTATCAAGCATCAAACTTATCTTAGTATTCAATTCACTCAAAAGAAAGTTTCACATATCTTGTACACCAAGTATATTAACATTAAGCAAATTACCATGCTATTAAAGACTCTCAAAATAATCTAAGTGAAGCATGAGATATCAAATAGTTTCTTTAAAACAAATCCACCACCGTGCTCTAAAAGATCTAAGTGAAGTACTAGAGCAAAAATTATCACGCTCAAAAGATATAAGTGAAGCACTATGAGCAAAACTATCAAGCTCAAAAGATATAAGTGAAGCACATAGAGTATTCTAACAAATTCAAATTCATGTATGGCTCTCTCAAAAGGTGTGTACAGAAAGTATGATTGTGGTAGACTAACAAGCAAAGACACAAATAATACAAGACGCTCCAAGCAAAACACATATCATGTTGATGAATAAAAATATAGCTCCAAGTAAATTACCGATGGAAGTGGACGAAAGAGGGGATGCCTTCTGGGGCATCCCCAAGCTTTGAATTTTTGGTGTCCTTGGATTTTCTTGGGGGTGCCATAGGCATCCCCAAGCTTAGGCTCTTGCCACTCCTTGTTCCATAATCCATCAAAAGAATTCACCCAAAACTTGAAAACTTCACAACACAAAACTCAACAGAAATCTCGTGAGCTCCGTTAGAGAAAGAAAACAAAAGACTACTTCAAGGTACTGTAATGAACTCATTCTTTATTTATATTGGTGTTAAACCTACTGTATTCCAACTTCTCTATGGTTTATAAACTAATTTACTAGCCATAGATTCATCAAAATAAGCAAACAACACACGAAAAACAGAATGTGTCAAAAACAGAACAGTCTGTAGAAATCTGTAACGAACGCAAACTTCTGGAACTCTAAACATTCTAAAAAAATAGGAAGTCCTGGAAAATTTGTTTATTGATCAGCAGAAAAAAGAATCGATGCAAAAGCACGTTGCTGTGATTTATCATAACTAAATTCGTGAGTGCAAAGTTTCTGTTTTTCAGCAGAATCAAATCAACTATCATCGTAGGTTATCCTATAGGTCCTAATTGGCACAAACACTAATTAAAACATAAAACCACATCCAAACAGAAGGTAGATGGATTATTTATTCATAAATAGAAGCAAAAACAAAAAACACAAAATAAAATTGGGTTGCCTCCCAACAAGCGCTATCGTTTAACGCCCTTAGCTAGGCATAAAAGCAAGGATAGATCTAGGTATTGCCATCTTTGGTAGGCAATCCATAAGTGGCTCTCATGATAGATTCATATGGTAATTTTATTTTCTTTCTAGGGAATTGTTCCATACCCTTCTTTAAGGGAAATTGGAATCTAATATTCCCTTCCTTCATATCAATAATTGCACCAATCGTTCTAAGGAAAGATCTACCAAGAATAATAGGACATGAAGGATTGCAATCTATATCAAGAATGATAAAATCTACGGGCACATAATTCCTATTTGCAACAATAAGAACATCATCAATTCTTCCCATAGGCTTTTTAATAGTGGAATTCGCAAGATGCAAGTTTAGAGAGCAATCATCAAAATCACAGAAATCTAGCAAATCACGTAAAGTTTTGGGGATAGTAGAGACACTAGCACCCAAATCACACAAAGCATTAAACTCAAAATCTTTAATTTTAATTTTAATAGTAGGTTCCCACTCATAATAGAGTTTTCTAGGGATAGAAACTTCTCAAGTTTTTCTTCATAAGATTGCATCAAAGCATCAACAATATGTTCGGTAAAGGCCTTATTTTGACTATAAGCATGAGGAGAATCTAGCACGGATTGCAACAAGGAAATACAACCAATCAAAGAGCAATTTTCATAATTAAATTCCCTGAGATCCAAAATAGTGGGTTTAGCAACATCATGGTTTTTATTTATTTCAATCCCACTTTCATCAATTTCATCATCAAGATCTAGAAACTCCGAATTCTTAGAACGCCTTCTAGGTAAAGGAAGATAATCTTCAGATTCATCAAGATTCATATTGAAAAACAAAGATTTAATGGGGGACACATCAATAACTTTTAGATCTTCATCTTGATTTTCATAGGGATTGGAAGAACACGCTTTAATAAAGGCATCTTTGGAAGCACGCATCCTAGCGGTTCTTTCCTTGCACTCATCAATGGAAATTCTCATGGCTTTGAGAGACTCATTGATATCATGCTTAGGAGGAATAGATCTAAGCTTTAAAGAATCAATTTCAAGAGAAATTCTATCAACATTCCTAGCCAAATCATCAACTTTAAGCAATTTCTCTTCAAGCAAAGCATTAAAATTCTTTTGTGAATTCATAAACTCTTTAACACTACTCTCAAATTCAGAGGGCATCTTATTAAAATTTCCATAAGAGTTATTGTAGGAATTTCCATAATTATTAGAACGATTACTAGGATAAGGCCTAGGATTAAAATTCCCTCTATAAGCGTTGTTTCCAAAACTATTCCTACCAACAAAATTCACATCCATAGATTCATTATTATTCACAAGCAAAGTAGATAAAGGCATATCATTGGGATCAAGAGGAGTATTTTTAGGAGCAAACATCTTCATAAGTTTATCCATGTTTTCACTCAGAACATTGATTTCTTCTATAGCATGCACTTTTTTACTAGAAGATTTTTCGGTGTGCCATTGACAATAATTAGCCATAATATTATCAAGCAATTTGGTAGCATCCCCTAACGTAATTTCTGTAAAAGTGCCTCCCGCGGCCGAATCTAAAAGATTTCTAGAAGCAAAATTCAATCCGGCATAAAAATTTTGTATGATCATCCATAAATTCAAACCATGAGTAGGGCAATTGCGAAGCATTAATTTCATTCTTTTCCAAGATTGGGCAACATGCTCATGATCAAGTTGTTTAAAATTCATGATATCGTTCCTAAGAGTGATAATCTTAGCAGGAGGAAAATACTTAGAGATAAAAGCATCTTTGCACTTGTTCCAAGAATCAATACTATTTTTAGGCAAAGATGAAAACCAAACTTTAGCACGATCTCTAAGTGAAAACGGAAATAACTTCAATTTGACAACATTGTTATCCGTATCTTTCTTTTTTTGCATATCACACAAATCAACAAAATTGTTTAGATGAATAGCGGCATCTTCACTAGGAAGGCCGGCGAATTGATCTTTCATAACAAGATTCAACAAAGTGGTATTGATTTCACAAGACTCATCATTATTAAGAGGAGCAATCGGAGTACTAAGGAAATCATTATTATTGGTATTCGAGAAATCACACAATTTGGTATTATCTTGTGCCATGGCAACAAGTAATCCAACACACAAGCAAACAGAAAGGCGATGGGAAAAAGGCAAACGGGAAAGAGAGGAGGAGATTGGGAAAGAGAGGGCAAATAAAATGGCAAGGGTGAAGTGGGGGAGAGGAAAACGAGAGGCAAATGGAAAATAATGTAATGCGAGAGATAGGGATTGCGATGGGTACTTGGTATGGTTGACTTGCTTGTGTGAGCCTCCCCGGCAATGGCGCCGGAAATTCTTCTTGCTACCTCTTGAGCACTGCGTTGGATTTCCCCGAAGAGGAGAGGATGATGCAGTAAAGTAGCGTAAATATTTCCCTCAGTTTTTGAGAAAAAAGGTATCAATCCAGTAGGAGACCACGCACAAGTCCCTCGTACCTACACAAAACGATAGCAACTCGCAACCAACGCTTAGGGGTTGTCAATCCCTTCACGGTCACTTACGAGAGTGAGATCTGATACAAATAATATTTTTGGTTTTTTTGATAGATAGATGCAAAGTAAAAGTAAAGGCAAAGTAAAAACAAAGCAAGTAAATAAATTGATATAGATTGTTATGATGAGAATAGACCCGGGGGCCATAGGTTTCACTAGTGGCTTCTCTCGAGAGCATAAGTATTCTACGGTGGGTGAACAAATTACTGTTGAGCAATTGACAGAATTGAGCATAGTTATGAGTATATCTAGGCAATGATTGAAGGAAATATGCCCTAGAGGCAATAATAAAGTTATTATTTATTTCCTTATTTCATGATAAATGTTTATTATTCATGCTAGAATTGTATTAACCGGAAA
Source organism: Aegilops speltoides (assembly GCA_021437245.1). Lineage (NCBI taxonomy): Eukaryota > Viridiplantae > Streptophyta > Magnoliopsida > Poales > Poaceae > Aegilops > Aegilops speltoides. Next base: position 276,620,605 of record CM038145.1, on the reverse strand, counting down.
CATAATACATGTGTGAATACATAGACAAACATAGTGTCACTAGTATGCCTCTACTTGACTAGCTCGTTAATCAAAGATGGTTAACTTTCCTAACCATAGACATGAGTTGTCATTTGATTAACGGGATCACATCATTAGGAGAATGATGTGATTGACATAACCCATTCCGTTAGCCTAGCACTTGATCATTTAGTATGTTGCTATTTCTTTCTTCATGACTTATACATGTTCCTGTAACTATGAGATTATGCAACTCCCGTTTACCGGAGGAACACTTTGTGTGCTACCAAACGTCACAACGTAACTCGGTGATTATAAAGGAGCTATACAGGTGTCTCCGCAGGTACATGTTGGGTTGGCGTATTTCGAGATTAGGTTTTGTCACTCCGATTGTCGGGGAGGTATCTCTGGGCCCTCTCGGTAATGCACATCGCTATAATCCTTGCAAGCAATGTAGCTAATGAGTTAGTTACGGAATGATGCATTATGTAACGAGTAAAGAGACTTGCTGAGGGAGTCCTGGACTAGGGGGTGTCCGGATAGCCGAACTATCATCATCGGTCGGACTCCAAGACTATGAAGATACAAGATTGAAGACTTCATCCCGTGTCCTGATGGGACTTTCCTTGGCGTGGAAGGCAAGCTTGGCAATACAGATATGTGGATCTCCTACCATTGTAACCGACTCTGTGTAACCCTAGCCCTCTCCGGTGTCTATATAAACCGGAGGGTTTTAGTCCATAGAACAACAACCATAACAACAATCATACCATAGGCTAGCTTCTAGGGTTTAGCCTCCTTGATCTCGTGGTAGATCCACTCTTGTACTACCCATATCATCAATATCAATCAAGCAGGAGTAGAGTTTTACCTCCATCGAGAGGGCCCGAACCTGGGTAAAAACATCGTGTCCCTTGTCTCCTATTACCATCCGCCTAGACGCACAGTTCGGGACCCCCTACCCGAGATCCGCTGGTTTTGACAACGACATTGGTGCTTTCATTGAGAGTTCCTCCGTGCCGTAGCATATAGGCCTGATGGCTCCTTCGATCATCATCAAAGACGCAGTCCAGGGTGAGGCTTTTCTCCCCGGACAGATCTTCGTATTCGGCGGCTTTGCACTGTGGGCCAATTCGCTTAGCCATCTGGAGCAGATCGAAGCTACGCCCGGCCGTCGGTCAGATTCGAAGTCTAAACTTCACGGCCGACATCCGCGGAGACTTGATCTTCGATGGATTCGAGCCCTGACCAGCGCGCCGACCTTGTCTCGATGGGCATGATTTAGCTCTGCTGTCGGATAGTGTCCTGGAGGCCGCACACGAGTCCGGTCCGATCCCTAATTCGGAGCCGGCTGTGCAGATCGAGGATGGGTGGCTAGACACCGCCTCGGGCGCTGCAACCTCTACGGCGATGGAGCCGAATACTGACCTTGTCCCTGGCAAAGCTCGTGATTCCGAGGTGCTGGACTCCTCGCCGGACTTCGAACCTCCCGCGCCCCCTCCAATCGAATCCGATTGGGCGTTGTCGGTGTACTAAAGTAGGGGCACCTTAGTACCCCGAACTTGTGCACAGAAAGTCGCAGCGTCCCGCGGCAAGGCTTGCCGAGCGTCCGCCAAGATCCTTCGTCATTCCTATTACTGCCATTCAAGAACAAAGTGTTTAAATGTGAAGACAAGGCCCCGGCAAGAGGAGCTTGTCAGGAAGGACAAGACCCCGGCAAGAGGAGCTTGCCGGGAAGGCCAACAAAGGCATGTCAAGAGACTTGCCGCGACGCGCCTCGCGTCCCAGCAAGACCCGGCGAGTGACAAGCTTGCGGGTACGACAAGACAGCGACCACGGCAAGGCGCTTGCCGCGGCGAAGCCATCACTCTGCATCCACGCTCCAGCGCATCCGATGACATGTCGCCGCAGGATCGCTCCTGGTGCACGTGGCGGGTAGCTGTGCAGCCAAGCGGTGCAAGGTGGCAAGTGAAGATGACTAGGAGGCTATCGTGGCGATCGGTGGCGCCCCTAACAGTCGCTTCCGGCACTGTTTGGGCGACTGGACAGGCATTTAATGCCCTTGTCCCCTGCCGTAAGAGTTAGGTAGGGGGCACTGTGGATAGCGGTTGTACCAACCCGCGTTTTTACTTTTTTACCCCTCTCTCTGCATTGCCACCTGTCGGTGACCCCTTTAGACTATAAAAAGGAGGCCCATGCGCACGTAGAAGGGGTTCGACTCATTCGAGACTACAACACACCTACACTCTCAAGCAAGAACAAATACAAACACAAAGCAGCAGTAGGAGTTTTATCTCTCCGGAGAGCTCCGAAGCTGGGTAAAATCCCTCGTGTGCTCGACCTCGATCTGCTCTTCGTGCGCCCTTCGCTCCCTGCCGGACCGAAAAAGGGGCCCTGCCCCATAGGTGCTCGTTTCCCACGACATCTTTGGCGCGCCAGGTAGGGGGCGTCGAGGTTGTGCGAACCTGATCCGGTCTTCTCGCGCGCTACATCAACATCTTCATCGACATGCCACCAAAGAAGAAGCCTTCGGAGGTGGCCGCTCCGTCCACGTCGATCCCACCGCCGCCGGAGCAAACGGGCGGTGGGGTAGACGCCGGCGGAGGAGCGGGAGCCGACGGTGGGACTCACGTCGTCACCAGGTCCAAGGACAAGGCCCCGCAAGCTTCTGCGTCTGTACATACACCGCACCCTTCCCAGGGGGTGCAAGATCGACAACGCCATGGTGCTCCTAGCACCGTACTCGCATTGGAGCAAGGCCGAGCTAGTGGATCGCGGGACGCTCAAGGCCAACAAGCACGTCAGCATGTTGGCACGAGCGCGGTACGATCGCCTGCACGAGACGTTGCTCCTTCTAACGCTGTTAGAAGTCTGAGCATATCTCGCTCCTCGCGTCGTTCGCCACCGCCGCCCAAGACTCCAGAGGAAGCGCTGGCCCGGGCCCAGCTGCTTCTAGACTAACCTCCAGCGTCGGACAAGATCGACGACTGGAGGATCACCATTCAGAGCCTCATCGGCTTCGCCAACGGCGACAAACCCCTGCAACCGAGCACATCGAAGCCCCGGCAAGACGCCCAGGCGCAAGCCGACACCGACAAGACCGCTGTGGGTGCCACTACCGTGCACTCCCCGCCCCGAAGGCCAAGATCGCCGACTCGCCGGGCCAACCTCGACACCGACTCCACTGCATCATCGGACCCGCAAGCTCGCCGCGATCAACGCCAAGTTCTCCAAGAATGACGACACGAAGACGCTCGTACTCGCATCGAGCGTTGGAGAGAAGCGCGACGTCAGTCTGACCAGCGTGCTGGGCCCACTGTCGATATGCATGCGCCCGGGGAACCAGGCGACTTGCCGTACGCGGTAGGTTGCCCTGCGTTCACCCGTGAGCTGCGGCAAGTCCAGTGGCCCAGTACCAAGAATTTCAAACCAGATGTGCCCGAGAAGTACGATGGCAGGATACATCCGTCGGAGTTCCTCAGCATCTACACCATAGCGGTGCAGGATGCCAGGGGGCGCGACGAGAAGATCCTCGCCAACTACTTCCCGCTGGTGCTCAAGCCCAACGTCAGATCTTGGCTCATGCACTTGCCGGACAACTCCATTTCTTCGTGGGCGGACCTGTGCCATCAGTTTGTCGGCGCCTTCACAGGCGGCCACAAACCCCATGGCCAGGAAAGCGATCTTCATTTGCTTGCCCAGAAGGAAGGAGAACCCCTGCGCAAGTACATACAGAGATTCAGCCAGGTGCAGCGCAACAACCCAGACGTCCACCCTGCCGCGTTTATCAGCGCGTTCCATCAGAACTTGCGTAACCGCAGGATGAGGGAGGAGATGGCGATGTGCAAAATCAGAGATGTCAGCGAGCTTTATGCTCTGGCCGACAAGTGTGCACGGGCTGAGGAGGGGAGGAAACTCCCCGGAGAGAACGCGGGAGCAGAAGGATCTGACAGTGAGGACGCCCCTCCGGCTAAGAAGAACCGGAGGCGGAATAACAGAAAAAGGAAAGCTAAGGATGTGTTAGTCGTCGAGCAGTCCGGCAACGGGGGCGGCACCGAGAAGGCCAAAGCTGGTGATTCCGGCGAGGCTGTGGTGGCCGCCGACAAGCAGGGCAACCCGACAGCGATCGCAAGATCCATCGCACCAAGGGCCATGACCTCCAAGCTTGCAAGAAGGTTGATAAGATGGCAGAGCTACAGAAAGCTGAATACGAGCGCCGTGACAAGGAGAAGGCCCAGGAAGGTGGCGGAGGATCCGGCAAGAAGCGTCCCGCCCGGGGAGGGCGCCGCGGCAAGGCCAAGCAGCGGCAAGGAGACAGACCTCCCCGTGGCCGTGACAAGGACGAAGACGAAGATGAAGATGATGAGATGGATGAGGATGAGACCGACGAGCAAGAGTTTCAGAAGGCAACGGAGGTTTTGTGCGTTGACGGTGGTGCTTCTCTGCACACCTCGCACCGCCAACTCAAATAGTGGGTGCGAGAGGTAAATGCAGCAGAACCGTCAGTCGAGTCGCGTAAACCCCTGAAGTGGTCCAGCACGCCCATCATCTTTGATGTTGAGGATCACCCTGATCGCATCTGCGGTCGGGTGCTTGCCGATGTTGGTCTCGCCAACTATCCGCAACCTCAAGGTCACAAAGATGTTGGTTGACGGCGGGGCCGATCTGAATCTGATCTCTTCCGCGGTGCTCAACAAGCTCCAGATCCCCGATAGCGAGCTCGAAGAGACTGGAACCTTTCAAGGAATTAACCCGGGAAGGAGCAAGCCGAAGGGGAAGATCACACTGCCAGTGACGTTTGGCAGCGAGATGAATTTCAGGATAGAGAAAGTCACATTCGACGTTGCTGATTTCCCATTGCCCTACAATGGGATACTCGGCCGTCCAGCGCTTGCCAAGTTCATGGCAGCCTCTCATTATGCTTACAACATGCTCAAGATGCCTGGTCCGATAAGTGTCATTTCTGTCCCAGGCGACAAGAAGGATGCACTTATCTGTACCGACAAGATCTACCGGGAAGCAGCAGCCGCAGCAGAGCGCAAGCCACTTGCCGCTGAAGCTCCCGGGGGGAAGAAGAAGAAGACCAAGTCCGGAAAGAGTAGCTCTGATGCCCACTCCGCAAAGCGCACCTCTTGGTGCTGCGCTACCGTTGAGGACGCACCATCGAGCTCCACCGCAAGTGCAAGAAGGCGAAGACAGCTGCACGAGACCAAGAAAGTGGCCGCCAAGGAGGGCGGGCGGTGGTACCTTCACCATCGGTGCCACGCTTGACCCTAAATAGGAAGCGGCGCGTTGCTTTCTTGCGGGCGAATGTCGATGTGTTTGCATGGCAACCATCTGACATCCCCGGTGTTCCCAGGAAAGTAATTGAGCACCACCTTGCCGTCTGTCCTCACGTGCGGCCCGTCAAGCAGAGAGTCAGGAAGCAAGCGGTGGAACACTAAGAGTTCATTGCAGAAGAGATCAAGAAGTTGGAAGCAGAAGGCCTCGTCCGAGGAGTACTCCATCCAACGTGGTTAGCCAATCCAGTAGTCGTGCGCAAAGCGAATGGGAAATGGAGGCTTTGTATTGACTTCACGGATGTTAATAAAGCTTGTCCCAAAGATCCATTTCCCTTGCCGCGCATTGACCAGATTGTCAACTCCATGGCAGGATGTGATCTGCTCTCATTTATTGATGCATACTCAGGATACCATCAGATCTTGATGGCAGAAGAGGATGAAGAGAAAACCGCATTCATTACTCCATGTGGCACGTACTACTTTGTACGAATGCCTTTCGGACTAAAGAATGCTGGTTCAACGTTTGCAAGAGTAGTCAGTCATGCTTTTGAGCCACAGCTGCACAGGAATGTAGAAGCTTACATGGATGACATAGTGGTCAAGAGCAAAGACAGAGAAACTTTGGTTCAAGATTTGGAGGAAACTTTTGCAAATTTGCGCAAGGTCACTCTCAAGTTGAACCCCGAGAATTGCGTGTTTGGAGTTCCTTCCGGCAAGCTTCTCGGGTTCTTTGTGTCCCAGAGGGGGATTGAAGCCAACCCCGACAAGATCAAGGCCATCGAGCAGATTGAAGCCCCGAAGCGCGTCAAGGATGTGCGAAGGCTAGCCGGCTGTGTTGCTGCTCTCAGTAGGTTCATTTCTAAGTCTGCTGAGCGCACCTTGCCATTTTTCAAAATTTTGAAAAAGGCAGGCCCAATGAAATGGACTCCGGAAGCAGAGGCTGCACTACAGGACTTGAAGAGATACCTGTCCTCCACTCCAGTACTTGTCGCACCTAAGCCACAAGAGGAGTTGCTGCTGTATCTAGCGGCAACCAATCAAGTGGTTAGTGCTGCGTTAGTAGCAGAGAGGGAGGCGGATGATGAGCCAGCAACCGCGGCAAGCGAGTCCAGCGACAAGCAGGGGGCTTCCCCGTCAAGCTCTGGTCCCAACAAGGATGAATCTGTGCAGCCGCAGGAAGAGAAACAAAGGAAGATGGTGCAGCGCCCAGTTTATTTTGTCAGTTCCCTTCTGCAGGGAGCTAGATCAAGGTACTCTGGGGTGCAAAAGTTGCTTTTCGGCCTTCTCATGGCCTCGAGGAAGCTGCGCCATTACTTTCAAGCACATGAGATTACAGTTGTCACTCGCTTTCCGTTGAAGAGGATATTGCAAAATCCAGAAGCAACAGGTAGGATTGTCGAGTGGGCAGTGGAACTGTCAAGCTTTGGCCTCAAGTTTGAAAGTACTTCAACTATTCAGAGCCGAGCATTGGCAGAATTCATAGTAGAGTGGACGCCAACACCTGATGAAGAAACTCCGGAGAAGAGCATCCCCATCAAGGAAGCGAACAAGGAATGGATCATGTACTTTGATGGTGCCTTCTCGCTGCAAGGCGCCGGTGCGGGTGTGCTACTTGTTGCACCCACCGGAGAGCACCTCAAGTACGTGATCCAAATGCACTTTCCCAAGGAGCAGCAACAAACAATCTTGCAGAGTATGAAGGCTTGCTTGCGGACTCAGATCATGGCAGAACTTGGGATCAAGAAGCTTATTGTCGGGGTGACTCACAGCTTGTCGTCCGCCAAGTTAACAAAGATTATCAGAGTCTGCTGATGGAAGCCTACATTGATGAAGTGAGGAAGCTGGAAGAGCATTTTGACGGCCTTCAGATGGAACATGTTCCAAGAGCTTAGAATGACATTGCAGATGGACTGTCAAAATGTGCCGCACTTAAGTTGCCTGTGGAACCAGGGATTTTTGTGCTCAGGCTGACTCAACCATCTGTAACACCATCATCTGGACATAGCAAGAAGAGAAAGTTGGTTACTGGCGACTACTTTCAGGCAGAGCTCCCCGAAGCCGCCGCCAAGAAGGTCCCCAGGATCAACACAGAAAGTGCTAAGGAGCAGTCCGCTCCGACAAGCCCTAGGGTTTGTTTCGTTGAAGCAGACGCTCCCGACAGGCGCCCATCATGGAGTTCACCGCTGCGGACATCTTTCAGCACTCATCTTTCGGTGACATTTTGAATTCGCTAAAGTATCTCTCGCTATCAGGAGAGCACTTGCCGGATCACGGTCAGGACAGTTGGGATGCGGACGATGAAGAAATTCAAATCCCACCCACCACCCACTTAGTAGCCGCTGTCGACGATCTAACCGACATGCTAGACTTCGACTCCGAAGACATCGACGGTATGGACGACGATGCCGGAGACGACCAAGAACCGATGCCTCTTGGGCATCGGAAAGCCACCTCGTCATATGACGTATACATGGTGGATACACCAAAAGGAAGCGATAACGAGGAACAACGGGAAGCGGTGAAGGATAACTCCCCCGAAAAGCAACCAAAACAGCGACGCAAGCGCCGCCCAAAGTCCCGCCTCGACAACAACAGCACCCATACTGGCCCAACCGTAGAGCAGGACGAACCAGTGGACGACAAACATGCCACCAAGCAATCATCCGAACAGGATGAATTGGACGAGCAACCCATCCCCGACGAAAGCAACAGTCCAGACGATCTCACGCCGGACACATCAATGGAGCATAAGAACTTTCACAAAAGGCTCGTCGCCACTGCAAGAAGTTTGAAGAAGCAGAAGCGGAAGCTCAAAACAGCGGAAGACGTACTCAGATTGAGATGGAGCAAAGTACTCAAGACCGCAGATAAATACGGTGATAGTCACCAATCACAGAGCTACCCAAAGCGCAAACTGCTGCCTGAATTTGACGAGGAGGCCGTAGAACCCCCACAGTCAAAAAACGAAGAGGCCGCCTAGCCGGATAGACGACCAGATGACAGGCTAAGAGCGGCAGGCGGCGCCGCACACAAGCCGGCACACGATCCACATAAGGATCCTCGCAAAAAGGATGGCCCGGTCAGGTCCATCTATGGGCCAAAAATGAAGGCTCTAGGAAGCAACACAACACGCCGAGTGTTCGAAGATAACGGCACACCTAAATACAGGAGCGCCGCACACCCACTATGTTTCACCGATGAGGTACTGGATCATGAGTTTCCAGCAGGATTCAAGCCCGTAAAGATAGAGGCATACGACGGAACAACAGACCCCGGAGTCTGGATTGAGGATTACATCCTACACATACATATGGCTAGAGGAGACGATCTCCATGCCATAAAATACCTACCCCTCAAGCTCAAAGGGCCAGCTCGGCATTGGCTCAAAAGCCTCCCAGAAAATACCATTGGAAGTTGGGAAGAGCTCGAGGATGCGTTTCGAGCAAATTTTCAAGGGACTTACGTCCGACCTTCGGATGCAGACGATTTAAGTCACATAACTCAACAGCCAGGAGAGTCAGCACGCAAATTCTAGAACAGGTTCCTCACCAAAAAGAACCAAATAGTTGACTATCCGGACGCCGAAGCCTTAGCAGCTTTTAAACATAACGTCCGAGACGAATGGCTCGCCAGACACCTCGGCCAGGAAAAACCAAGAACAATGGCCGCGCTAACAAGACTCATGACCCGCTTTTGCACGGGAGAAGATAGTTGGCTAGCAAGATGCAGCACCAGCGACCCGAGTACATCCGAGGTGAGAGATGGAAATGGGAAATCACGACGGAGAAAAGATCAGCGCCGGAATAAGGAAAATGGCCCGAAGAGCACGGCGCTCAACGCCGGGTTCAAAAGCTCCCGGCCGAACAACAAAACACTGCCTCTTAAGGATAACAGTGAGGAGCTATCCAACCTAAACAAAATTTTGGATAGGATATGTCATATCCACAGTACCCCCTGGAAGCCTGCAAACCATACCCTTCGAGATTGCTGGGTCTTAAAACAGTCCGGCCGACTTAACGCCGAACACAAGGGGCTCGACACACCAAGCGAAGACGATGACGAACCCCACAAGCAGAGCGCCGGAAAACAAAAGACTTTACCACAAGAAGTCAAAACGGTGAACTCACTTCATGTGATAACACGGAACAATAGTGCGGCACCTACTAAAGTACGCGTCGCACGGTCCACCCCAGCGGAATCCCGAGATTGGATTTCAAAACCAATTACTTTCGACCATCTGGATTACTCCAGAAGTATTCCAAATGCAGGATGGACTGCTTTGATATTGGATCCTATAATCGACGGACTACAATTCACACAAGTCCTAATGGACGGCGTCAGCGATATAAACCTGCTATACCAGGACACCATCCGCAGAATGGGGATAGACCCTACCAAAATTCGCCATAGCGGCACTTCCTTTAAAGGAGCGACGCCAGGCCCTTATGCCAATAGTACGGGCTCCTTACTACTAGAAGTTGTGTTCGGTTCATCCGACAACTTCCGTTGCGAAAAGCTAATCTTCCGTATCGCCCCATTTAAAAGTAGCCATCAAGCACTATTGGGACGCGAAGCTTTCGCCCGCTTTAACGCAATACCGCATTACGCGTCTCTTACACTTAAAATGCCCGGTCCACGCGACATCATCTCATTAAAAGGTAACTTCGAGTGTTCCTCATCCACGGAAGAACGTGAGACTGCCTTGACAGCCACACACTAAACCAGCCTTGCTAATCAAAGCCCCTACAAAACAGGTCGTACAGACCCCGGACACGGTTAGACGAGTCCGGCATAAATAAACTAGGGGCTTACTAGCCACATACCCCTTTACAAGGGGCTGCACGGACGGACAATGAGAGCCAATAAAGCTCAACCTTATTTATTTTTTAAATCATACTCTGTTTTAAATACATTTTTTGCACGATATCTTTTAAAACTAAGTTCTTCTCTTTTACAGATGAACAGCATGCTACACCCGTCCAGTGATACAAAGACAACGGAGACACAGCGCAGGGCGCAAAGCGAGGACCCGTTACAAGGATTCTTTTCAGATTAAGACCTGCGTAAACCTTTTTATTGTCTCTTGTTGCTATACATCCCCTGGTTTCTTACCATAACCAAGGAGGAGGCTGACGTTTTGGCATCGGCCGCGTCAGAAGATTTCGCGTGCACGGACACTAGGGGCTTAGGGCATTGTTCTCGCCCGTTATCATAAAGACCGAATACCTCGTGGAGTGTTGGCGTCTCGAAGTTAGGCCTTATATGCATCAGCTCCGAATCATGTCTTTGGTCAAATGTTGGGTTTGCCCGGCTCTGTGTTTTGCTGCCTTACGTTCAGTATCATCGGCTAACGCGGCACCAGGAGAACTACTGCGATTGTGCCCGGTTCGGCCGGGCGAGCACCTCAGTAGAGAAAGCCGAAAACTGACTGTCATGATATAGCGAGAGACTGGTCAACCACTCGATCGACTACCGGAATGTCTAGAATTCCTCCGCTTTGACGAAGGACCGTTTCCCGGTCAGGCACATACGCGCCCCGAATTCGGAGAGCGTTGTGCCCCTAGGGTCTATATCATAGCCCCACCTTCGAACTGCAATGGCTAAGTGAAAGTGATAAAGCATTATAGTCCGGTTGCCTAGTTTGCTACGCTACCACCTCCTTCATAGGACCAAGACGTTGGATTAAGTGTGAAAATGCGCCCTTTTGCAAACACCCCCGCACCATGTGCGTGGGGGCTGAAGCCGAAGACTGCCATCTTTCAGGTTATATACACATATACATTAACAGCCGCACAGGAGATATCTCAATACTTGAACGCACAAGTATAAAAAGCAGTTGCATTATAAATATGGTTTCACAAATCATACATGTCATTTGAACATAACATTTTTCGAGCACTGCGACTCTACTAAACGAGCGCCCCGCAGGACTTCCTCAAAATAGTGCTCGGCGGGTAATCGGCTACTATCCGAATCCCGGGATGCAACGTCGGTGGCACCCATCTCTGCCCAGTATGTTTTGACACGGGCGAGAGCCATCCGAGCACCCTCTATGCATGCCGACCGCTTCATCGCCTTGATATGCGGCACTACATCAAGGAATTACTGCACTAAGCCAAATAACTCTTCGGCTTGGGCCTTTCCAGCCAAAGATGATCCACGACATCCTCCATGGCAGCCAAAGATGATCCACGACATCCTCCATGGCAAGTCCGGACAGCCTATTCAGCTCAGCCCACTCAGCCAACCGATCGGTTAACGGAAGGGAACGCTCCGGACTATGGAATTGAGACCAAAAAAGCTCTTCCATCTCATGATCCTTTTGGCTTCGGAAGTGCACGACTGCGTCCGCCGCACTCTCTGCCAAATCCAGATGAGGATCCTCTGCACCCCACAACTGGCCTAATTAAGAATACTTCTGATCCGTGAACTTCCTACGCAACAGGAAGGGCTTTCCAGCCGCAATCTCTCCGGCCTGACGCAGCTCCTCCTTTATAGCCTGCATTGTAGAACGGGCATCCTTGGCTTCGGCGGTGGCCTTTGAGGGAGTCCTGGACTAGGGGGTGTCCGGACAGCCGGACTATCATCGTCCGCCGGACTCCAAGACTACGAAGATACAAGATTGAAGACTCTTTCCCGTGTCCGGATGGGACTTTCCTTGGCGTGGAAGGCAAGCTTGGCAATACGGATATGTAGATCTCCTACCATTGTAACCGCCTCTGTGTAACCCTAGCCCTCTCCGGTGTCTATATAAACCGGAGGGCTTTAGTCCGTAGGACATAACCTCCATTACAACAATAATACCATAGGCTAGCTTCTAGGGTTTAGCCTCCTTGATCTCGTGGTAGATCCACTCTTGTAATACACATCATCAATATTAATCGAGCAGGACGTAGGGTTTTACCTCCATCAAGAGGGCCCGAACCTGGGTAAAACATCGTGTCCCTTGTCTCCTGTTACCATCCGCCTAGACGCACAGTTCGGGACCCCCTACCCGAGATCCGCCAGTTTTGACACCGACATTGGTGCTTTCATTGAGAGTTCCTCTGTGTCGTCACCGATAGGCTTGATGGCTCCTTCAATCAACAACAACGCCGCCCGTGGTGATACTTTTCTCCCCGCACAGATCTTCAGATTCGGGCGGCCGATCTGCGGCCAATTCACTTGGCCATCTGGAGCAGATCGAAAGCTATGCCCCTGGCCGTCAGGTCAGATTCGGAAGCTTAAACTTCACGGCGGATATCCACGGAGACTTGATCTTCGATGGATCCGAGCCATAGTCGTGCGTGCCGCACTGTCGCGAGGGGCATGATCTAACCCTGCCGCCGAACAGCGCCTTGGAGGCCGCACATGAATCCGCTCCGACCCTTAGTCCGGAGCCGATAGCGCAGATCGAGGACCGGTGGCTGGACACCGCCTCGAGGGCTACACCTTCCACGGCGATGGAGCCGAACACTAACCTTGTCCCATGTAAAGCTCGTGACTCCGAGGTGCCGGACTCCTTGCCGGACTCCGAACCTCCTGCGCCCCTGCCAATCGAATTCGATTGGGCGCCGATCATGGAGTTCACTGCTGCAGACATCTTCCAACACTCACCCTTTGGCGACATCCTAAAATCGCTAAAACATCTCTCGCTATCCGGAGAGCCCTGGCCGGATTATGGCCAGGATGGTTGGGATGCGGACGACGAAGAAATTCAAAACCCACCCACCACCCACTTTGTAGCCACTGTCGATGATCTAACCGACATGCTAGACTATGACTCCGATGACATCGACGGTATGGACGACGATGCCGAGATTTAACAAGAACCAGCGCCATGAGGCACGGAAGACCACCTCGTCATATGACATATACATGGTGGACACCCCAAAAGATGGGGACGGCGAAGAAGCAGCGGAGGCAGATTCCTTAAAGAAACAGCCCAAGCACCGACGTCAGCGGCGCCGCTCTAAATCCCGCCACAGCAAGAATGGAGATTTTGGCACAGGAGATAATAACACCCCAGAAAGTGCCGAAGACAATAACCTCCAGCAAGATTCTGCGCAGGAGGATGCAGAAGCAAGCCCTCGCGAGAGAGCGGCAGACGAAGAGGTTGAGGACGATAATTACATGCTTCCCTCCGGAGACGAGGCAAGCCTCGACGACAACGAATTCGTCGTGCCAGAGGATCCCGTCAAACAAGAGCGTTTCAAACGCAGGCTAATGGCCACGGCAAATAGCCTAAAGAAAAAGCAGCAGCAGCTTCAAGCTGATCAAGACCTGCTGGCCGATCGATGGACCGAGGTCCTGCGGTCAAGAGTACGAACTCAACGCCCCTCCAAAAGCTACCCAAAACGCAAGTTCCTCCCTCGATTAGAGGAGGAAGCATACATACCTTCATCACCGGCGCACAATACGGCCGACCGACCACCCCGTGGTCGCGACAGAGAGGCGTCCAGGCCTTCCACCAAAACCGTACCCCGGCATCGCTCCAAAAGTACGAAGCCAAGAGGGAACACGTCGGACTTGCGAGATGTATTGGAGGACAAAGCAAGGCAATCCAGATCCATCTACGGATCACGTAGGCGCCCAACGACCCACGACGAATATCGTCGCGCCGGATACAACAACTCCGGCCGGGCCGAACACAGCAGACAACGCTCACTCGAGCTACGTCATGATATTGCTCAATATAGAGGCACCGCACACCTGCTATGCTTCACTGACGAAGTAATGGATCATCAAATCCCTGAAGGGTTTATACCCGTAAACATTGAATCCTACGATGGCACAACAGACCCCGCGGTTTGGATCGAAGATTACCTCCTTCACATCCATATGGCCCGCGGCGATGATCTCCATGCCATCAAGTATCTCCCACTCATGCTTAAAGGACCAGCTCGGCATTGGCTTAACAGCTTGCCCGCAGAGTCTATTGGGTGTTGGGAAGACCTGGAAGCCGCATTCCTCTAGGGGCACATATGTGCGACCACTAGACGCAGATGACCTAAGCCACATAATTCAGCAGCCAGATGAATTGGCCAGACAGTTCTGGACACGGTTCTTACAAAGAAAAATCAAATCGTCGACTGTCCGGATGCAGAGGCCCTCGCAGCCTTCAAACATAACATCCGCGACGAGTGGCTAGCCCGGCACCTAGGACAGGAAAAGACGAAATCCATGGCAGCCCTCACATCACTAATGACCCGCTTCTGTGCGGGAGAGGACAGCTGGCTAGCTCGCAGCAACAACCTCAGTAAAAATTCTGGCAGTCCGGATACTAAGGACCACAATGGCAGGTCGCGTCGAAGCAAAAATAAACGCCGCGTTAACAGCGACGACAAGGAGGATACGGCAGTCAACGCCGGATTCCGAGGCTCTAAACCCGGTCAGCGGAAGAAGTCATTCAAAAGAACCACTCCGGGTCCGTCCAATTTGGACCGAATACTCGACCGCTCATGCCAGATAGATGGCACCCCCGAAAAGCCAGCTAATCACACCAACAGAGATTGTTGGGTATTCAAGCAGGCAGGCAAGTTAATTGCCGAAAACAATGACAAGGGGCTGCACAGCGACGACGAGGAAGAGACCCGGCCGCCGAACAGTAGAGGACAGAAGGGTTTTCCCCACAAGTGCGGACAGTGAACATGATATACGCAACCCACATACCTAAGAGGGAGCGGAAGCGTGCACTAAGGGACGTATATGCAATGGAGCCAGTCGCCCCGAAGTTCAATCCATGGTCGTCTTGCCCGATCACTTTCGATCGAAGAGACCATCCGACCAGCATCCGCCATGGTGGATTCGCCGCATTGGTTTTAGACCCAATCGTCGATGGATTTCACCTCACGAGAGTCCTGATGGATGGCGGCAGTAGCCTGAACCTGCTTTATCAGGATATAGTGCACAAGATGGGCATAGACCCCTCAAGGATTAAACCTACAAAGACGACCTTCAAAGGCGTAATACCAGGTGTTGAAGCCAATTGTACAGGCTCAGTCACACTGGAAGTGGTCTTCGGATCCCCGGACAATTTCCGGAGCGAGGAGTTAATCTTCGACATAGTCCCATTCCACAGCGGCTATCACGCCCTGCTCGGACGAACCGCGTTTGCAAAGTTCAACGCGGTGCCGCATTATGCATACCTCAAGCTCAAGATGCCAGCCCTCGTGGAGTCATCACGGTCAACGGAAATACGGAACGCCCTCCGAACGGAGGAACATACAATGCTCTCGCGTATCTGAGCAGCCTTCTAAGGCAATTTTCGTAACGGCCGGACACGGCCAAACGTGCCCGAAGCAACATCAAACAAGACAACCTGGCACGTTCCGAGCACGCGTAGCAATGCAGCCCCAACCACAGCTCTCGCATGATCGCAAGACCAACCCTCCGCGTACATCATTACGCTCTGGAGATACCATGGGCCGAGGGGGAGGGGCACGACCACAACAGACCCAGAGTGCGGCTCGACCACACCAGGGGCTCCCAAGTGTGTCACTCTTTTTTATTTTATTTTCCTTCTTTGTATACACAGGACTCCATTCACCAGAGGCCCTGTCCGGCGGCGAACCCGCCGAACTCACGATGCAACAGCCAGGAAGGGAAAAAGGCTGCGACGAACACTCAGGTGGTCTCCATTACGAGCTTTAAATTCGATTATATACACCAGTCCGCAGCCCACCCTGGAGGGGGACATGTTTATTTAGTCCAATCCCTTACTTACCGCACTATTTGTATCCTTCCGCACTCATAGCAGAATTTCTTGAATAAATAATGCAGCACTTTTTGCCTGTAATTGCATTACTTTACATACATGTTCACTAATGACATCTTGCACCCATATATTTTGGTACGGCCGAATACACCAGGGGCTCATGTTCCCCGCATTATGGTGTGATAAGTCCGAACACTTTCACAAGTGCGGCACCCCGAACTTATAGCATTATATGAATCGGCTCCGAATCATGTCTTGGGTCAATAGTTGGGTTTGCCCGGCTCCCACATTTTGGTGCCTTACGCTCGCTCACGGCTAAGGTGGCACTGGAGAACCATCGCGATTGCGCCCGGTTGAGCCGAGCGAGCGCAAAGGAGAAAGCTAAACTGACCGGCATGATAAGGCGTGAGACCGGTCGCTGTTCGAGAGGTCTTTTCGGTCCCTAAAGACTTATGCCGCTCGAGCGAAGCACCGGATAATGTCCGATTTAAGGCGTGGATAGCGCCCCAAATTTGGTCTTCCGAATACTAGGGGCTTCGCCGAAATTTAAAATTATAGAATTCTATGGCTAAGTGAGAGTGTTCAAGCATTATAAGTCTGGTTGCCTTGTTCGTTGTGTTGAGCGCCTCCCTAGATGGACCCAAAAATGGGAACAAGAGTGCTCAAGTTTATCCCGAACACCCCAGCACTTGTGGCTCGGGGGCTGAAGCCGACGACTTGCCATCTCTCGGATTTTATAAACGGCCGCACATAAGGTAATATTTTAAATCAAACAAGTGTTGCTTCCCGCATATGAACAAAGTTTTCATCGCACAGGATAATACATAGCGAGTCTACTCAATAATTACAGCTCTGGGGCACTCATCCGCAATCTTGTGGGCACCCTTCAGGACAGTTTTATAGTACATCTCGGGCGTCCGATACTCCTTGCCCGCTGGCGGCGCGTCGGTGATAAGCTTCTCCGCATCCAGCCTGCCCTAGTGCACCTTTGCGCGGGCAAGGGCCCGACGAGCACCCTCAATACAAAGTGAGCGCTTGATGACCTCCACCTGTGGGCACGATCCACCAGCCGCGACGAGGTCAAGTAGCTCCTGTGCATAGCCTGTCCTGTGCCACAACCGGACTATAAGGCCCTTCATGGCCTCCTCGGCTACCTTAGGAGCTCGACCAGCTGCTTCACTGGTCGCTAGGGGCACCGGATGGCCGGCCTCAAAGATATCGAGACAAGAAGACCTTCTCCATTGAGCTCCCCTCCTCGCCACGATAGAATGCGGCGGCATCGGACACACTGCGAGGCAGATCTGCAAACGCCCCTGGAGAGCTCCGAATCCGGGTAAGTGTCAGGTAGTTTACATTAACATGCTTGCTTTGCATGAAAAATGCCTTACCCGCTGCTATTTTCTTCATATCCTCAACCTCCTGAAGGGCCTTACGGGCCTCGGCCTTTGTGGACTTGGCACTTTTGAGAGCCGAGGCAGGCTCGGACTCTCGAGTCTTTGAGTCGCGCTCCAAACTCTCATGCTTCTCCATGAGAGCCTGGAGCTCTTGCCGCACCTCCGCCACCCGCGCCTCCTGCTCCTCTCGCTCTGCCCGTTCCGCGGCCGCGTTGCGTTCGGCCGCGGACACAGCCTCCCTCAGGGTTGCCACCTTGTTCGTGGCCCCTGCAGTACCCATGTTATCCTTGTTATTCTCTTATTGCAACCTAAATCCTTTTCTGTAAGGTAACTTTTCAAAGTGGTGTTACTCACCTTCTTTGTCCTCGAGCTGCTTCTTGGCATGGCCGAGCTCTTGCTCGGACCGCTCGAGATCCTGCTTTAATGCACCGACCTCCACAGTCAGTGCGCCAGAGGTCAGCAGCGCAGCCTGCAAACCCATATTGACACAATTTATTAGCAACCTCACAGATATCTTTTAGATCCTCATCCGCTTTTCTTTCCAACACCAAACTAAGCATCGTGGGCTACTGTCTATGCGGTATTACATTACATAATTTTAACTTCTTACCTCAAAGCCTGTTAGAAGGCTGCTGCAGCTTCGGTCACCGCTCTTGGCGAAGTTGAACCTTTTCAATCACCGCACTCATGATAGTGCGGTGTTCTTCCTCGATGGAAGCGCCTTTGAGCGCCTCCAGCAAAGTTGTCCGCGCCTCCGGTTGGGACGGAGGCGCCGGCTGCCACGGTCTTGCCCTTCTTGCAAAGGGGCCACTTGCCAGACTCCGGAACCACTGCGGGTTCCGGTGTGGAGTCTGGCGCAAAGTCCGGGAGGCTGCCTTGCGGCGCCTCCGGAGCCTCCTCCTGATGGGTCCCTTTCTGGGATCCCACCTCGGCGTCCTCATCGGCGCGAGGGGTGGAGGCAGTCGGGATGGAATCCACATTCGACGGAGCCAACGACCCGCTCGACGAAGCGGGGAGATCATCGTCGGCCGGACTACAGGCAGTATGCAGCATTAGAAGGACACTATGTGACATAAAAGAAATTGCAGATTATTCAGGGATCCAGATAATACGATCTCGCCGAGGCCTGGCCCTTGAAGGCCACTCTTCGCTGCCAACGTTGGTGTTGGCAGAGCTGTCCCGGGGAATAGTTCTCCCCCTCTTGGACCCTTCGGCCTCCCCTGTTGGGGAAGCCTTCCTTTCCTCTCTCCTCCTCCGGAGAGAGTCTTCTTCCTCCTCCTCATCCGCTGGGAGGAGTCCGCCGAGTCGCTTGAGACTGAAAACGGGAACTCTTTCGAGTACCCGTGGCCACCTTCTTGGCCTTCTTCTCCGGCGCCACATGCGGTGTCAGAACCAGCAGCCCCACTAGACGGGCATCCACTGGGTCTTCTGGCATGGGAGCCGGGCAGATGAGCTGCTCGGCCTTCTTCATCCACTCCTGTCAAAGGAAAAGGGAGATTGAAACCCGCTTAGGGTCGAACTATTAACAACAAGTGTCCCGTAAATGGGTAGAATCACTTACCTCGGCAGCTGGACGCTGCGAGTGAAATCCGCGATCTTCCGTCGGCGGATGCGGGGCTTCGGCGCCCTTAAACAAGACCCTCCAGCGCCAGACGTCAGGTCAAGAGCTCGCTCAACACCGGTGCTATTCGGATTGAACTCCCAGATTGAATGCCCGTTTGGCATGGGAGAATCCGGCGGACAAGCATGACTTGGACCACGTTAACCAGCCTGAGCTTCTTGTTCACCAGCTTCTGGATACAGGCTTGGAGTCCCGTCAGCTCCTTCGACTTACCCCATAGCAAGCCCTTATGTTTCCAGGAGGTGAGCTGCGTAGGGATGCCAGATCTGAACTCGGGGGCCGCCGCCCACTTAGGGTCGCGCGGCTCGGTGATGTAGAACCACCCCGATTGCCACCCCTTGACGGATTCCACGAAGGCCCCTTCGAACCAAAGGACGTTGGGCATCTTGCCCAACATGGCGCCTCCGCACTCCGCTTGAGTACCCTTCACTACCTTCGGCTTGACGTTGAAGGTCTTGAGCCACAAGCCGAAGTGGGGCTGGATGCAGAGGAAGGCCTCGCACACGATGATAAACGCCGAGATGTTGAGGATGAAGTTCGGCGCCAGATCATGGAAATCCAGGCCGTAGTAGAACATGAGCCCCCGGACAAAGGGGTGAAGTGGAAAGCCCATCCGTGGAGGAAGTGGGAAGGAAAACGACCCTCTCATGGGGCCTGGGGGTTGGGATGAGCTGCCCCTCGTCGGGCAGCCGGTGTGCGATGTCACCGGAGAGGTATCCGACGCTGCGCAGCTTTGTGATGTGCTCCTCCTTAACGGTGGAGACCAACCACTTGCCTCCCGCTCCGGACATGGTCGGAGAAGGTTGAGCTGAGATGCGCGGACTTGGGCGCTGGAGCTCGAGTGCGCGGAGATGGATAAGCAAAGGAGGAAGAAGGCGTAGATGAAAAGGTGAATCCTTATCCCTTATATATAGGCGGACGAAGACTATGTGTCCCCACTAGCCTGGTAAAACTCGCTTATCTCCCAAGCGCCACCATCAATGGCGCGGTTGGGTTACCCACGTCCGTATTGATGAGAATCCCGGAATATGGGGAACACGATCTCTGCTTCGACAAGACGTGCCAAGGAAACCACGTCGCCAAACGCGCTGAGGTGGTGTAATAAAAAACGATTCAAGTAAAGGCTTGGTAGTGGCGTGACGCCATGCCGCGAAATACGTCAGCAGATTGAACTTGTGTACATTTTATTCTCTCTACGGTGGAATGTGGAATTTATTTTGCAGAGCCAGACACTATCCTGGTGTTCACAATCTCCTATGGATTATTTGGAGGAGGAACCCGCCTTGCAATGCCGAACATTATGCGCGCCAGACTCATCGTCATTAAAGCCAGGTTCAGGGGCTACTGAGGGAGTCCTGGACTAGGGGGTGTCCGGACAGCCGGACTATCATCATCCGCCGTACTCCAAGACTACGAAGATACAAGATTGAAGACTCTGTCCCGTGTCCGGATGGGACTTTCCTTGGCGTGGAAGGCAAGCTTGGCAATACGGATATGTAGATCTCCTACCATTGTAACCGCCTCTGTGTAACCCTAGCCCTCTCCGGTGTGTATATAAACCGGAGGGCTTTAGTCCGTAGGACATAACCTCCATTACAACAATCATACCATAGGCTAGCTTCTAGGGTTTAGCCTCCTTGATCTTGTGGTAGATCCACTCTTGTAATACACATCATCAATATTAATCGAGCAGGACGTAGGGTTTTACCTCCATCAAGAGGGCCCGAACCTGGGTAAAACATCGTGTCCCTTGTCTCCTGTTACCATCCGCCTAGACGCACAGTTCGGGACCCCCTACCCGAGATCCGCCGGTTTTGACACCGACAGCCTTCTTCAGGTCCTCTTGCTCCGCTTGGCGTTCTCTTTCAAGAACCTCACAGCGGTCGGTAGCATCTTTCACCTTTATGGCCATTTCGGCCACCTCCTCCCTGCTTTGGCAGTGAGCAGCCTTTTCGGCTTTTAGCTCTTCGGCTGCCTTCGAGGCAACCACATCACTTTTTCTGGCTTGCTCCTTGGCTCGAGCAAGCTCTGCCCGAAGGTTTTCCATAGCAGCAGCGCCATCTGCATCAAGCATAGATGTTGTAAGGAATGGGCGTCAGCTCCCTTACCAGGTGACCGCGGAGAAACCACTCACCTTGTGACTCGTCAAGTCGCCTATTGACCAGCGCGATGTCCACATCCGCAACATCTAGTTGCCGCTTCAGTTCGGCAACTCTATCAGTCCGGCTGGCCACCGAACGATCCGCGCCCTGAATAGGAATGGTGCATATTAAAACTGAGATTATGATCATCGGCACGTTGTCACTTCTGACAACGTACCAAGTCTCAGGGGCTACTATCTATACAGGGCGCACTTTATGTGCAAAACTGTCAAAAGGCATGTCATTTTTACGTACCTCAAACCCCGCGAGTAAACTTCTGACGACATCATGCAACCTGCTCTCAGCGGATGAAATTCTTCCAATCACCGTACTCATTAATGTACGGTGATCTTCTGAGATAGACGCCCTCTCGAGCAGATCCTTGAGCTCCCCCGGTCGTACACCAGTTGGGGCCAAACTCTCCGGCCCTGCCGGATTCAGGGAGACCCTCCACGACGACACCTCAGGGTCGTCCGCTTGACGGTGCGACAGATGGAGGCGTCTCGCTCTCCATCATCTCCGGACGAAGGTCCCCCGAAGATGAGCTTAGCTGAGAAGGGCGGAGATCCGAACTACAAGGTAAAAACTTCGGTTATCCTCAGAAGCAAAAATAGGGATGTCCCTTATTACGAAACTCCCCTTTTTCTACTTACGGCTCGCTGGAGGGCTGATTCCTTTGGGGAGATAGTGCGGCCGGGGCTTCTCCTGGCGCAGGACCCTCTGGTGAAGATTTCTTCCCCCGCTTTGAGGCTTTAGCCTCCGGATCTTCGGAAGCGGTCCTCTTCTCCCCCTGGAAGGAGGGATTCTCGATCCCCCCTTCCTTGAAAGCCTCCTTAGTGGAGGCGGTAGTTTCTCTGCTTTCCCCTTCGCCCTCTTCTGAAGGCGCAACCTCCAACATCTTGACCAACACGGGATCCGGCGTGGTCTTAGGGAGGGGGGCCAGACACCGTATCAGTTTGGCTTGCGCTATCCACTCATGTCCAAGGGATAGCTGGTTAAAAGGCAAATCCATAATATAAATGGACGATATGTCTGGACACAGGGCTACTTACTTGAGTATCCGGGCGATTGCAGCTTAGGCCGGCGTCCTCAGTCAAGTCCGGACGCATCTCTCGTGATCCGAAGAACAGTTTGTACATCTCCACGGGTGTCGTACCCATGAAGTGTTGGAGAGCTCGTGGTCCCTTCGGATTGAATTCCCACAGGCGGAGAGGGTGACGTTTGCAGGGCAGAAGACACCGAATCAGCATAACCTGCGTCACCATGACCAGATTGATCCCCCTCTCTTGGAGGTCTCGAATTCGGCCCTGCAATAGGGGTATGTCCTTGGACGGCCCCCAGTCAAGCCCTTTGCTGACCCATGACGTCAGCTGTTGTGGAGGACCCGAGCGAAAGACGGGCGGCGGCCTCTGCCTGCTGCCCCTGGGAGCGGTAATATAGAACCACTCCTAATGCCACAAGCCGAGCTCCTCCTGAAAAGAGCCCTCGGGCCATGGAGCATCGGCCCTCTTGCTTATGACCGCCCCGCCGCACTCTGCCTGGCGCCCCTCAATCATCTTCGGCTCCACATTGAAGGTTTTGAGCCACAAACCGAAGTGGGGGGTAATGCGGAGGAAGGTATCGCAGACGACTATAAATGATGAGATATGGAGGATGGACTCCGGAGCCAAGTCATGGAATTCCAACCCATAGTAAAACATGAGCCCCCACACGAAGGGATCCGTCGGGAAGCCTAAACCCCGACGGAGGTGAGACACGAATACGACGCTCTCGCCTGGCTCGGGAGTAGGAATGACTTGCCCTTGGGCAGGCAACCTATGCGAAATCTTGTAGGTTAAGTACCTGGCTTCTCTCAGCTTTAGCACATCCTCTTCCATGATGGAGGAGGGCATCCACCGCCCTGTAGGTCGGAGCCGGACATTGTCGAAGGTCCGAATCGCTCGAATCTGGAGGCCTGAGTGTTGGAACTCGGGGCAGGGGCGGATGCGATTGAGGATTGAAGAAAAAGAACGAGCCTTGGTCTCATTATAAAGAGGAAGAATACCAAGAGCCGTCCCCGTGACCGTTTGGAACTCGCCTTCGATGGAGGGGGCGTGGCAACGGGCGCGGTTGGGTTACCCACGTCCGTATTGATGGGAATCCCGGAATAAGGGGAACACAATCTTTGCTTCGACAGGACGTGCCAAGGAAACTGCTTCGCTAAACGCGCTGAGGTGGTATAATAAAAACGATTTGAGTAAAGGCTTAGTAGTGGTGTGACGTCACGCCACAAAACACGTCAGCAGATTGAACTTGTGTAAATATTATTCTCTCTACGGTGGTATGTGGAATTTATTTTGCAGAGCCGGACACTATCCTGGTGTTCACAATCTTCTATGAATTATTCGGAGGAGGAACCCACCTTGCAATGCCGAAGACAATATGCGCGCCGGACTTGTCGTCATTGAAGCCTGGTTCAGGGGCTACTGAGGGAGTCCTGGACTAGGGGGTGTCCGGATAGCCGAACTATCATCATCGGCCGGACTCCAAGACTATGAAGATACAAGATTGAAGACTTCGTCCCGTGTCCGGATGGGACTTTCCTTGGCGTGGAAGGCAAGCTTGGCAATACAGATATGTAGATCTCCTACCATTGTAACCGTCTCTCTGTAACCCTAGCCCTCTCCGGTCTCTATATAAACCAGAGGGTTTTAGTCCGTAGAACAACAACCATAACAACAATCATACCATAGGCTAGCTTCTAGGGTTTAGCCTCCTTGATCTCGTGGTAGATCCACTCTTGTACTACCCATATCATCAATATCAATCAAGAAGGAGTAGGGTTTTACCTCCATCGAGAGGGCCCGAACCTGGGTAAAAACATCGTGTCCCTTGTCTCCTGTTACCATCCGCCTAGACGCACAGTTCGGGACCCCCTACCCGAGATCCGCCGGTTTTGACACCGACACATACCGGTAACGAGATTGAACTAGGTATTGAGATACCGACGATCGAATCTCGGGCAAGTAACATACCGATGACAAAAGGAACAACGTATGTTGTTCTGCGGTTTGACCGATAATGATCTTCACAGAGGGAGCCAATATGAGCATCCAGGTTCCGCTATTGGTTATTGACCGGAGACGTGTCTCGGTCATGTCTACATTGTTCTCTAACCCGTAGGGTCCGCACGCTTGAGGTTTTGATGACAGTTATATTATGAGTTTATGAGTTTTGATGTACCGAAGGAGTTCGGAGTCCCGGATGAGATCGGAGACATGACGAGGAGTCTCGAAATGGTCGAGACGTAAAGATCGATATATTGGACGACTATATTCGGAGTTTGGAAAGGTTCCGAGTGATTCGGGTATTTTTCGGAGTACCGAAGAGTTACGGGAATTCGTCGGGGAGTATATGGGCCTTATTGGGCCATACGGGAATAGAGGAGAGAGGCCAAAAGGAAGGAGGCATGCGCCCCCCCTTTGGTCCGAATTGGACAAGGGGCACAGCCCCCTTTTCCTTCTTCCTCTCCCCCTCTTTCCCCTTCTCCTACTCCAACAAGGAAGGAGGGAGTCCGACTCTCGGTGGGAGTAGGACTCCCCTTGGCGCGCCCCCTCCTAGGGCCGGCCTCCTCCCCCTTGCTCCTTTATATACGGGGGCAGGGGGGCACCCTATGACACACAAGTTGATCTTCGTGATTGTTCCTTAGCCGTGTGCGGTGCCCCCCTCCACCATATTCCACCTCGGTCATATCGTTGCGGTGTTTAGGTGAAGCCCTGCGTCGGTAGAGCATCATCATCGTCACCACGCCATCATGTCGACGGAACTCATCCTCAAACCTTGCCGGATCGGAGTCCGGGATCGCATCGAGCTGAACGTGCTGAACTCGAGGCGTTCGGTACTTGGATCGGTCGGATCGTGAAGACGCATCGACTACATCAACCGCGTTGTCATAACGCTTCGCTACGGTCACGAGGGTACATGGACAACACTCTCCCCTCTCGTTGCTATACATCACCATGATCTTGCGTGTGCATAGGAAATTTTTTGAAATTACTACGTTCCCCAACAATGATAATGTATATAGGCATCACGTCCAATACAAGTAGATCAAAACGATTCTGCATCTACTACTATTACTCCACTCATCGACCGCTATCCAGCATGCATCTAGAGTATTAAGTAAAAACAGAGTAACGCCGTAAGCAAGATGACATGATGTAGAGGGATAAATTCATGCAATATGAAAAAAAACCATCTTGTTATCCTCGATGGCAACAATACAATAAGTGCCTTGCAACTCTTTCTGTCAGTGAGTAAGGACACCGCAAGATTGAACCCAAAGCTAAGCACTTTTCCCATTGCAAGAACTACCAATCTAGTTGGCCAAACCAAAAAGATAATTCGAAGAGACTTGCAAAGATAAATCAATCATACATAAAAGAATCCATAGAACAATCAAATATTTTCCATAGATAATACTGGATCATAAACCCACAATTCATCGGTCTCAACAAACACACCGCAAAAAGAAGATTACATCGAATAGATATCCACGAGAGAGGGGGAGAACATTGTATTGAGATCCAAAAAGAGAGAAGAAGCCATCTAGCTACTAGCTATGGACCCAAGGTCTGAAGTAAACTACTCACACTTCATCGAGGGGCTATGGTGATGATGTAGAAGCCCTCCGTGGTGGATGCCCTCGGTGGAGCTCCGGAACAGGCCCCAAGATGGGATCTCGTGGGCATGAAGGTTGCGGCGGTGGAATTAGGTTTTGGCTCCTATTCGATCGCTCGGGATACGAGGTATATATAGGAGGAAGGAGTACGCCGGTGGAGCCCGAGGGGCCCACGAGGTAGGGCGCGCCTGGGGTGCCTCCACCTCGCCACCTCCTGCACTTTGCTTGAGTAGGGTCCAAGTCTCCTGGGTCATGTTCGGTTGGAAAATCATGATCCCGAAGGTTTCATTCCGTTTGGACTCCGTTTGATATTCTGTTTCTTTGAAATACTGAAACAGGAAAAAAAACAGCAATTTTGGGCTGGGCCTCCGGTTAATAGGTTAGTCCCAAAAGTAATATAAAAGTGGAAAATAAAGCCCAATATAGTCCAAAACAGTAGATAAAGTAGCATGGAGCAATCAAAAATTATAGATACGTTGGAGACCTATCAGCGGGTCTCCTCCTCTGACTTCAGTGAGTCCTCGTGGTCTCGAATATCAATAAGGTAGTACGACCATTGTTCAAATTCATGCTGACCACAAAGGGTCCTTCCCAAGGTGGGGATAGCTTGTGCATATCAGTTTGATCATGGATAAGCCGGAGCACCAAGTCACCTTCTTGAAAGGTTCTGGTCTTAACCCGACGGTTGTGATAATAGCGTAGGTCTTGTTGGTAAATCACTGAGCGAGCCGCCGCAAGGTCACGCTCCTCATCCAATAGGTCAAGTGCATCCTGACGTGCTTTTTCATTATCAGCTTCAACATAAGCCGCCACGCGGGGCGAGTCATGATGGATGTCACTAGGGAGAACCGCCTCTGCTCCGTAAACCAAAAAGAAAGGCGTGTAACTCGTAGATCTGTTGGGGGTAGTATTGATACTACATAGCACTCAAGGTAACTCCTCCACCGACAACTCAGCTTCCTCTGCAAAGGAACCATGAGCCGGGGCTTGATGCCTCTCAAAATTTCTTGATGGGCTCTTTCATCTTGACCATTGGATTGGGGGTGAGCTACTGACGATACGTCAAGTCGAATATGCTCACGTTAACAAAACTCTTTCATAGCACCTTTGGACAGATTAGTGCCATTATCAGTTATAATGTTGTGGGGAAAACCAACACGAAAAATCACCTTTTTGATGAATTGAACCGCTGTTGCCGCGTCACACTTACTGACCGGTTCTGCTTCGACCCACTTTGTGAATTTGTCAATCGCCACCAAAAGGTGGGTTTTTTATCCTTGGACCTTTTAAAAGGCCCAACCATATCAAGCCCCCAAACTGCAAACGGCCAAGTAATTGGAATCATCCTCAATTCTTGAGCCGGCACGTGAGCTCGCCGTGAAAATTTCTGACAACCATCACATTTACTGACCAAATCCTATGCATTAGCATGAGCCGTTAGCCAATAAAACCCATGATGAAAAGCTTTAGCCACAAGAGACTTCGAACCAGCATGATGACCACAATCTCCTTCATGAATCTCGTGAAGAATTTCACGGCCCTCTTCAGGAGAGATGCAACATTGAAATGCCCCAGTAATATTGCAATGATGCAGCTCTCCGTTAACAATTGTCATTGACTTAGACCACCGGGTTATCTGTCTGGCCAAAGTTTCATCCTCAGGTAACTCGCCCTGGGTCATATAAGCCAAATATGGAAATGTCCAATCAGGAATAGCATGAAGAGCCACTACCAATTGTGCTTCCGGGTCAGGAATAGCCAGATCTTCCTCTGTAGGCAATTTGACAGAAGGATTATGCAGAATATCCAAGAAAGTGTTAGGTGGCACGGGCTTACACTGGGACCCTAACCGGCTTTAGGCATCAGCCGCCTCATTTTTCCTGCGATCAATGTGTTCCACTTGATAACCCTTGAAGTGCCCAGCAATAGCTTCAACCTAGCGGCGTTAAGCCGCCATGAGTGGATCCTTAGAATCCCATTTGCATGAAACTTGCTGAGCTACCAAGTCTGAGTCGCTGAAACATCTGACCCGCTTAAACTCATCTCCTTAGCCATCCGAAGACCATGGAGCAGGGCTTCATACTCAGCTGCATTGTTAGTACAGGGAAACATCAACCTTAAAACATAACAAAACTTGTCACCTCGAGGGGAAGCTAAGACCACTCCAGCCCCCGAGCCCTCCAATTGCCTAGACCCATCAAAGTGAATAGTCCAATATGTGTTATCTGGCTTCTCTTCAGGCATCTGTAGCTCTGTCCAGTCATTGATGAAATCCACAAGTGCTTGAGACTTGATGACCGTGCGAGGCATATACTTCAAACCATGAGGTCCAAGCTCAATGGCCCACTTGGCTACCCAACCTATGGCTTCTCTGTTTTGAATAATATCCCCTAAGGGAGCAGAACTAACCACGGTGATGGGATGACCCAAAAAATATTGCTTAAGCTTCCGACTGGCCATGAACACCCCATAGACGAGCTTCTGCCAGTGCGGATACCTCTACTTAGACTCAAATAAGCACTTCACTGATATAGTAAACCGGCCGTTGAACCGGATATTCCTTGCATGCTTCCTTCCGTTCCACCACAATAGCTACACTGACAGCCCGAGTGTTAGCAGCCACATATAATAACAACGGCTCAATATAAATAGGAGCAACAAGGACTGGCGGCTCAGCTAGCTGTTTCTTCAAAGCTTCAAACGCGTCATTAGCAGCATCACTCCAGATAAAGTGATATGTTTTCTTCATCATCTGGTACAGTGGTATAGCCTTCTCACCCAACCGTCTTATGAACCAGCTTAAGGCAGCAATACGACCCGCTAGATGCTGAACATCATTGATACACGCCGGCTTTGCCAAGGAGGTAATGGACTTGATCTTCTCCGGGTTAGCTTCAATACCTCTGTTAGAAACCAGAAAACCCAAGAGCTTGCCTGCTGGCACACCAAAAATGCACTTGGTCGGGTTAAGCATCATCTTGTAGACCCAGAGATTCTTGAAGGTCTCCTTCAAATCATCTATCAAAGTTTCCTTCTCTCTGGATTTCACCACAATATCATCCTCATAAGCATGAACATTGCGCCAATCTGAATGTGAAGGGAATTCTGCACACATCGCTGGTAAGTCGCCTTGGCACTCTTGAGCCCAAAAGGCATAGACACATAGCAGAAGGCTCCAAAGGGAGTGATAAAAGTTGTCTTCTCCTGGTCTTTAACTGCCATCTTGATCCGATGATAACCAGAATAAGCATCCAAAAAACTCAAACGCTCACGACCCGCCATAGCATCAATGATTTGATCAATATGAGGGAGAGCGAAAGGATCAGCCGGACAGGCTTTGTTTAAGTCCGTGTAGTCCACGCACATACGCCAAGTGCCATTCTTCTTAAGTACCAGCACCGGATTATCCAACCACTTAGGATGAAAGACTTCAATAATGAACCCAGCCGCCAAGAGCCGGGCCACTTCTTCACCGATGGCCTTACGCCTCTCTTCGTTGAAGCGACGAAGGAATTGCTTGACCGACTTACTTTGGATCAATATTGAGAGTGTGCTCAGTGAGTTCCCTCGGTACACCTGGCATATTAGAAGGTTTCCATGCAAATATGTCCCGGTTCTCACGGATGAACTCGATGAGCGCGCTTTCCTATTTTGGATCCAGGTTAGCACTGATACTGAACTTCCTGGATGAATCGCCAGGCACAAAGTCAACTAGCTTAGTGTCATCGGCCGATTTAAACTTTAATACCGGATCATGCTCTGTAGTTGGATTTTTCAAAGATGTCATATCCGCCGGATCAACATTGTCTTTGTAGAACTTCAATTCCTCTGTTGCACAGACAGACTCAGCATAAGCAGCGTCACCTTCTTCACACTTCAAAGCTATTTTTCGGCTCCCATGCACTGTGATGGTCCCATTGTAACCCGGCATTTTGAGCTGCAGATAAACATAACAAGGCCGTGCCATGAACTTAGCATAAGCCAGCCGTCCAAACAGAGCGTGATACGGGCTTTTTAATCTTGACCACTTCAAAGGTTAGTCTCTCAGCCCTGGAATCATGTTCATCCCCAAAGGCCACTTCCAGATCAATCTTGCCTACAGGATACGCTGACTAACCAGGCACTACCCCATGGAAAATAGTATTGTACGGCATAAGACTTTTGTCAGTCAACCCCATGCGACGGAAAGTATCATAGTAAAGGATATTAATGCTGCTACCCCCATCCATGAGTACCTTAGTGAATTTGTTACCACCAACTTGAGGCGCCACCACCAAAGCCAAGTGACCCGGATTATCAACCCCGGGTGGGTGATCTTCTCGACTCCACATGATGGGCTACCTAGAACATCGTAAGTAATGGGGGACTGCCAGCTCAATGGCGTTCACAGCCCTTTTATGGAGCTTCTGGTCCCATTTGCATAAACTTGTGGTGAAGACGTGGTAGTGGCCACTATTCAACTGCTTCGGATGACTTTGATATCCAAACTGCTGCTGCTGCTGAGCCCCTTGACCAGATTGTTGATTGTATCCACCCTGATTACCTTGATGGTTTTGGTGGCCCTGGAAACCAGAACTAGAACCGCCACCACCGTAACCCGGGCCATGAGAACCGCCACCACCGGAACTTGAGCCGCCGCCCGGCCCATGATTGTTTTGGAATAAATCAGAATTTTTGAATTCCTTCATAATTTGACAGTCTTTCCAAAGGTGACTGGATGGTCTTTTCCGTGTATCATGCTTTGGGAAGGGCTGATTCAGCATCTGCTCAAGATTGAGACCTGATCCGCCTGCCCGAGGAGGAGGCTTCCCCTTACGACGCTGACCATTATTCTGTGTATTGGTATTGGCCACAAAATCTGAATTACTATCGGCCTTGCGCTACCATCGCTCGACTCGCCGGGTTATGTCACGACCCTTCTTGTGTTACCACTCTTCTTTCCCTTTCCCGGCTTTCCATCATCAGACTCGGGGTCCTTGGTACTATCAGAGTCGGCATATTTAATTAGAGCCACCATCAGCTCCCCCATATCATTGCAGTGGCGCTTGAGCCGCCCTAGCTTCTGTTTAAGAGGCAAAAACGGCAATTCTTCTCTAACATTAGGACTGCTGAGCCGGCATTGATGTTATCCGATGAGTGTAGGATGGCCTTGACCCGACGCACCCAATGGGTGGTTGACTCGCCCTCTCACTACAAAAAAATACACTTCCGTGATGATACGTGTTTGTCACAGTAGGTCGCGTTTTTTGTCATGCATGTACATCCATGACGATTTTATGACAGAACCAAGATAGTCATACCTGTGATGTCGTAGAAGTGTTCCATGACATTACCAAAATTATGAGGTAAATACACTAGAAGTCTTAAAACTTGCACGCGACGGTCAGTTTGGTGCATAAACTTGCAAAATACGTCTTTCAGGTCATCTAACTTGTGCGGGCGTGCAAATACGGTCACATTTTCTGTACGTGGGTGTATTCGCTGCCTACGTGGCATGCTAACATGGCCAGGGCCTATGTTTTTTTCAGAAACACCCTAATTTTTTTAACTTTTTACAAAAGCAATCCAACAATAGATGCCCGCTGGGTCCCACCGTCAGTGTAAGTTGTAAATATATTGGGCCCATTGTGAGTGGCTAGTGCACGTGATGTTTTTTCAGAAACACGCTCGTTTTTTTACTTTGTACAAAAGCACTCCAACAATAGTTGTCCGTTGGGTCCTACGGCCAGTGTAAGTTAAAAATATATTGTGCTGGAAAAAATGGGACCAGCGAGTTCTAACCAACAACCTATTGGAATGGAGCTAGCGATCTATCCACTTCAACTGATCATACTTGGTATTTCATTTGGACTACTAACGTATATCACCTCTAAAATGAAAGTGCACATTCTAAATATATTTTCATTTCTCTAGATTTTCAAATTTAAAATTATTCGGCTTCAAACAAATTTTCTGATGATTTGTTCAAAACAAAATTACGTACATTCATTCTGCACTATATTTTCTTTTGTCTAGATTTTTTAATCTAAAATTATTTTAATTCAAACAAATTTATCTCGCAAAAATATGCATACATTCATTCGACCTCACGCTTTTTATCAGATTTTCCAATTTAAAATTATCGATTTGAACAAAATTTCCGCTGATTTGTTCGAAAAAATTTACGACATTCATTGTGAACTATATTTATTTTATATATATTATTCAAATAAAAAAAAATTAGTTGATTTGCCCCAAAAAATACATACATTCATTCTGACCCATATTTTCTTTTATCTAGATTTTCAAATTTAAAATTATTCGAATTCAAACAAAATTTTGTTGATTTGTCCCAAAAAAATATGTACCATCATTGGGCACTATATTTCCTTTTATCCTTATTTTCAAATTTTAAATTATTTGAATTCAAACAAAAATTAGATGATTTGTCCAAAAAAATGATGTACATTATTCTTCACATATAATTTCTTTCAGCTAGATTTTTTAATTCATAATAAATTATGTTTATTTGTCCGAAAGAAATTTAAGTATATTCATTATGAACTATATTTTATTTTATCTAGATTATTCGAATTCAATCAAAAAATTAGTTGTTTGTCCAAAAAATTAGGTACATTCATTTTGACCTATAGTTTCTTTTATCCAGATTTTCAAATTTAAAATTATTTGAGATAAAAAAATTACATTCATTCTGCACTATATTTTGTTTTATCTACATTTTAATTTAAAATTACTCGAATTCATACAAAAATTTAGTTGGTTTGTCCAAAAAAATACGGACACTCATTCTGCACTACATTTCCTATCTAGATTTTTAAATTTAAAATTGCTTGAATTCAAACAAAATCTAGTTGATTTGGCCGAAAAGTTTATCTAGAATATAATTAATTTTCTTAAATAGAAAAAAAATACATACGATAAAATGTGTTTATCTATTTAAATGTCATTGTGGCCGGATGGTTGGCGCTCGCACACGCAGCGAGCTTATGTGGTCATAGGTTAGAACCGTTGCTTTCCCCTTTTCTCGTTTGGTTTCTACTTTAACTCGTACGGTTTATCTTATATAAAGCTAATTGTGCTCTATAAACGTCAACAGTAAGGAGGTCAAGTGGCTATCTAAGCGAGGCAAATCATAGCAGTATGCAGTGTTTGAATCTCGCCGCTCTAGCATTTGTCATTTTATTTGAGGATTTTTCGCATAAATAGATAAAATGCAAGGGTGCTTTTTGAAAATAGCAAGGCATGCAGATTACCCATCGCCGAGCCATCGACAAGGGCCTCGCCACGCTGGCAAGCCATGAGTGCACATCATATGGTAGAAAGCACCGTGATATGATGTAAAGACAAGTTAGATGACCGTAAACATGTATTTTACAAGTTCATGCACCAAACCGACTGTCGCCCAAGTTCGTGGACTTGCGTGTATTTATTTCCAAAATTATCATCACGAAGTGTCCACTTCCATGACGATAAATCGCGTCACATAAGTGCTTTCGCCGTGGGTAACCGACACGCGGCATCCACCGTAATGTAATGCCGTTAAGCTTATTGGGCTGGGTTTTGATCCGATAACCCGCTAATGCCTCGACCAATGGGAAATTTCCACGGTAAAATTCTTATTGGCCGGACGAAACACGGTCGCCTTGTTAGTGGGTCGATAGGCGCCTATGATATGTCGACACGCGCCATGGCCCACCACCGCCCATTTAGCTTACAAAGTTCGCCCGCTTGACTTGGTCAAAAGTTAATAGGTCGCCCATCAAAGCTCGTTAACGGTCTCTTCAAGAATAGCCCATTTTACTACCCGTTAACTCACGGCCCGTTAGGGCCCTAAAGGAAATCGCCCAACAACGCCATGTGGGCCATTGAATATAACACCAGCCCATTTCACTTTCGGCCCTTGTATGGCCCACGACGTCTTTCAGCCCATATGAGGCCTTCTTATCTTTCGGCCCTTTACAGGCCCACGGTGACTCTAGCCCATAATGAACAGTAATTTTCTTTGTACCCGTTAATGGCCCGTGATTTACATTGGCCGTTTCCAGCCCGTGTTAGCTTTTGTCCTATTGACGGCCCATACGTTCTTGGGCTCCTTTTCGACCCTCGATTACTTCCGACCCGTTACTGGCCTATTCCCCTAATGGTCCAAATTCGTCCCATGGCAAGAGTCGGCCCGTTACTGGCATGTTCCCCATAAGGGCCAAATTCGGCCCATGGCAAGAGTTGGCCCGTTACTGGCCTGTTACCCAAATGGGCCAAATTCAGCCCATGGCAAGAGTCGGCCCGTTTCTGGCCTGTTAACCCATTGCGCCGTTTCCAGCCCATCCTATATTCTGGCCCATTAACGACCCGTTATGCCCGTGATGTAATTAAGCCTTTGCAATCCCACGACCGTTAACGCCCGCTACGCGGCCGGGCCGATACCATTACGCCCGACACGCCCATGTAGACCCACTTATCCGACGGCCCGAGGCCCACCGACATAAAGCCCATTTATCGACGGCCCGAGGCCCACCGACATAAAGCCCATTTATCGATGGCCCGTAGGAGACCCATGGATCCCACGGCCCAGATATGGCCCATGGTAGTTGCGCCACTAGCAAACCAGGGAAAAGAAGACTAGGAAATAAATAAGGTCAAACTAACGCTAGGCTATTAAGGCGACAGACAG
The DNA here is from genome assembly GCA_021437245.1 of Aegilops speltoides. Taxonomy (NCBI): domain Eukaryota; kingdom Viridiplantae; phylum Streptophyta; class Magnoliopsida; order Poales; family Poaceae; genus Aegilops; species Aegilops speltoides. The sequence goes on along the minus strand of CM038145.1, from coordinate 276,586,140 downwards.
ATTACATCCACTGCATCAAAGATCGCCGCCAAGGCAAATATAGGGAACACCCTACACTATACAAAAATGGCTTGTTGTTTTCTTCACCGGTGGGTGCACGCTGAGAATAAATTTTGTATCACACCAAAACAAATTACAACTATATAACAAAAGGAAGGTTGGCATAAAACTTAATAGCCTAGCGATAAATGCACCACCGAAGTTCGAAGCTCACCATTTGACCGACCGTTACGCTTTCATGTCAGTATTGTCCGATGGAGCACCATAACCTCGCCTTCATTTCCCTAGGCTCTCGAACAACATAGAAAATGTCCGATAGTCCGGTTTCAAAACCATGCATATCTTGACGACATTGAGCAATGTTTCTCCTTGTTTCACAAAGGGCCTCTGTTAGGGAATGGACTTGTGTCTGGAGCGCAGATACAACATTGCGTTGAGCTTGCATATCTTGATCATGAGGCAGTTTGGACGATATTGCCTTAACAACCAACCCAGTATTACGCAGGAACGTGCTTCTTGCACTGTTAGTGGACAGGTACTGACCCACTGCAGCAATAGCTGACATTGCGGTTATAGTTGCCTCGCCACCTTCAGAAGGTGGCGGTTCCACCATTTTTTCCAGAGCTCGCTGAAAAGTTGAGGTTTTACATTAGTAGTACTAGAACAGAAGATATCAAGGAGGCAGCAAAACCAAACAAAATAGCTTTGGTCTATATACAGAACTTATTCTGGTGAACCCATGTAAAATATTAGTTGTATTTTATTGCAAAGTACATAATAAAACCAGGTTCCAAACATATGACCATGTACCATCGCTAATGTATTGTCTATTTCTTCGCATTGTATTGAGGGCTAAGGATAAAATGACGAACTTTATAATACGGTAAGCATAGTATGACATCATTCATATCACAAAACAACTGAGAAGAGACAAACAGGCAATTGTAATGTTGTGTGGGAAAGTCCAGCATGGAACTAGATTATGGGTCAAGATCAAAGGAACATCACTCCTCTCTTTTAAACCTTGTAAGGTGCAATGATACGCTAAGACAATTGTGTATAAAATTGAAAAGAGTAATAGACATTGGCTGCAAACCATGCAGTTCAAGGCACAAGTGAGAGTAAGTAGTAGTTAAAAGGCATGAGGATTAAGGACTTACAACAGCGGCTTTGACTGGTCTAGTCATGCCCTTCTTCTTGCTGGTGTGACAGTCCTTGAAGATTTCCACAAGATTTGGTTGTGTACTTTTGGTCCTTGCGGGCTTTCCTCTGCATTTCGAACAAGTCAATATAGATCTGATAATATGGTACAACAAAAAGAGTGAAACAGCAGCTAATTACAAGAGCCTCGCAGTGTGCAATATAGCTATGAGATCCTGTCGTCTGTTCGAATTTCACTTTCGTACGGTTGGCCTTGTTCTTTGAACAGTTCACCTACAAGAAGATAGATTTGTGTGGCACATGCGTAAATAGGACTTCAACATGTGATCTGACCACAAATATATAATGTACCTGATACTTCGGATCAGACCAGTGTTTAACAAGGCCCCTCTAGTCTTCATCCGATATATTTTCCACTGGAGATGTTTGGGAAAGTTCTTTGTTAGCCTTGCCTTCAAACTGAGTTTTCCTCGAGTTATACCGATACTGTCGTAGAGCAGACTTGAAAACATGGGTGCAAGCTTGTCTGGTTGCATCATCTTGGCTATCCAACTTGAACCTCATCTGTTGAAAATTATGGGAGTCTCATTATTAGCAACCTAGAAAGTATGGGACAGAACAAGACGATATCACTAGTTTCCATACATAACCATACTTATAGATAAATGGTCGAGGAAGGTGTTGAACTAGGTTTCGTCTTTGTCATTCCTGTACTGAATCTATGTTGGGAGGATATATACATGACACCTAACGGCAACCGCTCCCTCTGATACTAACTTGGCTGACTCTGTAGCATCACGTGGCCTTTTTAAACCTACCTCAAAACGGATCTCCATTCTTCCTCCTCTAGATTTAGTTAACCTATCGAGCATTATCCCTGATGTTTGTTTCCTCTTGCGCCTAGGTGCTAGTCCAACAACGAACATAGGAAGTGTTAGTGTACATCAAACTGTGAGACTACATATAAAGAAGCATGCAATCAGAATTTGACGCCAAAGAATCGCCTTCTTGCTATTGAAGCTCACAAGGTTCATCTGATTTTGCCAACTCGTCTTGTGTCAAGAGTTCTTGGGAAGTAGTGTCAGGTGGCAAGGGAGCTTGGGAACGTGCTGCTAGCTCAGTTGACGCACGAGTAAGTCGCGCAGCAGGTAGTACTGTGGTAGGTGTTGCAAGAAATAGGGCTGTCTCTGCTTGTTTGGTGGCAGCTATTTGTTTCTGTTTGGCTTTTTTTGCAGCTTGTGTAGCGTGGGATGCCGTGTTTGTAGAATTTTCTGTCGGACATTGACCTTCTATTGCACCATCAGTACCAGCAGAATCTGCAGGATTCATCCGCTTCTCATTCCCTACCATCCTGTGTTTCTTCCTCTTTCTCTGTGCCATGTTAAGTCAAGCCGACAAGAAAAAGAATAACAATTTAGTTCTTCGTAACAAATTGATGCTTGATGCGCATTTAACCGAACTTTGATGTTAGACAACCACATGATAGGAGGATGTAATATGTATGAAAACAGGACGGAAGAGATAACCGTAACTATGATGTAAACTAAGAAAAGACATTTCACCAAATTAGAAGCAATGTAATGGAAGGTAGACACCATATGAAAGATGCTACCAATATCGCTTCGCCAAGTTAATAAAGTGTCTCATCATAAATGGCATTTAAACAAATGTGAAGCAAGACAAGAAATAAATCATATGCAAGATGTAAACAACATCACACTACCATGTTAGAGGTCTCTCGTCATTAGTGCCATTGCATATTCACAGCATTGCATATTCATAGCTTATGATGTGTAAACTAAGGAGAAGGCATTTCAACAAATTAGAAGCAATGAAAGCTAGACACCATATGAAAGATGCAACGATTATCACTCTACCAAGTTAAAACTGTCTTGTCATAAGTGCCATTTCAACAAATTAGTAGTACAAGCTAGAAAAGAATGTGAGATGTAACCTATATCACACCAAGTCAAACGTGTCTTATGATAAGTGATTGTTGCAAGTTACACAACAAGAGTAATTTGATGTAAGAACATGGTGTGATAGACAGATATTGTATGTTCTAGAAACAGGAACATGTGTCTTATTCAAGTATAATGTGTAAAGTAAGCAGATGGAATTCAACAAAATTAGAAGCAATACAAGCTAGACATCACACATAACATGCAACCACATATAAAAGTGCCAAGTTAGAGGGAGCACTAGTGATGCTGCACTAGGGGAGACGTGCTCATCATAAACACAGCTTTGTTGAGTGTCTATGCATGTGTTGTCTTGGAAATCATCTTGGGGGTGTGGAGGAGTAGAAATGTAGAGGCCCTCCGCTCGAAGGAGCACCTTTATCCGCTGCCTTGCTAACTTCCTTCCGCTTTATTGATTTTGAATTGTCAAGTAAAACCGACAAGAAAAGGCAATAAATTCTCTCTTCAGAACTCATTCATGCATGATAACGACAATCACTACTTTGATGTAAGGCAAACACATGATACCGTGGATGGAATATGTACGAAAAAACAGACGGCATGGCATGTTCACAACTGCTTGTGTAAACTAAGTAGAAACCATTCCAGCAAATAAGAAGCAATGCAAGCTAGACACCACATGAAAGATGCAACCAATATGACTCGCCAAGTTAAAAGCGCCCCATCATAAATGGAATTTCAACAAATTAGAAGCAGCAAGATGCTATAAATCATATGAAAGATGCAACTAATATCGCACTGCATATACTAAAGGTGTCTCATCATATTGATTGATGCGGGATACAAAACAACAATAGTTTTATGTAAGGACATGATTAATAGACAGATGTGGAAGGCATGTCACATTAACAGGTATAATGTACTCCCTCCGTCCCATTAGTGCCAAAAAATGTCTTACATTATGGGACGGAGGGAGTATAAGCTAAGCAGAATAGCACATGCAGTTTAACCAGATTGGAAGAATTACAGTCTAGACACCATATGCAACATGCAACCACATATCATGCTGCCAAGTTAGAGCAAGCACTTGCGATGCTAGTGTAGGGGAAATGATGTAATCAACTATAGAGATGCGTTCACTATCTTCATCTAGCATTTCTGTTTCTTGAGAATCATGTCGGGAGGCTGACGCTGCATTCTTTAAATGAGGAGTAGTCCCCTTGCCTGCCTGCCTCGTCATAAGTGATTGATGAGGGATACACAAGAACATTAGTTTCATGTAAGAACATGGTTAATACACAGATGTACTAGTATGTACCAAAAACAGAAAGGCATGTCATATTCAAAGGTATAATGTGTAAGCTAAGCAGATGCAATTTAACCAAATTGGAAGCAATACAAGCTAGACATCCGGCTGGAGTGGTGAACATGATCATCTAGGACTTGAGAGCCTGGTGGGAGGCGGGCTGCTTCGCCACCATTGCGGCTTTTTAGTTTGCTTCCAGGTGATGCTTCTCTTTGCTGGGCTTATCACTGGCTCGGCCAGTGCCCTGACTAGCTATTTGTCTTCTGGTGCTCATGGGATGGTGGTTCATGTGAAAAATATCTTTCCTTATCTTAATAAAGACCGACTTCGGCCTTTCAAATACAAGCTAGACACCATATGGAACATGCAACCACATATGACACCGCGAAGTTAAAGCAAGCACCTGGGATGGTGGTTCATTCCGAGCGAGGTCATCAACTCCAGAGCAACGCTACCGCCTCCATCTGCCGACATCGCACCTTTATAGCGCCAGAACGTGTCGTGCCTAGCTACGAGAAAGTCGGCACAACTTGTCTCTTTTCTTTTTGCTTTCTTTTGGTGCATCAAATACCCTTGCATAAAAACACAATAGTGAGAGTATGGGTGAAGTGTGTGCGTAACTCGTAATCGTAAAAGTAGCAGATAGTGTGGCTAAAAACAAATGATCGGAGACATATGATAGCTCTACAACATTGCATGGCAAACAAAATTAGATTCTACTCCGTATGATTTTGTAATATATGAGCACAGGAAATGCAGGTACTCCTCCAGCACACCACCACATGTGGTCATATCTAAGATAACAGTCGACAAAAAATAAATATGTTAGTCGATTTTTTTAATGAACCGTCCGATCTATAAGGAACGGGCAGATGGCCTTCGTCTACCTCCCGCCAGTCATTGTTGACGATCTTTCTCGAACCGCCAGCGACCACTGGCCCAGACCCTTGCCTCCGCCGCCCCGCCCTCCCATCGACCTCACACCACCGCCGTGCTTGGCAGTGCCCCCAGGCCATCCCTTTAATCCCGGCTGACCTCCAGATCGGGCACCAGTAGCTCTAGGCCGCACACACCCCTAAGATAAACACCAAGGCGCTGCTTCCCCGGTGTAATAGTCGTACTAGAGCTTGTTACACCGGGGAATGCTTCCGTTAATTGGGAATCAACTGGCCAGAAATTGAAATTCAGGGGGGCGAAGGACCTCTAGCTAAGGTGAAATAGTATATGAGGAGAAACCTTGTGCATCACGAGTTACTAGGAACATCTAGTATCAAGAAGAAGCGGTCAACTAGTGTCTTCTGTGGGATGAATACCGTGCAAGCAGAGACATAAGATTTGCACGAAAAAGGGAAGAGGAGTGCCTTCTTCGGTTGCCGGTGTGGTCACCTCCACATGTCGCGCCAATCTTCTTCTTTTTACCGGGGAAACCGATGTTCTAGAGGGTGCAGGCTTGGACGAACCCATGGCCAAATTGTTGACTGTGTTGCCGTGGCCGTATGTCGGCGGATGTAGCGACCCGACCCAAATGGGTCAAGTCTCTGTGCTTACGTGTCATCCCTGGATTGGTATGCTGACACACACAGTACTCGAGGATTTATAACAGAGGTAAATCACATGTATAAAGTAACGTAAATACTATTACCTCAATCCAAAATAGCGGAAGTAACAAGGTTGTGGATTCCCATCAACACCAACGGCAAAGTTGAGTGTAGAAATCGTAACCCTAACGTATCACTTACTCGTCGTAAGATCCTGCAACATGAGACGTTGCAGCCACAGAGGGTCAGTACATTGAATGTACTCGCAAATTCACACCATAGAGCAAATGATGAACAATGGCTATCTCTACATGCATATTTGGCTGGTGGAAAAGCTCTATGGTTCCAGTTTTTGCGAAAAGCCAATTTTTTCCTACTACAAAGGAATAAATTTATTTAACTATCATGGTGGTTGTTAAACATTGAGAATGGTTGACAGCATTCTCAATCTCAATTAAAAGTACTCATTAAACCCAACAATATTTAATTAAAATAACATGATGAGATTCACATGATATCCAAGTAGTAGATACTCAAGATGTCCATAACCGGGGACACGGCTAATCATGATTAGTTTGTACACTCTGCAGAGGTTTGCGCACTTTTCCCCACATGACTCGATCTCCTCCGTTTGGTTTCTCGCACTACATGGTGTTTGAGAAACGGATGACCGAGACATAGTCTTTCAGAAGCGCTTGCACCTTACATAGAGGGAAGACCGTACCAACCTACATCCCCTACATCTGATAGTCTACCCTATAAGAGTTCGCACGACTTAGTCAACTATGCTAGAGCCCATAATAGCATGTGGCTGCACACAGAAGTTTCTAGTTTGAATAATCTCATGATCCCTTTGAGCCTGGGTGGCGGTCCGAAGAAATACAGGCAAGTCCTAGAAACCCAGGTGCCTAGACAGGCAAGTCCTGGAGTAACCAGGTGCCTCAATCCACCCAGATGTGTGTTTAAGTTGCCACCTTAAATAAACCATTAATTAACAATCTCACACCTGTCATGGAAATTCACTCACCCAATCCACGTCTACGAGCATAGCATGGCATAATAAGCAAACGTAGAAGTAACTCCCAAGGGTTTGAAAATAAAACACTTAATAGGTACTACCTCAACTACTTCCCATCCCACAATTTAATTAGATCCTAATCATGCAATGTTTGAGGATTGAAACTAATGCATAAAAACTGGGTAATAAGGAAGTATGATCAAAGTGTGAACTTGCCTGCAATGTTGATGAAGATGATTCGCACTCAAAACTCTTGATAGTTCTACTCGTCACACTCTGGTGAATCTATCGTGAGCAAGCAATAGTAACCACACATAAGCAATCACTCAAAAGATCGGAAAGAACGAAGAGAACAACTCGGAAAACATCAAAACCAAGCAAATAACTCTTGCAACATAAAACAATTCCTAACAGTACTAAAATTATGTGAATTTGGCCTTATCAGAAAGTTTAGGTCAAGAGCTTTGATTTTCAAAAAGAATCAACTCGAACAGAGTTATAGAACTCAAGTTATGATCAAACAAAGTTCAAATTCAAATCTGATCTACTTCAAATTTTAAATTTTCAAAAACATGTTTGAGTTGTTTTACTAGATAGAGGGGATCATAACGAAGAAGTGGGCATTGGTTTCGTTGAATTTGGATAAACGAGTATAAAGATGTGGTCGTTTGAAAATCAGGGGCTAATCTGTAAATAAAAATATTCACAAACGAGTCCCTGGCAGAAAAACTAATAAAAGAAAAAAAATCCTATCGAATCTAACGCTCGCCATGAGCCCTACAGAATGGAATCGTTCACATCGAATACTAACAGATTTAACGTCCACTAATTAATCTAACTAAAATATAAAACCGACTTATAATGTAAAAACCGGAGGAAAACTAAAGAAATAAACCGGACCGGGGGAGGTTTATACCGGTTCGGTAGATTAAACCAGCGGCGGCGGCGGTTAACTCCGGCGAGGGCGGTGCAAAACGGGAAAAGAGAAAGAGAGGCGGGCCATGACGATTTAGGAGGAGGAGAGCTGGCGTGGGGAAGGGGGGCGGGCGGCGTGGCTCGCCGGACCATGAGTCCAAAGTTGAGCACGGAGGAGGAAGGCGGCGCGACTTGGGCCGTCTGGTTGGCTTCGCCCTGTGGCCCGGGAACTCTTTTTTAAAGAAAACATTTTCTCAGTCAAAAATAACAAAACAAAATAAATAAAAATATTATATAGGCATATAATATATCAAAATTTTCAAAAAAAGATTTTCTACGACTTGAACATTTTTCTAAAGTCAAATAAAATACACACAAATTCAAATAAAGCAAAGAGTGCTTCTGCCCTAGTAAAATCCAATAAAAATCATTTTTAAAATACCAAAATTAATTCAAATTTTTTTATCCAATTTTCTGATGTAGGGAATCATGTTACCCTAATTTCTGTATATTTTATTTTTGGAGGAAAAATAATTTGAATAAAACTCAAATAACTCCAAATTGAAAATAAATTCAAAAGAACTTTGAATTTAATTCTTTTAAAACTCCCAACTCATATTTCATACAATTTGAAGAAGTCATTTTATCTTCGCTCGTGAAAATCATTGAGTCGCATGTAGTTTATGAATTGAAATATTTCCAAATGAAATTCAAATATTTTCAAATACCCTTTCATTTAATTAAATGGAAGAAGTCATATCATCTTTGCTCAAGGTTTTGTATTTGAAAACAATTTGAATCCATGAAGATCAGAAAAGAAAATGAAAGTTTGGGAAAGTCCTTTTATTCCCTCTCATTTAACTTTCAAAAAGTTTAGAATTTCAATCAATCAATCAAACAAACAATCAATCTATCTATTTAATATAACATTCCAAAATTTAGAATTTTGGGATGTTACAGCGGAGGGGAAGCTGATCCGAGGCGGCGAAGGACGGCGTAGTAGGAACAGCTCCGGTGTGGAGGGTGGCGAAGTTGGAGCGGCAGCGTTGAGGCGCAGGACGGCGTGGTTTAACTGGCTCGGGTACGGACGGCTCGGCCTCGGCTTCAACTACTAGCCGTGGAGGGCATTGCGGTTGAGGTTGCGATGGACGACGACGTCAGGGTATCGGCTCCGACGTGATGGAGGAGGGCGGCGGTTGATGGGTGGGATGGGGTGGCGGACGGAGGACGCCGGGTTTCATGGCTGGTGGAGAGGTAGTTTTGGCGCCCACGAGTACCTAATGGGGAATCGACGGTGGGGGAACCATGTTTCGGTCTGGGACGCGCTTGTTTTTGGCTTTTTTGAACAGAAGATGGGACGCGCTTGTTTGAAATTTGGGGAAAGTACAAACTTTGCCCCCATCTTAAATTTTGGACCTACTGCGGGTCGGAGGTAGGATGGTAATCCTAGGTGTCCCAAATAGTGGGCAGGAGTGATTTCGGCCGTGCGCATGTGTGCTTAGGCGGCCGTTGTGTATGAATGTTTTTCGAAGGCGGTTGCGTGGCGTCTAGATGAAGCTACAAACCTACCCCGGTTTAGACCTTTGGACGTCGGGCCGGTAGGTTTCACGGGTCGGAGTTATTAGAAAAGTAATTTCTTCTACTACCAAACATTGGTCTCACGCAGTTTCAAGTAGTAGAGGCTCTTTTGGCGCTTCGTTTGAAATTTTGAAACACAAGCATTCACGTTTAGAGTACTCTTGAACTATGAGGATTGACCTAAATAGACAACGTTATATTTGACCTTGTATGTTTGAAAACATCATTAAATTATCCGCTTATTTTTGAAATTTTGACACTTGAAAATCCTATAACTACGATTATTTTGGAATGGAGGAGCTAAATTTGAATCTATTTTGTACACGACTACATATGCTATTATGTACAAAATCAGAGCAAAGATTGGTGCCCCCATAATTTAGGTATGGTTTACAAATGCCATGATATCAAATTCAAATAATTGAATGGGCTTCATGTTGAATTCGATTTTTTAAAACCACCTTAAGTTGAATTCAAAGGTATGCTAGTTCATAGGTAGCTATTTATAATGTCCATTGTGTAACTTTCGTATGTATAATGTGCTTTACACACACACACACAACATGAACTATACTCACGTTTATATTCGATTGCTAAAGCGATGCATTGTCTGGAGTTCAAAATACTAACTATGTGGATAAATTGTGTCGAATAATAACATAGACATGCTCAAATTCGATAGAATCTAGATGTCTGATGGATCAATGACCGCTCCTTACGCGAATTGCAAATATCATGATCCCATCCTAATATTTGGATACAATTTATATCTTTAATCAATGTGTAGAGCAGTCTTTTACGTGTAGTTTCACTCTCCATCGATGGTCTCTCACACATGCTCACACACTCTCTCCCGAGGTGTCTTTCTCGCACACATGCTCTAGATATAACCCTCCCTCCCTCTCGTAACCATTTACAATTGTTTTCAGTAACCTTTATCACAAGCACTCTTCCTCTCGCAAACATACACATGCACAATCCTCATCGACCCTTTCTATATACATGGACCTGCCTACGTGTCTCATGTACGCACATTATCTTTAGGCCTGTCTCTCACGCATTGTCTCACACCTCTCTTCCTAATCGACGAGTATGATTCTCGGAGAGCATTCTGTAGGATGCCCCTTAAAGTTTGGATGAATAGTAATATCAGAGATAAAGAGGTTACCTTAGTCCGAGGACCTAGGGTTACAAATCCTAGCTGGCTTTGTCATTGGACACAGAGTCCTTCACAATTCTGCTATCTTTGTCTTGTATGACTAGTCATCCATGGGTCTTCCTAAATGTGTCATGGGCCGACCAATGTGGCGCAGGACGGAACCGAACGAAGGGCCTCACCTCGACCAACCGGACCTCACGCGGTGACACACCCTCTGCCCCCACGTCTCATTACCTTCTCACACCCACACATACCAACACAAACACCACACACACGTAAAATTTCTCCTGGTGCCTCTATTCCTCCCCTTGCATATACACACTCAAGGGAATGGAATCTCTTGTCGTGACGTCATATTCATCTCTCTCTCTCTCTCTAGACCACTCTCATTTCTCGTGCTATCTCTCCCATGCCCCCCCATCGGCCCCTCTATCCATGCCTCTCTCGACACGTAATACACACACATACCTCTCTCGCCCCGCCAAATGCATCAACTACACATTCACACATGTTACATCACGTACCCCATTGATCTAAAAAGCCCTCTCTTCACGTTTATTTCGCATACAACATTCCTTTTGAATAAAGTGTGGCCAAAAAATTATTTTAGAGTTTCTACATATATACAACATTACAAGTTATATGGAGGAGTACGAATGCTAATTTTCATTGCATGGTGCCCACAATGATATTTATTCCGCACTGTGAATTTGTATATTTTTATACTATATACAAAGTTAGTCATAATAAAGAGAAATAAAGAGCATCTCTCTCTCTATCGCATACCCCCCTGTACGCCCCTTTCATGTATGCACACAAAACTATCTCCAGGTCCTCTAAAAGTAAGCCCCCAGAAAATTCTTGAGTGTTTCATCTTTCTCTCACGATATATGCAATGACGATCATTGTATTTGAAGCGAAAGCACGATACATACATTGGACTTCATAATCCACTCATTATGGTCACCGTTTACGTTTAGTGGTTATTATACATCACGGGCTCACCGCATAACCGTGTATTTGCTCATGACATGACTAGTTGACAGCTTAAACGCTCCATGTGGCACCTCTAGTGTTGCATCACATTATCTCACTACCATCGTGCCCACCTGTCGACTTGTATCTACTCTACATCTACACTCTTATAAAATACATAAAATACACTCTTGTAAAAAACAGAGTTGGTGATGATGGTGTGCCTGCCATCCTGCAATACAGGCCGTCCGATTTATATCTGACAATTAGGAAAGAAACTATGGCAATTTTGCAAAAAGGTACCCACACACCTCTCCACATTTGCAAATAAGGCCTTCCCTCGTTCATCCTTTTCTCTCACAAGATAAACAAGTCATACAAATGCATCTTGATGTTACGTGCAACGCACAGGCATCTTACTAGTAAGAATGAAAACAAACGACAAAAAAATATTTTGACAGTGGTTCGAAGTCATGACCGCGGGCACAGTGGACAAGGTGGCCTTGTATTTGTATGCTGAGCCGTCTGTTTTAACACACAGGAGCTGGTGTGGTGATTATACACACACGCACGCATGCACACGAACTGCATCCACGCAACACTCACACAAACACATGCACCCACGCACCCACGCAACACTCGCACGTACCCACGCAGCCACGCACGCACGCAACACTCACACGCACACACACATGCATGCATGCACACACCAGTACACCACACGACCAACACACACTCTCACACTCAAGTGCTCAACCTACACGTGCATGCGCACACATCAGGCCCTGACAAACACATACACAACCAGGTGATTCCCATGCACGGGTTGGAGCCTTGTCGCGCCTGCATAAATTTGTGTTTATCTGACCTTTTCCCTATGCGAACTGACAGGTGGGACCCACAAGGAACATGTTCAATTTAACTAGTCAACATGGCGTCACGCAGACTATTTGGCCGGCCAACAGAGTGCAATCCGATGCTGAACTGTGAGCAAGTGACCGGATAATCACCGCAAAACGTATATAGTGACCGTAATCAGCTTATTCTGAAGTTCGGTGACCTTATTACGCTTTTCTCTCTGTAGGCCCTCCAAAACTACATCTCTACACGCTCGCATGTTACATCTAACAACTATGCAATACAAAGACTACTACTACACTCTAACACAATAAATCATATGTATTTTTAGTTTTACTAGATATCATATTGTTACTTATAATTATTCAGTTTGCATACATTAAAATTGCCTTTGAAATGTATGGCCAAGATTATCATCACAAGGAAAAATCCCGCCCTTTCCTGTTTAATCGGGTTTGTATCGATGGATCGTGCGAAACAGCAAAACTATAGTACTATACAGTACAAGAGATAGTTCACTGGGCCGTCGTGTCGTCTACTCCTCCGTCATAAGAGTGGAGCACTCGCTTTCATAAATCTTCTAGTCCCTTTCGCCGACATGTGGGACATCAAGCTACCGGGTCCACGTGCCATACCGGAATACAGTGCAGAGCAGCCGGGGTGAAGCACCCTAGTCATGGCGCCGGCGTAGTAATGAGCAATGAGGCGTCAAATCATAAAGCTGCACCTTTCCCGCAGTTAAGTTGGAGGGACAAAGTAATAATGCTAAAAAGAAGTTGAGGGACGAAGCAACCATCATTTCACTCTTCTTTGAATCCGCTTCTCCTCATCTTCTTCAAGTTAACCACGTGTTGCTTCGCCGTTGTTCGCCTCATGTGGGACGCGGATCGCTTGGTAAAGCATCGACACATGGGACCGCATGTTAGCAAACCGCCAGACAACGCCCTCTGAAAATAAGAAACCTCCCCGCCATCCGCGGCAAAATCACCTCCTTTTACTAATCTTGATTCTATAATTTTTAGATCAATATAATTGAGATTTGTATAGATAGCACACAGAGCAAAACCAAGTGGTACGGTTAAGGGCATCCACAATGTGTAGCCAAATGTGAAAATAGCTTTTGGCATCGTGGGAACCATTGTGGACGGTGTTGCCAAAGCCAAAAGATGGAACTGAAGCTCCTCGATTGATTGATTGAAGGAATAGAAAATGCAACGCTCTCCTCTTTCTCCCATGCTTGGACGCATGTCGACAAAGATAGAGCGTAGAGTCTACTCCCCGTCCCTTCTATCACAAATCACAAAGCAAGTGAGGCGTCAAATCACAAAGCACGGACGAAGCAACCATCATTTCACTCTTCGCTGACTCCGCTTCTCCATCGTCTTCTTCGAGAAACCATCTCACCGCACTAGTACTCCTAGTAGTAGTACTAGTAAAGGACTTCCTGGATGCAAAGAAGGCGGTTGTCTCGGCTTGCAGGCGGCACTTGCAAACGACTTACCGTGGTCTCCCTCAATGGTGTTCTCCGTCGATCGCACTTCGCCAAACCACAAAAAAAATATCGTCGACGTCCCCGCAATAGGGAAGGAAGTCAAATATAGTTACTACCTCCATTTTTTTTGTACACAAGGCCAGTATGTCAAAATTACAATTTGCAAAGGCCCACTAACACTAATCGAGGCAAAATTGATGGGGTTAGCAACCAAGGACATTAATATCCCCTGCATGCATGCGGAAGTGAGAAGGTTGGTTTGCATGGCGCTGCATTAATCAAGCAATGAGGAGTGAGATGGTTAGCTCTTTGGTCTTTTGAGAAAAAATACGCATTAATTGACACGTGAAACGAGGATTTGTATCGATTAAATCCCGCGAAGGAAAACCCCGCCTTTCTTTTTTAACACTAGTACTCCTAGTACATACATACTTATCCTGTTTGGGTCTAGGCATTCCATTGCCAAACTTCGCCACACATTTTTGCCAAGCTTGCCTAAAGTTTTCAAAATGAGAAGGAGGTACACTTGCACACGGCTGTCCGGTCGCACCACACCCTCACACGGTCGCTCATGCACGCCGCGGTCGCACCGCACCCTCACACAGTCGCTCATGCATGCCGCAAACCCAACCAAGGGAACGCACCCTCACTGACACGTGTTGTCGCATGTGAACAAACCAAACTCAGCCATCCTATCGCTGACACATAATTTTCGTTCATAGAGTATGTTTATCCAACCGCATGTTGGGGAGTATCCGACGCCCGCAAGCGGTGGTCTGTTGGGGAAGAAGAAGAGGTGAGGAAGAAGGAAAGAAGGTTTAGGAGACATAGGATATTCATCCAACCACCTGAAATGGTAGATTGACCCAAGTCAGGCGACTTGCATAACAAATATAGTATGTTTTTACAAAGCAAAAGATCCATAAAAACAACAACATAAAGAAAAACTATCACTACTCGCGGAAAGAGACGGCCTCGTCATCTTTGGCTGCCCGTGCGAACAAGCCGTCGCTACCGACGTGTGTCTCCGCACCGTGGTTGTCCTCGGCCTCCAGCTACTCGTTCAAGCGGAGTGTGCGGGCGCTCTGCACAAACGAGAGCACAGCCCGGTTCAAGTCGAGGACGTCTGGTTCCTCCTACAGGAGGGCCTCGATAGCAGCGGCATCCGCGCGCTCCGCGTCGAGTCGAGCCTCTGCCGCCTGGTTCAAGTCCAGGACGTCCGGTTCCGCCTGCAGGAGGGCGTCGATGAGAGCAGCATCCGTGCGCTCTGTGTCGAGTCGAGCCTCTGCCGCCCGGTTCATGTCCAGGACGTCCGGTTCCGCCAGCAGGAGGGCCTCGATGGCAGCGGCATCCGCGCGCTCCGCCTCAAGTTGAGCCTCCGCCGCCCGATTCACATCCATGACATCCGGTTCCGCCTGCAGGAGAGCCTCGATGGCAGCGGCATGCGCGGCGCTCACGCCGAAGTTGAGCCTCGCCCCGGTCCTCCTTTAGTATCGCCATGTTGAACCGCTGGTCCGCGCCGCACCATGGGGGACTCGGGACGCCGCACGAAGTCGACGCCCATCGCCTCATACCCATCGGGGGCCTTCTGCGCCGCGACCTCCGCAGTGAACATTGGATCGGCTTCCTCCTCCTCGTAGCTTGGCTCCAGAGAACTCGGGGATTGGCCCACCGCAAAACGAGCTTGGGAATAGAGGTCTGTGGCGCCGACTGCCGCCGCGATTTATGCGCGGTGCTCCGGCATCAGCATCTTGTAGTAAGTGATCTTGCGGCGCACCATGGCTTTCCGGCGAACTAGGGGACGCTTGATGCGGGCTAGGGGATCGAAAGGTGGGGGAATGGGCTGGAGATTTGGTGTGGTTTTAGGGTAGTGGTTGGCGTAGGCTGAGCAGCGAAGGTTCTGGTGTGAATAGTGGTTCCGATGACGACCGGTCAATCGGTTTTAATCAGACATCGTTTGTCGCGTTCGCGTTGCAGCCCGCACGCTGGACCTCCACATCGCCACCGAATGGAACGCCGCCTTGTGTTTTCGCCGCCAGGGACCGGTTGAGAGCAAACCGACGCCCCTCCCTCCCCCCGCGTCATTTATTATACCACCACTCCCTCCGTTTTATGCGGAGTAAATAAAAACAGAGGGAGTATACTACGGATGAGGATCCCCTGACATGGCCGAACCCATTGAGTAACTGACATGCGGGGCCTAGCAAGCATGGGGTCGGCCAGTAAGTGACTGAAAGGAAGGGTAAGGCAGGGATACCTATGTCAGAGGATCCACTTACACTATACTACTTGTAAGTGCATCTAGTGCCCCTTAGTGATTTTGGCGTATTGAAGACTTATAGGTTAAGGGACTGATGTGTTTGTGAGTGTACACAGGTCTATAAGTCTATGAGGAGTTTGATATTTACAGAGAAAGTCGATCCCTAAAAATGAAGTTCTTGAACTGAAGACATTGGATTTCTGAAGACTTTCTAAAGACTTTGAAAGTGAAGAAATTGGTGTAACCTTGAAGACTTGGTATCATTCGAGGAACATGAAGCGTGAAGACTTTTGTTTTTATAGTTTCATTTTCTCTTTATTGAGTCATAGGAAACACCATACTGTTAAAGGGGGTCGAGGAAATACTAAGGAAAAATTTCCATGTGATGCTCAACTCAAAATCCTACACCTACCAATCCCTTCGAGTGAAGCCATTGGAAATCTCATACAGATTCACCATATTCTTCAAAGGATGAGACGAAGTTCTTCTGGTCTCTGAGGAATTTCTTCTGACTTAGGAGTTAGGAATTCGCCAGTGTGAATTGCCTACACAGTGAGGAACATGATAGCCCTGAGGATTTTGATAGTCAAAATTTTGAATGTTGTTGTGCTATGCGCCAGCGGTTCCAAAATATCTACCCACCTAACGGTCATATCAGACAAGGGCATTTATGTCTTATCATGTCGGGCTGCTCCCTAGGCTATAAATAGCCACCCCCCACAACCACTAGCTGGTTGAATGCTCCGAGAGAAACTGACACTTGTCATTTGAAAGCATCCCATCCTCCGAGGACTTTGAGCGAAAATCATCAAGTGAGGAAAACCCAAACCCAACACCTACAAACCCAAAGTGATTGAGCATCACTAAAGAGATTGATCCTGCGTGGATCCGACGCTTGTTTTGTTTGAAGACTGTGCTTCTTGCAGATGGTTAGGCGTCAAGGTCTAGAGCATCCAAGAGGAGTTGTGGATCACCGAGTGACCGAGTTTGTGAAGGTTCTGAAGTCACCTAAAGACTTACCACGAGTGATTGGTTGAGGTCTGTGTGACCTTAGCTCAAGGAGAATACGGTGAGGACTGTGTGTCCGGGACTGCGTGTCCTCGAGTTTAAATACTCAGCCGCTCCAACCAGAAGTACAACTGAGACAACAGTTGGAACTGGTCTTCCAAATCATTGTCTTTGCCAAGCTAACTGGTTCTATTTCCTCAACTCTTTCATTTCCTCATGTCTGTTGGTGTGTGCATGTTCATATCTATTTGAATTCTTTGACTGAGACTTTCTCAATATCCTCAGTTCAATTTCTTCAGTCTGTCCGTCTTCTTTCTTATGTTATCCTGTGTTTACGCTTTCTGTACTCTGTGCTTGTCTTCATATCATCATGATGACTGTGCTTGTGTTCTGTTATGTTTACTTCTGAGTACTTATTCCGCTGCTAGTAGTTCTTCATTTAGGAATTTCCTCACCAGGAAATTCCTCAGTGAAGAATTCATAAAAATCGCCTATTCACCCCCTCTAGTCGATATAACACACTTTCAATTGGTATCAGAGCAAGGTACTCCCTTGTTCTATGTGATTTTGGTTTAACCACCTGGAGTTTTAGTTATGTCGACCGCAGGTATGATCAAGGTCTCTGCTGGGTGTCCTACCTTCGATGAAACGGACTACCCCTACTGGAAGAACAAGATACGAATGCATCTTGAGGCAATTGACAATGATCTCTGGTATGTTGTGGAAAATGGTGTTCCCTCAATCACACCTTCTCTGAATGCTACTGATGTGAAGAGATTCAAGCAACTCAATTCTCAAGCGAAGAATATCATATGTGGCCATCTGAGCAAAGGACAGTATCGAAGAGTGAGTGCTTTGGAAACTGCTAAGCTTATTTGGGATAGGCTGTCCAAAGTGAATGAAGGAGTCTTAACTCAATGTGACTCTCATGTTGATGTTCTTTGCAATCTCTTCAACCGCTTCAAAAGACTCGACAATGAAAATGTTCAGCAAACCTTCGATCGCCTCACTGACATCTCAAATGAGCTTCAAGTGCTTGGCGCCACTAATATCACCGAGCATGAGGTGGTGAAGAAATTGCTAAGATTGCTAGATTCGTCATTTGATACTCTGGCACTGATGATTCAAGAGCGTGATGACTACAAGCCACTTTATCCCGCTGATATCCTCGAGAGGCTAAATACTCATGAGTTCCAGCTTGCTGAGAAGAGAGATCTCTATGGTTCGAGCTATGGTAGATCATGTGCTTTGAAGGCCAAGGCAGTCTCTGAGTCTGAAGATGAAGACTCTGTTAGCAGCCTTGGTGACCTCAAGAATCGAGCGTAAACTTGCACCGCTTCGTGAAGAAATTTGAAGTTCTCTAGACGTGGTCGCTTTGGAAAACCCTCAAGGAGCAATGATTGCTCATCCAAAGGACTACAAGAAGAGGCTATGCCACAAATGCAAGAAACCTGGTCACTACATCCAAGATTGTCCTCATGGGATAAGGAATCAAAGAATAAGAAATACAAGGATTACGCCTCGATGATGCAAAGAATAAGAAGAAATCTTCAAAGTCTTCATCATCAAAATCCTCGAGGTCTTCATCTCGGAAGAAGAGCAGCTCCAAGAAGGCTCTGCATTCATTGGCAAGGAAATGGACTCGAGGCTAAATCGAGGAACATGAGGACGAGGAGGCATCCGAGGAGTCCGAGTCCGTGTGGCGAGCCTACCTCTCGCCATCGCATTAAATCGACAAGTCTATCTTCAACTCTGAAGAAAATGACTTCACTAACAAGGCTGATGAAGGCAATGATGACTACGCTCCCACCTATTTCTTCACGGCAAAGGGTGGCAAGGTAACTAAATACGCATCCTCCGACTCTAGTGAGGATGAATCTGATGAAAATCTCAAGCCCAGCTACTCTAAACTTGCTAAAATTGCTGTGAAACAACAAAAGGCCTTTGAAAAGGTTCAAAACACGCTAGACAAAAGTGATGATATCTTGGGTGAAGAAATGGATCGCACTAAAACCTTGAGTGAAAATCTTCGAGACTTGACCCGTGTTTGACAATCTTCAAGGTCATCATAACACTCTCTTATCTGATCACGAGAAGCTCTCTTATGAATTTCTTCAAAGAAATCAAGATCTTGAAATGCTAAGAGTGCATTATGAAGATCTTCAGAAGGAGCGCAATTCATTACTTGCTCGACAAATTAGCGCTACCCAGGAAGAATTTGTTCCTCCAAGTCTGAAGTGCATTGCACATGAAACTGTTAATTCTTCACCTAAATGTTCAAATGCTTTTAATGCTACAAATTCTTCATATGTCTCTGCTATTACTAATTCCTCATCTAAGGACAATGCAAGTATCACTGATGATGCAGGGCTGAAGGAATTACATGACAGGCATGTACAAAAGCCTCAAAGGGCATCAGACTCTTTGTGATGTGCTCAAAAAGCAGATCCTCAACAGAAACCCTAGGAAAGAGGGTATTGCCTTTGAGAGGAAACTCAATGCTGATGGAACATATTGAAGCCCGAGAAAGACCCCAAAACCTCATGGGTTTCTGCAAAGGGACCACCATTGATCCATCCAACTTACTGGCTATACATGTGAATCTCCTCATTCTTCTGATGAGTCATTTGACTCTAACTATAAACTGTTCAAAAATCAGAATGGTGAAGTATTTGCTAGATATGTTGGGACTAACTGCAGGAACGGTTCCCCTATGAAGAAAATCTGGGTTCCCAAAAGTTGCCTCGAAAGTCTTCAAGTGAATGTCCTCATGACACCACCTGTGAAGAATATGAACCCCAGATCAAATTCTTCATATGAACCAAATTCTTCATATGGATCCAAGTCCTCAAGTGGACCAAATTCCTCACATGGATCAAATTCCTCAAAAGGATCAAAGTCCTCATATGACCATCATCGTGCTAACCCTTCTGTTTCGCAGGGTAGAGCTAAGGGCTATGAGTATGTGCATTATTCTTCAAATCATTATGTTCATAAGTCCTTGAAGAATTTCTCTGCTTATTCATATGCTTCCCTAACTCCTCTTATGTGAAACGAAGTGGACTGGCGTCTATGCCACCTTTCTCATATGGTGCTCGCAGAGTGATGAATTCTTTGCCACCCCTTCAGATGTGGGTGGTGAAGAAAAAGAACTAATCTCTTATGCAAGGTCAGTCCCCCATCGTGCTTAAACGATCAAGAATTTGTTGGAGACTGAATAGTGCTCGATAGGGACTTGAGCTAATCATGATGAAATGAACTTTCATTTCACATGTCCTCACACTGTTTATCTGCTCTACTGCTTGATGAAATTGATCTGATGATATTGATGTCATATTCTTCACTGATGAAGTATATGAGTTCGTAAGCTGCACTAATTCACCTGCAGGATGATCAACCCAAAGCCAATGAGTGGGTCCTCGAAAGTGGATGTACAAATCACATGACTAGTGACAAGAATCTACTGATGGATGTTCCTTTATCACCGTCACATCTGAAGCATATCATCTTTGATGACAAAGGCAAAAGTCAGGTATTGGGTCTAGGTAAGGTTGCAATCTCTAAGGACATACACATGGACAAATTCATGCTTGTCGAGTCCTTAGGTTACAACCTCAAGTCTGTCTCAATGCTTTGTGATCTTGATATGGTTGTTGTCTTTGGCAAGTATCGTTGTGTTGTGATCATGGAAGCTGACAATTCCAAAGTCTTCGAAGGCTTTAGGAGAGGAGACTTGTACATTGTTGATTTCTCCACAGGACCACAACCGGATGTATGCTTACTTGCAAAAGCTTCAGAAGGCTGGCTATGGCATCGACGACTTGGTCATGCTGGCATGAGGAATCTGCACACGCTCGCGAAGAAGAAGTATGTCATTGGCATTGAGAATGTCAAATTCCTCAAGGATCACTTAGGCGGAGCCTGTGAAATTGGGAAGATGACAAAGGCCAAGCATCCAGCAAAGACTATCATGACTACCACTCGACCATTTGAATTGCTTCACATGGATCTCTTTAGTCCTAATCATTATTCTGCTGTTACAAATAATGCATCTCTATATGGCTTTGTTATTGTTGATGATTATTCTCGTTATACATGGGTACACATTGTCACTTACAAACATGAGGTGCAGGAAGTCTTCAAATGATTTTCCTTGAGGGCTTCAACCAACTTTGGTGTGGAGATCAAGCACATTAGGAGTGACAATGGAACTGAGTTCAAGAATTCTGGTCTTTATGACTATCTTGATAAACTTGGTATTACTCATGAGTTATCTGCTCCTTATACTCCTCAACAGAATGGCGTCGTGGAGCGCGAGAACAAAACTCTTGTTGAGATGGCTCGCACTATGCTTGATGAATACAAGACGCCTCATCGTTTCTGGAGTGAGGCAATTGATACTGCGTGCCACATCATCAACAAAGTATATCTTCACAAATTCTTCAAGAAGACTGCCTATGAACTCCTCACTGACAAGAAACCCAATGTGAGTTACTTCAAAGTCTTCGGTGCTAAATGTTGGATTAGAGATCCTCATCACAATTCTAAATTTGCACCTAAAGCACATGAGGGTTTCATGCTTGGTTACGGAAAGGACTCGCACACCTACAAAGTCTTCAACAACGTTCTTCACAAGGTTGTTGAAACTGTGGATGTGCGGTTCGATGATACTAATGGCTCGCAAAGAGAGCACCTACCTTCTGTGATAGATGAACCAGCACCTGAGGATTCTATCAAGTTCAAAGCCACTGAGGATGTCATTCCTACTGAAGAATTTGCTAAAGAATTCATTCCGTAACGTGATGAACGCCGAGTGGGCTTTTGAAGAAAATGGTGCTGAGGAAAATGCACCTGAAGAAAATGCAGATCAAATTCCTCGAAGACAACCCTCTCATCCTCGTATTGCAAACGAAGTGCAAATCAAGAAGATCATCGATGACATTGAAGCACCAGGTCCTCTCACATGCTCAAAAGCTTCACATTTATCTAACTTTTTTGGGCACTTTGCGTTTGTCTCTATCACAGAGCCCACTAAGGTAGATGAAGCATTTCTAGAGCCTGAGCGGATTCAAGCTATGCAAGAAGAATTAAATCAGTTCAAGCTCAAACGTCTGGGAACTGGTCAAATGTCCAGATCCTCGCAAGCACAACATTATTGGCACAAAGTGTATCTACCACAACAAGCAAGATGAAAATGGCCTTGTGGTGAGGAATAAGGCACGGCTTGTAGCGCAAGGCTACACACAGGTTGAAGGAATTGACTTTGATGAAACTTTTGCACCTGTTGCTAGACTTGAGGCTATTCGCATATTACTTGCTTACACTAACCATCATGATATTATCTTACAACAAATGGATGTGAAAAGTGCATTCCTCAATGGTAAGCTTGAGGAAGAAGTATATGTTGCTCAACCACCAGGTTTTGAAGATCCAAAGAATCCTGACAAAGTCTTCAAGCTCAACAAGGCCCTATATGGCCTCAAGCAAGCCCCTCGGGCGTGGTATGATACTTTGAAGGAATTCCTCATAAAGAAAGGCTTCAAACCCGGTTCGCTCGACCCAACTCTTTTCACCAAGTCTTATGATGATGAATTGTTTGTGTGCCGATATATGTTGATGATATCATTTTTGGTTGCACTGACCAACGATATAGTGATGAATTTGCCTATATGATGAGTGAAGAATATCAAATTTCTATGATGGGAGAATTGAAATTCTTTTTAGGTCTTCAAATTCGTCAACAGTGCAATGGGATATTCATATCTCAGCAGAAATACCTCAAGGATGTATTGAGGAAATTCGGCATGCAAGATTGCAAAGGGGTCAAAATTCCAATGCCCACAAATGGCCATCTATGCACTGATGAAAATGGTAAAGACTTCGATCAAAAGGTATACCGCTCCATGATTGGTTCTTTATTGTACCTATGTGCATCTAGGCCGGATATTATGCTTAGTGTTTGCATGTGTGCCCGATTTCAAGCTACACCGAAGGAATCACACCATAAGGCTGTGAAGCATATTCTTCAATACTTAGCTCACACACCAACACTTGGATTATGGTATCCCAAGGGCTCTTCTTTTGATCTCATTGGATATTCAGACTCTGACTATGCTGGTGATCACGTGGACCGCAAGTCAACATCTGGCACATGCCATTTCCTCGGACGATCTTTGGTCTATTGGTCCTCGAAGAAATAGAACTGTGTATCACTCTCCACTGCAGAAGCTGAGTACATTACAGCTGGATCGTGCTGTGCTCAACTACTATGGATGAAGCAAACACTCAAGGACTATGGCGTCAACGTGAAGAATGTGCCTCTCTACTGTGACAATGAGAGTACCATCAAGATTGCTCATAACCCAGTTCAGCACTCGAAGACCAAGCACATCCAAATTCGTCATCATTTTTTTCGTGATCATGTGTTGAAGGGTGACATCTCCATCGACCACGTCAGCACTGAAGATCAACTGGCCGATATCTTCACTAAGCCCTTGGATGAGAAGAGATTTAGCATGTTGCCGTGTGAGATAAATATCCTAGAATCTTCGAATGTTCTCTGAAATTGACACACATCCTAACACTTATGCTGACTTGATGACTTAGATGCGCAACACACGAAGTACCGTTTTTCTTCAATCAATAAAGACTAACCCTCTAAGTGTGAAGAAATCAATGAAGAAATTGATTCTCAGAGCCCTACGACAATTGTACGCGGTGTCTGAAATCAGCTTTCTTATACGGTGGGTTACGCCACCAACCTAAGTTGAAAATCTTCAATATGAGTTTTTCTTTGATTTTGAAATTCCTCACTTTTTCAAATTCTTCATCTTTGCATTGTCTTCACTCTTTCTGGTGTTGTTCTTCATTTGAATATATATAGATATATATATTATATATATATATATATATATATGAGTTTTATGTCCTCTACAGCATTAACTTATTGCTATTTCGTCAAGTTGATTTCTTCTGCTAAGTGAATGTGATCGGACCCTTCCCCCTCTATGCTAAACTCAACCCAGTCTATTCACAAATTCCTCATATGTGTTCTATTTGAAACTCGTTCAAAATCTTCACTGTGTCCTTGACAGCTGAAGAAATTGCTAACGACACTTTCAAACTTATCTGAATTTTTGGTTTTGCCGCTAAAACTGTTCCGCTTCTCACGACAAATACTTATCTATTCACCCACGATCCTACACGATCGCCACCTCTCATTACGTGGGTGACACATGTCAAGCGAATGAGAAGGAGCCAGGGGCATGTTCGTCCGATTTCCTCGGGTGAACAGTTTTTCACTCTCTCTATAAATACCCCTGTCTCTTCCTCACTTCACTTTCACCTCGCTCACGCTCTCTCTCCCGCTCGAGCTTCTCGAAACCCTAGCACCGCCGCTACTTCATCGTCGCCGGTGAGGAAGAGCTTCACTGCCTCGACCTCATCACCGTCGTACTCGTGCCGGTTGCGGATTTCTTCACTCCACCGCCCCAGAGTGCCTTTCCTCGCCGAGTTAGGGATCCGAATCGATTTAAATTCACATCTACACTTCCCAGTTAGTTGTGTACTTCACTTTGGGTAATTAAAAGCTACTTTTACTGCTCGCTTTGATTCTCAAGTTTTCTTGAAAATCTTCAAAGGTGTTTATTCTTCAAATCTTCACACATATGAACACCTCACATGTCATCTCCTCTTGATTCGTTTCTCTAACCAATGATTTTCTTCAAGATTCCTCAATTGTGTGGATTTTCAATCTATACAATTCTGGAACCTAAGACAAAGAACGCTTAGTGAAATTCCTCAAGACTCATCTGGTCAAATTCCTCAAAACCTATTCATTTTTGAAAAACCTTCTGAGAATGCATATGACCTCTCCAAATTCCTCGCAACTATACTCTGTTCACAGGTACAAATGTTTGCTGCTGAATCACTAGGTTCTCATCAACTTAACTCATTTGTAGTGTTCCTCAAAGAAACGTTGCACACCTCTTCAGAAACTTCAGTTGTTCATATTCCTCAGCTGAAGAAAATGGCTGACAAAAGGCCACAGAAGGGAGGAAAGAGGCCTGAGGTCAATATTGCGTTTGAAATCCCTGAGGACATTTATGCTGGGTACTGCACACCCCCTGAGGAAGATAGAAATCAGCGCAAAGTGCGCATTCAAAAGATAGAGAGGAGATGGGCACGGGAATGGAGGGAGTACAGGTACGTTACTCCCAAGTATATGAAGAAAGTCGCGCTCAATCCCCCATGCTCAAGACCTCCATTGGCACCAGGCCAAGTGGCAGATCCTACCAGCCTCAAGCGCGGTGAGGACTATGCTGATGAATGGGCAAAGCACCAGGCCAAATTGGCAAAGCAAGCAAAGGAAGTAGTGAAGAAATTCAACGCAGAATTTGCTGCTGTTGGTGCCTCTGCTAAGGCCTCTGCTAGTCAGCCAAAGAAGGCAATGCATAAGAAGCATGCGCATAAGTCCAGTGCTTCACCTTCAATGCCCTCATGGCCAAGCTCCTCTGCTATGCCATCAAGGCTAGATTCTTCAAGGCCCTCATGGCAAATTCCTCAGACTGCACCTTCAAAGTCCTCAGCTCCTCCGTCAAAGTCTTCAGCTGCTCCGACAAAATCCTCAGCACATGTGCATCTCGCCACGTGCCAAAGGACTCAAGGCTTCTCAATTGCCTCAGGAGCATCTGCAAGCTCCTCTGCTGCTCGAAATTCCTTAGCTGGTCCCTCACTACTGAAGAAAAAGGCCACTGATGGACGAGGTATTCGACCAAGTCCTCACAAGAAGCAGGTCGCCTTCCAAGTGCCCTCTGATGATGACGAGGGTGATGATGAAGAACTTGCCGAAATCATCAGAGACAGGCAAGCCAGGGCCGCTAGAGCCAAAGGCAGCAATGTGCCGCTGATGTTGGATCCAAAGTTGATCCTCGACTACATTGACCTATGGCACAAGGATCCTAACACGCCTTTGCCGGAGATGAACCTCACTCCTGGTCAAAGTCATGTTCTCACTACCTTCATTGAGGAATAAAAATGGAAATTTGAACAAGGCAGAAGTTTGAAGAAAGCGCAGTACAAGAAACAGTGCTACCTCAAGGACAATGTCCTCACTCTCACTCCTGATCAGCTGCTTGCCTTGCAAGTTGAAAGCAAACAACTGAGTGATGAATTTGATCGCTACCATGCTGATTGGAAGGGTGCCAAGGTGCGATTCGTCAATCTGATGAAGAAATTCACTTCAAGCACTGCTCCTCCTATGCACGTTGAAGTTACTTAGGCTGAAGCATCTGCTCAGCCTACTAAAGAACATGCCAGCACCACTGATGACAATCAGGCTGCTGAAGAAAATGAGAGTGCCAGGGCTGATGACTCCATTCTAGCCCCTGAAGATATTTCCAGGGCATCCACTAGTGGTGCGCGTGAAGAAAGTGAACAAGTCAGGGCAACTGCAACAGTTGTGCCTGAGGAAAATGAACCAAAGTCCTCTCCACCTCCTGCGCCTACATCAACTCCGATCCTTCCATCTGCATCAAATGCGAAGAAGACCAAGGCTGCAGAGTGTGCAGCTGTGAAGAAAAGGAATGCATCAAATTCATCAAATTCTTCAGCTCCGAAGAAGATGAAGACTCTGTCCAGTTCAATTGACAATCCAATTGATGCCATTCCAGCCTCATCAATGCCATCAAAGGACCTTGTTCCTTTTGGTGAAGATTATGTGATTCCCGATGAATCTGATGAAGAAACTCCTTCTGCTGCTTCGACAGAGCAGTTGGACGAAGAAATTGAAGTGGATCAAATCCCTTCAACCCCAGTCATTTCCTCACCTATGCCTCAGTTCACTGCTGAAGAGGCAGGTGTTAAAGAAATAGAAGAGGAGGATGTGGACATTGGCTGTACCACTCCTGTGCTCAATGATGAATTTTGGGACAGTCAACATCCCAACCCTTCAATGTTCACTCCCCTTCAAGCAATTCCTCAGTCCCCTGCTGCCACTGAAGTGCAAATGGGATCTGAAGAACCTCATGCAACCCCAAGTGTTCATGAAGAAATTCCAGCCACTAGTGCTGAACAAATTGTCAATGAAGAATTGACGACCTAGGCTGAAGCTACAGAAGAGCCTGAAATTCCTCAGCCTGAGGAACCCGAGATTGCGATTCCTGAGGTGGTGCTACAATTGACCGACACTCCTCAGCCCAAGCCAAAGGATCCTTTCTCCAAGAAGCAAAAATTCAAGGCTGATGATTTCTTTGGCGAGCACGTGTTCTTCACTGAATTCGACCCCTATGACAATGCTCGTCTTAGAAGGAAGCGTTTTTGGACTGCCAGCCAGGCCAACTTCTATTCCTCAGTGCTCTTCAACAAGGATAAAGTCTTCGACCACGAGCACATTCCTCGCGTGGACATGGAATCCATGCCTTGCTTCTCTCAAGTCCTCAGCATGATTCATGACGCAGGCTTGCTCAATTTCTGCTCTGACATAGTTGATTGGAATGAAGAGCTTATTCTTCAGTTCTACGCAACTCTGCATATCACAGGTGATGCCACTGACATCAACTCATGGGTGTTGGATTGGATGACTGAAAACACTCATTACAAGGCACCAGCCTCTGAATTGCTTTGTGCCTTGCCAATGAGTCCTTCACCTGACGGTGCTCGTTGTCTGTATGATGAACCTGAACTCACTGATCACTATATGCAAGTCTTGATGAAGTCATGAAGCGTGTCAAGCCCCAAGGACCAAATTCCTCGTGAAGGAATTGCTCTATGTGCCCAGAACCATCTACTGCATTCTGACGAAGACCATGAGTCCCATCAAAGGCCATGACTCATCCGATGAAGAAGTTATCGGAATGATCAAGAATATGCTTTTAAACATCATGCATGGAATCCCCATAAATTATCACGATTTCTTCATGAGGACTCTGGCGAATGTTGCACTTTCACCATTTGAGCTGAAGCCTTACGCGCTGTGGATCATTAGATTCATCAGAAAACAAGCTCTTCACTCAACTACAAGGCTAATTTTCAGAATCACCTCAGCTACTTGCCCCCTATTGAAGTCCTCAAGCGGACAATTTCCTCATCTGATGAGAAGGGCAAGTCACCAGCCATTATCGATGAAGGCATTCGTCCATTGGATGGTCAGTTCCGCAAAGCTGCATCATACTCCACCAATGATGACTCTACCACTCATGATACTGCTGCCAATGCTACCAAGTCAAGTCCTCAAGCTACTCATCCTCGTGTGATGACTGACCGTGAACTTCTTATAAGTCTTCACCAGAAGGTGGATCGCAACCACAAGTGGGTTAAGCGTCAGTTTGGCTCTATTCTTCACAACATGACTTCTACACATAATGCAGTGAAGAAAAACCACTACTACCTCCATGAAGTGTTTGATCGCACCTGGGCTATTCTATCACATCTATATGGTGAAGAAGATCTGAAGCAAATGGGCTTCAAGGAAGACTTTGACTAGTATGCACCTCCACCGAAGAAATACAAGAAGGTCAAGGTTCCTTCTTTGGTGGCTAGCTCATATTCTTCATCACGCGCCACGGACGAGCATGAAGACTTGGACGACACTGCAGCAGGCCCTACAACGACTCAAGACCTTGACAACGCTGGCGCTCCTCCATCATCATGATATTCTTCAGGGGCGTTAGTCCTCAGTTTTGACCCTTTTGGTCATTCGATGACAAAGGGGGGGAAATTTGAGTTAGTCTTCAAGCGGGTCTATCTTATATGCGCGTTTTTTGCTAAGTTACAACTCCCGTTCTTCTGATGAGTTTGCTAGATCGAGTTGTAATCTTAAACTCTATGGTGACCTGATACTTTTGTTGTGTTCTTCTGCATGCATATTCCTCATTAATGTTAATGCACGCATGCTGAATTACATCAGTCACCATATTTCATCATGCATTTCAAATTCTTATTATATGTCAAAATGCGTGTATGAATTACAAGATATAGGGGGAGATCTCCATGATTATACTCTTCAAGTGTGCATTGCTTCAAAAGCAAATTCCTCACTATGCACATCTTCAGGGGGAGTTCTTCTATATCTTGCAATAAAATTCCTCAACATCAGTATCTACACTTCATATATTTATCCCCGTTGAAAACTTAACCTATATTGTCATCAATCACCAAAAAGGGGGAAATTGTAAGTGCATCTAGTGCCCCTTAGTGATTTTGGTGTATTGAAGACTTATAGGTTAAGGGACTGATGCATTTGTGAGTGTACACAGGTCTATAAGTCTATGAGGAGTTTGATATTTATAGAGAAAGTCGACCCCTAAAAATGAAGTTCTTCAACTAAAGATTTTGGATTTCTGAAGACTTTCTGAAGACTTTGAAAGTGAAGAAATTGGTGTAATCTTGAAGACTTGGTATTCATTCGAGGAACATGGAGCGTGAAGACTTTTGTTTTTGTAGTTTCATTTTCCCTTTCTTGAGTCATAGGAAACACCGTACTATTAAAGAGGGTCGAGGAAATACTAAGGAAAATTTTCCATGTGATGCTCAACTCAAAATCCTACACCTACCAATCCCTTCGAGTGAAGACATTGGAAATCTCATCTGATTCAGTCATATTCTTGATGGATGAGACGAAGTTCTTCTGGTCTCTGAGGAATTTGTTCTGACTAAGGAGTTAGGAATTCGCCAATGTGAATTGCCTACACAGTGAGGAACATGATAGCCCTGAGGATTTTGATAGTCAAAATTCCGACAGTTGCTGTCCTATGCGCCAGCGGTTCGAAAATATCTACCCACCTAACGGTCATATCAGACAAGGGCATTTATGTCTTATCATGTTTGGCTGCTCCCTAGGCTATAAATAGCCGCCCCCACAACCACTAGCTGGTTGGCTGCTCCGAGAGAAACTGACACTTGTCATTTGAGAGCATCCCATCCTCCGAGGACTTTGAGCGAAAATCACAAGTGAGGAAAACCCAAACCCAACACCTACAAACCCAAACTGATTGAGCATCACTAAAGAGATTGATCCTGCGTGGATCTGACGCTTGTTTCCTTTGAAGACTATGCTTCTTCCAGACTGTTAGGCGTTAAGGTCTAGAGCATCCAAGAGGAGTTGTGGATCACCGAGTGACCGAGTTTGTGAAGGTTCGGAAGTCACCTGAAGACTTACCACGAGTGATTGGGCGAGGTCTGTGTGACCTTAGCTCAAGGAGAATACGGTGAGGACTGTGTGTCCGGGACTGGGTGTCCTCGAGTTTAAATACTCAGCCACTCCAACCAGAAGTACAACTGAGACAGCAGTTGGAACTAGTCTACCAAATCATTGTCTTCACCAAGCTAACTGGTTCTATTTCCTCAACTCTTTCATTTCCTCATGTCTGTTGTTGTATGCCTGTTCATATCTGTTTGAAGACTTTGACTGAAGACTTTCTCAATTTCCTCAGTTCAATTTCCTCAGTCTGTCCGTCTTCTTTCTTGTGTTATCCTGTGTTTACGCTTTCTGTACTCTGTGATTGTCTTCATCTCATCATGATGACTGTGCTTGTGTTCTGTTATGTTTACTTCTGAGTACTTATTCCGCTGCTAGTAGTTCTTCATTTAGGAATTTCCTCACCAGCAAATTCCTCAGTGAAGAATTCATAAAAACCGCCTATTCACCCCCCTCTAGTAGATATAACGCACTTTCACTACTTTGACCAAATGTTAGAGTAATAATATATGACATGCAACTTACACAAATGTTAGAGTAATAATATATGGCATGCAACTTACACAAAGCATACAGGGTCTAATGCGTTTTCGATGCTAACTTTGACCAAATTTTAGAGTAATAATATATGACATGCAACTTACACAAAACATACGGTCAATTTCGTATGTGAAAGGAGTTTCCAATGATATAATTTTCACATTATACATCTCATATACTCCCTCCGCCTAGGTGTGTAAGTCATCTTACGAAAACCAAATAATCCCAAAACACGTAGGCACGGTGCATTAACTTCTACCTCGTTTCTTGTTTCTTGACATATCAACCAATAAGAGATGAGGGTGTGCATGCTTTTAATGACCTGAGACTATCAAACATGATATGCAGTGGTTAGTTCATTGCATGCAATACTATTAATTAGCAAATAAACATTAATGTCTCTCGTTTTCCCCTCCTCCTTGGTCACTGTGCACAGCCTAAGATGAGTTACTCACCTAGACGGAGGGAGTACTATTAATATTGTCAATAGTCAAATTGGAAACCATCTCGAATACAAATCTAGGAGTACGTACGAATCTAACAATATTGATTGGCGTTGTTGAATGTTGATACCTTTTTGATCATAGTAGAGATACTTTGACTACACATAAAACTTATATGTAAAGTAGAAAGGATAGGAGGGAGTATATTGTACGTTCAAAAACGAAACGAACATTGAATACCCTTTATATATGATTTGCGGATGCTATGATCACCGGTTCAAAATTTTGAATCCGCCTTAGGTATCATGTGCCCCACTGTTCCCTCTCGATTTCATCTCGGGTCAGGAGATCTATTGAAAGAGGACTAGGGTGGGTACATGCGAATGATACTCGGCGGTATGTTCAAATGAGGCATGCGGGAGGATGGACTCGACTGGAGGGCGACATGATCGATGGAGAAGAGGGTTGGAGAGGAATGCGAAATAAGCAAACGCCACATGATTACACTTGAACGGCTCAAATAAACAATAAGTTGTCTTGCTTGGCCTACATACTGAAAGGCCTAATGCACAACGCGGAGCACTAACGCTCGAATATGGCCGGAAAACAGGAAACCGACATGTGGGGCACACCCGTCGACGACGTGAGTAAGCAGACTAGTCCAATGGAGGAGCTGGCCCACGACCTCCTCGCCACCGACAACCGTTCATGTGGGTCGTTGGGGCCAACAACGGGGCACAGCTCCAGCACCGCCTCTCGACACGGCGACCACGGTGAGCGACACGCTCATATCGTCGCTAGACACGGTCGGTTTCAGTGTGCCGAGGGTGGCGTTAGTGTTGTGCCACGACCAACGGTATGTTTGGTTTGTGCCCAAGGTTGCCCCATCAAAGCATTGGGTAGCCAAATTTTTGGTTGAGGTATTGGTTGCCCATGATTTGGCCTACATTGGCAAGAAAAATGAACTAGAGTTGGCTAGAGTTCATTGGCATGCCAAAGAAATGGCAACCATCCAAACAAAGACCAATCTTTGGGTCATGACCAAAATTTTGGTTGAGGTATTGGTTGCCCATGATTTGGCCGACATTGGCAAGAAAAATGAACTAGAGTTTGCTAGAGTTCATTGGCATGCCAAAGAAATGGCAACCATGCAAACAAAGACCAATCTTTGGCTCATGACCAAAATTTTGGTTGAGGTATTGGTTGCCCATGATTTGGCTGACATTGGCAAGAAAAATGAACTAGAGTTGGCTATAGTTCATTGGCATGCCAAAAAAATGTCAACCATCCAAACAAAGACCAATCTTTGGGTCATGACCAAAATTTTGGTAAGGTGCACTATGGCCACAATCCAAACACACCCCAACACCCGGCTTGTCGAGGATGCATGAGGTGCCGCGATGCGTCCGCGGAGTGGTGTAGCGCGGCCAACTGCATCCTCTGGACCTGAGACCATGCCGGGTCGTCTTGCTTTTTCAATGACACGCGGGGATCGCATTTGAGCAAAGGGCATCTCCAACGTTGCCACGACCGTAGCTGACTACCCTGGCACACCAAAGCCCTCGTCCCTCGCGCCTTCGCGCGGTGCGTTCCCAGCCGGCGCCAGCTGCCCACATTCATGCCGTCCGTTTGTATGTTGTCGTTAAGAGGCTCGGTGCCCAAGGAACCAACTCCGGCAACTTAATGACGCACCCGGACACTTGGCCTCACTGAAATGCGCTACTTAAAGCGGCAACGCCCAGCTAACCTCCACACCATAGTGCATTGTCCTCCTACCTGGCACCACATCCACCATGACCGCAAGTGTGAACGCTCTGCGGGAGAGCTTGTCTTCGGGGATGAAGCTCGAGGTCGTCGCCCTCGCTCAAGTCGCCTCTCGCGACGCAATAGCGGCATAGCCGGACGCGGACGTGACCGCACAAGCGGTGGCCACGCTGGCGGCCGACGATGGGAGCACCGTCAGCCACGCTCCCTACTTGCCGCCGTCCAACGTCCGGCAACGCCGAGGTCGGGGACTCCTCCGAGGATGAGTAGGGCATGGGAGGCGGCAGGGCATGGGAGGCGGCACGACATGGTGTGCCAACTGGCCGGTCCGTATCCCGTGTTCTACTCTTCCTCACCGGAGACCGCACCTTCACTTCACGGGTCTTGAACCCCGCCCCCGTACATAGAGATCGTAGATGGAGGACGTCGGTCGCCGCCGTAGAATAGGTTTAGGGTTGGGTTTATTTTATTTTTCTGTCCTATAAAAGTTCAAAATGTAATGAAAACCTGTCGTGTTTGCATTAATCTCGGCCGGTGTATATGAACTTTCACAATAACATACATATTGTAGGAGTACTAGCAAGATGCCCGTGCATTGCACGGAAGATCAAGATCTTGTGGGAGAAAAGGATGAACGAGGGAAAGCCTTATCTGCAAATGTGGAGAGGAGTGCGGGTAAATTGTCATAGTTTCCTTCCTATCCGTTAGATATAGATCGAACGTCCTATATTGCAGGATGACAGGCACACCATCATCACCAACTCTACTTTTTATTGAACCGAGACAAATCTAAAAAACCCAACTAAGCCAACCTCCCAGCATATCACACGGGAAAAGACCCGACCGTGCCGTTTTAGTCGGGATTATGGGATTACTAGTAGTAGTATCGATGGATCG
This sequence comes from Aegilops speltoides, assembly GCA_021437245.1. Lineage (NCBI taxonomy): Eukaryota > Viridiplantae > Streptophyta > Magnoliopsida > Poales > Poaceae > Aegilops > Aegilops speltoides. The sequence continues at coordinate 276,552,111 of CM038145.1, read as the reverse complement.
CGCGAAGCAACAATTTTTTTTTGAGGGGGCGAAGCACCTAGTTTAAAAGGAAAAAAGGCGGTACACTCACAGCACTCCTGTCACGGTCGCATTGCACCCCACACACGTTCGGTCCTGCATACGGCTCACGCAAACGGAACGCGCTTCGGCTTGCCTCTTCACTAACACGTGGGACTGCACTTGGAGAAACCGACCATGCGCCAACCCCCCCCCCCACCACCACGCAAAAATCCTCCCCCCCACACACACACACAAAAATTCCCCCAAACCGATTCAACCGCCCTTCGCCAAATATTCCCCAAACCCCCTCCCCGTCCCCTCCACTCCATTCGCTCTGCCAAAGCCGCCCTCCCTTGGCCGATACGCCGGCACCGCTGATTCGTCGAGGGACGACGGCGATCCTCTTGCTCCTGATGCGCGCTCGTAGATCGTCGTCCTCTAGCCGCGCCGCCACCAGCTACGTTCTTGTGGGCGCCGCGGCGGTCGGCGCCACCATCACCGGGCGGCGTTCATGTGGAGATGCACGCGGTCAGCTTCTCCCACGGTAGACGCATTCTAGGCGAGGCCCAGTTCATGTCGATTGTAGCGCTGAATGTTAGCCGATAGACGCTATTAATCTCTTTGTTTGTCAAGTAGTTTCTTGTCAATATGCTCGCTTAAGAAGCTTCCTTGCCTGCTCGCACTCAATCGCTTAGGTGAGATGGCATGCCAAGGCCGATTAGTTGCTAAAATATCCTGCCATATATTTATTGTGACGTAGATTGCCATGGTCTAGTAGCCAATCTGTTAGGTGAAATAGCTCTACACTGTTTTATACTCGATCTTTGTTGCTACGATGGCCTTCGATAGTTCGATGGCTGTGTGCTCAGCCTCATTGACTGTTGAAACAGCCTGCCATAATTTAGAACTCAAATCTGTTTGCTGAATTAGCTTTACATATATTTTGTTACTTAGATCTGCTCATCCAAATATCTTGCCATAGCTATAGACGTCGACCTAGGTATTTTTTTTCTGGACTTCACAAAAAAGCATATATGTTTTTCCTGTAATATCTAGTATAAGAACTAATTTGTATGTCTAACAGATGGACAGGACTTGGATAACTTCTGCTCGAAGATTCTCCGCTGCATATGTCGAGGGGGTTGAAAACTTCATGAACTTTATCAGAGCTGAGTACGGTGGTCCGAAATCAGATGTGCTCTGCCCATGTAGCAGTTGTATGAATTCAGTTACAAGACCCAAGTCAACTGTGCAAAATCATCTACACTTGTATGGGATGTCAGTCACATATACTAGGTGGGTTCATCATGGTGAAGCTGTGAACGTCAATGTTATTGACTACGTGGAAGCAGCAGATCACCATCTTGATCTGGCCTGATGCTCGGTGGAAGAGGAGGAGGAGGTGGTGGTGGCGGAGCCGGTGAGTTTGACCAACATTGAAACAATGCTACGAAATGCTCGTGCATTCTGTGAACTTTCACCTGCAGAAGAAAAACGGTGGGCCCGCATGTTGGAACAATGCAATGTTGTTGTCACCCCAGGAAATAAGCTGTCAGTATTCTCAGCTATGGTCACCTTTCTTCAGGTGAAGACATCTGAGCAGATGACCAACAAATCATTCAATGCGATGTTGGCTGCTTTCCGCAAATCTTTCCCGAGATCGTCTCGAGCTGCCACACACCTACAGTAAAATGAAGAATTTCCTTCGTGCAGTTGGAATTGGATATGATATGATCCATGTTTGTAAGAATAATTGTGTTCTATTTCGGAAGGATTATGCCAACTTAAGTGAATGCCCAAAATGCAAATCATCAAGATGGAAAGATGGCGATGCTGTGAAGAGGATTCCTCATAATGTCTGAGACATTTTCCAATTACACCAAGATTGCGAGAGGTTGTTTCATGATCTTTGAAACAAGAGAGGATGTATTGTGGCATTCTAGGAACCAGAGTCAGAGATCGAATGTAATGAGCCATCCATCCCATGGTAGTGAGTGGAAAAGCTTCAATGATAAACACAAAGAGTTTTTTCTTGACGAGAAATATTAGACTTGGCTTAGCAGGATGGATTTAACCCATTTGGCCACCAGAGCGCCACATATAGCATGTGGCGATGCTTGTTATCCTTACAACATGCCTCCAAATGTACGCACCAAAGAATCAAACTACATGATGGCCTTGCTCATCTCAGTCCAAAAAGTCACCGAGCGGATTTTGATTTGTTCATGGAGCCTCTTGTGGAGGAACTTCAATAGCTATGGAAGGGTGTTCTCACTCGAGACCTATATAGCAGCCCACCAGCTGATTTCTTTTTGCGTGCTGTTGTAATTTGGTGCATCCATGAGTATCCGGCTTTGGGCACTATGTCAGGGCGAACGACACATGGTTAAAATGCATGTGTTCCCTGTGACAGGAATCCGCTGTCATACGCAATACTTAGCAAGATCTGTTACATTGGACACCGCTGTTTCCTTGCCAAGGACAAGCCGCATCCTAGAAAATATCGAAGACATGTGTTCAATGCAAAGCATGAAAACCGTGATGCGCCAGAGAGGCTTACCGCCGATGAGTTGCGAGTGGAATTAGAGAAGGTCAGGCATATTACACCAGGAAACCATCCTGGTAATGGTAGCAGGAAAAGGAAGTGTGGCACGGTAGAAGAGAGATTATTGTTTACCCGCAGGTCCACTTTGTGGGACTTGGAGTATTCGAAAGATTTGGATCTGCGGCATAATCTTGATGTGATTCACATCGAGAAAAATATATGTGACAGCATTATCGGCACACTTCTTAACATTGGAGGCAACACGAAAGATACCTTAAAATCTAGGATTGATTTGACACACCTGGGTATCAGAAAGGATTTGCAGGTGCAAGATGAAGGTAAACCACGGGATATGGCACCCGTTGTGTACGTCTTGGACAAGGTAAAAAGAAAAGAATTTGCGAGGTCTGTCACGTGTGAGATTCCCACATGGATTTGCTTCCAACCCCGAAAAGAGAGTCGGTCTGAGATGGAAACAAGGTACAAGGGTTGAAAACTCATGACCGCCACGTCCTACTTTAAAGGGTTTTACTGTTATCCTTAGAGGATTGGGCGCCTAACTTATACCGAGTAGTTGCGAGTTGGGACAATTCTTCGGGAACTCTGCGATAGAAATATCGGGATAGATGCTTTGGAGCGTCTTAGAGACAAGATACCAACTATCCTATGCGACCTTGAGAAGATATATCCTCTAGCCTTCTTTGATGTGATGGTGCATTTGGCTGTTCATCTACCTGATGAGGCACTACTTAGAGGTCCAGTACAGTATGGCTGGATGTACCCTATTGAAAGGCGGCTAGGCACTTTCAAGGGCTATGTTAGGAATAGAGCTAGACCCGAGGGTTCCTTTGCAGAGGCCTACATTGCTCTGAAGCGTTGACATTCTGCTCAAAATACATTGAAACGGTGATCAACTTAGCAAAGAGGTGGGTGAAGACAATCCGGGCTCAATGTTTTCGATTATTTACATTCGAGTTACGTGGAAGGGTCGACAAGAGTACAAACCTAAAGATTTGGACAAAATGGTTTGGTATGTGTTGAATAAGCGTCCCGAGATACTACCTTATATCAAGTAAGTGCAATACTGCAACTTATACATCGTAATCTACTAAACTTGCAGCACATTCTTATATATTTAGATGTTTGACACGATCACTATGTTGTGCAGCATCTACAAAGAGGAGTTACTGCCGCAAAATCCAAGAAACATTGACAAACTGGTTATGGCAGGATTTTCGAAATGGTTCAAGAACCATGTAAGCTTTTGAAGTGCACTGTCAGTTTTTTTAATATATTGAGTACATAAGATGATCAGCTTGTCTATTTTCTAACCATAGGTTAAGAAGATGGAAAAATTTTGTTTTTGCCACTCTAGATTTTGCCAATTTTCCTTATGCCACTCTAGATTTTGACATTTCACTTTTGCCACTCTTTGTTTTTGACAATTATCACAATTGCCATTTTGTGGCAAAAGCAAAATATTTTTATTTCGTTTTTGCCACTCTTAGCTTTTGATAATTATCACAGTTGCCACTCTGAAAATTTTGTTTTTGCCACAGGAATGGCAATTGTGATAATTGTCAAAAGCTAAGAGTGGCAAAAATGAAATGTCAAAATCTAGAGTGGCATAAGGAAAATTGGCAAAATCTAGAGTGGCAAAAACAAAATTTTCCCTAAGAAGATGCGGGAGGATGGGCGGGCAGTTGATGATGCCCTTTACTCACTAGCAATGGGTCCTGATACTCGGGTAAGACATTATGAATCTTGCGTTGTTGGAGATGTGCGCTACAACACCCTTGCACGAGACAAAGGCAGGAAGACACAAAACAGTGCCATCATGAGCACGGATACGTATGACAAAGAGACAACTAAAATGTCTACTAACATAATAGACATTGTTCGATTGCGATATATCTCGATTTCGAGGATCATCGGTGTGTGGTTACATTGTCTTTGTCGTTGGTATAACCTGTTTTCCAGGATCGCAAAACCCAGAGTTGATGATTATTTCAAATCCATCAATGTCAAGGCGGCGTACCAGACCAACGAGCCTTTTATTTTGGCAAATCAAGCAACACAGATATTTTTCTTGGAATACACATTTGCACATAGCGATGACTGGAGAGTATTGCAAAGGTTTGAGCAGAGGAACTCGTTTAATGAAGTTGCACAACAAGATGATGCTTACACTGCTCCTGATGTACAAGATAACATAGATGTTCCTAATATCTTTGAGAACCATCACGTCAATGATGCCGGTGAAAAGATTGCATGTCGTGCTGTGGACATACAAGAGTTGATCAAGAAGAAGCCAACGTTCGAGGACGTTGATGATGAAGAAGAAGATGACACCGTGGGGAATTACGATTCAGACTGATACACATGGCGAAGATGTTGACGCTGCTGCTGCGGATGATAATTACATTGCTTTTGTCGTATTTGCTTGTGAGAAGACGTTTTTTTATCTAGTATGTGAAATTGTGTTTGCTATGACAACTGAAACCTGATGAACATGTTGTTTAGTATTTTGCTGGGAGAACATCACTTGTTATGTATGCTGATTTGTGTTCGGTGATTGTATGACAACTAAAACAGGATGACATTGTTGTTTACTTGTACTCATATTTGGCTGTGAAACTTGAATTTGATGACATAGTTTGCTGTTGGACTGTAATTTGCTCGACGTCTTCGAATGAGAACAAAGCAGACCCGACAGGCCTCTGCTATTTATTTATTTATATGAGCAAAAGGGGATACCCCCTGATTTCCGTTAATATAAATCATTAGATGTTCACAACACTATGCCCAGCCTGCTACATAGGTTTCATTCATTACTAGTTTCAGCAAAGTGCTCATGTCGTAGCCACTGAATACATCACGAGTGCTACATACACTGCAAGTAAAGAGACAATCATCCTACAGAGCACATCGATTTTGCCCATTATCTTCACAAGCTCTTTCATCTCCTCATTGTTGTCAAGGCTGTTCAGCAGCTGTTGCTTGGCCATGATCAGAGGAACTGCATCTTTAGCCTTCTGCTCTGCATCTTCCTCTTCTGTCGTTCCTTCAGTTACTTGTCCAACACCCCAACTTGCTGGTATTGGGATTCCTCGGCTAACCAAATAATCAGCGTAGTTGCATTCCCCCACATCAGCAACTTCCCAGAAATACAAATCACACGAATCTTCCCTTTTCTACAGGAATCAAATTGGAAGATCATCAACCAAGCTACTAAAAAATCAGCAACTGAAAGCAGCAGAACGACACTTAAACATATTATTACCCCATGATTCGTGCATTTGTAGAAGACTCGGCCAGGGTTGTGGATTGTGGTTGAGAAGCGGTGGATGAATCTGCGTGATTTGCAGCAGTGGCACCACAACAACGGCAACGGGTTGCTATGAGCAATCGGCTGCGGTGCACGTGTCGGCGGGGGTGTGATGAGACCCACAAGCGATGGTACGGGTGGTGATGTGGCGCATATCTGGTTGTTGCCCTCTTCAAGAGCGGTGGACAAGCAGCCAATGGACATGGTTCTTTGCGGCGAGCTTCGATGCTAAGCGAGTAAGTAGCGAAGAGGAGAAGTGAATGTTGGATATGTCGGTTTCATTACTTGCAGAGTAGCATACCACCATAAATAGTCATAGTCTAGGTTTGGATTCGAACCAGCTATAGGAGTACGTCTTTCTTTTTTCTAAAACTCAGCAACGTCACTTTACTAGTACACTAGCTTGTTCTGTACGCCTTCCCAAGTCTTTGATTTTCTTTCCCTTTTTTGCGAGGAAGGAAGGAGGACAAAATTGAGAGTTCCTCGGACTCGAACCCAAGACCTCTCGATTGAAAACCAAGGGTGCTAGTCACTTATGTGGCGAACGTTCCCTGTGAGGAGGACGGCAGACGAACGCATTTTCCTCGCAATTTTCTTCCTATATATAAAAAAGTATGCTACTTGGTGTCTGCTTAGTCAAAAAATGATTGTGCCAACCTTGACCGTTGGATTGACATTCAAGGTCCGTCGCGTTTCTTCAGTCTGTTCTTCCCCGAGCCGCCAAAGCCAAACCAGCGTTGGCGGGACCGCCTGCTCCCGCCTCCCACGACTAGCTGTGATCTTCCCCGGCTCCTGTTCGTTCCCGTCCGAGGCCTCACCATCATCCTCCGCCTTGGTTTGCTCGCTGCGGCGCCGCCCTGCGGTGTTGTCAACATGGTCAACAAACGAGAGGAATAAGGAGACGACTGTACATGGTGAGGATGAGAGTAGGGACCCAGCAGCACGCGCAGTAATTTTGTTTTTTGGGACGAAGAAGGGTATCAACTGGGTTGTGCGGGACCCGTGGCCCGTCTAGCCCAGGCTTTTATTTCATATGTTTAGCACATGACCAGCCCAGTTTATTTTTTCCTTTCTGAAAAATGGCTAGCTAGCTATTTTTTTTTTGCAGAATAACAAACATAGGCCTACTTGCTTTTCTACGCCCTGTAGGGCCGAAAATCTTTCAAGATGAGGAGGGATGCATTTTGCCCAGAAAATGGGCTATAAGTAATAAGAAATGGGCTATAAGTAATAAGAAATGGGCTGTAAAATGAAAAAAATACAGCAAATAGGCAATTAGTTCCAAAATACTGTTTTCTTTCGGATTTTGATATTTAAAAATTCTTTGTTTTTGTGCAGGTAAAATTTCATTGAATTTAAATTAAGGTATATTTAGATTTAAAATTAATTTGAATCTGGCTAGAAATTTCGGGTTGTATGCTGTTTGGGACAGATTTGGAGGCTGACTTGTGGGTCTACTAGGTTGACGTGTACTTTGGCTTTGTCAACTTAGTCCACAAACGATTCTAGCAGCAGAGACCGTTGGATGTTAATCCAACAGCCGTGCTGCTTCTTCAATATCTGATCTTCTTGCTCCAGCCGCCCAAACCAGCTCCGGTGGGACTGCCTGCTCCCGCCTCCCGTGGCCGGCTGTGCTGCCACACAGGCCGCACCGCCCCACCCTACTTCATTGCTGGCCAGGCCATTCCTCTACTCACCCACGCCTAGTGTTATTTTCCGGCGACGGCAGCCGGACCAGTAAACCCTCGTGCTCCCCACCGCATGGGCGACCATTGCCGAGTATTCCCCGGCTCCGTGTTGTTTCCTTCCTAGGCCTCACCGTCGTCCACCGCCATGGTGCTCTTGGCGCGGCCTGGTCAACTTGGTCAACGAACGACATCCATCGGCCGTGGACTGTACGCGCAAAATAATGATTCCTCCACCAGACAGCTAGGACCCACCGGAAGGGCCTGTGTATTTCGCAAAAAAATGTTCCCCCCGCTGACATGTCGGACCCACCAGCTATATCTTCGCACACAAGGAAGTGCCTCCTTATTACGCACACAAAAATGAATACCCACCCTGCTAGCTGGGACTCACCATAGTGGGAGGATGACCTGTGGGCCAACTAAATTGACGGGGACGGAGGGCTTTGTCAACTTAGTCAATATGAACGATTCTAGCTCCAGTGACCGTACGATGTCCATCCAACGGCCGTAGTGCTTCTTCAACCTCTGGTCTTCTTGCTCCAGCCGCCCAAAGCAGCGCCGGTCGTGCCGCATGCTCCTGCCTCCCGTGGCCGGCTGTGCTACCGCGGAGGCCTCACCGCCCCCTATATTCCCACCGCTGGCCAGGCCCTGCGGCGATGGCAGCCTCACACCACAGCCAAACTAGTTAACCCTCGTACTCCTCTCTGCGCGGGCTTCCACTGTCGCGTCTTCCCCGGCTCCGTGTCGTCCCCTTCCTAGGCCTCGCCGTCGTCCACCGCCGTGGTGCTCTCGGCGCGGCGTGGTCAACATGGTCAAGGAACGACTTCCATCGGACATGGACTGTACGTGGAGAGGCTGACAGCTGGGTCCATGGTAGCCGCAAGGAAGTGCCTCCTTATTACGCGCAAAATAATTATTCCTCCACCTGACAGCGGGGACCCACCGGACGGGCCACCGTATTTCATGAAAAAAATTATTTGCCCCCTGACTGCTGGGACCCACCAGCTACATCTTCGCACGCAAGGAAGTGCGTCCGGGAAAAAAACGATTCGCCCCCCTGACTGCTGGGACCCACCAGGTACATCTTCGCATGCAAGGTAGTGCGTCCGAAAAAAACGATTCACCCCCCAACTGCTGGGACCCACCAGCTACACGTTCGCACACAAGGAAGTGCGTCCGGGCGAAAAAACGATTCGCCCCCGTGATTGCTGGGACCCAGCAGCTACACCTTCGCACGCAAGGAAGTGTGTCCGGGCAAAAAAACCATAACGATTCGCCCCCCTGATTGCTGGGACCCACCAGCTACATCTTCGCAGGCGAGGAAGTGCCTGACAGTGGGGACCCACCTGGTCGAAGCGTATGTAGCGTTGTCATCCTGGTCGCGAACATGTACGTACATATTGGTCGATGTAGAGGCGCGCACATGTCGTAGTAGGGCGCGCACGTGTCGTAGTAGAGGCGCACACATAGCATGTAGATGTACATACAGCGGCCAGGGTGCAAGAAAGAAAATACGGCCACGTATGTGTACATACGGGCGGGGTCTCGAACGCCTACTCGCGCATACGTACGGCGAGGGCTCGTGTACATGGCCGGGTCAGAACAGAGAAATAGCGTCGTCGCCGTGTTCATGGTGAGGCGACGGAATGCGTCGTGTTCATGGGGAGGCAACGGAATGCGTCGTGTTCATCGGGAGGCAACGGAACGCGTGGGAGCTAACCGGCTGGGTCGGAACGGAATGTGTGATCGTGTTCATCACGAGGGCTTGGACGGAACAGGCAATGGAAACGAGGCCTGGCGTACCGCAGAACGGAGGAAACGGACCTCCTACGTTCGGAACGGGGTCCTGTTGATCGGTAGGGGTGTGGCGTACCACAAAATGGACGAAACGGACCTCCTACAGTCGAAGCGGGGGGTCCTGTTAATCGGGAGGGGTGTGGCATACCGCAAAACGGACGAAACGGACCTCCTACGGTCGAAATGGGGGTCCTGTTCATCGGGAGGGGTGTGGCGTACCGCAAAACGGACGAAACGGACCTCCTACCGTCGACCTCCTCCAGCCTCCACGGGCTCCTGTTCATCCAGCCTCCACCGCGTGCTACTCCACCGGCTACTGTTCAACCACCCCTCCACGGGCACCCCTCCACCTTCTACTGTTCATCCAGCCCTCTACACCACAGGGCCCTGTTCAACCACCCCTCCACGGGCACCCCTCCACCGTCTACTGTTCATCCAGCCCTCCACACCACGGGGTCCTGTTCATCTAGAGGCAACGCCACCACTCACTGTTCATCCAAACCGCCCTCGCAACACTCACTGTTCATCCAATCGATCAACTTCAGTTAGCAGCAGTAGCAAAGGAATCGCTCGATCGGGTTCAGTTAACAGCCATCGATCGATCGGGTTCAGTAACGTGTAGCCTGAAGTGCAATCGCTCGGGTTCAGTTGGAGCCCAACGCCTCGCTCGGGTTCAGTTAGAGCCAACGCCTCGCACGTGTACTAGAGAAACGCACATCGCTCGGCCCCCGACCTCCCACCGTAAACGGAACTCCCCGAAATTTTCCTCGCACTCGCTTCTACCACGATTTTTTCTATCATGGACGACCCAAAGAATGTCATGCAGCTGCGTCTCCAACCCGCCCAGGACGAAAAGCCCATTTTCTGTCATGATTTTTTGTCATAGAAGTAGGATCCCACCACATCTATGATGATACCAGGTTTTGTCACAATTATCGTCATAGAAGTGTCATATGTATGACAGGAAAAAAATTCGTTCGGCCCAAAATGTCAGGATGTGTCTTTTTTTGTAGTGTCTTGTTGGCCGCAAGCATCCAAATCCACAATCAACATGGGCTGTTTGCATGTATCTTTAAAATTCTGGACAAAACAGGCTTTTAGCTCGACCCATGACCCGATGGAATTGGCACGCAGCCCTTTAAACCAAGTACGGGCCATCCCATCCAGCATCATGGTGAAATACTTGGCACACGCAGCATCACTGACCTCCAACAGTTCCATGGCCATCTCGTAACTTTCAATCCACGCCTCAGGGGGGTAAGTCGGGTGTGTATTTAGGCACCTTACAAGGTCCTTTGAAATCCTTGGGCAGACGCTCATTACGCAGAGCCGACACTAAACATGGTATGCTCGTGGTTCTAGAGATCACACCTGCCTACACCGAAGTCGTTGGATAAACTAAAAGATGTTGATGAGCCGCCTACTGAGCCGCCTGCTTGGCTTCGCGATGTGCCCTGCCCTGATCCACCAAATCCTGAGCACCATCATGCGTCGGGTCATGCCCACGCGGCTGGTTATGACGCCTTTCATTGCTTGAAACGGCCGGTGAGTCCATGTGTCTGCTATAACTCCGGCTTGGGCGAGGGGTCGAGTGAATCCTCTCTCGATTGTAAGAATATGCCTCCTGCTGTACCAATGTTGTTTGAAGAAGCTCTCTTGCCCTCCGCGTCTCAACTGCAGCTACAAAATCGCCTCCCACTGGGAGAGCCGCCAATCGTGTTGCTGCAGCGATCATATTATCCAAGGGGTTGGAACAATGACCCAGTGGTGTCGGCACGTACTGAGGCGGAGTATTATTCAGACAAGGCAGCTCCATCATGCATGGCTGAGCCGGCGCTCCAGCCCCAGGCGCTTCAACCCGGTTTATCCCCGGTTGGTTACTGGTCCCCGCTTCAGGCGTGCAAAAGAGGTTCCTCGCCTCGTAAACCGGCGGTAGATGACTCCGATGCCTTCTTCTCATGATTTCATTTGAAGCGTTCTGATCCAACGAGAGCCTGAAGGAATTATCCTAGATCCGTTGTGCCTGAGCATCTAAAATAGCTTGCTCTGCAGTCATCCTAGTGTTCTCCGCCGCCAGGTCTTCGTTGGCTTGCGCTACCTCGTCAAGCAGTTTTGCAACTTCCGCGTTATGCTAAACTTGATTTGTCGAGTTAACCTCTGTTGTTAACAAGGTTGTCAGACTATCCAGCAAATCAGTCAAAACTTGAGTCGGTGGGCGAACAGGGCCTCCTGCCCAAGTTGCCATCACCGTTGCTGACCCGGAGACCATTGATGTCGCAGTCGAAGAATTCTGCGTAGGCTGTCTACCGGCCATGAAGATTGCTACCCAATTCGACGGCTCATATGGGTCCGGAATACTGTCTCCATCAGAGCAACCCCCAAGCCTACCTTCTTGCAGTTGATACAATGAAGTAGTCTCGTCCGTGGATGACTCACCATCAGAACAGATGGTTGTCTCACCTCCAGACATGGATCCTTCCTCAAATTCCACCCCATGGATGAATCCCATGAAAGCACGATTCTGCATCTACTACTATTACTCCACACATCGACCGCTATCCAGCATGCATCTAGAGTATTAAGTTCATAAAGAACGGAGTAACGCATTAAGTAGGATGACATGATGTAGAGGAATTAAGTCAAACAATATGATGAAAACCTCATCTTTTTATCCTCAATGTCAACAATACAATACATGCCTTGTTTCCCCTACTGTCACTGGGAAAGGACACGGCAAGATTGAACCTAAAGCTAAGCACTTCTCCCATTGCAAGAAAAACCAATCTAGTTGGCCAAACCAAACCGATAGTTCGAAGAGAATTACCAAGATATCAAATCATGCATACAAGAATTCAGAGAAGATTCTAATAATATTCATAGATAAGCTGATCATAAACCCACAATTCATCGGATCTCGACAAACACACCGCAAAAAAGTATTACATCAAATAGATCTCCAAGAACATCGAGGAGAACATGGTATTGGCAATCAACGAGAGAGAAGAAGCCATCTAACTACTAGCTATGGACACGTAGGTCTGTGGTAAACTACTCACGCTTCATTGAAAGGGCAATAGAGTTGATGTAGAAGCCCTCCATGATCGAATCCCTCTTCGGCAGGGTGCCGAAAAAGGTCCCTAGATGGGATCTCACGGGTACATAAGGTTGCGGCGGTGGAAAAGTGTTTTCGTGGATGCCCCTGGTGGTTTGGGGATATATGGAAATATATAGGCAAAATAATTAGGTCAGAAGGGTCACGGGGGGGCACAAGGGTGGGGGCCGCGCCCTACCCCCTGGGCACGCCCTCCATCCTTGTGGCCGCCTCGTGGCTCCTCCGACTTCATCTCCAAGTCTCCTGGTTGTCTTCTGGTCCAAAAAAATCATCGTGAAGCTTTCATTATATTTGGACTCCGTTTGGTATTCTTTTTATACAAAACTCAAAACAAGGAAAAATAGGAACTGGCACTGGGCTCTAGGTTAATAGTTTAGTCCCAAAAATAATATAAAATAACATATTAATGCATACAAAACATCCAAAACATATAATATAATAACATGGAACAATAAAAAATTATAAATACGTTGGAGACGTATCAAGTATCCCCAAGCTTAATTCCTGCTCGTCCTCGAGTAGGTAAATAATAAAAACAGAATTTTTGATGTGGAATACTACCAAACATATTTATCCATATAATTTTCTTTATTGCATCATGAATGTTCAGATCCATAAGATTCAAAAAAAAGTTTAATATTGACATAAAAACAATAATACTTCAAGCATACTAACAAGACAATTATGTCGTTTCAAAATAACATGGTTAAAGAAAGCTTATCCCTACAAAATCATATAGTCTGGCTATGCTCCATCATTATCACACAAAATATTTAAATCATGCAGAACCCCGATGACAGGCCAAGCAATTGTTTCATACTTTGATGTTCTCAAACCTTTTCAACTTTCACGCAATACATGAGCGTGAGCCATGGACATAGCACTATATGTGGAATAGAATATGGTGGTTGTGGAGAAGACAAAAAGAAGAAGATAATCTCACACCAACTAGGTGTATCAACGGGCTATGGAGATGCCCATCAATAGATATCAATGTTAGTGAGTAGGGATTGCCATGCAACGGATGACTAGAGCTATAAGTTTATGAAAGCTCAAAAGAAAACTAAGTGGGTGTGCATCCAACTCACTTGCTCACGAAGACCTAGGGCAATTTGAGGAAGCCCGTCATTGGAATATACAAGACAAGTTCTATAATGAAAAATTCCCACTAGTATATGAAAGTGACAAAATAGGAGACTCTCAATCATGAAGATCATGGTGCTACTTTGAAGCACAAGTGTGGAAAAAAGAATAGTAACATTGCCCCTTCTCTCTTTTTCTCTCCTTTTTTATTTTTTATTTTTTTATTTGGGCCTTTCTCATTTTTTTGGCCTCTTTTCTTTCTCTCTTTTTTTTAATTTTATTCTTCATCCAGAGTCTCATCCCGACTTGTGGGGGAATCATAGTCTCCATCATCCTTTCCTCACTGGGACAATGCTCTAATGAAGATCATCACACTTTTATTTACTTACAACTCAAGAATTACAACTCGATACTTAGAAAAAATTATGACTCTATATGAATGCCTCCGGCGGTGTACTAGGATGTGCAATGAATCAAGAGTGACATGTATGAAAGAATTATAAAAGGTGGCTTTGCCACAAATACGATGTCAACTACAAGATCATGCAAAGAAATATTACAATGATGAAGCGTGTCATAATAAATGGAACGGTGGAGAGTTGCATGGCAATATATCTCGGAATGGATATGGAAATGCCATAATACGTAGGTATGGTGGCTGTTTTGAGGAAGGTATATGGTGGGTGTATGGTACCCGCGAAAGTTGTTCTGCACAAGAGAGGCTTGCGATGGTGGAAGGGTGAGAGTGTGTATAATCCATGGACTCAACATTATTCATAAAGAACTCACATACTTATTGTAAAAATCTATTAGTTTTCGAAATTAAGTACTACGCACATTCTCCTAGGGGGATAGATTGGTAGGAAAGACCATCGCTCGTCCTCGACCGCCACTCATAAGGAAGACAATCAAAAAAAAAATCATGCTCCGACTTCATCACATAATGGTTCACCATACATGCATGCTACGGGAATCACAAACTTTAACATAAGTATTTCTCAAATTCACAATTACTCACTAGATGACTCTAATATCACCATATTCATATCTCAAAACAATCATAAAGAATCAAACTTCTCATAGTATTCAATGCACTTTATATGAAAGTTTTTATTATATCCCTATTGGACTCCTATCATATTAGGACTACCAAAGCAGATTACCATGCTGTTTAGAGACTCTCAAAATAATATAAGTGAAGCATGAGAGTTCATCAATTTCTATAAAATAAAACCACCGCCATGCTCTAAAAACATATAAGTGAAGCACTAGAGCAAAATTTCCTAGCTCAAAAGATATAAGTGAAGCACATAGAGTATTCTAATAAATCAAAATTCATGCAAGACCCTCTCAAAAGGTGTGTACAGCAAGGATGATTGTGGCAAACTAAAAAGCAAAGACTCAACAAGCAACACACATATCATGTGGTGAATAAAAATATAGCCTCAAGTAAAGTTACCGATAGACGAAGACAAAAGAGGGGATGCCTTCCGGGGCATCCCCAAGATTAGGCTCTTGGTTGTCCTTGAATATTAACTTGGGGTGCCTTGGGCATCCCCAAGCTTAGGCTCTTGCCACTCCTTATTCCATAGTCCATCAAATCCTTACCCAAAACTTGAAAACTTCACAACACAAAACTCAACAGAAAATCTCATAAGCCATGTTAGTATAAGAAAATAAATCACCACTTTATGGTACTGTTGTGAACTCATTCTTTATTTATATTGGTGTAATATCTACTGTATTACAACTTTTCCATGGTCCATACCCCTCGATACTACCCATAGATTCATCAAAATAAGCAAACAACACAAAGAAAACCATAAGCTATCCCAAAGGTATTACTTGGAAAAAAACACTAACTAAAACACAAAACCACATCTAACCAGAGGCTAGATGAATTATTCAAAGCAAAACAGGAACAAAAAGCAAAGAAAAATAAAATTGGGTTGCCTCCCAACAGGCGCTATTGTTTAACGCCCTTAGATAGGCATTGATAATTTTGATGATGCTCACATGAAAGACAAGAATTGAAGCACAAAGTGAGCATCATAAAACATGTGAGAAAAACATCTAAGTCTAACATACTTCCTATGCATAGGCATTTTATAAACAAACAAATTATCAAGGCAAGCAAAAACTAGCATATGCAAGTAAGAAGAAAGAGACGATAGCAATCTCAACATGAAGAGAGATGTAATTTAGTAACATGAAATTTTTTACAACCATATTTTCCTCTCTCATAATAATTACATTTAGGATCATAAGAAAATTCAACAATATAGCTATCACGTCACATATTCTCAAGACGATCCACATGCATGCGAAGTTGACACTCTTCCAAAATAGTGGGATTAACATTAATTAAAGTCATGACCTCTCCAAACCCACTTTTATCAAAAATTTCATAAGATTGAACATTCTCCAAATATGTGGATCTAAAGTTTACACTCTTCGAAACCCACTTTTAATATTACTGCAAACATTATTATCAATCTCATATTCATCATGGGGCTTAAAAAACTTTCAAGATCATAAGAAGAATCACCCCAATCATGATCATTGTAACAAATAGTAGACATAGAAAAATTAGCATCCCCAAGCTTAGGGTTTTTCATATCATTAACACAATTGAAATTAATAGAATTTATAATGACACCATTGCAAACATGTTTTTCATTAAAGGAGCTATCGTGTATCACTTCATAAATTTCTTCTTTTAACACTTCATCATAATTTTCAGTTTCACGAATCTCAAGCAAAACCTCATAAAGGTGACCTAGTGCACTCAAATCACTAGAAATTGGTTCATCATAATTGGATCTCTTAAAAGATTAGCAAGTCGATGAGGATCCATAACCTTTTAGCAAGCAAAGATACAAGCAAAAAGAAGGCACATGGTAACACAAGCAAACAAAAGATCGAACGGAAGAAGAGTGAAAGAAAAGGGCGAATCTTTTCGAAAATCGTTTTAGAAGTGGGGGAGAGGAAAACAAGAGGCGAATGGTGAATAATGTAATGCAAGAGATGAGAGTTTATGATGGATACTTGGTATATCTTGACTTGGCGTAGATCTCCCCAGCAACGGCGCCAGAAATTCTTCCTGCCACTTCTTGAGCTTGCGTTGGTTTTTCCCTTGAAGAGGAAAGGGTGATGCAATAAGTAGAGATATGTATTTTCCTTAGTTTGAGAACCAAGGTATCGATCCAGTAGGTGGCAATGCACAAATCACCGAATACCCGCACAAACAATCAAACAACTTGCACCCAATGCGATAAAGGGGTTGTCAATCCCTTCACGGTTACTTGCATAAGTGAGATCTGATAGAGATAGATAAACGATAAAGTAAATATTTTTGGTATTTTTGGTTTATAGATTGGAAAGTAAAAGATTGGAAGATAGTAAATAGGAAACTAATATGATGGAAAACAGACCCGGGGGCCATAGGTTTCACTAGAGCATTCTCTCAAGATAGCAAATAATACGGTGGGTGAACAAATTACTGCCGAGCAATTGATAGAAAAGTGCATAGCTATGACGATATCTAAGGCAATGATCATGAATATAGGCATCACATCTGTATCAAGTAGACCGAAATGATTCTGCATCTACTACTATTACTCCACACAACGACCGCTATCCAGCATGCATCTAGAGTATTAAGTTCATAAAGAATGGAGTAACGCATTAAGTAGTATGACATGATGTAGAGGAATTAACTCAAGCAATATGATGAAAACCCCATCTTTTTATCCTCGATGGCAAAAACACAATACATGCCTTGCTGCCCCTACTGTCACTGGGAAAGGACACCGCAAGATTGAACCCGAAGCCAAGCACTTCTCCCATTGCAAAAAAACCAATCTAGTGGGCCAAAACAAACCGATAGTTTGAAGAGAATTACAAAGATATCAAATCCATATAAGAATTCAGAGAAGATTCAAATAATATTCATAGATAAGCTGATCATAAATCCACAATTCATCGGATCTCGGCAAACACACCGCAAAACCAGTATTACATCGAATAGATCTCCGAGAACATCGAGGATAACATGGTATTGAGACTCAGAGAGAGAAGAAGCCATCTAACTACTAGCTATGGACCCGTAGGTCTGAGGTAAGCTACTCACACTTCATTGGAAGGTCAATAGATTTGATGTACAAGCCCTCCGTGATCGAATCCCGCTCCGGCAGGACGTTGGAAAAGGCCCCTAGATGGGATCTCACGGGTACAGAAGGTTGCGGCGGCAGAAAAGTGTTTTCGCGGATGCCTCTGGTAGTTTGGGGATATATGGGAATATATAGGCGAAAGAATTAGGTCAGGAGGGTCACGGGGGGCCACAAGGGTGGGGGGCGCGCCCTACCCCCCTGGGCGCGCCCTCTGTCCTTGTGGCCGCCTCGTGGCTCCTCCGACTTTGTCTCCAAGTCTCCTGGTTGTCTTCTGTCCAAGAAAAATCATCGCGAAGGTTTCATTTCGTTTGGACTCCGTTTGGTATTGCTTTTCTGCGAAACTCAAAAACAAGGAAAAAAAACAGGAACTGGCACTAGGCTCTAGGTTAATAGTTTAGTCCCAAAAATAATATAAAATAGCATATTAATGCATATAAAACATCCAAAACAGATAATATAATAGCATGGAACAATCAAAAATTGTAGATACGTTGGAGACGTATCAAGGTGTTCGGTGCTGGCATTGGACTCCCGACCCCTTTGCTACTGTAAGGAAGAGCCTGTGTTGTCGAGGGCCTTGTGGGCTCAGGAGCAAGCGGCTGAGGCGGTCCGGATGGTCCGGACTCCCTCTCCATGTTAGCTAGGAGGGAAGCGTCCCCCTGGTCTTCAACGATTGAGACATCGGCCTCGGCCATGGTGGCATCAACCTCCTCCCTCGTATTCTAAGGAGGAGGGGTCTTCTGTGACACCACCTCCCCAACTTCTTCGGGGATTGGGGTGTGCTGACCGTGAGCCACTGTCCGCCAATTCGGCGGGCAGAGACGTCCCCGAAGAGATTTCCTCGGCGGGGTGGCCAGGCGAAGGGCTGCACTATTAGAAAAACAATCAATCTAGATTCTATCAGGAACTACAAAAAGCATAAAGCACTTGAAAACTTCACGGTGCGTAACTGGCCGCTGGGTGCTTGACCCTGGGTTCCTTCTACGGAACCTTCTCGGATGCTTCGGACTCCTTGTCGGAGTCCGAACTATTAGACAGAACCAGCTTGGGCTAGCATCGTCTCTTCCGGGCTTGAGGAGTTGAACCTCCTTGACATTGCTGGACGCTTTCGAATGCGAGGAGGCGCTTTCCTCCTCGTCCTCGTCCCCATCCTATACGGATGACGCTGCAATGTCTTCAGACCAGTTACCCAAAAGAACCCTACGACGGAGGCCCTCCCTGGCCTCCACTACTTCTTTCTTGCCCTTCTTGACGGGCGCCTTATAAGGCACTACGACCAGTAGCTTTTCCAGCTGCTCTGATCGGGGCTCTTCCAGCAGTGGTGCCAGGCTGCTGATCTTCTGGGCCTTGGCAAGCCAGCCCAACAAAAGCCGCATAACAAGATCAGGCGGAACCAAACGTGCTATGAATATCCAGACACTCCTCACAGAAGAGTGTCGCTCACTCTTGATAACCCATGAGTATAGGGGATCGCAACAGTTTTTGAGGGTAGAGTATTCAACCCAATTTTTTTTATTCGACGCAAGGGGAGCCAAAGAATATTCTCAAGTATTAGAAGCTGAGTTGTCAATTCAACCGCACCTGAAAGACTTAACATCTGCAGCAAAGTATTTAGTAGAAAAGTAGTAGGGAAGTAACGACAACGGTGGCAAAAGTAACAGTATCAGTTTTGTAGCAATCATAACAGTGGCAACAGAGAAGTAACTAAGCAAAGATCAATATGAAACAAGCTCGTAGGCAATGGATCAATGGTGGATAATTATGTTGGATGCAATTCATCATGCAACAGGTATAACATAGGGTGACACAGAACTAGCTCTAGTTCGTTGATGTAATGTAGGCATGTATGCCGGATATAGTCATACGTGCTTATGGAAAAGAACTTGCGTGACAACTTTTGTCCTACCCTCCCGTGGCAGTGGGGTCCTAATGGAAACTAAGGGATATTAAGGCCTATAGGACCTTGAAGTATGTCTAGAGGGGGGGTGATTAGACTACTTGACCAATAAAAACTTAACCTTTTCCCAATTTTAGAGTTTGGCAGATTTTAGCTACTTTAGGACAAGTCAAGCAATCATCACACAATTCAAGTAGGCATGCAAAGAGTATATAGGCAGCGGAAATTAAAGCATGCAACTTGCAAGAAAGTAAAGGGAAGGGTTTGGAGGATTCAAACGCAATTGGAGACACGGATGTTTTTGGCATGGTTCCGATAGGTGGTGCTATCGTACATCCACGTTGATGGAGACTTCAACCCATGAAGGGTAACGGCTGCGCGAGTCCATGGAGGGCTCCTCCCACGAAGGGTCCACGAAGAAGCAACCTTGCCTTCCCACCATGGTCGTCGCCCACGAAGGACTTGCCTCACTAGCGGTAGATCTTCACGAAGTAGGCGATCTCCTTGCCCTTACAAACTCCTTGGTTCAACTCCACAATCTTGTCGGAGGCTCCCAAGTGACACCTAGCCAATCGAGGAGACACCACTCTCCAAGAAGTAGCAAATGGTGCATTTATGATGAACTCCTTGCTCTTGTGCTTCAAATGATAGTCTCCCCAACACTCAATTCTCTCTCATAGGTTTTGGATCTGGTGGAAAGAAGATTTGAGTGGAAAGCAACTTGGGGAAGGCTAGAGATCAAGATTCATCTGGTAGGAATGGAATATCTTGGCCTCAACACATGAGTAGGTGGTTCTCTCTCAGAAATGGTAAGTTGGAAGTGTAGGTTTGTTCTGATGGCTCTCTCCACGAATGAAGAGGAGGTGGAGGGGTATATATAGCCTCCACACAAAATCTAACCGTTACACACAATTTACCAAACTCGGTGGGACCGATTCAACAGACTCGGTCGGACCGATTTAGTAAACCTAGTGACCGTTAGTGATTTTCGGTGGGACTGACATGCATCTCGGTGAGACCGATTCGGTTAGGGTTAGGGCATAACGTAATCTCGGTAAGATAGATTGCACAAACTCGGTGAGACCGATTTGGTAATATGCTTTCCAGAGAGTTGGTCAGGTAAACTCTGTGGGACCAATTTGCTCTTTTCGGTGAGACCGAAATGTTACAAAAGGGAAACAGAGAGTTTACATTGCAATCTCGGTGGGACCGATCGCTCACTTCGGTTAGACCGAAACGTTACGAAGGGAACAAAGAGATTACAATCCCATCTCGGTGAGACCGAGATCCCTATCAGTAAGACCGATTTGCTTAGGGTTTGTGGCAATGGCTATGACTTTTGGAATCGATGGCGCCGGATAGGAAGAGTCGGTGTGATCGATTTTGGCTTTGGGTTTAGGTCATTTGTGGATGTGGGAAAGTAGCTGGGGGTTTTGGAGCATATCACTAAGCACATGAAGCAAGAGGTTCATTAAACAACACCTCATCCCTCCTTGATAGTATTGGCTTTTCCTATAGACTCAATGTGATCTTGGATCACTAAAATATAAAATGAAGAGTCTTGAGCTTTTGAGCTTGAGCCAATCCTTTGTCCTTAGTATTTTGAAGGATTCACTTTCATCATCCATGCCATGCCATTCATTGAGCTTTCCTGAAATAATAGTATTGGAATAGCATTAGCTCAATGAGCTATATGTTGTTATGAATTACCAAAACCACCTAGTGATAGTTGCACTTTCAATCTCCCCCTTTTTGGTAATTGATGACAACATATAGATCAAAGCTTCGACAAATGATAATAAGATTGTATAACATCGTCGCTTTGAGAAGTATGTGATAAGCAAGAGCTCCCCCTAAATTTGTGCATAGTTTAAGATTTGGTTTGGACTGCAAATGCACAATGAATTAGGCTCATGGGTTACTCTTCCATGTCACATACATCTTGGTGGAGCGCTCAAAGTAATAAACATTGAATACATGCACTCATCACCAAGCAAAGTGAATGATCACATAAGATAGATAGGATAATATCATCAAACATGCATAAGTGTAGCTTATGATCAAACACATGATCATCAATGTCTCACAAGCATAGTATCTCAAGCGATCAAAAGCAAACAAGTTTTAAACCACCAAATAAAGCAAGAGAGAACAAAAGCAACACTCTCTCTCTCGAAGCCTATGATCTATACTATGATCTATACATTTTTCTCCCCCTTTGGCAACAAGTTACCAAAAAGTTCATAGAAAATGCATAGTGCTAGATCGACTCTCAGGCTTGATCTTCTGGTGGTGGTGTCTCGATAACTCCAAGGACGAAGGCTTGATTGAAGTAGAGGGTTTGGAGTGGATCTTTGGAGCTGGTTGCCTTTGGAGCTAAAGGCGATGGCTGGTCTTTGAAGTTGTTGCTCTAGTGTCATCCTTGCTGCACTGCAACTGACCTCTGGGCTCTGGGCACTCTGGCAAACACATTAGTGGTAGTCTTTCCCTGCCTCTCCTACATATCATCCTGCAGCTGCTCTACAACCGACTGTATCTCAGTTACTTTGACATCAAGTTCATGGAATTTGAGTTCCATGATTCTCTCCAAGCTCTCGATTACGAGTGAGGTGGCAGTCCCTTCTCAATCCTCAGTGTAGATGCTATCAAGTAACCAAGCTGCTCCTGCTTGCTCTTCAAGAAATATTCAGATGCCTCCTCTTTAGTTGGCATCCTGGCAGCCTTCTCCTTCTTTGCCTTCTCCTTCTTCTCCTGAGCTTGAACTGATGTTGGATCATTCTCATTCATGACAACCTCATTATCCTCAAAGTCTGGATAATGTGGAAAGTGTTCCTTATCCAATTGATATTTCCCTGTGCCCATCTTTGAGTTGATCAATTCCTGAATCTGAGGGGCATATCCACAGCTCCTCTTCTGATCTGCTGCAGTCCTCTTAATGGTTTCAATCATCAGGCTCATGACTTTAAACTTTTGTGGCACATCAAACACATGCAACATGTTGATGGCATGCCCTCTGATCATGTTATAGTCACCAGACTTGTGCAACAAAGTATGCCTCAGAATCCAATTAATGGTTGGCAGCCCTGACAGAAGAAAATGAATTGATCCAAACTTGTGAGTCTCTTCTGCCTTGTCTGGGATTTCCTTATAGATGTGAGCCATGGAATTGTGATCCATCTTCTTCTTTGCATAGATATCCAGGTCATCCTCATTTTCCTTAGGGGCATTTATCAGACTTGCCCATTCTTCAACAGTGGACTGGTACCTTGTACCTTCAGACATCCAAACAATTCTTCCATCTTGGTAAAAGTGTGTTGTGGAGTAGAATTGCATGATAAGTTCATCATTCCAGTGGGTGAACTTTTGTCCAACAAAATCAGCAACTCCGCAAGCAACAAAGCTTTCTTACACTCCAGGATAGTGCTCTTCAATGTCCTTGATGTAGGTCCAGTCGACCCACCTCATGTCATAAACTATGGTCTTCTTGTCCAACAGAATTGTCTCATAGAAGTGTTGTTGTTCCTTTGTATGGAACCTGTAGTCAACATCAGTTCTTCGCATTGAAGCATATGGATCTTCCATCCTCCACAGTCACAGCCCTGAATCCTTCCTGATCCTCATGTCCTCAGCCACAGGATGGGCATCATTGTGGTCTGGTATCTTGGGCTTGAGCTTTCTTAGGACCTGTCCTTCTTCATCCTCTTCTTCAGCAACATTTGGCACTGGGGCCTTGTTCTTCTCAGCAGCTGGAATACTCGTAGTATTCCTCTTTGGAACTTGCTTGGCCTTGGAGGCAGCTTTGGGTGCTTCCTTGGGCTTAGATATTGCAGCCCCTGCTCTTATAGCATCACCCATAAGCTTAGGTGCCTTAGGTGCTGGTGCAGCAACCTCTTCCACTTCTTCAGAATCTCTTCTCATAGAGGGCTTTCCAAGGACCTTGGCAGTTGTGGTTCTTGCTCTCTTCTTTTTCTTGTCCGGAGCACCTTCATCCTCTGACTCTATGGTGAACTTCATTGTCTCTCCAGTAGGCACTTTCTTGGGCTTAGAAGAAGTGACTTTCTGTTCAGGTGCCTCTTTGGGTTTAGTCTGAGCTGGCACTTGAGTGGACTTTCTGGCTTTAGGCATTGGTGTCCTCTTGGCAGGAACTTTCTTCTTCAGACCTGGCTTGGTGCTATGTGCAGAGCCATATTCCTTCTTGAGCACTACTTTCTTGGAAGTAGCCTCATCCTCTTTAGCTTTATAGTCTTCATCCTCTGAGTCTAAAGTTCTCTTCCTCCTTTGCCTACTAGCAGCCTTAGGCAAGTTGCTTGGAGTGCTTCTGCTCCCTTCATCTGTGGTTGAGGGACTAGTGCCCTCACTCAAGTCCATCTGTGCTTCTTACCTGTTCTGGCTGCAACTCTGGTCTGACATGCTGCAAAAAGATGACTGCTGACCCTGTGAAGAGTTATAGATGAGATAGAGTGGATGAGCATCACAAAATGCAGAGATTTTTGCAAAAGAATGATTCAAAAATTCAGTTTTAGTTTTCCATAGAAAGCATTTCGGATCAACCGATTTTCAAACTCGGTGATACCGAAGCAGTTTTGGAACCTAAACTGATGATCTCGGTTGGACCGAGTCACAGTTCGGTGGCACCGAGACTGCTAGGGTTTCATAGAATCCTCAAATTGGTCACACCTATTAGTAATTCTCAGTCAGACCGAGAGTCACTAGTGCAATGGCATAAGCCAAATCGGTGAGACCGAGTTTTTCAACTCGGTGGATCCGAGATGGTTTCGGCGGAAACCTAACCCTAAAAATTTGAATCTCATCTAATCTACAGACTACTTTGGCTGGATAGAAGTGTTTCAATCATGGCAAGATTCAATAAGAGTACAATGTGCTAGAAATCAGACGTGGATAGCACAAAGATCAAGTCCATACCCTAACTTGGCGCTGGTCTTGCTACGGCGACAACGGCGGGGGCGAAATCCGTTGACGGCGGCGGAGACCAGCGACAGGAGGCTGCTGGCGACGAGGAGATGATCCGGAGACCTCCGATGGCGGAGCGAGCTATTGCGCGGGCGAAGGGTTTCGGAGAAATTTCCAAAATTTTGCCCGTGACTATATATAGCCCGAACCTGTCGGTGTGACCGAGTGGAACAACTCGGTGGCACCGAGATGCATCTTGTATGCGATTCTGAAATCGGTGAGACCGAAAAGTTCAAATCGGTTAAACCAAGATTGAAAACTCAGATCAACTTAATGATCTCGATAGGACCTAAATGGAGGAATCGGCCAGACCGAGAGTTACAAAGAGGTTTTGGAAGTTTAAGTCTATGACGAATCGGGGACTCCGAGTGCTCCTCAAACAGAGTGGTTCGAATCTGACTTGATCAAATTTTGTGATGTAGCATGAATAGAGTTTGAGACGAGAAAAGCATAGATAGCTAAAGAAGGTTCTTAGGCATTCTTGTCCATCCACTTGGCAAAAAGAAAAGAACCCAAACAATCAAAACAACAAGTGGATGTCCTTGAATGAGTAAAATATGCACCAACATGCTCACATAATAAAATGGCAAATGAAATATGTGGCAAAGCATGCACAACCAATTCTAGCATCTATCAAACAATTGGAGATGACTAGGTCATCTATATATGAGTATATTGACTTAGGAGTCAAATGAGAACATTTGATCATAGGTCATACTCATCGTTTAAGCTCAAGTGGGGTTACCACTTTTACATAATGCATTGATGTGTTCACACCATTAGAGTTGCTTTGACCCAATTCTTAGAGTTAAGCTCCCCCTAGATGTGAGATCCCCCTTAGAGGGATGAACTAACCTCGGGTTTTGTCGATGATGACTTCATGTAGGTGTTGAAGATGTGGATGCTCAATGTTGATGTAGATCATTTGGAGCAATCCTTTGGAGTGAGTTGCACTTTCAACTTACCTACATGGGTTAGTCCCACAAGGAACAAACAAGAATATCCATAGACATAGAGTGATGCACACATAAGATGATGTCCATGAAATCATTAGGTTACCTTGTCCCTTGCCTTACCAACATGAGGGTTTGTGACTCCTTGAACTAGTGCAAGATGTGGAAGTTGATTGCACTTGTTCTTGCCATAATGATATGAGTGAAGAATGTTGGCGGAGTCACCCTCAAGAACTCTCTAGTTCTTGTTCTTCAGGATCCACATCATCTTGATGGGAATCCTTGGAGTTGTAGTTGTACTTGATGAACTAGAACTTGACATAGTCTTGGGGACCCACTTGAACGAGGCTTTAGGTGCTTCTTCAAATGCATCAATCTCTTCTTGAAGCTTGTCCTTGCCTTTGTTCTTATGGTCTTGTGGTGGAAGATCATCTTGAGCTTGTGTTCCCTTGAAGGAAGTAGGATCATACTTCTCTTGTTGAGGAACAAACTTTGTCTTGGGGTATTGATCTTCTTCCCACTCAACTCCATTGGCATTGAACTTGCGTTCAAAACCAACACCTTGATTCTTCCGGTGCCTTCCTTGCTTGCGTACAATTTCCTCGAATTGCTTACTCCCGACAAGGCTCTTGTAAACACCTTTCTCTATAATTCCCTTCAATAAGCTATTTTCTTGCTCAAGTGTAACTTGGCTAAGAGAATCATTAGTGGAATCAAGAGAACTACTAGAAGCAACAATATTGGATTTGACATTATTATTGTTACTACTAGAGGAAGTATCTTTCTTGTACTTGTTACTAGACTTGACTTGAGGCATGTAAGTAGATAAGAGTAAACGCTTGGCAATGTAAGAAGAACTTTTCTTGCGGAGATCATCATTGATTGCTTTTAAGAACTCATGCTCTTGCTCAAGATTGAGCTTTTCAAAGCGTAACTTCTCATGAGCCCTTAAAAGTTCTCAATGATCTTCGAAGATAGTTTCATGAGCCAACTTAAGAGTGTTCAGTTCTTTAGTTAGGAGCTCAATCTTCTCCTTATCATTGTCATTCGTTTTATCTTGATTAGCATGATTAATTGACGTTTCATCATAGTATTCATCACTAGAGTTGTCAACAAGTAAATCATCATCCACAAGCAAGTCATCTTCACCACTATTGAAATCAACATACTCAGGATGTGTTACCTTTGGACCTTTGGCCATGAAGCATCTTCCTGAAGGAAATATGCCCTAGAGGCAATAATAAAGTTATTATATATTTCCTCATATCATGATAAATGTTTATTATTCATGCTAGAATTGTATTAACCGGAAACATAATACATGTGTGAATACATAGACAAACAGAGTGTCACTAGTATGCCTCTACTAGACTAGCTTGTTAATCAAAGATGGTTATGTTTCCTAACCATGAACAAGGAGTTGTTATTTGATTAACAAGGTCACATCATTATTTGAATGATCTGATTGACATGACCCATTCCATTAGCTTAGCACACGATCGCTTAGTATGTTGCTACTTGCTTTTATCCATGACTTATACATGTTCATATAACTATGAGATTATGCAACTCCTGTTACGGAGGAACACTTTGGTGCTACCAAACGTCACAACGAATCGGGTGATTATAAAGGAGTACTACAGGTGTCTCCAAAGGCGATGTTGGGTTGGCGATTTGAGATTAGGTTTTGTCACTCCGATTGTCGGAGAGGTATCTCTGGGCCCTCTCGGTAATACACATCACTTAAGCCTTGAAAGCATTACAACTAATGAGTTAGCTGTGAGATGATGTATTACGGAACGAGTAAAGAGACTTGCGGTAACGAGATTGAACTAGGTATTGGATACCGACGATCGAATCTCGCAAGTAACATACCGATGACAAAGGAACAACGTATGTTGTTATGCGGATCGACCGATAAAGATCTTCATAGAATATGTAGGAGACAATATGGGCATCGAGGTCCCGCTATTGGTTATTGACCGGAGACGTGTCTCGGTCATGTCTACATTGTTCTCGAACCGTAGGGTCCGCACGCTTAAGGTTTCGATGACAGTTATATTATGAGTTTGTGTATTTTGATGTACCGAAGGAGTTCGGAGTCCCGGATGAGATTGGGGACATGACGAGGAGTCTCGAAATGGTCGAGACGTAAAGATCAATATATTGGATGACTATATTCGAGTTCGGAAGGTTCCGAGTGATTGGGTATTTTTGAGTCTGGGAGAGTTACGGGAATTCGTATTGGGCCTTAATGGGCCATACGGGAAAGGAGAAAAAGGGCCAAAAGGGTGGCGCCGCCTCCCTTGGTCTAGTCCGAATTGGACTAGGGAGGGGCGCACCTTCCTTCCTTCTCCTTCTCTTTTCCTTTCCTTCTCTCCTACTCCTAATACATGGAAGGACTACTAGTTGGACTAGGAAGGGGAATCCTACTCCGGTGGGAGTAGGACTCCCCATGGCGCGCCATAGAGAGGGCCGGCCTCCTCCTCCCTCCCTCCTTTATATACGGGGGCAGGGGGCACCCCATGGACACACAAGTTTGATCTACGGATCGTTCCTTAGCCGTGTGCGATGTCCCCCTTCCACCATATTCCACCTCGGTCATATCGTCGTGAAGCTTAGGCAAAGCCCTGCGCCGGTAGAACATCAAGATCGTCACCACGCCGTCGTCTCGACGGAACTCTCCCTCGACACTCGGCTGGATCGAGTACGAGGGACGTCATCGAGCTGTACGTGTGTCAAGAACTCGGGCGCCGAGTAACGGCGCCGGATCGGTCGGATCGCGAGGAGAACGTCGACTACTTCCTCTACGTTGTGATCGCTTCGCTTGGTCTACAAGAGTATGTAGACAACACTCTCCCTCTCGTTGCTATGCATCACCATGATCTTGCGTGTGCGTAGAATTTTTTGAAATTACTCGTTCCCCAACAAAGTGGCATCCGAGCCTAGGTTTTTATGGTTTGATGTTTTGCACGAGTAGAACACAAGTGAGTTGTGGGCGATACAAGTCATACTACCTACCAGCATGTCATACTTTGGTTCAGCGGTATTGTGAGATGAAGCGGCCCGGACCGACATTACGCCAGACGCTTACGCGAGACTGGTTTCACCGCCACGAGCACTCGTTGCTTAATGGTGACTGGTGGGTGTCTGTCTCTCTCACTTTAGTTGAACTGAGTGTGGCTCGCCCGGTCCTTGAGAAGGTTAAACGGAGTCTATTTGTGAAGTATCGTTGTGGTTTTGATGCGTAGGTGAGACTGGTTCTTGCTTAAGCCCGTAGCAGCCACGTAAAATTTGCAACAACAAAGTAGAGGACGTCTAACTTGTTTTTGCGGGGCATGTTGTGATGTGATATGGTCAAGACGTGATGCTATATTTTATTGTATGAGATGATCATGTTTTGTAACCGAAGTTATCGGCAATCGGCTGGAGCCATATGGTTGTCGCTTATTGTATGAAATGCAACGCATCTGTAATTGCTTTACTTTATCACTAAGCGGTAGCGATAGTCGAGAAGCAATAGGTGGCGTGACGACAACGATGCTACGATGGAGATCAAGGTGTCGCGCCGGTGGCGATGGTGATCATGATGGTGCTGCGGAGATGGAGATCACGAAGCACAAGGCGATGATGACCATATCATATCACTTATATTGATTTGCATGTGATGTTTATCTTTTATGCATCTTATCTTGCTTTGATTGACGGTAGCATTATAAGATGATCTCTCACTAAATTATCAAGAAGTGTTCTCCACGAGTATGCACCGTTGCCAAAGTTCGTCGTGCCCGGACACCACGTGATGATCGGGTGTGATAAGCTCTCGTCCATCTACAACGGGTGCAAGCCAGTTTTGCACACGCAGAATACTCAGTTATACTTGACGAGCCTAGCATATGCAGATATGGCCTCGGAACACGGAGACCGAAAGGTCGAGCGTGAATCATATAGTAGATATGATCAACATAAGATGTTCACCATTGAAAACTACTCCATATCACGTGATGATCGGTTATGGTTTAGTTGATTTGGATCACGTGATCACTTAGATGACTAGAGAGATGTCTGTCTAAGTGGGAGTTCTAAAGTAATATGATTAATTGAACTTAAATTATCATGAACTTAGTCCTGGTAGTATTTTGCAAATTATGTTGTAAGATCAATAGCTTGCGTTGTTGCTCTCATATGTTTGTTTTGATATGTTCCTAGAGAAAACTGTGTTGAAAAATGTTAGTAGCAATATTGCAGATTTGATCCGTGATATGAGGTTTATCCTCATTCTGCACTGAAGAATTATGTCCTTGATGCACCGCTAAGTGACAAACCTATTGCGGGAGAGCGGATCGCACGTTATGAACGTTTGGCTAGCTCAATATGATGACTACTTGATAGTTTTGTGCACCATGCTTTATGGCTTAGAATCGGGACTTCAAAGATGTTTTGAACATCATGGACCATATGAGATGTTCCAGGAGTTGAAGTTAATATTTCAAACAAATACCCGAGTTGAGAGATATGAAGTCTCCAACAAGTTCTATAGCTAAAAGATGAAGGAGAATCGCTCAACTAGTGAGCATAGATTGTCTGGGTACTACAATCGCTTGAATCAAGTGGGAGTTAATCTTCCAGATAAGATAGTGATTGACAGAATTCTCTAGTCACCATCACCAAGTTAGTAGAACTTCGTGATGAACTATAGTATGCAAGGGATGACGAAAATGATTCCCGAGCTCTTCGTGATGTTGAAATCGGCGAAGGTAGAAATCAAGAAAGAGCATCAAGTGTTGATGGTTGACAAGATCACTAGTTTCAAGAAAAGGGCAAAGGAAAGAAAGGGAACTTCAAGTAGATTGACAAGCAAGTTGTCACTCCCACGAAGAAGCCCAAAGCTGAACCAACGCTCAAACCGAAAGTGCTTAATCGCAAAGGAAATGGTCCTCGAAGCAGGAATGCCCTACATATTTGGTGGGTAAGAAGGATGGCAAAGTAAAAAGGTATATTTGATATACTGGTGTTTGATGTGTGCTTTACTAGTGTTTATAGCAACCCCTCGGTATTTGGTACTGGTTCGGTTGCTAAGAGTAGTAACTTCAAACGGAGTTGCGAGAATAAATGAAACTAGTTAAGGGTGAAGTGACGATGTATGTTGAAAGTAGTTTCAAGATTGATATGATCATCATCGCACACTCCCTATACTTTCAGGGTTAGTGTTGAACCTAAATAAATGTTATTTGGTGTTTGCGTTAAGCATGAATATGATTTGATCGTGTTTATTGCAATACGGTTATTCATTTAAGTAAGAGAATAAACTGTTGTTCTGTTTACATGAATAAAACCTTATATGGTTACACACCCAATGAAAAATGGTTCATTGGATCTCGATTGTAGTGATACACATATTCATAATATTGAAACCAAAAGATGCAGAGTTGATAATGATAGTGCAACTTATTTGTGGCACTGCCGTTTAGGTCATATCGGTGTAAAGCGCATGAAGAAACTCCATGCTGATGGACTTTTGGAGTCACTTGATTATGAATCACTTGGCACTTGCGAACCATGCCTCATGGGCAAGATGACTAAGACTCCATTCTCCGGAACAGTGGAGCGAGCAACTGACTTATTGGAAATAATACATACTGATGTATGCGATCCAATGAGTGTTAAGGCTCGCGGCGGGTATCGTTATTTTCTGACCTTCACAGATGATTTGAGCAGATATGGGTATATCTACTTGATGAAACATAAGTCTGAAATAGTTGAAAGGTTCAAAGAATTTCAGAGTGAAGTGGAAAAATCATCGTGATAAGAAAATAAGGTTTCTACGATTTGATCGCGGAGACGAATATTTGAGTTACGAGTTTGGTCTTCAATTAAAACAATGTGGAATATTTTCACAGCTCACGCCACCTGGAACACCACAATGTTATGGTGTGTCCAAATATCGTAACCGCACTTTATTGGATAAAGTGCAATCTATGATGTTTCTTCTTGATTTACCAATATCGTTTTGGGATCATGCATTAGAGACAGCTGCATTCACGTTAAATTGGGCACCATCTAAATCCGTTGAGACGACACTATATGAACTGTGGTTTAGCAAGAAACCCAAGTTGTCGTTTCTTAAAGTTTGGAGTTGCGATGCTTATGTGAAAAAGTTTCATCTGATAAGCTCAAACCCAAATCGAGAAGTGCGTCTTCATAGAATACCCAAAGGAAATTGTTGGGTACACCTTCTATCACAGATCCGAAGGCAAGATATTCGTTGCTTAAGATGGATCCTTTCTAGAGAAGGAGTTTCTCTCGAAAGAAGTGAGTGGGAGGAAAGTAGAACTTGATGAGGTAACTGTACCTGTTCCCTTATTGGAAAGTAGTTCATCACAGAAATCTGTTCTTGTGACTACTATACCAATTAGTGAGGAAGTTAATGATGATGATCATGTAACTTCAGATCAAGTTACTACCGAACCTCGTAGGTAAAACAGTGAGATTCGCACGAGTGGTACGGTAATCCTGTTCGGAGGTCGTGTTACTTGACCATGACAAACCTACGAACTATGAGGAAGCGATGATGAGCCCAGATTCCGCAAAATGGTTTGAGGCCATGAAATCGAGATATGATCCATGTATAAGAACAAAGTATGGACTTTGATGGATTTGCCCGATGATCGGCAAACCATAGAAAATAAATGGATCTTCAAGAGGAAGACGGATGTTGATAGTAGTGTTACTATCTACAAAGCTCGACTTGTTGCAAAAGGTTTTCGACAAAGTTCAAGATGTTGACTACAATGAGATTTTCTCAAGCAGTAGCGATGCTTAAGTCTGTCCGAATCATGTTAGCAATTGCCACAATTTATGAAATTTGGCAAATGGATGTAAAACTGCATTCTGAATGGTTTTACGGAGGAAGAGTTGTATATGATGCAACGAGAAGGTTTTATCGATCCAAAGGAGCTAACAAAGTGTGCAAGCTCCAGCGATCCATCTATGAACTGGTGCAAGCATCTCGAGTTGGAATATACGCTTTGATGAGTTGATCAAAGCATATAGTTTTATATGCACTTATGGTGAAGCTCTGTATTTACTAGAAAGTGAGTGGGAGCACTACAACATTTCGATAAGTATATGTGAGTGACATATTGTAGATCGGAGATAATGTAGAATTATTCGCAAAGCATAAAGGAGTGTTTGAAAGAAGTTTTTCAAAGAAAGACCTCGGTGAAGCTGCTTATATATTGAGCATCAAGATCTATAGAGATAGATCAAGATGCTTGATAAGTTTTTTCAATGAGTACATACCTTGACAAGATTTTGAAGTAGTTCAAAATGGAAGCAGTCAAAGAAAGAGTTCTGCCTGTGTTACAAGGTGTGAAATTGAGTAAGACTCAAAACCCGACCACGGCAGAAGATAGAAAGAGAATGAAAGTCATTCCCTATGCCTTGGCCATAGGTTCTATAAAGTATGCCATGCTGTGTACCAGATCTATTTTGTACCCTGCACTGAGTTTGGCAAGGGAGTACAATAGTTATCTAGGAGTAGATCACTGGACAGCGGTCAAAATTATCCTTAGTAGAATAAGGATATGTTTCTCGATTATGGAAGTGACAAAAGGTTCGTCGTAAAGGGTTACGCCGATGCAAGTTTTGACACCGATCCGATGACTCAAAGTCTCGATCTAGATACATATTGAAAGTGGGAGCAATTAGCTAGAGTAGCCGTGCGAGCATTGTAGACATAGAAAAATTGCAAAATACATAACGGATCTGAATGTAAAAGACCCGTTGACTAAGTCTCTCTCACAAGCAAAACATGATCACACCTTAGTACTCTTTGGGTGTTAATCACATAGCGATGTGAACTAGATTACTGAATCTAGTAAACCCTTTGGGTGTTGGTCACATGGCGATGTGAACTATGGGTGTTAATCGCATGATGATGTGAACTATCGATGTTAATCACATGGTGATGTGATCTAGATTATTGACTCTAGTGCAAGTGGGAGACTGAAGGAAATATGCCCTAGAGGCAATAATAAAGTTATTATATATTTACTCATATCATGATAAATGTTTATTATTCATGCTAGAATTGTATTAACCGGAAACATAATACATGTGTGAATACATAGACAAACAGAGTATCACTAGTATGCCTCTACTAGACTAGCTTGTTAATCAAAGATGGTTATGTTTCCTAACCATGAACAAGGAGTTGTTATTTGATTAACAAGGTCACATCATTAGTTGAATGATCTGATTGACATGACCCATTCCATTAGCTTAGCACACGATCGCTTAGTATGTTGCTACCGCTTTTATCCATGAATTATACATGTTCCTATAACTATGAGATTATGCAACTCCTGTTTACGGAGGAACACTTTGGTGCTACCAAACGTCACAACGTAATTGGGTGATTATAAAGGAGTACTACAGGTGTCTCCAAAGGCGGATGTTGGGTTGGCGATTTCGAGATTAGGTTTTGTCACTCCGATTGTCGGAGAGGTATCTCTGGCCCTCTCGGTAATACACATCACTTAAGCCTTGCAAGCATTACAACTAATGAGTTAGCTGTGAGATGATGTATTACGAACGAGTAAAGATTCTTGCCGTAACGAGATTGAACTAGGTATTGGATACCGACGATCGAATCTCGGGCAAGTAACATACCGATGACAAAGGAACAACGATGTTGTTATGCGGTCCGACCGATAAAGATCTTCGTAGAATATGTAGGAGCCAATATGGACATCCAGGTCCCGCTATTGGTTATTGACCGGAGACGTGTCTCGGTCATGTCTACATTGTTCTCGAACCGTAGGGTCCGCACGCTTAACGTTTCGATGATGGTTATATTATGAGTTTGTGTATTTTGATGTACCGAAGGAGTTCGGAGTCCCGGATGAGATCGGGGACATGACGAGGAGTCTCGAAATGGTCGAGACGTAAAGATCGATATATTGGACGACTATATTCGGAGTTCGGAAAGGTTCCGAGTGATTCGGTATTTTTGGAGTGGGAGAGTTACGGGAATTCGTATTGGGCCTTAATGGGCCATACGGGAAAGGAGAAAAAGGGCCAAAGGGTGGGCCGCCGCCCCCCTTGGTCTAGTCTGAATTGGACTAGGGAGGCGCACCTTCCTTCCTTCTCCTTCTCTTTTCCCTTTCCTTCTCTCCTACTCCTAATACATGGAAGGACTACTAGTTGGACTAGGAAGGGGAATCCTACTCCGGTGGGAGTAGGACTCCCATGGCGCGCCATAGAGAGGGCGGCCTCCTCCTCCCTCCCTCCTTTATATACGGGGCAGGGGGCACCCCATGGACACACAAGTTTGATCTACGGATCGTTCCTTAGCCGTGTGCGATGCCCCTTCCACCATATTCCACCTCGGTCATATCGTCATGAAGCTTAGGCGAAGCCCCGCGATAGAACATCAAGATCGCTACCACGCCGTCGGCCGTGGAACTCTCCTCGACACTCGGCTGGATCGAGTACGAGGGACGCCATCGAGCTGTACGTGTGTCAAGAACTCGGGGGCGCCGGAGTAACGGCGCCGGGATCGGTCGGATCGCGAGGAGAACGTACGACTACTTCCTCTACGTTGTGATCGCTTCCGCTTCGGTCTACAAGGGTATGTAGACAACACTCTCCCCTCTCGTTGCTATGCATCACCATGATCTTGCGTGTGCGTAGAAATTTTTTTGAAATTACTACGTTCCCCAACACTTCCAACACCTTCATTCGGTGAATCAAATATGTCGTAGGAGTTGGTTGACACAAGTGCTAGACCGGCAACACCTTCACGAAGGACTTGCCTCACTAGCGGTAGATCTTCACGAAGTAGGCGATCTCCTTGCCCTTACAAACTCCTTGGTTCAACTCCACAATCTTGTCGGAGGCTCCCAAGTGACACCTAGCCAATCTAGGAGACACCACTCTCCAAGAAGTAACAAATGGTGCGTTGATGATGGACTCCTTGCTCTTGTGCTTCAAATGATAGTCTCCCAGTCGGTGTCAAAACCGGCGGATCTCGGGTAGGGGGTCCCGAACTGTGCGTCTAGGCGGATGGTAACAGGAGACAAGGGACACGATGTTTTTACCCAGGTTCGGGCCCTCTCGATGGAGGTAAAACCCTACTCCTGCTTGATTGATATTGATGATATGGGTAGTACAAGAGTGGATCTACCACGAGATCAAGGAGGCTAAACCCTAGAAGCTAGCCTATGGTATGATTGTTGTTATGGTTGTTGTCCTACGGACTAAAACCCTCCGGTTTATATAGACACCGAAGAGGGCTAGGGTTACACAGAGTTGGTTACAATGGTAGGAGATCTACATATCCGTATTGCCAAGCTTGCCTTCCACGCCAAGGAAAGTCCCATCCGGACACGGGACGAAGTCTTCAATCTTGTATCTTCATAGTCTTGGAGTCCGCCGATGATGATAGTTCGCTATCGGACACCCCTAGTCCAGACTCCTCAAGAGCCTGAACCAGGCTTCAATGACGACGAGTCCGGTGCGATATTGTCTTCGCATTGCAAGGCGGGTTCCTCCTCCGAATAATTCAGAGAAGATTGTGAACACCAGATAGTGTCCGCTCAGTAAAATAAATTCCACATAGCACCATAGAGAATAATATATACACAAGTTCAATCACGACGTATTTTGTGGCGGACGTCACACCACTACCAAGCCTTTACTCAATCGCTTTTATTATACCGCCTCAGCTTAGCGTTTAAGCGGTTTCCTTGGCACGTCTTGTCGAAGCAGAGATCGTGTTCCCCTTATTCCGGGATTCCCATCAATACGGACGTGGGTAACCCAACCGCGCCATTGATTGTGGAACTTGGGAGACAAGCGAGTTTTATTAGGCCGGTGGGGGACGCATAGTTTCATCTGCCCATATATAAGGGGATAAGGATCCACCTTTTTTACCTACGCCTTCTTCCTCCTTTGCTTATCCATCTCCGCGCACTCGAGCTCCAGCGCCCAAGTCCGCACATCTCACCTCGACCTTCTCCAGTCATGTCCGGAGCGGGAGGCAAGTGGATGGCCTCCTCCGTTACGGAGGAGCTCATCGAGAAGCTGCGCAACGCCGGATATTTGTCCAGCGACATCGCGCATCGTTGCCCAACGAGGGACAGCTCATCCCCACCCCCAGGCCCCATGAGAGGGTGGTATTCCTTCCCCATTTCCTCCACGGACTGGGCTTCCCACTCCACCCCTTTGTCTGGGGGCTCATGTATTACTATAGCCTGGACTTCCACAATCTGGCCCCAAATTTCATCCTCAATATCTCGGCGTTTATCATCGTGTGTGAGGCCTTCCTCTGCATCCAGCCCCACTTCGGCTTGTGGCTAAAGACCTTCAATGTCAAGCCAAAGGTTGTGAAGGGCAGCCAAGCCGAGTGCAAAGGCGCCATGGTGGGCAAAATGCCCAACGTCACCTGGCTCGAGGGCGCCTTCGTGGAGTCCATCAAAGCGTGGCAATCGGGGTGGTTCTACATCACCGAGCCGCGTGACCCTAAATGGGCAGCGGCCCCCGAATTCAGATCTGGCATCCCCATGCAGCTCACCTCCTGGAAAGAGAAGGGCTTGCTTTGGGGTAGTTCGAGGAGCCGACCGACTCGATCTGTCTCTGCACTCGTGAACAAGAAGCTCAAGCTTGTCAATGTGATCCGTGTCATGCTCGTCTCACGGATTCTCCCCGCCAAAGAACGGGACTTCAATTTGTGGGAGTTTGATCCGGCACAGCACCAGACCTTGAGCGGCCTCTTCGACACTACGTACAAAGAGGCCTGGAGGGTGCTGTTCAAGGGCGCCGAAGCTCCCGCATCCGCTACCAAAGATCGCGGATTCAGCTCGCAGCGTCCAGCTGGCGAGGTAAGCTACATTATCCTTTATGGGACACTCGCTTTTCATAGTTTGACTCTATGCGGGATCTAAACTCCCAATACCTTTAACAGATCTGGCAGAAGACGCCCCGGACAGGTTAATCGTCGGCTCCCCTTCCGAAGACTCCAGCGGACGCCTGCTTGACAGGCTGCTGGTCCCGCACTTTACGTAGTGCCGGCGAAGAAGGCCAAGAAGAAGGCCACGGGAACCCGAAGGAGTTCCCGGCGTCAGGTGGTATCGGACTCGTCGTCCGATGACTCCAAGGCGGACTCCTCCCATGAGGACGAGGAGGAGAAGAAAGAGGCCTCTCCCCCAGCGGGGGGAGAGAAGAAAAGGAAGGCCTCCCCAACAAGGGAGGCCGAAGGGTCCAAGAAGGGAAGGACCCTTCCTCCGGACTGTTCTGCCAACGTTGGCGGCGGCGACGAGGAGTGGCCCTCAAGGGCCAAGCCCTTGGCAAGATGGTAAGTATTCGGACTCCTAGATGATTTACAACTTTTCTTTTTGTCACATAGTGTCTTTCTAATGCCGCATACAACCCTGTAGTCCGCCCAAGGACGATCTTCCCGCTTCGTCGAGCGGGTCCTTGGGCACGTCGGATATGGATTCCCTTCCGACCACCTCCACTCCCCGTGGCGCTGACGACGCCGAGGTGGGATCCCAGGAGGGGACCCACCAGGAGGAGGAGGCTCTGGAGGTGCCGCAGGGCAACCTCCGGACATGCCGGACTCGATTCGCACCGAACTGCAGTGGTTCCGGAGCCCGGCGGGCGCCCCTTCGTAAGAAGGGCAAGCGATGACACCGCAGCCTCCGCCCAACCGAGGCGCGGATAACTTGCCGGAGGCGCCAACGGCGCTTCCATCGAAGAAGAACACCGCCTTGTCATGAGTGCGGTGATTGAAGGTTCAGCTCGCCAAGAGCGGGCTGACCGAAGCTCGCAGCAGCCTTCTAATGTGCTTTGAGGTAAGAATTTTAAGATGTGTAATATAATACCGCATGGACGGTAGTTTCGATGCTCAGTTCGGTGTTCGGAAAGAAAAGCCGGACTGAGGATCTAAAAAGATATACGCAGGAGTCTAAAAAATATGTCAATATGGGATTGTAGGCTGCGCTGCTGACCCCTGCCGCACTGACTGCGGAGGTCGATGCTTTGAAGCAGTGCCTCGAGCGGTCCGAGAGCGAGCTCGGTCGTGCCAAGAAGCAAATCGAGGACAAGGAAGGTGAGTAACACCGTATTAAAGTTGTACCTTATAGAAAAGGATTTGGTTGCAAGAGAAATAACAAGGATAACGTGGGTACTACAGGGGCCACAAACGAGGTAGTGACCCTGAAGGAGGCGGTGTCCGCAGCCGAGCGCAATGCGGCCGCGGAACGAGTCGAGCGAGAGAAGCAGGAGGCGCGGGTGGCGGAGGTACAGCAAGAGCTCCAGGCTCTCATGGAAAAGCACGAGAGTTTGGAGCGTGACTCGAAGACTCGAGAGTCCGAGCTTGCGTCGGCTCTTGAGAGTGCCAAGGCCGCTAAGGCCAATGCCCACAAGGCCCTCCAGGAAATCGAGGATTTGAAGAAAATAGCGACGGGTAAGGCATTCTTCATGCAAAGCAAGCATGTTAAAGTGAATTACCTGTTACTTACCCGGATTCGGAGCTCTCTAGGAACGTTCGCACATCTGCCTCGCAGCGTGTCCGATGCTGCCGCTTTCTACCGGGCCGAGGAGGGGAGCTCGACGGAGAAGGTCTTGGTCTCAAGATCCGAGGCGGACATCCAGTGCTTTTAGCGACCAGTGAAGCAGCTGGTCGAGCTCCACAAGGTGGCCGAACAGGCCATGAAGGGCCTCATAGTTCGGCTGTGGCCCAAGGAGGCCATGCCTAGGAGCTACTTTGGCCTGGTGCGGTGGCTGGTGGATGCGTGTCCCTGGGTTGAAGTCGTCAAGCACTCCTTTGCATTGAAGGTGCCTGTCGGGCCCTTGCCGTGCAAAGGTGCTTTGGGGCAGGATGGATCGAGAAGCTTGTGACGGACACGCCACCGGCGGCAAGGAGTATCGCATCGCCGAAATGTATTATAAGAGTGTCCTGAAGGGTGCCCGCATGATTGCGGGTGAGTGCTCCAAAGATGTAATATTCGAGTAGACTCGCATTGTGTTATCCTGTGCGCTGAAAACTTTGTTCATATGCGCTAAGCAACGTTTATTAATTTAAAATATTACCTTCCGTGCGGCCGTTTATCAAATTTGAGAGATGGCAAGTCGTCGGCTTCAGCCCCCATGCCACGAGTGCTGGGGTGTTCGGGATAAACTTGAGCGCTCTTGTTCCCATTTTTTGGTCCATCTAGGGAGGCGCTCAACACAACGAACGAGGCAACCGGACTTATAATGCTTGAACACTCTCACTTAGCCATATAATTCTATAATTTTAAATTTCGGCGAAGCCCCTAGTGTTCGGAAGAACGAGTTCGGGGTGCTATCCACGCCTGGGCCAGACAAAGCCGGTTCCTCGTTCTAAGCGGCATAAGTCTTTAGGGACTCGAAAAAACCTCTCGAACAGCAACCAGCTCTCGCCTTATCATGACGGTCAGTTTTAGCTTTCTCCACTGAGGCGCTCGCCAAGCTCAATCGGGGCGCAATCGTAGTGGTTCTCCCAGTGCTACCTTAGCCGATACAACGGAACGTAAGGTACCAAAACACGGGAGCCGGGCAAACCCAACTATTGACCCAAGACATGATTCGGAGCCGATGCATATAATGCTATAAGTTCAGGGTGCCGCACTTGTGAAAGTGTTCGGACTTATCACACCATAATGTGGGGAACTTAAGCCCCTGGTGTATTTAGCCGTACCAGAGTGTACGGATGCAACATGTCATAAATGAACATATATATAAGAAAGGAATGCAATTATAAGCAAAAAGCAATGCATTGTTTATTCAAGAAATACTGTCATGAATGCAGAACGATACAAATAGTGCGGTAAGCAAGGGATGGGACTATTAGACATGTCCCCCTCCAGGGGTAGGCTGCGGAATGGTGTATAAAACAGGTATAATGCTCGAAATGGAGACCACCTGGATACTCGTCGTAGCTTTTCTCCTCCCCTGGCTGTTGCATCGTGAGTTCCGCAGGTCTGCTGCCGGACAGGGCCTCTGGTAAATGGAGTCCTATTGATAAGAAAAAAGGAAAAAAAAGATGACACACTTAGGGCCCTGGTGTGGTTGAGCCGCACTGGGCTGTCGTGGTCGTGCCCCTCCCCTATGCCCATGGTATCTCCGGGCGTAGTGATGTACGCTGAAGGACCAGTCTTGCAATTTTGCAAGGGCTGGGGTTAGCCGCATTACTCTGGCGATGCTCGGAACGTGCGGGTGGTCTTGTTGTAGGTTATTCCGGGCGTGTTTGGCCGTGTCCGGTCGCTTAACGGCCGGACTCGAGCATTGCCTTAAGAGGCTACTTTGTACTTCTGCCGCGAGAGCCGCTGTGTGTTCCTCCGTTCGGAGGGAGCGTCGTGTTTCCGCTGACCGTGATGACTCCTCGAGGGCTGGCATCTTGAGCTTGAGGTATCGTGGTCGGCACGCGTTGAACTTTGCAAACGCGGTCCATCCGAAAGCAGAGCATGATAGCCGCCATGAACGGAACTATGTCAAGATTAACTCCTCGCCGAAGTTATCCGGGATCCAAGACCACTTCAAGTGTGGTGAGCTGTCTGATTGGCCTCTACACCTGGTATGACGCCTTTGAAGGTCATCCTTGTGGGTTTAATCCTTGAGGGGTCTATGCCCATCTTGCGCACTGTATCCTGATAAAGCAGGTTCAGGCTGCTGCCGTCGTCCATTAGGACTCTGGTGAGGTGAAATCCATCTTGTGGGGGGAAACCCTTCTGTCCTCTATTGTTCGGCGGTCGGGTCTCTTCCTCATCATCGCTATGTAGCCCCTTGTCATTGTTTTCGGCAATTAACTTGCCTGCCTGCTTGAATACCCAACAATCCCTGTTGGTGTGATTAGCTGGCTTTTCGGGGGTGCCGTGTATCTGGCAAGAGCGGTCGAGTATTCGGTCCAAATTGGACGGACACGGAGTAGTTCTTTTGAATGGCTTCTTCCGCTGACCGGATTTGGAGCCTCTGAATCTGGCGTTGACTGTTGTATCCTCAGTGTTATCGCCGTTAACGCGGCATTTGTTCTTGTTGCGACGCGACCTGCCATTGTGGTCCTTGGTATCCGGACTGCTAGAATTTTTGCTGAGGTTGTTACTGTGGGCTAGCCAGCTGTCCTCTCCCGCGCAGAAGCGGGTCATGAGTGATGTGAGGGCTGCCATGGATTTCGGCTTTTCCTGCCCTAGGTGCCGGGCAAGCCACTCGTCGTGGATGTTATGTTTGAAGGCTGCGAGGGCCTCTGCATCCGGACAGTCGACGATTTGATTTTTCTTTGTTAAGAACCGTGTCGTAATTGTCCGGCCGATTCATCAGCTCTTGAATTATGTGGCTTAGGTCATCGGCGTCTGGTGGTCGCACATATGTGCCCTGGAAGTTGTCAAGGAATGCGGCTTCCAGGTCCTTCCAACACCCAATTGATTCTGCTGGCAAGCTGTTAAGCCAATGCCGAGGTGGTCCTTTAAGCTTGAGTGGGAGGTATTTGATGGCATGAAGATCATCGCCGTGGGCCATGTGGATATGAAGGAGATAGTCTTCGATCCAAACCGCGGGGTCTGTTGTGCCATTGTAGGATTCAATATTCACGGGTTTAAACCCTTCGGGGATTTGATGATCCATTACTTCATCTGTGAAGCATAGTGGGTGTGCGGCGCCTCTATATTGGGCTATATCACGACGTAGCTCAAGCGAGCCTTGTCTACTGTGTTCGGCCCGGACGGAGTTGCTGTATCCGGCGCGATGGTCATCGTTGCGCATCGTGGGGCACCCACGCGATCCGTAGATTGATCTTGATTGTCTTGCCTTATCCTCCAATATGTCTCGCAAGTACGGCGCATTCCCCCGTGGCTTCGTACTTTTCGAGCAATGCCGGGGTACGGTTCTAGTGGAGGGCATAGAGGCCTCTCTGTCGCGGCCACGAGGTGGTTGGTCAGCCGTATTGTGCGCTGGTGATGCAGGTTCATATGCCTCCTCCTCTAATCGGGGGAGCAGCTTGCGTTTGGGGTATCTTTTGGAGGGGCGTTCGAG
Organism: Aegilops speltoides; assembly: GCA_021437245.1. Classification (NCBI taxonomy): domain Eukaryota; kingdom Viridiplantae; phylum Streptophyta; class Magnoliopsida; order Poales; family Poaceae; genus Aegilops; species Aegilops speltoides. Next base: position 276,509,513 of record CM038145.1, on the reverse strand, counting down.
TTCATGCTCTTCGGCTGCAAGGACTTCAGTTCATCTGTCGGCTAGCAAATCTTGATCAGCTCTAAGCTGTTGCTGCTTTTTCTTGAGGCTATTTGCCGTGGCCATAAGCCTGCATTTAAAAAGCTCTTGTTCGATGGGATCCTCAGGCACGACGAATTCGTCGTCGTCGAGGCTTGCCTCGTCTCCGGAGGGAGGTATGTAATTATCATCCTCTACCTCTTCGTCTGCCGGTCTCTCATGAGGGCTGGCTTCTCCGCCCTCCTGTGCTGAATCTTGCTGGAGGGGGTTGTCTTCGGTGCTATCCGGGGTGTTATTGTCTTCGGTGCCGGAATCACCATTCTTGCTGTGGCGGGATTTAGAGCGGCGCCGCTGACGCTGGCGTTTAGGCTGTTTCTTGAAAGGATCCTCCTCCGTTGTTCCATTGCCATTCCTGTCCTTTGGGCTATCCACCATGTATATGTCGTATGACGAGGTGGCTTTCCAGTGCCCCGTAGGCGCTGGTTTTTGGTCGTCTCCGGCATCGTCGTCCATACCGTCGATGTCTTCGGAGTCGTAGTCTAGTATGTCGGTTAGATCGTCGACATTGGCTACAAAGTGGGTGGTGGGTGGGCTTTGAATTTCTTCGTCATCCGCATCCCAACCGTCCTGACCGTGATCCGGCCAGGGCTCTCCTGATAGCGAGAGATACTTTAGCAAATTCAGAATGTCGCCGAAAGGCGAGTGCTGAAAGATGTCCGCAGCGGTGAACCCCATGATCGGCGCCCAATCAGGTTTGATTGGTAGGGGCGCAGGAGGTTCGGAGTCTGGCGAGGAGTCCGGCACCTCGGAGTCACGAGCTTTACAGGGGACAAGGTCAGTATTCGGTTCCATCGTTGTAGAGGTTGCAGCCCCCGAGGCGGTGTCTAGCCACCCATCCTCGATCTGCGCAGTTGGCTCCGAATTAGGAATCGGAGCGGACTCGTATGCGGCCTCCAGGACACTATCCGGCAGTAGAGCTAAATTGTGCCCATCGTGACAAGTCGGGCGCTTTTCGGCCGCGGGCTCGAATCCATCGAAGATCAAGTCTCCGCGGATGTTCGCCGTGAAGTTTAGACTTCAAATCGACTGACGGCCAGGGCGTAGCTTCGATTTGCTCCGGATGGCTGCGAATTGCCCGCATGATGCAAAGCCGCCGAATATGAAGATCTGTCCGGGAGAAAAGTCTCACCTGGACTGCGTCGTTAGTGATGATCGAAGGAGCCATCGGGCCTATATGCGACGACACAGAGGAACTCTCAATGAAAGCACCAATGTCGGTGTCAAAACCGGTGGATCTCGGGTAGGGGTCTCGAACTGTGCATCTAGGCGGATGGTAATAGGAGACAAGGGACACGATGCTTTTACCCAGGTTCGGGCCCTCTCGATGGAGGTAAAACCCTACTCCTGCTTGATTGATATTGATGATATGGGTAGTACAAGAGTGGATCTGCCACGAGATCAAGGAGGCAAAACCCTAGAAGCTAGCCTATGGTATGATTGTTGTTATGGTTGTTATCCTACGGACTAAAACCCTCCGGTTTATATAGACAACGGAGAGGGCTAGGGTTACACAGAGTCGGTTACAATGGTAGGAGATCTACATATCCGTATTGCCAAGCTTGCCTTCCACGCCAAGGACAGTCCCATCCGGACACGGGACGAAGTCTTCAATCTTGTATTTTCATAGTCTTGGAGTCCGGCCGATGATGATAGTTCGGCTATCCGGACACCCCCTAGTCCAAGAATCCCTCACTCCCCAACACTCAACTCTCTCTCATAGGTTTTGGATCTGGTGGAAAGAAGATTTGAGTGGAAAGCAACTTGGGGAAGGCTAGAGATCAAGATTCATATGGTAGGAATGGAATATCTTGGCCTCAACACATGAGTAGGTGGTTCTCTCTCAGAAATGGTAAGTTGGAAGTGTAGGTTCGTTCTGATGGCTCTCTCCATGAATGAAGAGGAGGTGGAGGGGTATATATAGCCTCCACACAAAATCTAACCATTACACACAATTTACCAAACTCGGTGGGACCGATTCAACAGACTCGGTCGGACCAATTTAGTAAACCTAGTGACCGTTAGTGATTTTCAGTGGGACTGACATGCATCTCGGTGAGACCGATTCGGTTAGGGTTAGGGCATAACGTAATCTCGGTAAGACCGATTACACAAACTCGGTGAGACCGGTTTGGTAATAAGCTTTCCAGAGAGTTGGTCAGGTAAACTCGGTGGGACCGATTTGCTCTTTTCGGTGAGACCGAAATGTTACAAAAGGCAAATAGAGAGTTTACATTGCAATCTCGGTGGGACCGATCGCTCACTTTGGTTAGACCGAAACGTTACGAAGGGAAATAGAGAGATTACAATCCCATCTCGGTGAGACCAAGATCCCTATCGGTAAGACCGATTTGCATAGGGTTTGTGGCAATGGCTATGACTTTTGGAATCGGTGGCGCAGGATAGGAAGAATCGGTGTGACCGATTTTGGCTTTGGGTTTAGGTCATTTGTGGATGTGGGAAAGTAGCTGAGGGTTTTGGAGCATATCACTAAGCACATGAAGCAAGAGGCTCATTAAACAACACCTCATCCCTCCTTGATAGTATTGGCTTTTCCTATAGACTCAATGTGATCTTGGATCACTAAAATATAAAATGAAGAGTCTTGAGCTTTTTGAGCTTGAGCCAATCCTTTGTCCTTAGTATTTTGAGGGTTTCACTTTCATCATCCATGCCATGCCATTCATTGAGCTTTCCTGAAATAATAGTCTTGGAATAGCATTAGCTCAATGAGCTATATGTTGTTATGAATTACCAAAACGACCTAGGGATAGTTGCACTTTCAAGGCCTCCTTTTAAAAAAGTACCGGATCAAAGCATTAGCACTTAGTGAATACATGAACTCCTCAAACTACGGTCATCACCGGGAAGTGTCCCAACTATTGTCACTCCGGGGTTTGCCAGACCATAACACATAGTAGGTGACTATAACTTGCAAGATAGGATCAAGAACTCACATATATTCATGAAAACATAATAGGTTTAGATCTAAAATCATGGCACTCGAGCCCTAGTGACAAGCATTAAGCATGGCAAAGTCATAGCAACATCAATCTTAGAACATAATGGATACTAGGGATCAAACCCTAACAAAACTAACTCGATTACATGGTAAATCTCATCCAAACCATCACCGTCCAGCAAGCCTACGATGGGATTACTCACACACGACAGTGAGCATCATGAAATGGAGGATGGTTGATGATGACGATGGCAACGGATTCCCCTCTCCGGAGCCCCGAACGGACTCCAGATCATCCCTCCCGAGGAAGATTAGGGCTTGGCGGCGGCTCCATATCATAAAACGTGATGAATCCTTCTCTTTGATTTTTTTTCTCCCCAAACATGAATATATAGAGTTGGAGTTGAGGTCGTGTCACGACCCGTTTTTCAATAAAAATATTTATTGAAAGACTGGTCTTCTCATGCCCAGTGTGAGGAAAATCCTCCTCACTGGTAGACAAAACTTTGGTACAATAAGCCAGTAGCATTGATATATTACAGGGGGTTGAGCTGGAGTCGCTCAACAATTATTACAAGCACGCCAATAATTATACCTATGGCGGATATGGCACAATGGTGGGGGTGGCAATACTACTGACTCGAGATAATAGTGGTTGGGTGGAATAACACGATTGGAGTGGGTAGCAATACTACTACATCGGTGGCTCATCGGCGTCGAGGTGAGGCTCGATGAATTTTATTTAGGTAGCGAAGCGGTGATAAGCGATGACCAAAACCAAGGGTCGACGCGTGATCGTAGGACTCCTCTAAGCGTCGGACTCGCTATCGAACTCCTCATCCATGAGATCGCCGTCAACATCGGCCAAATCAACAAGCGGTGAGTACTTTGAATGTACTCGCAAGACAGTTCGGACGAGAGATATAACAAATGCATGCATGAATGCGTCATGAGTATTTTAACAAGGGCATTTAATTCATAAAGGCAAGTCAGGAAAAATGGGAATCGGCGGTAGTCCGCTCGAAAACCCAAAGAAATAAACGTAAACCCAATCGAGTGTCTGAAACGACGCCTCGAAAGAAAGATGGATAAATAAAACATGCCGCAGTCGGACGTCTGAGCGACATCACATAAAGGGCTTATAACAAAATAAATAATAACAATGCCGCAGTCGGACGTCTGAGCGACATCACATAAAGGGCTTATAACAAAATAAATAATAACAATGCAGCGATCGGACGTCTCGGCGACGCCACATAAAGGGCTTATAACAAAATGAATAACAATAATGCCGCAGTCGGACGTCTGAGCGACATCACATAAAGGGCTTATAACAAAATAAATAATAACAATGCCGCAGTCGGACGTCTGAGCGACATCACATAAAGGGCTTATATCAAAATAAATAATAACAATGCCGCAGTCGGACGTCTGAGCGACGTCACATAAAGGGCTTATAACAAAATAAATAATAACAATGCCGCAGTCGGACGTCTGAGCGACGTCACATAAAGGGCTTATAATTCCTTGTCATAACATGTGAAGGTTAATGTACACAGAAATATTCCACACAGGATGGTTAACGGTTAGTCCTTCACAAGGCACAACTTTAACCAAACTCCATACTCCTTTAGCTTACCGGGGGTTCTTTGCCATCAAGACTGACAATTGACAAGATAAAGAAGACCCAAGCACAGGTCATGGACAGGATGTTGAAATGGGGAGTTGACTCTGCGAGTTTGTACTAAAATGACCACAGCCAACGGTTTCCGTAGTCACGAGGACTAGTTCCGTTTATGGTATTTCGGAAGAAACACAACTTAACGAGACACACCCATTCCACTTCACGTTGCCAGAATCACCCTTGACAGCGTTCAAGAAAAACTTTGAGACGGGAGATCACACACTCGAATGACATGGGATCAAATTTATATCTGGCAGCGCTCTAAGGGTGCCCCCTCTCGGTCCCAACTGGAAACACCCATGCCCCCTGACCGGATGAGAGGCTTTAATCCAGGGCCATGGAACCTTCATCCCGGCCTCTCCATTTGGTGTGTACCGGGAAGTGGTTTACATCTTACTAAGCCTTATCCCTTGCGGGAAACATGTGGCAGTACGGAAAAGGAAATGAACGGGAATTGATACCGGGGGTCAACAAACATACTGGCATAAGACTGGCATGCTACAACACTACCATCTTAGCCTTCTTCATGCCACCATGTGGCCATGCAACCTCATTTCCATGAACTCATGGATTTCCTTAACTCACTTGTCTCAACTTTTCATGAAACAAAATTCATCGGGATGCTTATGAACATGTCATGAAACCATTTTAATGCAAACATGCCAAGACACTCATCATATCAAAAGTTCAAACATGCTTGCCTGGCTCGGAGTAGTCGGGGCCTAGTTCGGCGAAGTTCGCGTCTCCTTCACCACCTTCGGTATCTACGGTACACAAAAATACACGCGCTATCGTAAATACCGTGGGGTACAAAAAGTTGATCCAAATATTTTCCAAATAAATATGATAAAAAACTAGACAGAAATTTGAAGAGAACAGAAAAAGAATCACTCAAAATTTTCCTTCTGTTAAAAAGTTATAAAGGTTTTAGCCCAAGGACCCAACTGTGATGAAACAGAAAGTTTCCAGGGGCTCGTTTATAAAAACAGAAACGGCCCGACTGAAAATCGCTGGCCGAGGGGCGTACGATTTTGGCAGAAGACGCCTTGTAAAACGTTTCGTTTAAAAGGAACTGAGAGGCTGACGGGTGGGCTCCACCTGTCGGGTTTGAAAATCCAAACGGGAGGAACCGAGCCCGACGGCGCCCGAGAGGTGCGGTGGTCGCCGGCGGCGATCCACGGCGAGGCAGGGGGATCGGGTAGTACCTCTGTGTTCAGGGCACCATTCCGCGTCTGAGGGAGGTGGAAGTGGTCGCCGGCGAGTACCGTGTCGACGGCGGCTCTTGCTCTGGCGGACGGCGGTTCGGACGAGGGTGGAGTTCGACGGAGAGGGCTGCAAGGTTTAAATTGACGAGGGGTTAGACTTACGGTAGCTAGAGGGGTAGAGACGGAGTTTGGGCACGGAGACGGCCTCACCAGAGTGAATCAAGGTGGAGGCCGAGGCGGAACGGGCGGCGGAGTTGGGGAAGGAGACCTCCTCGGGGTCCTCCTAGTGGCACGGTGGGGTGCTTGTGTGGTGCGGGGATGGTGTGTCGAGGGCGAGCTCGGGGCCCTTTATAGGCGGTCCGAGGCGGTGGCCGAGAATGGGGTTCTCCGGCGGGGTGATTACGGCGGCGTGGAGGTTGAACGGGAGGTTGCAGAGGTGGGGCGTCATCACGGTCGTTCTCTGGTTCGGTTCGTGCGCTAACTGCGTTGGGATTTGGTGGCTTAGGTGGAGTTCGACGAGCGGGCGTATGAGCCCGTCGGCGCAGAGAGCGCGCTCTGCGCGCCGCGCCACGGCGACGGTGCCACATCGCGCACTGGTGTGAATATCGCCACGCGAGCCACCGGGTGGTTTGGCGGCGCAGAACGGAGCGGCGTTCGTCGCCGTTACGCTTCTTGGCCGCCACGGGATTCGCCGCAAGACACTTATTGGCGCGGCGGCCAAGGTGCCACCGACGCGGTCGCGCTAGCAAGCGTGTGAGGCTCCGGACAAGCAGGTTAGGCCGTGAGCAACGTGCCAAGTGCATTGTGACAGCGTGGATCAAGCCGTCAAATCAAGTCTGAAGTTAAGCGAATTTTACGAAAGTGTAAGGAAAGCAAAGTGCATGCAAGGTGTTCGACAGAATGATCCAGGCATGTAGGGATTTTTCCTTGAGCTGATTTTTGGTGGAGTGACCTCTCATTGCAACTATAGGCTGTCTGAATTTTTGTAGAATTTTTGGAGAAGTGTAGATATGAATTTCACCAAATTTGGCAAATCTGGTCCAAACTTACAGTGAGTGAAATTTGAAAAATTTGAGAAGGGGGAGAGTGGATCAAGATGGTTCTGGGTTGTGGGTACAAAGGACTATCCAGGGGAGTTGGGTTTAGGTTAAAAATCCAAAGCATTAGGGTACTTGCTTTGCAAATCTCTTAGGCTCAAAAGAAATAGGCAGAATATTTGGACAGAGAAAATAATTGAAATAAAATCCAAAAATAAATTTTATTGGTTGGGACAGAGTGTTTGGGCTGCCCAAATGTTTTGAGGAGAGTTTTACCATAAGGAGCTTGGCAAAACAAGGATGAATTAAAATCAAGTGAAAACCAAAAACCAAAAGGTTTCCTTTAAAAAAAATAATTTAAAAGATTGACTTCAAATAAAACAAGGCCCCCCCCTTTTTTTTGAAAACAAAACCCACAAAAAATTTTGGAGTGTCACAGCACCTACCCCCTTAGGAAAAATCTCGTCCCAAGATTTCAGCTGATCCTTAAACAGGTGTGGGTGCTCTGTCCGAAGAAAATCCTCTCTTTCCCAAGTGGCTTCATTCTCGGTGTGATTGCTCCACTGAACTCTGAAAAACTTGATGGTTTTCTGTCTGGTTCTTCGTTCAGATTCCTCCAATATTTTCACTGGGTGTTCCCGATAGGTGAGGTATGGTTGTATGTCGATGTCCTCATGGGATACTTGCTTCTCTGGGTTGCTCACGCATTTTCTTAATTGGGAGACGTGGAACACGTCGTGGATGTCGGACAATTCTTCGGGTAAGTCTAACTGGTAGGCTACCGTGCCTCTTCGTGCCACTATGCAAAATGGTCCAATGAATCTTGGTGCTAACTTCCCCTTAATCTTAAACCGCTGTAGTCCCCTCATAGGGGATACTCGTAGGTACACCAACTCACCGGGTTCAAAATTTACTTCACGATGTTTCCGATCATAATAGCTTTTCTGTCGGCTCTGAGCCGTTTTAAGTCGGTCCCGGATTAGTTTGACCTTTTCCTCGGCTTCCTTGAGCATGTCCGGGCGAAGATCTGGCTGTCTCCGGTCTCTGACCAATTTAGCGGGGTACGGCATCTTCGCCCGTACAAGGCTTCAAAGGGTGCCATTTGCAGGCTGGTCTGGTAACTGTTGTTGTATGCAAACTCGGCGTATGGTAGGCTTTCCTCCCAACTGGCTCCATAGGTGAGAACACATGCCCTCAGCATGTCTTCCAAAATTTGATTTACGCGCTCAGTTTGCCCATCGGTCTGTGGGTGGTATGCGGTACTGAAAGCTAGTTGGGTCCCCAGGGCATGTTGCAGGTGATCCCAAAACCTGGAGACGAATTGGGTGCCTCTGTCAGATATTATGGTCTTCGGAACTCCATGTAGACAAACAATACGGGAGAGATACAGTCTGGCAAGCTTCTGTGTGGTGTGAGTCGTCTTTACGGGAATGAAGTGCGCTACTTTAGTCAATCTATCCGTGATGACCCATATGGCATCATGCCCATGTTGTGACCTCGGTAGCCCAACAATGAAATCCATTCCTATCTCGTCCCATTTCCACTCGGGTATGTTATTTGGTTGCAATAGTCCGGCCGGTTTCTGGTGCTCGGCCTTTATGCGCTGACATGAGTCACAACACGCAATAAATGTGGCTATGTCCCTCTTCATACCATGCCACCAAAATGATTCCTGAAGGTCTTTGTACATTTTGTCCCACCAGGGTGAATTGAATATGGGGCGGTGTGGCCTTCAGCCAAGATCTGCTGTTTAAGGTCATGAATATTTGGTACGCAAAGTCTATTCTCGTACCATAATATTCCTTGCTCATCGACAATGAATTCTGGGGCCTTGCCCAATTTCATTTTCCGTTTTATGCCTTCAACGCTGGGGTGACCACGCTGAGCCTCTTTAATCTTTTCTATCAGGGTAGGTTGTATCTCTAAGTTTGACACACTTCCTTCGGTGACCATCAATAGATTGAGCTTAGCAAATTCCTGCCGAATTCAGGCCTCAAGTTTGTCCTTATTTGTCGTTGTTTGGATTTGGGGTTCCGACTTAGTGCATCTGCTACAACATTTGCCTTGCACAGGTGGTAGTGGATTCCAACATCATAATCCTTTACCAATTCAACCAGCGTCGTTGCCGTAAATTGAGTTACGGTTGGGTGAAAATATACTTGAGGCTCTTATGGTCCGTGTATATTTCACACCGGTTTCAAGTAAGAAATGTCTCCATTCCTTGAGTGCATGGATAAGCTGCTGCTAACTCAAGGTCATGAGTAGGATAATTTTCCTCATGCTTGCGGAGTTGTGCGGAAACATCTGCGACAACCTTGCCTTCTGCATTAATACGCACCGAGGCCCTTTCGAGATCGTCACAATGTACCTCAAAATTCTTGTGTATGTCTGGCACAGTTAATACTGGTGCTGTCGTTAGTTTCTTCTTTAGCTCTTGGAAACTCTTCTCACAAGCTTCCGTCCATTCAAACTTCTTGTCTTTCTTGAGAAGTTGTGTCATTGGTTTTGCTATCGTGGAGAATCATTCGATAAATCTTCGGTAGTAACCTGCCATCCCTAGAAAACTTCGTACGTCCGTTACGCTGGCTGGTGTTTTCCAACCAAGCACGGCCGTGACCTTTTCTGGGTCTACGGCAATACCTTCTTGGGTTAATACATGGCCCAGAAAGCCTACTTGCCTTAGCCAAAATTCACATTTGCTGAATTTGGCGTATAACTGATGCTTCCTGAGTTCTCCTAGCACAATTCGGAGATGTTCAGCATGCTCTTCGGGCGTCTTGGAGTATATCAGAATGTCGTCGATGAATACCACAACAAACTTGTCCATGTACTTCATAAATACTTTGTTCATGAGGTGAACAAAATATGCGGGGGCGTTTGTTAGCCCAAATGGCATTACTGTGAACTCATACAGCCCATATCTGGAGGTGAAGGCTGTCTTTGGAATATCTTCTGTCCGTACTTTTAATTGATGGTACCCTGACCTCAAGTCAATCTTGGAGAATACCTTGGCGTGAGCGAGCTGATCGAATAAATCATTTATTCGTGGCATTGGATATTTGTTCTTGATTGTGACCATGTTAAGTGCTCGATAATCGATACACAATCTCAGTGTGCCATCCTTCTTTTTGGCAAATAATATTGGTGAACCCCAAGGTGAGGAGCTAGCTCGTATATACCCTTTGTCCAATAATTGCTTTATTTGTTTCTTCAATTCTACTAATTCGGATGGTGCCATTCTGTATGGTTTCTTGTATATGGGAGCAGTTCCTGGTGCTAGCTCAATGCTGAATTCTATTTCTCGGTCTGGTGGCATTCCTGGCAGTTCTTCAGGAAATACGTCTGGAAATTCACATACTACCGGAACCTTGCTCAATTCAGAAATATCCACCTTATTCAATCTCGGTTGCCGGGATATTTTCCTCTCTTTGGCTGAAACTTTTTGTCTTCCGTGGTGATGGGTGAGGATTACGGTCTGTTAAAGCGATCAATGAAACCTTTGTTGGTGGTCAACCAATCCATCCCTAAGATGACGCCCAGCCCTTTATTTTCTAATACAATGAGGTTGGCGTGGAATTTCAATCCTTCAAACTCAATTGTCACACCTTGGCGGTAACTCGGGTGACTTGCTTAATCTGGGACTTGGCGATCATTGATTTTTCAAGGGAAGAATCGAAAAATTATTTTGCAAGGCAAAACTTTTCAAAAGCGAGTGAGAAGCTCGAGAATCAAACAAAACCATGGGAGGTATTGTGTTGACGAAAGCGTGCGAGTCACGATATCCGGGGCATTCCGTGCTTCCTCTCTCGTCACGTGGTTGGTGACCCTTCTGTGATTATTGTTGGGGTTGAAATTGTTGCGCTTGGCGCTGAATTATTACCACCGTTGTTTGGCTTCGGTCGAGTTCCTTGGCTTGGGGCTTTGTTTGGAATAGTGCCCTTCCTCCCCACAAGCGTAGCAGGTTATGCAGGCGATATGCGAACTCTTTATCTCTGGCATGGAAATTCTGGACTGGTCGTGAGACATTTGTCGGGGTTTTGCGTGCATCACTTTTCTGAAAATCCGCCTTGCTTCGGGGATTGCGGGCATGATTTTTCTGGTCCCTTTTTCGCTATGAAATCTTCGAGCTCGCCTTTCATTTTCAAGGTAATGGCCTTATCCACTAGTGTCTTGAAATCTGGAAAAGTGTGTATGACCAGTTGGCATTTAAGCGCAGCGCCGAGCAAATCAAGAATTTCTCCATCTTCTTACTTTCAGTCATCGCTCCTCATTGGCGAAGCGAGATAATAGTGTAAATTGTCCGTTGTATTCTGACACTGTCATGGTCCTTTGCTTGAGATCATCGAATTCTCTCTTCTTGATTTTCATAAGGCTTTTAGGAATATGCGCCCCACGAAAACCTTCCTTAAAATCGTCCCAAGTTATATTATTCTCGTTGGGGTGCATGTGTAGGAAATTCTCCCACCATGATGCAGCTGCTCCTGTCGAGATAGTGGGGTGCATACAGTATTTTTCCTGGTCCGAACACTTGGCAATAATTAATCTTCTCTCCATGTCTCAAGCCGGTCTTGACCTCAAGAGGTTTGTCAAGTATGAGAAAATGTTTGGGGACGCGTCTTACATAGCTCGAGACAACTTGGATTGCTGCTGAAATTGTCAAGGCGATTTCCCATAGTGATGACATGATTCATTAATTCTTGATCTTTGTTGCTGCCTCTGCTCATAAAGGCGGCACATCTGTGAAAGTGCCGATTCACTGCCCTATTGGCTCATTGTCCTGTGTGAAATTGTTGCTGTGTTGTGCATCATAATTTTCCTCTGGCGGAGCTGGCATGGAGCGCGTCGAGGGACGGACATTTTCACTCTGGGATACATTTTGCAAAACTCATAAGAAAGGAAACTGAGTCATAAAAATAAATGTGCAAGGACAAACAAAACCAAAAGGACACTCCAGGATATTTTTTGAAATAAAACGTCGTTTATTCGGAGAAGGACTGCTCATACATATCTTACATGCAGGTGGTAATTATATAATACATCACTCGGGATATGCGTACATATTCTCGACATGTTATTTAGGCTAGTGCACTTCTCCAGCTCCTACATGATGCGCAAACAGGCTCTGCTCACAACCTATGTACATATCATACAAGTCGGTACATCGCATGGCGATTAAGCGCACTAGTCGGAGAAATGTTGAGGACCTCCTTTGCCCTGCCAAGGGTGAGATGCGATGAGGCGGGACTCGACTTCCTCCTCGCTAATAGGCTCCAGACGGGTAGTGCTGCGCTGGGTAGATGGAGCAGGTGCCCTAAATGGAGCAGCAGCGTGCAGTGTGTGGGCGCGATGGGTGGCGCCGAGCAAGCTGGAGTGGGTGCAATGGCTTGGTTGAACTCCTCGGTGGAAGGCGGCGACGAGGAATGGCGCGAGTGGTCGGTGCATAAGATGCTGATGATGAGGCGAGCGTCGGTGGTGGTGCGGTGTCTGAAGCTCCCTCCTGTTGGCGGCACAGCCATGGACTGAGTCCATGCGGGCAGCCACGAAGTCGTCCACCAGGCTGTCAAAGGCTGCCTCCAGAGCCCGGAGATACCCGACGAGCATCTCAAAAGCCTCATCTCGCTCCCTTCTGGGGCAAGCGTATGAGTAGTGACAGGCATATGGCACGTGGCATGGAAGGTAGCGGTAACGACGAGTCTTCATCGATGGAAGGTCTTCCCTGAGACGAGCTATCGCCTCACGGGCTGCCATCTGCATAGCATGCCTCTCCGTAGGCATGGCTCTCCCCAAGTACCGGAAGCGACGTAGCTCAAGACGCCCTCCCTTGAATTGCACCGCAGCCTGGTGCATGGTCAGACCGTCGTTGACCTTGTCTTGACAGTGAAAAGGCGGGCGCACGGATGGCCCCATCGCCACTGAGCGATAAAGGTGAGAAGCTTGCGAACCCATCGGGCTCGTTGGCGAACACCGAGACTCGCATGATTGTTGTCGGCCATCTACAAAAGTAGGCAAAAATTTGAGTGGTCGATCATAAATTTATCTTGTTGTCGAGAAAATGACTACATTTGCAAAAGTAATAAATAGCTCAAAATTTGCTAATATCCGATTAGCGATCGCACCTAGTGGCTTCCTACAGTCAGCCTGGCTCTGGTACCAAGCTTGTCACGACCCGTTTTTCAATAAAAATATTTATTGAAAGACTGGTCTTCTCATGCCCAGTGTGAGGAAAATCCTCCTCACTGGTAGACAAAACTTTGGTACAATAAGCCAGTAGCATTGATATATTACAGGGGGTTGAGCTGGAGTCGCTCAACAATTATTACAAGCACGCCAATAATTATACCTATGGCGGATATGGCACAATGGTGGGGGTGGCAATACTACTGACTCGAGATAATAGTGGTTGGGTGGAATAACACAGTGGAGTGGGTAGCAATACTACTACACTGGTGGCTCATCGAGCGTCGAGGTGAGGCTCGATGAATTTTATTTAGGTAGCGGAAGCGGTGATAGCGATGACCAAAACCAGTGTCGACGTGGATCAGGACTCCTCTAAGCGTCGGACTCGCTATCGAACTCCTCATCCATGAGATCGCCTTCGTCGACATCGGCCAAATCAACAAGCCGGTGAGTACTTTGAATGTACTCGCAAGACAGTTCGGACGAGAGATATAACAAATGCATGCATGAATCGTCATGAGTATTTTAACAAGGGCGCATTTAATTCATAAAAAGGCAAGTCAGGGAAAAATGGGAATCGGCGGTAGTCCGCTCGAAAACCCAAAGAAATAAACGTAAACCCAATCGAGTGTCTGAAACGATGCCTCGAAAGAAAGATGGATAAATAAAACATGCCGCAGTCGGACGTCTGAGCGACATCACATAAAGGGCTTATAACAAAATAAATAATAACAATGCCGCAGTCGGACGTCTGAGCGACATCACATAAAGGGCTTATAACAAAATAAATAATAACAATGCCGCAGTCGGACGTCTGAGCGACGTCACATAAAGGGCTTATAACAAAATGAATAACAATAATGCCGCAGTCGGACGTCTGAGCGACATCACATAAAGGGCTTATAACAAAATAAATAATAACAATGCCGCAGTCGGACGTCTGAGCGACATCACATAAAGGGCTTATATCAAAATAAATAATAACAATGCTGCAGTCGGACGTCTGAGCGACGTCACATAAAGGGCTTATAACAAAATAAATAATAAAAATGCCGCAGTCGGACGTCTGAGCGACGTCACATAAAGGGCTTATAATTCCTTGTCATAACGTGTGAAGGTTAATGTACACAGAAATATTCCACACAGGATGGTTAACGGTTAGTCCTTCACAAGGCACAACTTTAACCAAACTCCATACTCCTTTAGCTTACCGGGGGTTCTTTGCCATCAAGACTGACAATTGACAAGATAAAGAAGACCCGAAACAGGGTCATGGACAGGATGTTGAAATGGGGAGTTGACTCTGCAGAGTTTGTACTAAAATGACCACAGCCAACGGATTTCCGTAGTCACGAGGGACTAGTTCCGTTTATGGTATTTCGGAAGAAACACAACTTAACCAGTACACACCCATTCCACTTCACGTTGCCAGGAATCACCCTTGACAGCGTTCAAGAAAAACTTTGAGACGGGGAGATCACACACTCGAATGACATGGGATCAAATTTATATGTAGCGCTCTAAGGGTGCCCCCTCTCGGTCCCAACGGAAACACCCATGCCCCTGACCGGATGAGAGGCTTTAATCCAGGGCCATGGAACCTTCATCCCGGCCTCTCCATTTGGTGTGTACCGGGAAGTGGTTTACATCTTACTAAACCTTATCCCTTGCGGGAAACATGTGGCAGTACGGAAAAGGAAATGAACGGGAATTGATACCGGGGTCTACAACCATTTTGGCATAAGACTGGCATGCTACAACACTACCATCTTAGCCTTCTTCATGCCACCATGTGGCCATGCAACCTCATTTCCATGAACTCATGGATTTCCTTAACTCACTTGTCTCAACTTTTCATGAAACAAAATTCATCGGGATGCTTATGAACATGTCATGAAACCATTTTAATGCAAACATGCCAAGACACTCATCATATCAAAAGTTCAAACATGCTTGCCTGGCTCGGAGTAGTCGGGGCCTAGTTCGGCGAAGTTCGCGTCTCCTTCACCACCTTCGGTATCTACGGTACACAAAAATACACGCGCTATCGTAAATACCGTGGGGTACAGAAAGTTGATCCAAATATTTTCCAAATAAATATGATAAAAAACTAGACAGAAATTTGAAGAGAACAGAAAAAGAATCACTCAAAATTTTCCTTCTGTTAAAAAGTTATAAAGGTTTTAGCCCAAGGACCCATCTGTGATGAAACAGAAAGTTTCCAGGGGCTCGTTTATAAAAACAGAAACGGCCCGACTGAAAATACGCCGGCCCAGGGGGGAGACGTACTTTGGCAGAAGACGCCTTCAGAAAACGTTTCGTTTAAAAGGAACTGAGAGGCTGACGGGTGGGCTCCACCTGTCGGGTTTGAAAATCCAAACGGGAGGAACCGAGCCCGACGGCGCCCGAGAGGTGCGGTGGTCGCCGGGCGGCGATCCACGGCGAGGCAGGGGATCGGGTAGTACGTCTGTGTTCAGGCACCATTCAGCGTCGAGGGAGGTGGAAGTGGTCGCATGGCGCAGTACCGTGTCGACGGCGGCTCTTGCTCCGGCAGACGGCGGTTTGGACGAGGGTGGAGTTCACGGAGAGGGCTGCAAGGTTTAAATTGACGAGGGGTTAGACTTCGGTAGCTAGAGGGGGTGAGCGGAGTTTGGGCACGGAGACGGCCTCACCGGAGTGAATCGAGGTGGAGGCCGAGGCGGAACGGGCGGCGGAGTTGGGAAGGAGACCTCCTCGGGGTCCTCCTAGTGGCTGGTGGGGTGCTTGTGTGGTGCGGGGATGGTGTGTCGAGGGCGAGCTCGGGGCCCTTTATAGGCGGTCGGCGGTGGCGAGAACGGGTTCTCCGCGGGGTGATTCTGGCGGCGTGGAGGTTGAACGGGAGGTTGCAGAGGTGGGGCGTCATCACGGTCGTTCTCTGGTTCGGTTCATGCGCTAACTGCGTTGGGATTTGGTGGCTTAGGTGGAGTTCGACGGAACGGGGCGGCGCGGGCCCGTCGGCGGCAGAGAGCGCGCTGTGCGCGCCAGCGCCACGGCGACGCAGTGCCACATGAGTGCTTGGTGAGAATATCGCCACGCGCGAGCCACCAGGTGGTTTGGCGGCGCCGAACGGCGTTGCGCCGCCGTTCGCTTCTTTGTTGGCGCTCTGAGGATTCGACGCCCGCAAGACACGCCCGCAGGCGGGCTAAGGTGCCACCGGCGCCAGAACGCGCGCAAGCGCGTGTGAGGCTCCGGACAAGCAGGTTAGGCCGTGAGCAACGTGCCAAGTGCACTGTGACAGCGTGGATCAAGCTGTCTAAATCAAGTCTGAAGTTAACTGAATTTTCTGAAAGTGTAAGGAAAACAGTGCATGCAAGGTGTTCGACAGAATGATCCAGGCATGTAGGGATTTTTCCTTGAGCTGATTTTTGGTGGAGTGACCTCTCATTGCAACTATAGGCTGTCTGAATTTTTGTAGAATTTTTGGAGAAGTGTAGATATGAATTTCACCAAATTTGGCAAATCTGGTCCAAACTTACAGTGAGTGAAATTTGAAAAATTTGAGAAGGGGGAGAGCGGATCAAGATGGTTCTGGGTTGTGGGTACAAAGGACTATCTAGGGGAGTTGGGTCTAGGTTAAAAATCCAAAGCATTAGGGTACTTGCTTTGCAAATCTCTTAGGCTCAAAAGAAATAGGCAGAATATTTGGACAGAGAAAATAATTGAAATAAAATCCAAAAATAAATTTTATTGGTTGGGACAGAGTGTTTGGGCTGCCCAAATGTTTTGAGGAGAGTTTTACCATAAGGAGCTTGGCAAAACAAGGATGAATTAAAATCAAGTGAAAACCAAAAACCAAAAGGTTTCCTTTATAAAAAAATAATTTAAAAGATTGACTTCAAATAAAACAAGGTCCCCCCCCCCTTTTTTTGAAAACAAAACCCACAAAAAATTTTGGAGTGTCACAGGTCGGTGGAGGTCCAAGGGACCCACGAGGCAGGGGCGCGCCCTGCACCCTCGTGGACAGGGTGTGGGTCCCCCTCTGTTGATTCTTTTGCCAATATTTTTTATTAATTCCAAAATGTGACTCCGTGGAGTTTCAGGTCATTCCAAGAACTTTTATTTCTGCATAAAAATAACACCCTGGCAATTTTGCTGAAAACAGCATCAGTCCAGGTTAGTTCCATTCAAATCATGCAACTTAGAGTCCAAAACAAGGGCAAAAGTGTTTGGAAAAGTAGATACGTTGGAGACGTATCAACTCCCCCAAACTTAAACCTTTTCTTGTCCTCAAGAAATTCAGTTGACAAATTGAAAGCGATAAACAAAAACTTTTACAAACTCTGTTTGATCTTGTTGTTGCAAATATGTAAAGCCAGCATTCAGTTTTCAGCAAAGATTATGAACTAACCATATTCACAATAACATTTAGGTCTCATGTTTACTCATATCAATGGCATAATCAACTAGCGAGCAATAATAATAAATCTTGGTTGACAGCACTTTCTCAAAGCAATCATAATATGTGTCGGTGTACTAAAGTAGGGGCACTCCTTTGTACCCCTTTACTTGTGTGCGGGCAGTCAGAGCCACGGGCCGAAGCCACACTTAGCCGGGCAAAAGGGAGGAATCGAAGCCGCAAAACAAACAAGGCAACGCCAAAAACCGAGACCACAGAGAGCAGATGAACGAAGCAGGTTTCCCCGGCAAGACCCTGCTGGGGCAGCCTCAACAGCCCTAGCAAGCCCCTTGCCGGGGCGGCTCTCCCACACCAGCGGAGTGAGCCACCCTCGAACCCACGGTCTCCAACACCATCAACTGCGTTGGGCGAGGGCTCGGGAGGCACCTCCATGGTGGCATGCAGATCTTTGTGAAGACAAAGAATATCTAAGATCCGATGAGGATTGGGAGGCAACGATCCTTGACAAGATCCTTGCTGAGGAAACCCGCAAGACCCTCGGCAAGATCCTTGTCAGGTAAGACAGCGTGCCACGGCAAGACCCTTGTCGGGCCACCCGGCAAGGCCCTTGCCAAGGGCATCAGCGGGCCACTGCCAAGCCCGCGTCAACCAAGTATCCACCACCGCTCACATGCAGCTGCCAGCCCAACCGGCTGGGCAGGCACATGCGTGGCAACATGCAGGTTCCAGGAAACTCAGCACACACCTGCGTGGCAGCATGCAGATCTTCGTGGAGGCTCCACCACCGCGCCACCTCAGCTGCTTGCCTGCCTACATGGCGCCGCATGCATCGCTAGCCAGGGCGCGTGTCAAAGCAAGGAGGAGAGGCGACGGACGAGACATGCCTCGCTCCCGTCCCCGATAAAGCAAGAGGACACCTAAGCTACGCATTAAATGCGCCTTGTCCTGTAATACGAGCGAGAAGCTCATAGCACTCTAGGCCTTTCCACCTCCTGTGTGCCACTGTGGCAGCCCCTTTTGACTATAAAAGGAGGCCCATGGCATACTGGACAGTGATTTGGCTCTTTTGAACCATGCAGCCACCATAGCTAGTTCAAGAGCTCAAGAACACTCAATACATCCACCAAAGCAGGACTAGGGTTTTACGCATCCTCGCGGCCAGAACCTGGGTAAACGATCCTTGTGCTGATTGCTAATCCTGCTCTTCTCACAGCCCCGTGCCCCGGCAACCATAGTAGGGATTCTTGTGATCCCATAGGTGTCGTTTCCCACCGATATCTTTGGCGCGCCAGGTAGGGGGCGCAATTGTGAGAATCTGGTCTAGTTGTTGGCCTAGCAGTTCTTCATCGCCATGGCTCCTAAGAAGAAGACGACCACAGCGATTGGTTCGTCCAGGACTGGACTGCCAGTACCGGTGTTGACCAGTAGCAAGCCAGTCATGGAGAGAACCCGTGGTGCGGTCCGTGAACATCCACGTCACCCAGGCAGTCCAGGCCTGGTGAGTGGCGTCGTACGTACGCCGGGCGACGAGCCACGCGTTGCGAACTCGAGAGATGGAGTCGGGCCCCCGCAGGTGGCGCGGGGCCCTCCAGGGGCATTGTCGTGCCGCCAGACGGCAGCGCGGTGACCTCCAAGACACCGACACCGGCGCCCATGGCACGCTCTTCTCAAGTCGTGCGCGATGAGCAGCGCCGCCCTGCTGGTGACCCTGGGCGCCACCCTGGGAAGAGTCCCATGCGCCCTTCACATGATGAGGAGGGCCAGCATGCACGCCGAGGTGCTGGCGGAGGTGGTGAACGCCTGCGGGGCCGTGATGGGGCTCCTTCTAACGCGGTTAGAAGTCGGAGCACGTCGCGGTCCACACAGCTTTCGCCGCCACCCACAGCCCTGGCACGCGCGCAGCTATTCCTCGACTTTCCTCCCGCTGCGGAGAAGCTTGACGAATGGAGGGCCACCGTCCGGAGCCTCATCGGCATCGCTAACAATGACGAGTTGCGGTCGGCGGGACCCGTAGGTCGTCACTCCGTCGAGCCACCGCATGCCAGCGGTGGACAGGCCGGAGGCGATGCGGCCACGGTGCAGTCCCCTCCTCCATACCGGCCATCGCGGGTGTCAGTCCGTGCTACGTCTTGAGCTTGCGTTGGTTTTCCTTGAAGAGGAAAGGGTGATGCAGCAATAGTAGCGTAAGTATTTCCCTCAGTTTTTGAGAACCAAGGTATCAATCCAGTAGGAGGCTCCTCAAAAGTCCCACGCACCTACACAAACAAACAAAGAACTCGCAAACCAACGCAATAAAGGGGTTGTCAATCCCTTCACGCCCACTTGCGAAAGTGAGATCTGATAGAGATAGTATGATAAGATAAATATATTTTTGGTATTTTATAATATAGATTGGAAAAGTAAAGATGCAAATAAAAGTAGATTGAAAGCTTATATTATAAAATATAGACCCGGGGGGCATAGGTTTCACTAGTGGCTTCTCTCAAGATAGCATAAGTATTATGGTGGGTGAACAAATTACTGTCAAGCAATTGAAAGAAAAGCGAATAATTATGAGATTACCTAGGTATGATCATGTATATAGGCATCACGTCCGCGACAAGTAGACCAACTCCTGCCTGCATCTACTACTATTACTCCACACATCGACCGCTATCCAGTATGCATCTAGAGTATTAAGTTCATAAAAACAGAGTAACGCATTAAGAAAGATGACATGATGTAGAGGAATAAACTCATGCAATATGATATAAACCCCATCTTTTTATCCTCGATGGCAACAATACAATACGTGCCTTGCTGCCCCTATTGTCACTGGCAAAGCCTATTGTCACTGGGAAAGGACACCGCAAGATTGAACCCAAAGCTAAGCACTTCTCCCATTGCAAGAAAGATCAATCTAGTAGGCCAAACCAAACTGATAATTTGAAGAGACTTGCAATGATAACTCAATCATACATAAAAGAATTCATAGGAGATTCAACTATTTCTCATAGATAAACTTGATCATAAACCCACAATTCATCGGATCTCGACAAACACACCGCAAAAAGAGTTACATCGAATAGATCTCCAAGAAGATCGAGGAGAACATGGTATTGGGATCCAAAAAGAGAGAAGAAGCCATCTAGATAATAACTATGGACCCAAAGGTCTGTAGTAAACTACACACAACTCATCGGAGGGGCTATGGTGTTGATGTAGAAGCCCTCCGTGGTCGATTCCCCCTCCAGCGGAGCGCCGGCGAAGGCTTCAAGATGGAATATCGCAGATACAGAAGGTTACGGAGGTGGAAATAGGTTTTCGTTGGCTCCCTAGATGTTTTCGGGGTACGTGGGTATATATAGGAAGAAGTAGATTGGTGGCCGCCCGAGGGGCCCACGAGATAGGGGCGTGCCCTGTAGGGGTGGGCGCGCCCTCCACCCTCGTGGCCGCCTCGGCTGCTTCTTGACTTGCACTCCAAGTCCATTGGATCACGTTCGTTCCAAAAATCACGCTCCCGAAGGTTTCATTCCATTTGGACTCCGTTTGATATTCCTTTTCTTTGAAATACTGAAATAGGCAAAAAAACAGCAATACGGGCTGGGCCTCCGGTTAGTAGGTTAGTCCCAAAAATGATATAAATGTGTAAAGTAAAGCCCATAATCCAAAAAGGGTAATATAATAGCATGGAACAATCAAAAATCATAGATACGTTGGAGACGTATCAGTCCGTCGTGACGACGCTCGTGATGATATCTCCATAGCGTCGTCCGACCTGCGAACCCACCGCGACCAACGTCAGGTTCTTTGGGAGCAAGCTCATAAAGACGCTCGAACCACCATCGAGCACCGGCGTGATGCGCGCCACCAATCGGACAGGTGGGCAGGGCCCACTACGGACCACCCAGCACCGGGAGGCTACAGTGGCCTACCCTAAGAGGTGGGTTGTCCGGCCTTCACCCATGAGCTGCGGCAGTTCCAATGGCCCTCCCACCACATGTTCAAGCCCGACATTGGCGAGAAGTACAACGGCAAGACTCACCCATCGGAGTTCCTCAGCATCTACACCATCGTGATGCAAGCTGTCGGGGCTCGCGACGATAAGGTGCTCGCCAACTATTTTCCGTTGGCACTCAAGCCTAATGTTATGTCATGGTTGATGCACTTGCCGGTGGAATCCTTTTCTTCTTGGGCATATCTGTGTCATGAGTTTGTTGGCGCCTTTACCGGAGGCCACCAAGCTCATGGCCAGGCGAGTGATTTGCATATCATCCCCTAGAAGGAAGGAGAAAACTTGCGCAAGTACATCCAAAGGTTCAGTCGAGTGCAGTACAACATCCCCGACATTCATCCTGCCGCCGTGATCAGTGCATTCCATCAGAATGTGCGCAATCATAAGATGCGTGAGGAGCTGGTAATGAACGAGGTCAAGGATGTGGCCGAACTTTATGTTCTGGCCGATCGGTGCGCCTGGGCTGAAGAGGGAAGGAAGTACCCCAGCGAAGATGCCAGCACGGAAGCCGACTCCATGGATGACACCGCCACCCCGGTGAAGAAGGGCCGGTGCCGTAACAGGAAGCGCAAGGGCAAGACCGTGCTTGCCGTCGATGGGTCCGACGATACCGGCGCCACCAAGAAACCCAAGGCGAGTGACCCCGGCAAGGAGGTTGCCGGGTGTGTCGCTTGCCGGGCCTTGGCGGCTACCGATAAGCCAGGGGGCTCCGACAAGCAGTATTGCAAGATCCACCGCACCAAGGGCCATGACCTCCAGAACTGCCGGCAAGTGGAGCTGCTCGCTGAGAAGCAGAAAGCCGAGTATGAGTGGCGAGACAAGGAGAAGGGCCAAGAGGATGCTGAGGGATCCGGCAAGAAGCGTGGCGGCCAAGGAGGCCGTCGCGGCAAAGATAATCAGCAGGAGAGGCCCGCACGGGGCCGCGACCAGAAGCAGGAAGATGATGATCACGACGAGGACGATGAGTCCGGCGACCACGAGTTCCAGAAAGCCACAGAAGCCATGTGCGTCGATGGTGGTGCCTCGTTGCATACATCCCACCGCCAGCTCAAGCAGTGGGCGCGTGAGATCACAGCGGTGGAGCCGTCACTCAACACACGGAAGCCGCTGAAGTGGTCCAGCATGCCTATCATCTTCGACACCAAGGACCATCCTGACTGCAGTACTGCGATCGGGTGCTTGCCATTGTTGGTCTCACCAACAATCCGCAACCTCAAGGTGACGAAGATGCTAGTTGATGGCAGGGCCGGTCTGAACTTGATCTCGCCTGTTGTGATCAAGAGGCTGCAGATCCCTGATGGAGACCTCGAGGGGATGGGCATGTTCCAAGGGGTCAACCCTGGGAGGAGCCAGCCGAAGGGAAAGGTCACGCTGCCCGTGACATTCGGAGGCGAGCTAAACCACTGGACGGAGAGGATTGACTTTGATGTAGCCGAGATCCCCTTGCCCTACAATGGGATCCTCGGCCGCCCGGCACTAGCCAAGTTCATGGCGGCTTCACATTACGCCTACAATAGGCTGAAGATGCCGGGGCCGATGAACATCATCACCGTCCCCTCTGACAAGAAAGACGCGTTGATTTGCACCGACCAACTCTACCGGGAAGCAGTTGCAGCAGCTGCTACCAAGGCACCTGCTCCTGCCGACGGAGTCCCGGGAGGGAAAAAGACCGGCGAGACCCCTCGCACCCACTCCGGCAAGCGCACCTCTTTGGGGTGTTGCGCTCCCATTGAGGACGTGCTAGAGAGGTCCACCGGCAAGAGCAAGAAGTCCAGAACTGCACCACCAGAGACCAAGAAGGTGCCCGTCAAGGAGGACGGCACGGGGGGAGCTTTTACCATAAGCTCCACCCTCAACAGCAAATAGGAAAGCGACCTCGTCACTTTCCTGCGGGTGAATGTTGATGTGTTTGCATGGCAAGCCTCCGACATCCCCGGTGTTCCCAGGGAAGTGATTGAGTACCATCTTGCTGTTTATCCTCATGCACGGCCCATCAAGCAGAAGGTCAGGAAGCAAGCTCTGGAGAGGCAGGAGTTCATCACGGAGGAGATCAGAAAACTAGAGGCGACAGGCTTGGTAAGGGGGGTGCTTCATCCGACATGGTTGGCCAACCCGATAGTGGTGCGCAAGGCAAATGAGAAGTGGAGACTGTGTATTGATTACACATACATCAATAAAGCTTGTCCAAAGGATCCCTTCCTGTTACCGCGCATCGACCAGATTGTTGACTCCACGGCTGGGTGTGACCTGTTATCTTTTCTCACGCCTACTCAGGGTACCACCAGATCTTCATGACAAAAGAAGACGAGGAGAAGACAGTGTTCATCACCCCATGTGGTATGATTGCTTTTTACGGATACCTTTCGGGTTGAAGAGTGCTGGCTCAACCTTTGCAGGAGCAGTCCAAATTGGTTTTGAGCCCCACATACATAGAAATATGGAAGCTTATATGGATGACATAGTGGTCAAAACCAAGACAAAGCAACACTTGTGCAAGATCTGGAGGAAACATTTGCGAACCTGCGCAAGATCAACCTCAAGTTGAACCCCGAGAAGTGTGTCTTCGATGTCCCGTCCGGCAAGCTTCTCGGATTCTTTGTGTTGCAGCGCGGGATTGAGGAAAACCCAGATAAGATCAAGGCCATCGAGCAGACTAGGGCACCTAAACGGATCAAAGACGTGCATCGGCTCACTGGCTGCGTTGCCGCCATAAGCAGATTCATCTCTAAGTCCGCGGAGCATGCCCTTCCCTTTTTCAAGATCTTGAAGAAGATGGGCCCGATGGAGTGGACCCCGGAGGCCGAGGCAGCGCTGCAGGATCTGAAGAAGTACCTCTCCTCTACCCCAGTGCTGGTTGCGCCCAAACCACAAGAACCGTTGCTGTTGTACCTACCGGCAATGAATCATGTGGTTAGCGCCACAATAGTGGCGCAGAGAGAGGTTGACGAAGAGGCAACGGCAGCGGCGGAGTCAACGGATGGCGAGCCGGAACCCTCCTCAGCAGGGCTCGGTCCCGGCAAGACTGAGTCCCCGGCAGAGGCTGACGCCAGTGCGATAGGGCTCGCGCGACTGGGTGAAGTGGCGCAGAAGAAGAAAATGGTGCAGCACCCAGTCTACTTAGTCAGCTCCCTCTTGCAGGGGGCTAGGTCGAGGTACTCAGGTATGCAAAAATTGCTCTTCGTCCTCCTTATGGCCTCAAGGAAGCTGCGTCATTACTTCCAAGCACACGAGATCACCGTGGTCACCCGCCTCCCATTGCAACAGATACTACATAACCCAGATGCAATGGGAGGATCGTGGAATGGGACCTGGAGCTGTTGAGTTTCGGTTTAAAGTCCGAAAGCACCTCGATGATTCAGAGCAGAGTCTTGGCAGAGTTCGTTGCAAAATGGACCTGATGCCCGACGAATAGGTACAGGAGACCACTCTCCCCGGTAAGGAAATATGCCGCAACTGGATCATGTACTTTCATGGGGCTTTTTCGCTGCAAGGCACCGGTGCTGGTGTGCTGCTTGTCGCACCCACCAGAGAGCACATCAAGTATGTCATCCAAATGCACTTTCCCTGGGAGATGTCAACTAACAACACCGCCGAGTACGAGGGCTTGCTTGCCGGTCTCAGGATCGCGGCGGACCTCAGAGTCAAAAAGCTCATCGTCATGGGTGATTCGCAGCTCGTCGTCAGGCAAATCAACAAAGATTATCAAAGCCTGTTGATGGAAGCTTACGTGGATGAAGTCAGGAAACTAGAGGAGCGCTTTGACGGTATACGAGCAGAGCATGTCCCTCGGACGAAAAACGGCATCGCTGACTACCTGTCAAAGCGCGCTGCCCTCAAGCTACCTGTGGAACCAGGTATTTTTGTGCTTCGTTTAACTCAACCATCCATCAAACCATCAACCGGGCAGAACAAGCGGAGTGTCGGTGTACTAAAGTAGGGGGTACCTTAGTACCCCGAACTTCTGCATGGGCATTCGCAGCACCCCCGCGGCAAGGCTTGCCGGACGCCCGGCAAGGCTCTCCCCCATTCTTTATTACTGCCATTCAAGAACAAAGTACTGGCTAAGAACACGAATGCCCCGGCAAGAGGAGCTTGCCGGGAAGGCCAACCAAGGCCTCACCAGAAGACTTGCCGCGGCGCCCCGCGCGCCCCGGCAAGGCCCGGCGGCCAGCAAGCTTGCCGGCACAACAAGAAAAGGGCCGCGGCAAGGCTTTTGCCGCGGCAAGGCTGCCACCCAGACTCCAGCGCCCCCAGCGACGTGTCATCGCAAGGCCATCCCAAGGGCATGTGGCGAGGCGCTACGCAGCCATGCGGAGCGAGGTGGCAAACGGAGCTGACAGAGGCGCCATCGTGGCAACCGGAGGCTCACTTAACGGTCACTCCTCCTGCACTGTTGGGGCGACCGGACGGGCATTTAATGCCCCTGTCCCCTGTCGTCAGAGTTAGGTAGGGGCACTGTTGTACCTGTTGTACCAACCAGCGTTTTACCTTTCTACCCCCTCTTCCTCGCCGCCACTGTGGGTACCCCTTGAGACTATAAAAGGAGGCCCATGCGACGAGAAGGGGTTCGATCCATTCGACACCCACAGCACCACCATACGCCGCACGCCGAGCAAGATCAAATAACAAGCAAAAAGGCAGCAGAGGGGTCTTATCTCTCCGGAGAGCCCCGGCTGGGTAAAATCGCCTGTCTCCCAGCGCTCGACTCGATCCGCTCACAAGACGACCCCAGCTCCTTGTCGAACCACAAGGGGCCCCCAGTGCCCCATAGGTGCTCGAGGCCACAGAGACTACGCCCCAACATCTTTGGCGCGCCAGGTAGGGGGCGTCGAGGTCGTGAGCATCTGATCCGGTCCCCACGCGCGCTACTTCAAGATCTTCATCAGCATGCCACCGAAGAAGAAGCCTTCGGAGGTGGCCACTCCGTCTACATCGGTTCCGCCACCACCGCTGGAGCAAACGGGCGGTGGAGTGGATGCCGGCGGAGGAGCGGGCGCCGCCGGTGGGTCTCGTGTCGTCACTAGATCCAAGAACAAGGCCCCGCAAGCGTCGGCGACCGAGCAGACACCGCACCCTTCCCAGGAGGTGCAAGGTCAACAACGCCCCGGTGCTCCTAGCACCGTGCTCGCGTTGGAACAAGGCCAAGCTGGTGGGTCGCGGGACGCTCGAGGTCAGCATGCACGCCCGCATCTTTGGCGCTGAAGCGAATCTGATCGCCGGACGAGGTGCTGCACCTCCCAATCCAGTTGGGAGCCCAAGCACATCCCGCTCCTTGCGCCGTTCATCACCGCCGCCGCCCAAGGCAGCAGAGGAAGCGCTGGCCCGAGCCCAGTTGCTTCTAGACTACCCTCCAGCGCCGCATAAGATCGACGACTGGAGGATGACAATTTACAGCCTCATCGGCTTCACCAATGGCGACAAACCCCGGCGACCGAGCGCGTCGAGGCCCCGGCAAGGCGTCCAGGCGCAAGCCGACGCCGACAAGACCGCTGGGGGTGCCACCTCTGTGCACTCCCAGCCCCGAAGGCCAAGATCGCCAGCTCGCCGGACCAACCCCGACGGCGACTCCACCGCGTCGTCGGACCCGCGAACTCGCCGCGATCAACGCCACGTCCTCCAAGAGCGGCAACACGAAGATGCTCGTACCCGCATCGAGCGCCGGAGAGAAGCGCGACATCAATCTGACTAGCACGCTGGGCCCGCTGTCGACGCACACGCACCCGGAGAACCAGGCGACTTGCCGTACGCGGCGGGTTGCCCTGCGTTCACCCGCGAGCTGCGGCAAGTCCAGTGGCCCAAAACCAAGAACTTCAAGCCAGACGTGCCCGAGAAGTACGACGGCAGATACACCCATCGGAGTTCCTCAAAGATCTACACCATCGCGGTGCAGGCTGAGGGCGCGACGAGAAGATCCTTGCCAACTACTTCCCGCGGTACTCAAGCCCAACGCCGATCTTGGCTCATGCACTTGCCGGACGGCTCCATCTCCTCATGGGCGGACTGTGCCACCAGTTTGTCGGCGCCTTCACGGGTGGCCACAAGCCTCATGGCCAGGAGAGTGACCTCCACTTGCTCGCCCGTATGAGGGGAGCCCTCGCGCAAGTATATACAAAGATTCAGCCGGTGCAACGCAACATCCCTGACGTCCACCTGCGCGGTTATTAGCGCGTTTCATCAAAACGTGCGAATCAGAGGATGAGGGAGGAGATGGCGATGTGCAAGATCGAAGATGTCACGAGCTTTACGCTCGGCCGACAAGTGTGCACGGTGCCGAGGAGGGAGGAAAATCCCCGGAGAGATTGCCGGAGCAGAAGGATCTGACAGCGAGGATGCCGCCCCGGCAAGAAAGAACCGGAGGCGGAGCAATAGGAAGAGGAAAGCTAAGGATGTGCTAGCTGTTGAGCATTCCGCAACGGGGCGGCTCCGACAAGGCCAAAACCGACGACTCGGCGAGGTCAGTAGCCGCCGACAAGCGGGATGGCTTTGGCAAGCGTTATTGCAAGATTCACCGCACCAAAGGCCATGACCTCCAAACCTGCAAAAAGTAGAGCAGATGGCGGAGCTGCAAAAGCTGAGTATGAGCGCGCGATAAGGAGAGAGCCCCAGGAGGTGGCGGAGGATCCGCAAGAAACTTCCCGCCTGTGGAGGACACAGTGGGCAAGGCTAAGCCACGGCGAGGAGACAGCCTCCCAGCCGCGACAAGGACGAAGATGAAGATGAGGATGAGAGATGGAGGAAGATGAGACTGATGATCAAGAGTTTCGTATATGACAGAGGTGTTGTGCATCGACGGCGGTGCCTCCTCGCACACCTCACACCGCCAACTCAAACAATGGGTGCGAAGTGAATGCAATGGAGCCGTCCGGCCGAGGCACGCAGGCCTCAAGTGGTCCGCACGCCCATCGCCTTCGACTTTGAGGACCACCTGATCGCATCACTGCGGTCGGGTGCTTGCCGATGTTGGTCTCACCAACAATCCGCAACCTCAAGGTCACAAAGATGTTGGTTGTGGGCGGGCCGCCTGAACTTGATTTCCTCCGAAGATACTCAAGAAGCTCCAGATCCCCGACAGTGAGCTCAAGAAACTGGTGCCTTTCAAGGAATAAATCCGAGAAGGAGCAAGCCAAAGGGAAGATTACATTGCCAAGTGACGCTCGGGCAGCGAATCGAACTTCGGGATCGAGAGGGTCACGCTCGATGTGGCTGATATCCCTTTACCCTACAACGGGATACTCGGCCGACCCTTTTCGCCAAGTTCATGGCGGCCTCTCACTACGCATACAATGTGCTCAAGATGCCCGGCCCGATGAGTGTCATTTCTGTCCAAGGCGACAAGAGGGATGCACTCATCTGCGCCGACAAGATCTACCGGGAAGCAGCAGCCGTAGCAGAGCGTGAGCCACTTGCCGCTGAATCTCCCCGGGGGAATAAGAAAACCAAGTCCGCAAGGATAGCTCGATGCCCACTCCGCAAGCGCACCTCCCGGAGTGCTGCGCTGCCGTTGAGGACGCACCATCGAGCTCCACCGATAAGTGCAAGAAAGCAAAGATAACCTCACGGAGACCAAGAAGGTGGTCGCCAAGGAGGACGGCTTGGTGGTACTTTCACCATCGGTGCCGCTTGATCCTAAATAGGAAAGCGCTGTTGCTCTCTGGGCGAATGTCGATGTGTTTGCATGGCAACCATCGACATCCCCGCGTCCTGTGGAAGTAATCGAGCACCACCTTGCCGTCCGCCTCACGCGCGCCCGTCAAGCAAAAAGTCGAAGCAAGCAATAGAACGCCAAGAGTTCATAGCAGAGGAGATCAAGAAGTTGGAAGCAGCAGGCCTGGTCCGAGGAGTACTCCATCCAACGTGGTTAGCCAATCCGTAGTCGCGGCAAAGCAAACGGGAAGTGGAGGCTTTGTATTGACTTCACCGATGTTAACAAAGCTTGTCCTAAGGATCCATTTCCTTGCGGCGCATCGCCGATTGTCGACTCCACGGCAGGATGTGATCTGCTTTCATTCCTTGATGCATACTCGGGATATCATCAGATCTTCATGGCTGAAGAGGACGAGAGAAGACCGCATTCATTACTCCATGTGGCACGATCGTTTTGTACGGATGCCTTTCGGACTAAAGAATGCTGGTTCGACATTTTGAGAGTGGTCATCATGCTTTTGAGCCACTGTTGCACAGAATGTAGAAGCTTACATGGATGACATAGTGGTCAAGAGCAAGGACAGAGACTTTGATTCAGGATTTGGGACGAAACCTTCACAAATATGCGCAAGATCAACCTCAAGTTGAATCCCGAGAAGTGCGTGTTCGGAGTTCCTTCCGGCAAGCTTCTCGGATTCTTCGTGTCGCAGAGGGGGATTGAAGCCAATCCCGACAAGATCGGGGCCATCGAGCAAATCGAAGCACCGAAGCGGGTCAAGGACGTACGAAAGCATGCCGGCTGCGTTGCTGCCCTCAGCAGGTTCATTTCCAAGTCCGCTGAACGCACCCTACCTTTTTCAAAATCTTGAAAAAGGCAGGCCCGATGAAATGGACTCCGGAAGCGGAGGCTGCATTGCAGGACTTGAAGAAATATTTGTCCTCCACTCCAACACTCGTCGCGCCTAAGCCACAAGAGAAGTTGCTGCTATATCTGGCGGCAACTAATCAAGTGGTTAGTGCTGCGTTGGTGGCGGAGAGAGAGGCGATGACGAGCCACGTCATGCAAGCAAATCCAGCGACAAGCGAGGGGCTTCCCGACAGTGCTCTGGCCCGACAAGCCCGGATCCGCAAGTTCGGTTCGCAAGGATGGGTCTGCACAGCCGCAAGGAGAGAAACGAAGAAGATGGTGCAGCGCCCGGTTTACTTTGTCGGCCTTTGCAGGGGCTAGATCAAGGTACTCGGTGTGCGGTTGCTTTTTGGCCTCCTCATGGCCTCAAGGAAGCTGCGCCATTACTTTCAAGCACATGAGATCACACAGGGTCACTCGCTTTCCGCTGAATAGGATATTACAGAATCCGGAAGCAACAGGCAGGATTGTCGAGTGGGCTCTGGAATTATCAAGCTTTGGCCTCAAGTTTGAAAGTACTTCAACCATTCAGAGCTGAGCATTGGCAGAATTTATAGCGGAATGGACGCCAACACCCGATGGAGAAACTCCGGAGGGGAGCATCCCCGTCAAGGAAGCAGACAAAGAATGGGTTATGTACTTCGATGGTGCCTTCTCGCTGCAAAGCGCCCGGCCTGGCGCATTACTTGTCGCACCCACCGGAGAGCACCTCAAGTACATGGTCCAGATGCACTTTCCCAAGGAGCAAGCAACAAACAATACCGCAGAGTATGAGGGCTTGCTCACGGACTCAGATCATGGCGTAACTTGGGATCAGGAAGCTTATTGTCAGGGGTGACTCGCAGCTTGTCGTCCGCCAAGTTAACAAAGATTATCAGAGCTCGTTGATGGAAGCATACGTTGACGAAGTGAGAAAGCTAGAAGAACATTTTGATGGCCTACAAATGGAACATGTTCCAAGAGCTCAGAATGACATTGCAGATGGCCTGTCAAAGTGCGCTGCACTCAAGTTGCCTGTGGAACTAGGGATTTTTGTGCTCAAGCTAACTCGGCCGTCTGTGACACCATCAACTGGACAAAGCAAGAAAAAAAAAGTTGGTTACCGGCGACTACCTTCCGGCAGAGCTTCCCGAAGCCGCCGCCAAGAAGGTCCCCAGAATCAACACAGAAAGTGCCGAGGAGCGATCTGCTCCGACAAGCCCTGTGGCTTGTTTCGTTGAGGCAGCGCCCCGACAAGTCGTGTCCCGACACACTTGCCGGGAGCATCATGCTCGGCGGGACTCTGATCCTTGCCGTGGAAGCGGATGTTCCCGCAGCAGCATTTGCGCCTTTAGTCCTTGTCGTCGAGCCTCAGGCTCCGGCATGGGCACAACAGATCGTCCATTTCCTTCAAACAGGGGAACTTCCCGAGGAACAAGAAGAAGCAGAGAGAGTAGCCCGGCAATCAAGTATGTACCAGTTTGTCGATGACATACTGTACAGAAGAAGATTCAACGGAGTGAAGTTAAAGTGCATTTCCCGGGAAGATGGACGGCAACTGTTGGCGGAGATACATGGAGGCATATGTGGTCACCACATTGGCGCAAGAGCACTTGCCGCAAGGCTTTCGGCAAAAGGCTTCTTCGCCGACAACCCTCCAGGATGCAAGCTGCACAAGTAACTAAGTGTGAAGCGTGCAGTTCCACTCCAAACAGATTCACCAACCAGCTCAAGCTCTCCAAACAATCCCTTTATCCCGCCATTTTCGGTCAGGGGCTCGACATCCTCGGCCCTTTTCCCCGAGCTGTCGGGGCTTTGAGTACTTGTACGCTGTAATCGACAAGTTCACAAAGTGGCTCAAGTGGAACCATGAAGGAAGGTGACGGCACAACAAGATCAAGTTCTTCAGTCAATTGTCTACCGCTTCGAATCCCCAACAGATCATCACCGACAATGGCACACAATTCACGAGCCACACCTTCATGCAGTACGCCCAAGGTCTTGGCACCAAGATTTGCTTTGCTTCTGTTGCTCACCCGAGAAGCAACGGTCAAGCGGAGAGGGCAAACACTGAAGTGTTGCGTGGGCTCAAGACCAGAACTTCTGATAGGCTGCACAAGTGCGGAAGAAATTGGATCGAGCAGCTGCCGGTGGTTCTTTGGTCGATCAGGACGACGCCAAATCGAGCCACCAGCCAGACACCCTTTGCTCTCGCTCACGGAGCAGAGGCAGTTCTCCCACGGAACTCGTATACGGGTCCCCACGAGTGCTCGCTTATGATGAGCTTGAGCAAGAGCAGCTGCGACAAGATGACGCGCTGTTCCTCGAGGAGGATCGTCTTCAGGCTGCTGTGCAAGCTGCTCGCTACCAGCAAGCTTTGCGCCGCTATCATAGCCGCAAAGTTAACGCCAGAAGCTTCGAGGAGGGCGACCTTGTTCTTCGGCGAGTTCAATCCGCCAAGAATTCAAACAAGTTGATGCCGAAGTGGGAAGGCCCTTACCGGGTGAAGCGAGTCACTAGGCCCGACGCTGTCCGCCTTGAGACCGAAGATGGCGTTCCAGTGAGCAACTCCTGGAACATAGAACATCTTCGCAAGTTTTACCCATAAGGCGCGGTTGCCGGACCCATTCCGGCAACCACTTTCTTTTGTACAAGCATTGCCGCTGTCGCATGTAACCCTTTGTACAAAGCCGGGCGCAGCCCCCGTGCGTAAATAAAGTTCGCGTGCTTCGCACATCTTGTCAAATTTAATGCATTGTCTTCTTTTTGCATCTGTATCTGACACTCTGTGCAGCACACCACCCCGGTAAGCAATAGCGAACCTTAAGGTTCCATACGATTATTTTCTCTTCTTTCTTCTCATAGACAGAAGATTCCTCCGCCCACAAATTCACCGGGGGGAAGGGAAGGTAGAAGTATGGAACAGGCGACGTTCAAAGGAATCTAGCCTTGCCAGGACGCGGAAGACAGAAAAGCTAAGTGGCCAAAGATTGAGCCTAGTCATTTTTTAATTTTTTAAGTTATATCCCTTGAACGATCGTGCCTTGTATGGAAAACCTGTGCGCGGAGGAATCGACTCGCGACCAAGTTGCGCCCTTGCGTTGTTTCTGAGTCCGCTCAACAATGCGAGTGGACTGCAACTGGTCCCGACAAGATTTCTTGCCGAAGCAAGATCACCACAGCTGCTAATGTTCCGCGACTCAGCGAGAGTGTGCTCATGCCGCAAGGTCCCTCAACGCCAGAGGGTAAAAAGCATACAAGGGATGCAATGAATAAAGGGAGAAGCGGCAAGCAAGATCCATAATTAAGTTATATTACAAGAATGACTTATTATGGTGCTAACTGAAATTGTTCCCATAATTAAAATGGCAGCAGCAAGAAAAGGGGAGAAGTGGAGCAGTCTAATCCACGCGCTCGCCATCGAGCCTCCTGACCTCGTTCACTTTGTCCACGATGGGTGCGACAATGGCCTTGAGCTCCTCAACATCAACACCCTCCGGCAGCTTCTTGGTGACGCGGGAGAGGTCGATGCCGGGTTGCGGAAGAGGACCTTCACCAACACCTTCTCCAAGACCCCAGTAGCAGACGGGCGCGACTCGGGCGGCCAACCGCCGGGATCCTTTCCCGAGCTGCCGAAGCGCCGCCACCACATCCTTGAAGAAAAGTGTGAGCTTGGCTGGGCTGGGACGTTCGCTTCCTCGAATACCGAAGCCCGTCAAGTCCAGCTCCGCCAACTCCTCGTCAATGAGCGCGGCGATGTTGACGAGGCCTTCCGTCGAGCTCCTTGCTGCGTTTTAAGGGTGTTACGAGCCTCGGCGGCCCTCGTCAATAGCTCCTCATTGTCCTTGAGGTCTTTCCTCGTGGTATCTTCTCATTTCTTGGCGGCGCCCAGCGCCTCCATCAAGGTGGCGATTTCAGCTCCAGATCAGCGCGCCGAGTCCTTGGCGGGTTCAGCTCTTTTATCTTCTCGGAGAGTTGGGCTTGCAGATCGCTGTATGCCACAGATCCTTCTCACGATCAAGGCTGAGTGCGGCTAGCTCCTCGTTCTTCCTCGTCGCGTCTGCCTCCAGCAGCGTCACTTTCTCCTCCAACTCCTTCTTGGCAGCCTCGGCGGCCGCGGCGGCATCCTTCGCCTCCTTGAGTGCCCCGCCAAGTGACTGTTCCCGGACGACGAGCTCCTCATCATGGCTGTCCAAGTACGCCTTCCTCTGTATCAGCTCGCCGTCCCGCTTGGACAGTTCCTCGGCGGCAAGCCTCTGCTGCTCCTCGGCCTCGGCTTTCTCCAGGATAAACGCCTTCTTCGCCTCGTCAAGCTGCACCCTCTCCTCGGCAATGGACCGGAGGGCCTCTGTTGCGCTCTTGAGCTTTTGCGCATGCTTCTATATCAGCTCCTCGCCGCACGACGAGCGCTTCGACTCAAGCTTTGCTGGCGGGCACGGTAGAGTGACACCAGCTTCGGAGCATTGCGCCTCCTCGGACTTCGCCGCTGCCGCTGCTCGGCTTGTCGACCATCGACAGCCCAGCAGAGGCAAGTATTTCCCGTCAAACTCCTCTCCCGCAACCGTGCCACGAGATCGATGCTCAGGGGAGTTTGATATACACGCCCTCGCCGGCTTTCAAGTATGCGCCAGGCTGGGGCTCCTCGGAGCCCGGCGCCGCATCAGCAGCGGAGGGATCGGCAGTCGGTGTGGCACCTTGCGCCTCCAGATCCTCCGGATCGTCGGACGGTCATCGAACCTCTCGCTGCCCTGTGCTAGTATTCCCGGCCTCTTCACCGACGGGCTCCTCCGCGCCCCCTCCCTCGGGCGGCGGCGCCCCCAGAGATTGCCGCGGCCGTCCTCCTCGCCGGCGGCCTCAGCCTCCATCGGGTCCCCAAGGGGAGGATCTGAAAGCAGGGAGGAAAAGAGATGGTCAAACAAATGCCCAGAAGAAGGAAAAGGGAGATCAGCGAGATCCAAGGGAAAGTTTCCGACAAGGAGGCTCACCGGCGCTGGGTTCTGTGGTCACGGGCTCCACCACCGGGGGCTCGCCGGCCCCACCCCTTGCCGGAGACCCTTTCCTTGCCGGAGACGGCTCCCACACCGGGGAGTCGGCCCTCGGTGGCGTAGTCGAGGCCGATGACACCTCATCATCGGCCTCCAGCTGCTCCTGGTGGGCCCGCTCTTCTCCTGTATACAAAAGAGCCGATGATCAAGATATTGGCAAAAGAAGAAGCAACCATGCGCGCCCTGCGACAGGGAGTCGATTGAGGCACTCACGCTGGGGGCTGTGCTGGGAGCTGCTGCGAGGAGAAGGGACCGGGTCCGTCAAAATGGTGTCAGACGTATCTTCTGCTGCCACGGCAGGATCGTCTTCGATGTTGACCACGGGGACCTTGGCCCTCTTCGCCGCTCTCTCCGCCAAAGTCCTGGTACAAGGCAGGAGTTTGGAGAAAAACAGATTAGATACAAGACAAACAATAATAAAGATCGAGAGGAAGACAAGCACGGTACGAAGAAAGCCTTACTCCTCCTCCTCCTCCTCCTCCTCCTCCTCGTCGGAGCTCAGCGCGGAGAGGTCGAACTCCGGTACCCTCTCGGCACGATGTGGCGGAGGAGTGGGCTCCCTCCGGCGCTTGCCGAGGGCTACGGCAGGGTCAGGCGCAGCGGCCCGGGAAGACCCCGCCTCGGTTGCCGGCGCGGCGCGTTCGATCCGCCAAGGCTGCAGACTGCCATGTAGAACGTGTCCCACGGCGCCATGGCTGCTGGGCGGCCTGTTCTCCGCCGGCTCGCCGACTCGACGGAGGCGCCTTCTCGGACGGAATTGGGGCTGCGCTGTGGGCTCCGCTGCGCGGGTCGCCCGAAGACGGCTGGCCGCTCGCGCCCTCGGCGGACTCGCCTGTTCCGGCCTCAACCTCCCCTTCGCCTTCGCCTTCCCGGCTAGCGCTTCCCGGGCGGCAAGGCTTGCCGCCGCTGTTGCGGCCCCGCCCGCCAACAGAACTAAACTTCGCCCTTGGCAGCTGCGGCCGCCTCTTTGGCCCGGCTAGCAATATACGCTAGCTCTTCGGCAGTGGTGGCGCGGGTGAGGAGTTTCTGTTCATCGGAGTTGACTGCCACCTCCGACAAGTCGTCAAAGAATTGTTGCACGACCTCGGCGGCAGGCTCTATCCAGCTCGCATTTATCCCATGCGAGTCACACTCTGGCATCATTGCGCAGATGCGATCGCGCTGGGAATTGTTGCACAAGGGGACGACACCCTGCGCCAACTGGAACCACTCTGGATGATTGGGATCATGCTTGAACATCTCCCTCAGCATCGCGCCAAGCTCCATGACCGTGAAGTTGAAGTTGAGGCATGGACGCAGCCTCATGAAATCTGCCGGGCCGCTGAACTACCAGGCAGGCCGCCCCCTCGCTTGCAGAGGGGCGATACGTCGACGAAGGAAATCCACGCCAACCGCCCCTGTGGTGAGTCCAGCATGCCTGAGCCGGAGGATTCGGGTGGTGGCGATCGTCAGCTTGGCATCGTCCGACGATAGAGCACTCCAGTTGTTGCCACGCACCACCCGAGTCTTGCGCAGCTCGGTGAACGACGGCGGGTTGTCATCACAGATCCAACACCACTCCGCCCTCCACTCGTCCCACTTGCTGCGGAGTTCACCCGACAAGTACACTTCCTTCATACCCATCCGGGAAGTCCAGGTGATTCCGCCGGCCAGCGGCTCCCCTTTCTCAGCCCGAGGGGAGAAGTAATGACGGAAGAGGGCCACATTGGGGAGGATACCAACGAAGTTCTCGCAGAGATAAAGAAAACCGCCATTGTCAGAACGGCGTTGGGGGTGAAGTCAAGCAGATGAAACCCGTAGGTGTTCATGATATCGCAAAAGAAATCGGAAAAAGGTGGGCAGAGCCCGCAGTAGAAGAACACAGGGAAGAAGTAGTACCCTTTGGGGCACTTCTTCGACGGAGGCCTCTCATGAAATCACCGGCGTGCGCGGATGCGCACGCGTTTCCGTCGACCAGAAGAGGTAAAACTCCACCCGCAACGCCTCCGGAGTAAGCTCGGGGGAAAAGAGCACCTGCTTCTTGCGCAGCGCCTCGAGCTCCAGCGCCTCGGCCGATTTCGCGGCCTTCGCAGCCTTCGTAACCTTCGCGGCCTTCGTAGCCTTCCCAGCTTTCGGAGCCATGGCGGGGGCGGCGGGGGGGAGGCGAAAGCGACGGCGACGACGGGCGGCGGAGCACTGTTTTCCTCTCGATCCAGGAGACGGGGGGAGAACAGCGGAGCTTTCGGAGGACGGAACTGCAAGTGGCGGAAGTGGGGGAACAGCCCCGTTCCCTCTGCTTATAAACGGGGGATGCGAACGTTACGCATTTCTTGGAGTTAAGTATTGACCACGTTCTCTCCCACGACGCCGCAATCGACGCGTGCCGTTGCGAGAGAGCGCGGTGGGCACGGAGGCCAATTTTGAGGGGACCTGTGCCACGCTGCGTGCCGTGCCTTGTTTTGGGCCCGCCCAACAACGCCAAAGACCGTGTATGGCCCAGGCCCGGGGGCTCCTATCGGTGTACTAAAGTAGGGGGTACCTTAGTACCCCGAACTTGTGCACGGGCATTCGCAGCACCGCCGCGGCAAGGCTTGCCGGACGCCCGGCAAGGCTCTTGAAAGCACATTTGCTCCCTGGGTGGTTTTGGTAATTAATGACAACATACTTTGTGGTTGGACTAATGCTTTTATCAAGTATGTTTCAGAAATTCAATCACATTGGCATGGAAAAGGATCAAGAGGTGGACCCTCAAAATGCTAAGGCAAGCATTGGCAAAAGCTCAAGACTCCATTTTTGGTTTAGTGATCCAAGATCACATTGAGTCCATAGGAAAGCCAATACTATTAAAAGGGATGAGGTTATGATGATGATCTGGTTGCTCAAGTGCTTAGTGATACATCTCCTAAACTATCAACAACTTTCACCGCCATATACACTCATAAGTAATCTCGGTCCCACCGATAT
Source organism: Aegilops speltoides (assembly GCA_021437245.1). Classification (NCBI taxonomy): domain Eukaryota; kingdom Viridiplantae; phylum Streptophyta; class Magnoliopsida; order Poales; family Poaceae; genus Aegilops; species Aegilops speltoides. The sequence continues at coordinate 276,471,465 of CM038145.1, read as the reverse complement.
TCCAAACTCACCACACCGAGATGAACCACCTCAGCCATAAGCCAAACCCTACAAATCTCGGATTTTCCGATTCGAACTCGGTCTCACGAAACTTGAGTCGCCAAGCTTCAGAACCTTCGTCATCAAATCGGTGTCACCGAGATGATGAAGTCGGTCCCACCGAGATTGGCAAGCTCTTGTCTTTGCACGAATCGGACTAACCGAGATTGTATTTTCGGTCCCACGAAAATCCCAACGCTCACATGATTTGAACTTTCGGTCTCACCGAGTTGTCAACTTCGGTCCCACCGAGATTGGTCAAATGTGTGTAACGGTTGGATTTTGTGTGGAGGCTATAAATACCCTCCACCCCTCTTCATTCGTGGAGAGAGCCATCGAAAGAACTACCACTCCTACCTTACATTTCGAGAAGAGAACTACCTATCCTTGTGTTGAGATCAAGTTGCTCCACTCCCACCATATGAAGCTTGATTTCTAGCCTTCCCAAGTTGCTTTCCACTCAATCCTTTCTTCCACCACAGCCAAATCAGTGAGGAGAGTTGAGTGTTGGGGAGATTATCATTTGAAGCACAAGAGCAAGGAGTTCATCATCATCAACACCATCTATTACCTTTTGGAGGGTGGTGCCTCCTAGATTGGTTAGGTGTCGCTTGGGAGCCTCCACGAGATGTGGAGTTGAACCAAGAAGTTTGTAAGGGCAAGGAGATCGCCTACTTCGTGAAGATCTACCCCGAGTAAGGCTAGCCCTCCGTGGGCGTGAGGCCATGATGGAATAGACAAGGTTGCTTCTTCGTGGACCCTTCGTGGGTGGAGCCTCCGTGGACTCTCGCAGACGTTACCCTCCGTGGGTTGAAGTCTCCATCAACGTGGAAGTACGATAGCACCACCTATCGGAACCACGAGAAAAATCACCGCGTCTCCAAATTGCGTTTGATCTTCTCCACTTCTCTTTACTACTTGTGCAATTTACTTTCCGCTGCCCATACTCTAGAATTGCATGTGTAGTGTGCTACTTGACTTGTGTGTTATGCAAAATCTGCCAAAATCTGTCCTTGATAAAAGACAGAATTTTTATCTTGTCGAGTAGTCTAATCACCCCCCCTCTAGACACTCTCACCTTCTTCGATCCTACAATTGGTATCAGAGCCTTGGTCTCCATTGCTTTGGTTTACACACCATTGGAGGAAGATGGACGTTACTACGTTTGGGAGTGTTAGCCATAGAGTGCCTATTCTTAATGGAGTGTCCTATAACTCGTGGAGGATTGAAATGCTTATTATCTTTAAGACATACAACTTGCGCAAATATGTTGAGACCCCATATGTGCCTCCATTTGACCCCTTGCACCCTACCATGGATGAAGAGCTTGATTTGCTTCGTAACCTTAGAACTGTAAATCTTATCATTAGAGGGTTACCCGATAACTTGCTTAAGCTCGTTACAAACTTTGAGTGCGCCTATGCTATGTGGAAGTTCCTGGAAGAACTTTATCCGGACTACTCTTTGAGAGGTCTTGATGAAATTCTATACAAGACTATTGAATTTGATATGATGCACCCCAATGATCCCAACTTTGATAAATGCTTCTTTGAGCTTCGTGATCTTATGAAAAAGAAGGGTGATCCCGGTCTTATCAATGTTCTAATTAGAAATGCTCTTGTATTGCATTCCGATGATTATTGTCACATTGACAAAACTAATGCAAGTAGTTGTCAAATTGACCTAGGTGTTGATGATGAACAATCTATGGGTCAATATGATGATGAGCATGAGCATGATGATGATTACTCCGATTCGACACCAAGCTAGACAAGATCATGAAGAGTCTCAATCTTATGGCAAATCTGAGAGACTACATATCCGTGGAAAAGAGTGGATTCTTGATAGTGGATGCACCGATCACATGACCGGAGACGAAGACATGTTTCGAGAGCTTGCAAAGAACGATGGTCCATGCAAGTATGTGACTTTTGGAGACAACTCCAAAGGTAAGGTACTTGGCCTTGGTAAGGTGGCCATATCTCATGATAGCTCTATTCAAAATGTCATGCTTGTAGAATCACTTGGATACAATTTACTTTCCGTGTCTAGATTAGCTGATTTTGGATTCAATGTGCTATTCATCAAGTAGATTGCCAAGTCTTTCGTCGTGACAATCATAACATGGCATTTACGGTATCCGTAGAGGTGATCTATATATTGTTGATTTCACTAAGAAAGCCCAACCTAGAGCTTGCTTCATTGCTAAATCCGCTAAAGGTTGGTTATGGCATAGAAGGCTTGGACATGTTGGTATGCGTAATCTAGACAAGCTAATCAAAGGTGATCATATTCTTGGCGTTAAAGATGTTCTCTTTGACAAAGATAGACTTTGTAGTGCTTGTCAGCAGAAAACAAGTAGGTGGAAGTCATCCGTGAAGAACATCATGACCACAAGGAGACCGCTTGAGCTTCTTCATATGGATCTCTTCGTCCCAATGCTTACAAAAGCCTTGGTGGTAACTCCTTTGGTCTAGTTATAGTTGATGATTATTCCAGATTTACGTGGGTATTTTTCCTTGATGACAAATCGCAGGTTCAGAGAATCTTCAAAACCTTTGCCAGAAAGGCCCAAAATCAATTTGAGGTGAAGATCAAGAAAGTTCGGAGTGACAATGGAACGGAGTTCAAGAACGCCAATGTAGACTCTTTTCTCGATGAGGAAGGGATTCTACATGAGTTCTCGGCTACGTGCACTCCTCAACAAAATGGAGTTGTTGAGAGGAAGAACCGAACGCTCATAGAGATGGCGAGAACGATGCTTGATGAATACAAGACACCGAAGCACTTTTGGGGGGAAGCCGTCGAGACAGCTTGTCATGCTATCAACAGGCTTTATCTTCATAAGCTCCTCGGCAAGACATCATACGAGCTCCTCACCGGTAACAAACCCCAAGTGGGATACTTTCGTGTCTTTGGTTCGAAATGCTATATCCTTGATAAGCATCGTCGGTCTAAATTTGCTCCTAAAACTCATGAAGGTTTTTTCCTTGGTTATGGATCAAACTCTCACACCTACCGTGTCTACAATAATTTTACTCGAAAGGTTGAAGAGACGGTAGATGTGAAGTTTGATGAATCTAATGGCTCGCAAGTAGAGCAAATGCCTATTGATGTAGGAGACAAGGACCCATCGGAAGCAATCCAAGATTTATCTATTGGAAAGATCCGTCCCATGGAAGTGAAGGAGAGTACCTCATCTACATATGTGGAGCCCCCTACCTCACGGCAAGATGAACCTCAAGGCAACATGGAGGCCTCCACAAGTGGAACTCACCAAGATGAGGAAGTGCAACAAGAAGATCCACCACAACCTCCTTCTCCACCACCTCAAGACAACACCAACAACAATGAAGAAGAAGAGGAAGATGAAGATGATGAGGAAGCTCAGCCACAACCTCAACAAAAGCTATCCCGAGTCCGAGCAAGAGTCAAGAAAAATCATCCCGTGGAACAAATGATCAATGACATCAACTCCGGGAGAATTACTCGCTCTAAAACTCGCTTAGCTAACTTTTGTGAGCATTACTCATTCATCTCTAGTATTGAACCTATGAAGGTAGAAGAAGCACTTGAAGACCCGGATTGGGTGAACGCTATGCACGAAGAGCTACACAACTTTGAGAGGAACAATGTATGGACTTTGGTAGAGAAGCCCAAGGATGATCAAAACGTCATTGAAACCAAATGGGTGTTTCGGAACAAGCAAGATGAAGATGGACAAGTCATCCGCAACAAGGCTCGTCTCGTAGCTCACACAAGTCGAAGGTATGGACTATGGTGAGACCTATGCCCCCGTTGCTAGACTTGAGTCCATTCGCATTCTTCTTGCTTATGCCAATCACCATGATATTACTCTCTATCAAATGGATATTAAAAGTGCTTTCCTAAATGGTGAAATAGAGGAGGAAGTATTTGTGAAACAACCTCCGGATTTGTGAATCCCAAAAGCCTAATCATGTTTACAAGTTGCACAAAGCTCTTTATGGTCTTAAACAAGCTCCTAGAGCTTGGTACAAATGCTTGACTAGCTTTCTTCTTGAAAAAGGCTTTGAGATTGGAAAAATAGACTCAACGCTATTCACTTAAAAGGGTTGATGGTGAACTATTTGTGTGCCAAATATATGTTGATGATATTATCTTTGGTTCAACTAACCCTCATTTTAGCGAGAAGTTTGGAAAGCTCATGTCGGAGAAGTATGAGATGTCCATGATGAGTGAACTCAAATTCTTCCTTGGGTTGCAAATCAAGCAATCTAAGGAGGGTACCTTTGTTTCACAAACAAAGTACACCAAGGATCTCTTCAAGAAGTTCAACATGCAAGAAAGCAAAGGTATGAGAACCCCCATGCCTACAAGTGGACATCATGACTTGACAAAAGATGGAGAACCCGTTGATCAAAAGGTTTACCGATCTATGATTGGTTCTCTACTATATCTCTGTGCTTCTCGTCCTGACATAATGTTGAGTGTATGCATGTGTGCTCGATATCAAGCAGCCCCTAAAGAATGTCATCTTAAAGCTGTTAAAAGGATTGTGAGATATTTGATACACACACCAAACTTTGGCATTTGGTATCCTAAGAGGGCCTCTTTCGACCTTGTTGGCTATTCCGACTCGGATTATGCCGGTGACAAGGTTGATAGAAAGTCAACTTCGGGTACGTGTCAATTTCTTGGTCGATCCCTTGTATCTTGGTCCTCCAAGAAACAAAATTCGGTATCATTATCCACTGCCGAAGCAGAATATATAGCTGCTGGTTCATGTTGTGCTCAATTGCTATGGATGACACAAACGCTTAAGGATTATGGGATACATGTGAGACATGTTCCCTTGCTTTGTGACAATGAGAGTGCGATTAAGATTGGACACAATCCGTGCAACACTCTCGAAGCTAAACATATTGAAGTTCGTCACCATTTCATTCGTGATCACATTGCCAAGGGTGACATCAATCTTAAGCATGTTCAGATCGACAAACAACTCACGATATCTTTACAAAACCTCTTGATGAGAAGGTGTTTTGTCGCTAAGGAGTGAGTTGAACATCATTGATGCTTCAAACTTGGAGTGAAAACTCCATTGATGCATGCAAGGCATGAGCCTACTTGACTAATCCTTGATATTTCTCTTATGATGATGATCATATGTCTTGGACACATTTGCCCCTTGTATTGCATCTAACTCCTTGCGGTACTTGGATGATCTACATTCCACAAGATTACCACACACTCAAATCTTGAGTAATCTTGTCATTAACCAAGTATCTAGCCCTTTGGGATGTTGAGTTCAAGGAACACAATTCCACATATCCTTTTTGACATCTTATACATCTAGTATTTCACTCTTGTCATCTTGGATATTCTTGAGTATTTCCTTGCTTGCCTAACCCATGTAGGAAGATGAACTACACAAGTGGAAATGGCGCCTAACTTCACATTCAATGAGCACCTACATCAAGTTCACCTACATGAGCAAAGCAACAACAAGCCCAAGGTATGTTCTTCACATCTTTAAGGAGCTTTTCTCAAAGTCATGAGTACAAGCAGCTTCATAAGATGTGATCACATCAAATGCTTAATCGAAAAATGGCAACCCCATTTTGAGCTTAAACGATGAGTATGACCTATGATCAAATGTTCTCATTTGACTCCTAAGTCAATATACTCAAACATAGGTGACCTTGTCGCCGACCCCTATCTAGATGAAGTACATATGTTTTGGAGTCTTTCTATTTTCTCTTATGTTCTCTCATAGAGTTTTCATTAAAAAAAACTTCATCTAGGAATCTTTTTTCATTTCTATTCTTACGTCTTTGTGAATATCCTTTTGTTCTCGATCAATTCCTCGAAAATCATTCACAAATTCATTGCAAATCCTTTGAAACATTCCTTGCAAAGTGAGCTGAATTATTTCAGATTTCCTTGAATTAAACTCAAGGCCACCGATTTAAATATTTCGGTCTGACCGAAAAGGATCTACCCTAAGTCCCTGACTTTCGGACCCACCGATCCATCTTAATTCGGTGTCACCGATTTTTCTTCCAGGATATCATCTTCCGCAGCTCCACTCAATGATTCTCTATGCATGTTTCTTTTGCCCTGTTGTGATTCTTAAGGATCCCACTTCTTTCTTTCCATCTTCCCTGACCTTCCTAGTTTGCTGTCCTTTTCGGCACTTGATGTCAAAGGGGGAGAAGACTTAGGGGGAGAAGAGAAGATTTAGGGGGAGAAGAAGAGCAATCTTACCTTAAGGGGGAGAGAATCACATCAAAGCTTTGCCGTGTTCCACATTGGATATTACATTTGGCATCATTCTCTTGATTTTGCTCTTTCCATCAAACCCCTTGATCTGAGAAAACTCAAAGGGAGAGGAATCTTCACAATTGATATCTTATGGAAAGCAAAATCTCTCAGAGTTCATTGAAAATATTTTTAGTTTCGGAGACATGTTTGCTGATTCAAGCTTGTACTCAATATGAGACACTCTTTATACATGTCATCCCTGGCTTGGTACTCTTGATGTTCTTGCAGTTGGTTGAAGAAATACTCTTGTGTTATCTAACCTTGTTTTCCCAAGTTTATCTCTTCAGGTACAATGCCAAGGAACCTCAAGGTAAGTATATGCACTTTGCAGAATGTGCATGATGGTGACTTGCTTGTGAATACTTATTTGCAAGAAATCACCATGCACATATGCATTATCACTCACTTCTTTTCATCTGCTCTGATGCATATAGCCAAGCTGCATGTAGCACATCTTGCTTTTCTCTCTTGTGTGCTTGTGGTAGTCCAAAACCATTTTATGAAAATCTTGCACACTTGTAGGGGAGCCTGTACTACATGTTTGTCAAAGCTTCGTGATAATTCTGTCTTTCTTTCAAGAAGCTTTGATGTCTTGTTTAGTGTGTTGCCATCAATTACCAAAAGGGGAGATTGAAAGCACATTTGCTCCTGGGTGGTTTTGGTAATTAATGACAACATACTTTGTGGTTGGACTAATGCTTTTATCAAGTATGTTTCAGAAATTCAATCACATTGGCATGGAAAAGGATCAAGAGTTGGACCCTCAAAATGCTAAGGCAAGCATTGGCAAAAGCTCAAGACTCCATTTTGGTTTAGTGATCCAAGATCACATTGAGTCCATAGGAAAGCCAATACTATTAAAGGGATGAGGTTATGATGATGATCTGGTTGCTCAAGTGCTTAGTGATACATCTCCTAAACTATCAGCAACTTTCACTACCATATACACTCATAAGTAATCTCGGTCCCACCGATATTCCAAACTCACCACACCGAGATGAACCACCTCAGCCATAAGCCAAACCCTAGAAATCTCGGATTTTCCGATTCGAACTCGGTCTCACGAAACTTGAGTCGCCAAGCTTCAGAACCTTCGTCATCAAATCGGTGTCACCGAGATGATGAAGTCGGTCCCACCGAGATTGGCAAGCTCTTGTCTTTGCACGAATCGGACTAACCGAGATTGTATTTTCGGTCCCACCGAAAATCCCAACGCTCACATGATTTGAACTTTCGGTCTCACCGAGTTGTCAACTTCGGTCCCACCGAGATTGGTCAAATGTGTGTAACGGTTGGATTTTGTGTGGAGGCTATAAATACCCTCCACCCCTCTTCATTCGTGGAGAGAGCCATCGAAAGAACTACCACTCCTACCTTACATTTCGAGAAGAGAACTACCTATCCTTGTGTTGAGATCAAGTTGCTCCACTCCCACCATATGAAGCTTGATTTCTAGCCTTCCCAAGTTGCTTTCCACTCAATCCTTTCTTCCACCACAGCCAAATCAAGTGAGGAGAGTTGAGTGTTGGGGAGATTATCATTTGAAGCACAAGAGCAAGGAGTTCATCATCATCAACACCATCTATTACCTTTTGGAGGGTGGTGCCTCCTAGATTGGTTAGGTGTCGCTTGGGAGCCTCCACGAGATGTGGAGTTGAACCAAGAAGTTTGTAAGGGCAAGGAGATCGCCTACTTCGTGAAGATCTACCCCGAGTAAGGCTAGCCCTCCGTGGGCGAGGCCATGATGGAATAGACAAGGTTGCTTCTTCGTGGACCCTTCGTGGGTGGAGCCTCCGTGGACTCTCGCAGCTGTTACCCTCCGTGGGTTGAAGTCTCCATCAACGTGGAAGTACGATAGCACCACCTATCGGAACCACGAGAAAAATCACCGCGTCTCCAAATTGCGCTTGATCTTCTCCACTTTCTTTACTACTTGTGCAATTTACTTTCCGCTGCCCATACTCTAGAATTGCATGTGTAGTGTGCTACTTGACTTGTGTGTTATGCAAAATCTGCCAAAATCTGTCCTTGATAAAAGATGAATTTTTATCTTGTCGAGTAGTCTAATCACCCCCTCTAGACACTCTCACCTTCTTCGATCCTACAATTGGTATCGAGCCTTGGTCTCCATTGCTTTGGTTTACACACCATTGGAGGAAGATGGACGTTACTACGTTTGGGAGTGTTAGCCATAGAGTGCCTATTCTTAATGGAGTGTCCTATAACTCGTGGAGGATTGAAATGCTTATTATCTTTAAGACATACAACTTATGCAAATATGTTGAGACCCCATATGTGCCTCCATTTGACCCCTTGCACCCTACCATGGATGAAGAGCTTGATTTGCTTCAGAACCTTAGAACTGTAAATCTTATCATTAGAGGGTTACCCGATAACTTGCTTAAGCTCGTTATAAACTTTGAGTGCGCCTATGCTATGTGGAAGTTCTGGAAGAACTTTATCCGGACTACTCTTTGAGAGGTCTTGATGAAATTCTATACAAGACTATTGAATTTGATATGATGCACCCCAATGATCCCAACTTTGATAAATGCTTCTTTGAGCTTCGTGATCTTATGAAAAAGAAGGGTGATCCCGGTCTTATCAATGTTCTAATTAGAAATGCTCTTGTATTGCATTCCGATGATTATTGTCACATTGACAAAACTAATGCAAGTAGTTGTCAAATTGACCTAGGTGTTGATGATGAACAATCTATGGGTCAATATGATGATGAGCATGAGCATGATGATGATTACTCCGATTCGGACACCAAGCTAGACAAGATCATGAAGAGTCTCAATCTTATGGCAAATCTGAGAGACTACATATCCGGCGGAAAAGAGTGGATTCTTGATAGTGGATGCACCGATCACATGACCGGAGACGAAGACATGTTTCGAGAGCTTGCAAAGAACGATGGTCCATGCAAGTATGTGACTTTTGGAGACAACTCCAAAGGTAAGGTACTTGGCCTTGGTAAGGTGGCCATATCTCATGATAGCTCTATTCAAAATGTCATGCTTGTAGAATCACTTGGATACAATTTACTTTCCGTGTCTAGATTAGCTGATTTTGGATTCAATGTGCTATTCACCGAAGTAGATTGCCAAGTCTTTCGTCGTGACAATCATAACATGGCATTTACCGGTATCCGTAGAGGTGATCTATATATTGTTGATTTCACTAAGAAAGCCCAACCTAGAGCTTGCTTCATTGCTAAATCCGCTAAAGGTTGGTTATGGCATAGAAGGCTTGGACATGTTGGTATGCGTAATCTAGACAAGCTAATCAAAGGTGATCATATTCTTGGCGTTAAAGATGTTCTCTTTGACAAAGATAGACTTTGTAGTGCTTGTCAGGCAGGAAAACAAGTAGGTGGAAGTCATCCCGTGAAGAACATCATGACCACAAGGAGACCGCTTGAGCTTCTTCATATGGATCTCTTGGTCCCAATGCTTACAAAAGCCTTGGTGGTAACTCCTTTGGTCTAGTTATAGTTGATGATTATTCCAGATTTACGTGGGTATTTTTCCTTGATGACAAATCGCAGGTTCAGAGAATCTTCAAAACCTTTGCCGAAAGGCCCAAAATCAATTTGAGGTGAAGATCAAGAAAGTTCGGAGGACAATGGAACGGAGTTCAAGAACGCCAATGTAGACTCTTTTCTCGATGAGGAAGGGATTCTACATGAGTTCTCGACACGTGCACTCCTCAACAAAATGGAGTTGTTGAGAGGAAGAACCGAACGCTCATAGAGATGGCGAGAACGATGCTTGATGAATACAAGACATCAAGCACTTTTGGGGGAAGCCGTCGAGACAGCTTGTCATGCTATCAACAGGCTTTATCTTCATAAGCTCCTCGGCAAGACATCATACGAGCTCCTCACCGTAACAAACCCCAAGTGGGATACTTTCGTGTCTTTGGTTGAAATGCTATATCCTTGATAAGCATCGTCGGTCTAAATTTGCTCCTAAAACTCATGAAGGTTTTTCCTTGGTTATGGATCAAACTCTCACACCTACCGTGTCTACAATAATTTTACTCGAAAGGTTGAAGAGACGGTAGATGTGAAGTTTGATGAATCTAATGGCTCGCAAGTAGAGCAAATGCCTATTGATGTAGGAGACAAGGACCCATCGGAAGCAATCCAAGATTTATCTATTGGAAAGATCCGTCCCATGGAAGTGAAGGAGAGTACCTCATCTACATATGTGGAGCCCCCTACCTCACGGCAAGATGAACCTCAAGGCAACATGGAGGCCTCCACAAGTGGAACTCACCAAGATGAGGAAGTGCAACAAGAAGATCCACCACAACCTCCTTCTCCACCACCTCAAGACAACACCAACAACAATGAAGAAGAAGAGGAAGATGAAGATGATGAGGAAGCTCAGCCACAACCTCAACAAAAGCTATCCCGAGTCCGAGCAAGAGTCAAGAAAAATCATCCCGTGGAACAAATGATCAATGACATCAACTCCGGGAGAATTACTCGCTCTAAAACTCGCTTAGCTAACTTTTGTGAGCATTACTCATTCATCTCTAGTATTGAACCTATGAAGGTAGAAGAAGCACTTGAAGACCCGGATTGGGTGAACGCTATGCACGAAGAGCTACACAACTTTGAGAGGAACAATGTATGGACTTTGGTAGAGAAGCCCAAGGATGATCAAAACGTCATTGGAACCAAATGGGTGTTTCGGAACAAGCAAGATGAAGATGGACAAGTCATCCGCAACAAGGCTCGTCTCGTAGCTCACACAAGTCGAAGGTATGGACTATGGTGAGACCTATGCCCCCGTTGCTAGACTTGAGTCCATTCGCATTCTTCTTGATTATGCCAATCACCATGATATTACTCTCTATCAAATGGATATTAAAAGTGCTTTCCTAAATGGTGAAATAGAGGAGGAAGTATTTGTGAAACAACCTCCCGGATTTGTGAATCCCAAAAAGCCTAATCATGTTTACAAGTTGCACAAAGCTCTTTATGGTCTTAAACAAGCTCCTAGGGCTTGGTACAAATGCTTGACTAGCTTTCTTCTTGAAAAAGGCTTTGAGATTGGAAAAATAGACTCAACGCTATTCACGAAAAGGGTTGATGGTGAACTATTTGTGTGCCAAATATATGTTGATGATATTATCTTTGGTTCAACTAACCCTCATTTTAGCGAGAACTTTGGAAAGCTCATGTCAGAGAAGTACGAGATGTCCATGATGAGTGAACTCAAATTCTTCCTTGGGTTGCAAATCAAGCAATCTAAGGAGGGTACCTTTGTTTCACAAACAAAGTACACCAAGGATCTCTTCAAGAAGTTCAACATGCAAGAAAGAAGGTATGAGAACCCCATGCCTACAAGTGGACATCATGACTTGACAAAAGATGGAGAACCCGTTGATCAAAAGGTTTACCGATCTATGATTGGTTCTCTACTATATCTCTCGTGCTTCTCGTCCCGACATAATGTTGAGTGTATGCATGTGTGCTCGATATCAAGCAGCCCCTAAAGAATGTCATCTTAAAGCTGTTAAAAGGATTGTGAGATATTTGATACACACACCAAACTTTGGCATTTGGTATCCTAAGAGGGCCTCTTTCGACCTTGTTGGCTATTCCGACTCGGATTATGCGGTGACAAGGTTGATAGAAAGTCAACTTCGGCACGTGTCAATTTCTTGGTCGATCCCTTGTATCTTGGTCCTCCAAGAAACAAAATTCGTATCATTATCCACCGCCAAGCAGTAATATATAGCTGCTGGTTCATGTTGTGCTCAATTGCTATGGATGACACAAACGCTTAAGGATTATGGGATACATGTGAGACATGTTCCTTGCTTTGTGACAATGAGAGTGCGATTAAGATTGGACACAATCCCGTGCAACACTCTCGAACGAAACATATTGAAGTTCGTCACCATTTCATTCGTGATCACATTGCCAAGGGTGACATCAATCTTAAGCATGTTCGTACTGACAAACAACTCGCTGATATCTTTACAAAACCTCTTGATGAGAAGGTGTTTTGTCGCTTAAGGAGTGAGTTGAACATCATTGATGCTTCAAACTTGGAGTGAAAACTCCATTGATGCATGCAAGGCATGAGCCTACTTGACTAATCCTTGATATTTCTCTTATGATGATGATCATATGTCTTGGACACATTTGCCCCCTTGTATTGCATCTAACTCCTTGCAGGTACTTGGATGATCTACATTCCACAAGATTACCACACACTCAAATCTTGAGTAATCTTGTCATTAACCAAGTATCTAGCCCTTTGGGATGTTGAGTTCAAGGAACACAATTCCACATATCCTTTTTGACATCTTATACATCTAGTATTTCACTCTTGTCATCTTGGATATTCTTGAGTATTTCCTTGCTTGCCTAACCCATGTAGGAAGATGAACTACACAAGTGGAAATGGCGCTCTAACTTCACATTCAATGAGCACCTACATCAAGTTCACCTACATGAGCAAAGCAACAACAAGCCCAAGGTATGTTCTTCACATCTTTAAGGAGCTTTTCTCAAAGTCATGAGTACAAGCAGCTTCATAAGATGTGATCACATCAAATGCTTAATCGAAAAATGGCAACCCCATTTTGAGCTTAAACGATGAGTATGACCTATGATCAAATGTTCTCATTTGACTCCTAAGTCAATATACTCAAACATAGGTGACCTTGTCGCCGACCCCTATCTAGATGAAGTACATATGTTTTGGAGTCTTTCTATTTTCTCTTATGTTCTCTCATAGAGTTTTCATTAAAAAAAACTTCATCTAGGAATCTTTTTTCATTTCTATTCTTCTGTCTTTGTGAATATCCTTTTGGTTCTGATCAATTCCTCGAAAATCATTCACAAATTCATTGCAAATCCTTTGAAACATTCCTTGCAAAGTGAGCTGAATTATTTCTGTATTTCCTTGAATTAAACTCAAGGCCACCGATTTAAATATTTCGGTCGACCGAAAAGGATCTACCCTAAGTCCTCGACTTTCGGACCCACCGATCCATCTTAATTCGTGTCACCGATTTTTCTTCCAGATATCATCTTCCGCAGCTCCACTCAATGATTCTCTATGCATGTTTCTTTTGCCTGTTGTGATTCTTAAGGATCCCACTTCTTTCTTTCCATCTTCCCTGACCTTCCTAGTTTGCTGTCCTTTTCGGCACTTGATGTCAAAGGGGGAGAAGACTTAGGGGGAGAAGAGAAGATTTAGGGGGAGAAGAAGAGCAATCTTACCTTAAGGGGGAGAGAATCACATCAAAGCTTTGCCGTGTTCCACATTGGATATTACATTTGGCATCATTCTCTTGATTTTGCTCTTTCCATCAAACCCCTTGATCCGAGAAAACTCAAAGGAGAGGAATCTTCACAATTGATATCTTATGGAAAGCAAAATCTCTCGAGTTCATTGAAAATATTTTAGTTTTGGAGACATGTTTGCTGATTCAAGCTTGTACTCAATATGAGACACTCTTTATACATGTCATCCCTGGCTTGGTACTCTTGATGTTCTTGCAGGTTGGTTGAAGAAATACTCTTGTGTTATCTAACCTTGTTTTCCCAAGTTTATCTCTTGGTACAATGCCAAGGAACCTCAAGGTAAGTATATGCACTTTGCGAATGTGCATGATGGTGACTTGCTTGTGAATACTTGTTTGCAAGAAATCACCATGCACATATGCATTATCACTCACTTCTTTTCATCTGCTCGATGCATATAGCCAAGCTGCATGTAGCACATCTTGCTTTTCTCTCTTGTGTTCTTGTGGTAGTCCAAAACCATTTTATGAAAATCTTGCACACTTGTAGGGGAGCCTGTGTACTACATGTTTGTCAAAGCTTTGTGATAATTCTGTCTTTCTTTCAAGAAGCTTTGATGTCTTGTTTAGTGTGTTGCCATCAATTACCAAAAGGGGAGATTGAAAGCACATTTGCTCCCTGGGTGGTTTTGGTAATTAATGACAACATACTTTGTGGTTGGACTAATGCTTTTATCAAGTATGTTTCAGAAATTCAATCACATTGGCATGGAAAAAGGATCAAGAGTTGGACCCTCAAAATGCTAAGGCAAGCATTGGCAAAAGCTCAAGACTCCATTTTGGTTTAGTGATCCAAGATCACATTGAGTCCATAGGAAAGCCAATACTATTAAAAGGGATGAGGTTATGATGATGATCTGGTTGCTCAAGTGCTTAGTGATACATCTCCTAAACTATCAAGAACTTTCACCGCCATATACACTCATAAGTAATCTCGGTCCCACCGATATTCCAAACTCACCACACCGAGATGAACCACCTCACCATAAGCCAAACCCTAGAAATCTCGGATTTTCGATTACGAACTCGGTCTCACGAAACTTGAGTCGCCAAGCTTCAGAATCTTCGTCATCAAATCGGTGTCACCGAGATGATGAAGTCGGTCCCACCGAGATTGGCAAGCTCTTGTCTTTGCACGAATCGGACTAACCGAGATTGTATTTTCGGTCCCACCGAAAATCCCAACGTTCACATGATTTGAACTTTCGGTCTCACCGAGTTGTCAACTTCGGTCCCACCGAGATTGGTCAAATGTGTGTAATGGTTGGATTTTGTATGGTGGCTATAAATACCCCTCCACCCCCTCTTCATTCGTGGAGAGAGCCATCAGAAAGAACTACCACTCCTACCTTACATTTCTGAGAAGAGAACTACCTATCCTTGTGTTGAGATCAAGTTGCTCCACTCCCACCATATGAAGCTTGATTTCTAGCCTTCCCAAGTTGCTTTCCACTCAATCCTTTCTTCCACCACAGCCAAATCAGTGAGGAGAGTTGACTGTTGGGGAAATTATCATTGAAGCACAAGAGCAAGGAGTTCATCATCATCAACACCATCTATTACCTTTTGGAGGGTGGTGCCTCCTAGATTGGTTAGGTGTCGCTGGGAGCCTCCACGAGATGTGGAGTTGAACCAAGAAGTTTGTAAGGGCAAGGAGATCGCCTACTTCGTGAAGATCTACCCGAGTAAGGCTAGCCCTCCGTGGGCGAGGCCATGATGGAATAGACAAGGTTGCTTCTTCGTGGACCCTTCGTGGGTGGAGCCTCCGTGGACTCTCGCAGCCGTTACCCTCCGTGGGTTGAAGTCTCCATCAACGTGGAAGTACGATAGCACCACCTATCGGAACCACGAGAAAAATCACCGTCTCCAAATTGCGCTTGATCTTCTCCACTTTCTTTACTACTTGTGCAATTTACTTTCCGCTGCCCATACTCTAGAATTGCATGTGTAGTGTGCTACTTGACTTGTGTGTTATGCAAAATCTGCCAAAATCTGTCCTTGATAAAAGACAGAATTTTTATCTTGTCGAGTAGTCTAATCACCCCCCCCCCTCTAGACACTCTCACCTTCTTCGATCCTACAGCTCTCCACCATTCTTTATTACTGCCATTCAAGAACTAAGTACTGGCTAAGAACACGAATGCCCCGGCAAGAGGAGCTTGCCGGGAAGGCCAACCAAGGCCTCACCAGAAGACTTGCGCATGGCGCCCAGCAAGACTCGGCAAGGCCGGCAGCCAAGCAAGCTTGCTTGCAAGACAACAAGAAAGGGGTCATGCAAGGCTTTTTTGCAGGCAAGGCTGCCACCTGCACTCCAGCGCTTCAATGACGTGTCATCGCAAGGCCATCCCAAGGGCACGTGGCAGGCGCTCACGCAGCCATGCGGAGCGAGGTGGCAAACGGAGTCGACAGAGGCGCCATCGTGGCAACCGGAGGCTCACTTAACGGTCACCTCCTCCTGCCTTGTTAGGCGATGGACGGGCATTTAATGCCCTTGTCCCCCGCCACGAGTTAGGTAGGGGCATCTTTGTTGTACACCGTTGTACCAACCGCGTTTTACCTTTCTACCCCTCTTCCCACGCCGCCACCTGTGGGTACCCCTTCAGACTATAAAAGGGAGGCCCATGCGCACGAGAAGGGGTTCGGTCCATTCGACACCCACAGCACCACCATACGCCGCGACGCCGAGCAAGATCAAATAACAAGCAAAAGGCAGCAGAGGGGTCTTATCTCTCGGAGAGCCCCGGCTGGGTAAAATCGCCTGCCTCCCCTGGCGCCGACCTCGATCCGCTCACAAGACGACCCCCAGCTCCCTTGCTGAATCACAAGGGGCCCCCAGTGCCCCATAGGTGCTCGAGGCCACAGAGACTACGCCCCGACACGGAGGAAGTTGGGCCCCGGCAAGTACTTCCCCACCGAGCTCCGTGGAGCCGCTGGCAAAGATGTTGTCATGGATGCTGATCCTGCCGCAGGGCAACCGACTCCAACAGGGCCTCGGGCCATGGCCATAGAGACGGTCGCTCCCGTGGCAGAAGAGATGCCTTTGGTCCTTGTCGTCGAGCCACAGGCTCCGGCATGGGCACAACACACCGTCCGATTCCTCCAAAAAGGAGAGCTTCTTGAGGAGTAGGAAGAGGCAGAGAGAGTAGCCCGCCGGTCTGCTCTGTACCAATTCGTTGACGACGTCTTGTACAGAAAAAGACCGAATGGGGTGAAATTGAAGTGCATCTCTCGGGAGGAAGGACTAGAGCTGTTGGCAGAGATACATGGAGGCATATGTGGCTCCCACATAGGGTCGAGAGCCCTTGCTGGCAAGGCTTTCTGGCAAGGTTTCTTCTGGACCACTGCCCTCTCGGATGTGACGGCACTAGTAACCAAGTGTGAAGCGTGCCAGTTCCATTCAAATAAGCTTCAACAACCAGCTCAATCCCTTCAAACCATCCCTCTCTCCTGGCCCTTCTTGATCTGGGGGCTCGACATATTGGGCCCTTTCCCTCGTGTCGTCGGGGGCTTTGAGTACTTGTATGTTACAATCGACATGTTCACAAAGTGGCCAGAGGTGGATGCTGTGTGGAAGGTGACAGCGCAGTCAGCCATCAAGTTATTGAAGGGGCTAGTTTGCCATTTTGGGGTACCCAACAGGATCATCACCGACAACGGCACATAGTTCACAAGCCGCGCCTTCATGCAGTACATTGAGGATCTCGGCAGCAAGGTCTATTTTGCTTCCGTGGCACACCCACGAAGCAACAGCCAAGCAAAGAGAGCAAACGCTGAAGTTCTGCGAGGCTTAAGAACGAAGATTTTTGACAAGCTGCGCAAGAGCGGAAGGCACTGGATTGACGAGTTGCCGGCGGTTCTTTGGTCAATCAGAACGATGCCAAATCGAGCCACCAGCCAGACACCCTTTGCCCTCATCTACGGGGCAGAAGCAGTTCTCCCCACGGAACTCATATACAGGTCACCTCGAGTGCTCGCTTATGATGAGCTTGAGCAAGAGCGATTGCGACAAGATGATGCAACGCGCCTTGAGGAAGATCGTCTCCGGGCGGCTATGAGAGCAGCACGCTACCAGCAAGCCTTGTGTCACTACCATAGCCGCAAGGTTCATGCCCGGAGTTTTGATTAAGGCGACCTTGTTCTTCGGCATGTTCAGTCGGCCAAGAATTCCAACAAGTTGACGCCAAAGTGGGAAGACCCTTATCGGGTAACATGAGTCACCAGGCCCGGCGCAGTTCGCCTGGAGACCGAAGATGCCATCCCAGTGAGCAACTCCTGGAACATCAAGCATCCTCGCAAGTTTTACCGATAAGGCGCGGCTGCCGAGCCTCCCGGCAAGCCACCTTTTGTACAAGCCTTGCCGGCAAGGCATGTAACCCTTTGTACAAAGCCAGGCGCAGACCCTGAGCATAAATAAACGGTTACCGGGCGCCTAAGTTATAGCATGCATGATAGGTCGAGTCTCTTCCTCGGTTAGGGTTGATAGTGCTTAGCGGCGGCTAACCCCTAGCTTAGAGGTCGAGTGCGCGTCTCTCTGTTATTTTCTGTCCTCTTTGGTTCGCAGGGCACATGAGCACTTCTGCCGAGCTATTTGGAAGAAAGGGAATGGACCGGTGTCTTGACCCCGGCAAACCAAAGTTGTCGGGGGCTGCAAGTACAAGGATCCAACTGCGGCAAGCCAAGGTTGCCAGGGGCTGCAGATCTAGATAAGTCGTTTATCCTCTATCATGCACTTCGATATGGAACTAGCATATGTGAAACCTCGTCTTATTTCTAGGCTACCGTGCTCCCCTTTTTCTGTACCCAAGGATTATCTCCTAGGTCCGGATTTGGTGGTAGTCGCGGCAGCAAGGAAATGGCACGGGGAGCCTAAGCCCGCTTCATCCCTGCCTCCGCCAAGGGCGCGGGAAAGGTCGAGCAAAGTGGGGGACGGCAAGGCCTGTTGTCGGGCGAAGAACATTTATCTTAACTAATAACGAGGATTCGCTCCTTGTCATGGGTTTCACCCACGAACGAAAAACCCGGCAAACATCCCTTTTTCTTTAAAAACATCCCGTACAGGTACAGTTCATACGGAGTGAAAAACATGAGCAAGAGGATTACAAGTTCTAAATTTAACAAAGGCCTGAAGGCTTACAGACTAAAAAGAGATAAGATGCCCATAATCCCTTTCTTATCCCTCTTCTCAGGAGGCACGCCAAGGAAGAGAAAAGGGGCAAAAGGGGCGCCTAGGCGATCTACGAGTGGCAGAAAGCACTAGGAGAACATCTCGATGGCCGTCCAAAGGCTGGCTGGTGATGACGGCGCCGGGGGAAGAGCTCGAAGACGAGGCGGCAGGACATCGATACGCGATGAAGGCGTCGGTGCCCGCGTACTCCGACTTGACGGCCTTGCCGCCCGCCCTCTTCCTCTTCCGTAGCCTCCCAACGCCAGCCGCCCAAGGAGACGACCCCGAGAAGTTCAAGGAGCTGGCCCCTCCCGGCAGATTTCACGGAGGAGCTGCCAGTGCAGATCTTCTGCTGCCGACCGCCAGCGCTGGGCGTCCGACGCCTAGTCGGACTCGTCCCCGTCATCTGCCCCGCTGCCCTCCTCATCACTCTCGCTTGAGGAAGAGTTTCCATCATCGGAGGAGCTCTCCACGCAACACCTTACGCGAGTCCCGAAGTGCCCAAAGACCTTGACAGAGAGGAGGACGCTCTCCATTAACTTGAAATGGAGAGTGAGCCCCTCCGTCAGGCTGTGAATATGGGAAAAGGTCTTCCACCCTCGGCGAAGATACATGACGTGAGGGGTGGGGAACTCGACGTCGGCCCACGTACCGATGTTCCCACAGCCCCTCATATGCAGCCGCAGTGCCTGCGGCGGGTCCAGCTCCATCTCCCGCGCAAATGGGGCCGGGAGACGAAGACGACGGCGCGGCGGCTAGCGCAGTCTGAGGAAGAACTCATAGGGGTTGTCCCCGACGTGGCCCTCCACCGGGGGAGGGCCCGCTGGCGGAGGCGAGGCCGATGCGCTGCCCCGTTCTCCTCTTCCCTGGGCGCCGCAACGGCCAGCCTCGACCTCGCCCCCTCCCCCTTCCCCTAATAGCTGGCTCTGCCGCCACGAGCTCTTGGGGAGGAACGACGCGTTGTCTAGCCGAGACCCTCGCCGCCACCGATGAAGCGTCGCCACGTCCCCTCGCCATGACAAAAGGAAGGAGGGAGCAGGAATGGGGAGGAGCAGGTGACGAAGGATTGAGGGGCGCCATTCCTCCCGCTCCCCTCCTTATAAAGGGGCTGGGGCAGGGCACGGCCGCCCCTTTCGGCCAATCTGGCTCGATGAAGTGACAACGGGCGGGGTCGTCGATCGCCCTCCCCGCTCAAATGAAGGCGCGTGGGAATCAACCCACGCATGCGCGCGACTTCCCGTATCCCACGCACCTGTCATTTGCTCTGTGCCATGCATGCAGCAAACGTGGCGCAAGAGACGGGCGCAATGGGACGCGTGGAGCGACGGTTCACAAGTAAGGGCAGTAAATGGGAGACGGCGACGGACGGGATGGGCCTCGCTCCCGTCCCCGATAAAGCAAGAAAGCTATGCATTAAATGCGCCTTGTCCTGTAATACAAGCAATAAGCTCATAGCACTGTATGCCTTTTCACCTCATGTGTGCCACTGTGGCAGCCCCTTTTGACTATAAAAGGAGGCCCATGGTGTACTGGGGAGGGATTCGTCTCTTTTGAACAACGCAACCACCATAGCTAGTTCAAGAGCTCAAGAACACTCAATACATCCACCAAAGCAGGACTAGGGTTTTATGCATCCTCGCGGCCCGAACCTGGGTAAACGATCCTTGTGCTGATTGCTAATCCTGCTCTTCTCATAGCCCAGCACCCCGGCAACCGTAGTAGGGATTCGTGTGATCCCATAGGTGTCGTTTCCCACCGACAATATGATATAACAAGACGGTATCTCGCTAGCCCTTTCTTAGGCCGCAAAACATAAATGCAGAGCACCCTTGAAGATCAAGGACTGAGTAGACATTGTAATTCATGGCAAAAGAGATCCAGTCACAATCATACTCAAAGTAAATTGATAGCAATGCATGCAAATGACAACAGTGCTCTCCAACTGGTGCTTTTTAATAAGAGCATGATGACTCAACATAAAAGTAAATAGATAGGTCCTTCGCAGAGAGAAGCAGGGATTTGCAGAGGTGCTAGAGCTCGAGTTTTGAAACAGAGATAAATAATATTTTGAGTGGCATACTTTCATCGTCAACATAACAACCAAGAGATCTCAATATCTTCCATGCTACATACATTATAGGTGGTTCCCAAACAGAATGGTAACGTTTATACTGCCCCACCACCAACAAGCACATTCCACGGCTGGTCCGAAACAATGGGTACCGTCCAACTAACAACAATCCTGGGGAAGTTTTGTTTGCAATTATTTTGATTTGATTCACTACAAAAAAATACACTTACGTGATGATACGTGTTTGTCATAGTAGGTCGCACTTTTTGTCATGCATGTACATCCATGACGATTTTATGACAGAATGAAGATAGTCATACATGTGCTGTCGTAGAAGTGTTCCATGACATTACCAAAATTATCATCACGGAAGTGTCCACTTCCATGACGATAAATCGCGTGTCATAGAAGTGCTTTCGTCAAGGTTGACCAACACATGACATCCACCGTAACGGGACATCGTTAAGCTATCGGGTCCGGTTTTGGATCCGATGACCCATTAACAGCCAGGATCAATGGGGATTTTCCACGTGTAAAATTCTCAATGGCCAGAGGAGACACGTGTTGCCTCACCGTTGGGACACATAACATCCACTCATTGGACAGGAGGCGCCTATGATACATTGACACGTGGCACGGCCCAACATAGGCCCATTCCGGTGAAAAGGCCGGCCTATTTGACTTGGTCAAAAGGTATCGGGCTGGCCCACGGAAAGCCTGTTAATGGTTTGTTCGTATATAGCCCATTTACGGCCCGCTAACTCCTGACCCGTTACGACCTATCAGAATTAAGCCCAGTAGCTTCATCTGGGCCATCCAATATTATTCTAGCCCGTTGTAACTTTTGGCCCATGTATGGCCCATGATGTCTTTTGATCCATATGAGGCCCTCTGTAACTCTCGGCCCATTAAAGGCCCAAGATGAAACTGGCCCATAATGAACAATGTATCTCTTTATACCCATTAACGGCCCATTATTCCGTCGGTCGTTTCTAGCCCGTGTTAACTTTCGGCCTTCTAAGAGCCAATTTATTCTTGGGCTCATTTCTAGAATTCGGTTAGTTACAGTCCATTACTGGCCTGTTTCGTTTGTGGGCCAAATTCAGCCTGTCGTTACATTCGGCCCCTTTTTGGCCTGTTAACCTGTTGGTCTGTTTTCATAGCATCATCAAATGCAGCCTATTAACGGCCCATTATGTTCTACAAATAGTACGGCACATGTTTTGCGAAATGATTATACGCCCCATAGAAGGCCCATGGATCCTACGGCCCGTAGAAGACCAATGGATCCTATGGCCCGTAGAAGGCCCATGGATCATACGGCCCGTAGAAAGTCCGTGGATCCTATGGCCCGTAGAAGGCCCATGGATCCTACGGCCCGTAGAAGGACCACAGATCCTATGGCCCGCAGGAGGCCCATGGTTACAACAGTCTGTGTGTTGCCATGATTATTGTGGCCTAGTTACCAAAAATAGGTTATTGTGGCCACTAGAAAAACGCGGAAAAAGAACTGCAGTGACTACAAGCAAACAACTAAACAAGACCATAAGGAAATAAATAAGCAAGCAACTAACTCTAGCCTATTATAGCTATTACACATATTACATCCACTAGGCATCAAAGTTCGCCACCAGTGCAAATATATTGAACAAAGCAGCATATTACATACAGTGGTCGTCAAAATTGGCCACCAGTGAAAATAAACGAGGCAGCAAAACAAGTCCATAACTGAAACAACTTCAGAAGAGCTCATGAAACGTTATCCTGGGTATCCACCATCCTGGCAATAAGCTTAGCAAGCTTATTATCTTTGTCATGTTTGGCTCTAAAATCCTCCAATGCTTGCTGTTGCACCAGAAAGTATGCATCTGAATGCTCCAGGGACTTCCGCAGTCCTTCCGCTTCTTGTCGCAGCACAGCTGATCGATGTCTTTCAGCTCGTAGTTGAGACTCAAGAAACCGAACTGATTCAGACAGTGAGTTTGAATAGCTTGTGCAAGCGGTAGTGGCCAGTAACTCGAACACTAAACCAAGACAGGACTTTGGGGTTGTCTCACTGTCTTCAAGATAGTCTTCCTTAGCTGTTTTATTAGCTTTGTTGGAGAACAACAAGGATGTCTCACTATCCTGAACCTTGTCTGCATTGCTTCCTTTACCATTGCTTAATAAGGCACTCTTCCCCAATATTCTGTCAGCATTCTAAAAGAATAAACAAGCAGACACATAACAGGTTTAGCATGTACTAGTATATGAAACTCATTTCGGTGAACTAGTTCATTAGTAAGGTGGATAGGATTAAACTACCAAGTCTTCTATTGCCAAGTACTAGTACATAATAAAAGCATCAAACAAACATATATCTATGTCCTATGGTCACTGCATTGTCTTGCCAAATCAAAATAGAGACACGGTTCAAATCATATCAATTCACGACAAAGCAGCAGTGAAAGAATACAAAGGGTGGGAAACTACACGGCACAACAAGATTTCAGATGGGTACCACGGGTCTACATGTACAACAACACTATTGGCTCTATTGTGATGCTAGTAATGTGCATGATATGAGAAGTCAACTGTATACACAATTGAAATTGAAATCAACAGAGCTATTGATAAGAGCAAACCTGTTAAAGAAACATGTGTGAACATACCTACTGTGCCATTCGAGTTTCGATTGGATCCTTCAATTTAAAAATAAGTCTGTATGAGTAAATACAGTGATACAAGAGCAAAGCAGTATGCACGATAGCAATGGAATCTTAAATTAGAACAGTTGTTCTTCAGGTTTAGGCACTTGTTCTACATGAACAGAGTATAGTAAGACGCAATTATAGTACTTAAAATAGAAAATGAGCTCATAGACCTTACCACATTCTTGGTTCGGGACCAGTACAGAACAAGGCGTTCCCAGTCATCGTCCAGTAAATGTGTCTCGGGAGAACATAAGGGAATTTGATGAGTTTCTTTGCCGGTGAAGTAAGTTTTCTTAAGGTAATTCCGGTACTGCCACCAAGCATTCTTGAAGATAGCAAAGGTATTAGCACAGGTTATGTCATCCCGAGTTTCCAAATCGGTCCTTCTCTATAGAGAAAAATGGGAAATTTTGATGTATTATAATCATCATGGAGGTAGGATGTATGGGACAAAGCAAACTAATTACCATGAATAACATTACTTACACATAACTCCTGGACAAACACCTACAACTGGCATTTTCCTTCATCTTCAGTATAATATTTCTAAGATGGGAAGATCCGCACATAGGATTTAACAACATCAAATGCGATAGATGCTAAACTACGACTGGTTGGTTGTGCTTCCTCCACAGGAATAGGCGTACTAACTGGTGGAGTTGGGGTTCGTCGTGGTAGTACTGTCCCTTTGGGCACTGGAGCTGCCTTACTAACTGCTCTTGTTTGGGAGCTCTATGGTGGAGATGGTGCTGTGTCAACAAAAACTGTGTTACTATCTGATGGGGTTGGGGTTAGATTGGGTGAAGTTGGTTCTCTCTCCATTGCAGTAGGGGTACAATCTGCGAGAGTCTGGGTTATGTGTGGTAGGTTTGGTTCTCGTGCATGTACAACCGGCGTGCTATCTCCAGCAAGAGGTAGCACTGTTTTATTTGAAGACCGTGTTTTTACTCCGCTAGATACTGGCATCACCCGCTCCAATTCAAATGGCTGATAAACAGGAAACATAGTTGAATGTACAGACATTGTATGAGAGACTGATGCAATAGATAGTGTGGAAAAAAGAGGGCATGAAATAGTTGACATGTATATTGTTTAACTAAAATGGATAGCATGACATAATTTCACATATATGATGTCTATCTAAACTGGATAGCACAGCATAACATAATTCCAAGATATGATGAATAACTAAACAGGATCGCATGATATAATTCACCTACATGTTATCTAAGTAATCAGGATCGCATGATCCAATTCACATTTGTGATTTATATGCTAAACAAAGGGCATTCGATATGATGTCTGAACTAAGAACATGGTGTTGAATATTGTGTATATGATGTCTAAACTATGCAATGCAAGACACCATATGCATGATATGAGCAGTATAACCGTGCCAAGTTAGAGCATACACCTCGGTGGGGGAATAGGACTGGTCATCTGTCTCTGAATCCATCTCTGAGGAGCTATCGGGACCCAACAAGAGATCTGCTCGACTGTAGCACTATCTCGCTCAAGGCCTTGTTTTCACTCCAGATTTTTCCATCTCCCACCCAAATGGTTGATTCACTGGAAGAGTAGTTTAATGTACAAAGTTTGTCGACAAATGGAAATGTAATGAAGAAAATTATGGGCAAGATATCATTCAAATATATGATGTCTGGTTAAACAGGATGGCATTGCACATTTCACATATATTGTGGCTGGCTAAAAGACATGAGACTGCATAGTTCTCATATATGATATAGAAACTAAATAGGTGGCATTACAGAACATGTCTAAACTAAGCAGATGACATATATGATGTCAAAAGTAGGCACTGCAAGGCAACATATGCATGATATGACTAACATCATCATGCCAAGGTAGAGCAAACACCTTGGGGGTAAATAGGAGTGCTCAGCTGCGTCTGAATCTGCCTCAGAACAGATATCTTCCTCTGGATTACAATCTGGAGAGGGGGGAGGGTTTTCCATTGAACCCACCATAGAGCAATGTCTACATGACATTGTATTGTCACGCAAAACTCTTCTCTTTTTCTCTACATGTTCAGCATGACTGTGTACAATATCTGACATGCATACGAAGAAAATATGGTGAGATTATGTAAGGAGAGCATGCAGAAATTTAGAGTGATGGTAACAACCAGTGGGTGGATCCAAAAATAATGATAGCAGGCTCATGATTGCTTTAATTTAATAAAAAGACAGATGATGATTGCTTTACTATTTGTTTCCCACCCAAGATGAACAACATAGGCATACCCTAGGTGAACCAGATATTAGATAGACATAATATTCATTGCTGCCTCGATATGTGCCCCACAACTAATTTAGAACTCAAGTTTGAACACTAATTTGGACCTGACTTGGAGTCTAAGAGGTGAACAGGATGATAACGTAGCAGGTAATTTTAAGCAATGCATAACATAAGCAGAAACAAAAGAGTGCAACCTCTCTTGTGCACCCGTGTACTCCTCAGGTTCATCTGCTGAGTCGATGATGGTGATGTTGTTGCGGTGGGTGCTGGTTGCAGGGAAGGAGATCTGAGGTGTCGAACGACGGTCAGGAGTCGTGATGTCTGGCTTGGTGGATGCTTATGTCGACGGAGAAGCTCAGGTGAGGTGGACGATGTCGCGGCAGGAGCGGGACAAACCACACAAAGTTCCCTTAGACACCTACCTATAACTGAAGTAATTCTGTAAGGGCTCATTTGGCTTGCATGATTCTAAAAATGTAGGGATAGGAAAAACACCGGAATACGATAGGAATGCACATGGTAAACAGAGCATTTGTAAACACAGGATTTCTGTCAACTTGGGTGTTTGGTTCACAAGAATTGGAAGAGCAAAGGAATGCAAAGAAACATGGCCAAAATAAAGTGAAACCATATGAAAGCGTGTACAGTTAGAATGTTATTCTACCACTAATGCACTTGGTCTTGTTTTCATGCATAGGATTTTAAAAAGTAGGTCCAGGTGGATGTTTTGCCCATTCCTTTCAACAAAATGCATGAATAATTGAATAGTAGAGTGCCATAGGAAAATTGCCTATTTCTATGTTTTTCCGTTGAACCAAAATAGCCCTAATGGATCAACATGAATGTAGAGTAATAAGTGATGCAACAAGTGTACAACCTCTTTGCCGTAGCCGTGTTGACCTCAGCATCATTGGGTTGGTCGCTGAAGAAGTTGAGGCAGAGGTGGTTGTCAGAGGTGTGAAGGAAGATCTGAGGAATCTGTAGATGGCATCCAGGGCACTACTCTGTTGTGATGGATTGTTCTGTCATTGGAGCAGCTCCGGTGAGCCATAAGACGTCAAGGCTGAAGAAGCACAAGACAGACATCATTAATCTCAAGTTGGATTATAATAGCATCTCCAATAGATGATGTAAAATAGATGTAAAATTTACATCACCAAAAACCACCTGACTACAACTGATGAGGTAAAAACTGTTGAATCTGAACTTAACTGTCAAAACTGAAATTTACTGTGGAATCTGAATGTTACTATCGAAACTGAATGCAATGGTAGCAAAGAGGCACTTGACATGTAGTTTAGGGAGGGCCTGCAATTCATCTTCAACCTGCACCCCCCTAAGCCGCCAGCCACCACCGGCCGAACCGCCGGCCCTAGCGCCGCCTCACCGCCCCGAAACAACTCCCCACCGTCGGTCTACCGCCGCCCCGGGCAGCCCTCTAGGCCCCCCGCCCCCACCCTGAACCCTAAGATAGATAGTGGAGTACCTCTCCGGCGAGCCCGCCTCCCCGCTACAGGTGGTTCTTCCTTAACTCCGGCGAGCCCCCCACCCCCTGAAAATTGACTAACCCAAAAGTCAATTCAGTTGACTGAAGTGTAGCTAAAATCAGAATAGAGCAAAGAAGACGAGCAAGGGGAGAGCAGCAGAAGACAAAGACGACGAGCAAGGGGAGAGCAAGAAAGAAGGCGAAGGAAGCGAGCGAGTGAGCGAGAGCCGGAGCAGCAGCAGCTGCGTGAGTGGATGAGCGAGCGAGAGCCGGAGCAGTAGCAGTAGCGCGAGCGAGCGAGAGCCAGAGCAACAGCAGCAGATCCGGTTGGTATGGACACCGTCACCGAAGAGGCCTCGCCCTGGGGGAGAGCCGTCGTGGAGATGTCGCCCATGGTGCCGGCTTCAAGGTAGCCCCTCCATGGGGGTGCGGGATGGAGCACCGTCAGTGTCGGGAGGTCGAGTTAAGGAGAAGGTGCGATGCGATGAGTGTACAACCTCTTTGGTGGCACTGAGTAGGACTCGACCTCGTCCGAGGAGTCGGTGAGGATGATGCGGTTCCGATGGAGCAGGTTAAGGCAGCTGTTGGGATGGAGCAGCCGCAATAGACGAGGCAATCGTCGGAGCAGCTCCTTGGAGGTGGAGGACGGGGCAGCTGAACCGGCCGGACAACAAGATGGACGACGGATCCTCATCCGGGGAGGTGGACGAGGGACGTTGAGCTGTTGCGGTGGACGATGTCGTCGGGGAAGAGGCTCCGGCTGGGCAGCGGTGAGGTGGCGGACGGAGGAGGGTGGGGTTTCGCGGCTGGAGCGGAGAGGTTATGGCAGCCTGGGATTTCGAATGGCGAAAAGGAGGCGACGGAAGGGGGTGAACCATGACTTAGGGACACGCTTGTCCAAAATGTAGGGTGTGTTACAAAAGTACCCCCACCGATTTGAACTAGTGGCCCTTTTGAATCAGGGTTAGAAGAGGGATTTCGCTCGTCGGGATTTGGCAGCTGGAGGGAGTTTTCACGCGCGTTGTAATTTCGGGATAGCAAGACGCGGGTTGTGAAGGTGCCGGTTTTGGGAGCACGATATCTGAATTTTGGGGATATAACAAGGCGCGGGTTGAATTTTAGGGACAAGCCTAACATGTAATATTGTACTTGTATGTACCAAATCAATTCGCACTTCCCTCAACCAAAAAAAATGAAAAAAAATAAAACTATTCACACCACACAAAGAGAGTCTTGCCCCATTTTACTATACAAATGCTATTCAAAGCTACTCCCTCCTTCCATCTATATAGGGCCTAATGCGTCTTATGCTAAGTTTGACCAAATATTAGAGCAATAATATGTGACATGCAACTTACACAAAGCACATCGTTAAATTCGTGTGTGAAAGGAGCTTTCAATGATATAATTTCACATTGTGCATGTCATGTACTATTAATCTTGTCAATAGTCAAAGGCGGTCTTAAAAATGCATTACGCCATATATAGATGGAAGGAGGGAGTATGAATCCATGTTAT
The DNA here is from genome assembly GCA_021437245.1 of Aegilops speltoides. NCBI lineage: Eukaryota > Viridiplantae > Streptophyta > Magnoliopsida > Poales > Poaceae > Aegilops > Aegilops speltoides. Next base: position 276,442,591 of record CM038145.1, on the reverse strand, counting down.
GTCCAATTAAATTTTTTCGCTGGCTGTATAATGCATGTAACCTACTCATACCAACATTTTAGTGCATTCCAAATGTCTATACTACCTCTGCAATTCGAACTGAATTTGAATTTGTTTCTCTATTTCAATAAGAATCTACAATCATGATTGTTGCCAACTTCAACCATCATTCGTGTATTACCTTAATAACACACCACATGATTACTATAGAGATAGATATGAACTATGTGTACTATATGAACTCGAATTCTATTTTTTGAATACACATGATGTTGATTCCAAATAATAGTACATTTGATGTACTAACTATATATTCATAATATAAACCATGTTCCATACGTACACCGTGTTTAGCACACAAAGTATAGTGCCCCGCCCCCTACATTATGACAAGTATTTAGCCTTGAGCTGCAAAAGCCACACATTAACCAAAATTATAATCAATGTTCTGTATATTATATGTAGTACTAGTAAGATGCCCATGCGTTCCACGGAACATCAACATGATCAAGGGGAGGCCTTATTTGCAAATATGGAGAGGGGTGTGGGTATTCAAAATTGCCATAGTTTCCTTCCTATCCGTCAGATATAAATCAGACGGCCTATATTGCAGGATGGCAGGCACACCATCATCAACAACTCTGTTTTTTTATAAGAGTAGAGATAAAATATATTATATGTACTAATAACATGTTCATAAACACACCATGCGTATCACCATTATATATATTCACACATGCGTTGGTTTAAAACACTATGATAAATTCTTCAAATATCCGAATTCACTTTTTATAATGAATTATGATATCTATTCGTCTTTTACACCCACACAATCCTCTTATCTTTGTAGCTAGCGCTAACTTTCTCTCGTGCATGCACAGGCCCGCATCCCTCTCACCATCCCTCAGTATTCTCTAGCTCCATCGCGCAAATTCGTCTTTTCACTTTAGGTCGTTCACCCACGGTGTGTGTAGGCCCCCCAGCTCCTTCTTTACGGCACACATCAATCGATATGCCTCTCTTGCCGGGTGTGCCTAGCACAGACACAAGCTTCCCCTCTTCTCTTATCACCATCCATGCCTCACTACCACCACTCTTTTCATCGATCTCGTACTCGCACACTCCTTCCCCCTCGATATAGTATGCCTCTCGCACCACCTCCTAGATGCATCCCTCTCTATCTCTCTATCCTTCTCCCTATGCCTTATTTCCTTCTAACACATACATGCATGTATACCGATCGATCTCCCAACATATACCTAGGTCGACTTTAACTATTTTCCCCCCACCCATCGATCGACCTACCTCACAAGTTATGTCTCTCCTTTCTCTAACAAAGGACGATTGATCTTCCTATGTAGTTGCGTCTGCTTACCACAGCCATGTCGTCCCCCTCATCATTCGTGCATGCCTCCTGGCCCGTCTCTCACACGCACATGCACAGACAGGCAGCCATCCCCTCTCTTATTGATATTGCAGGCGTGCCCTCCGTTTGTATAGCAAGCCTCTCCCACCATTTGTTAGAAGCAACTCCACTACCACCCCCTCCAACACTCTAGCTCTGTCTCTCTCCCAACCTTATTCCTCTCCTACACATATGCATGGATGCCGATCGATCTCCCTTAATAAATGAGGTAGGCCTCTCTCCTCCTCCACACATATACCAGCCATTGTACCTCTATAGTTAATTAGGCCTCCCCCCCCCCACCACCACCACACACTGATAGTCGAGCGTTGTAGGTAGGTATCCATGCCATACAAAAAAACTGCACATGTCCCCTCTCACGTTCCAGTAGGCCAGCCACTCTATATCTTTGACGTGGTGTAGGATCGAAAGTATGTCTAGAGGGGGGGTGATTAGACTACTTGACAATATAAAAATTCAGCCTTTTGATTAGGACAAGTTTTTGGCAGATTCACGATAATGATCAAGTCAAGTATCACCCTACACATGCAATTCTAGAGTATTGGCAGCGGAAAGTAATTTGCACATGTAGTAAAGAGAGGTGGAGAAGAGCAAACGCAATTTGGAGACACGGAGATTTTTCTCGTGGTTCCGATAGGTGGTGCTATCGTCAATCCACGTTGATGGAGACTTCAACCCACGGAGGGTAACGGCTGCGAGAGTCCACGGAGGGCTCCACCCACGAAGGGTCCACGAAGAAGCAACCTTGTCTATGCCATCATGGCATACGCCCACGGAGGACTAGCCTTACTCGGGTAGATCTTCACGAAGTAGGCGATCTCCTTGCCCTTACAAACTTCTTGGTTCAACTCCACATCTCGACGGAGGCTCCCAAGCGACACCTAACCAATCTAGGAGGCACCACCTCCAAAAGGTAATAGATGGTGTTGATGATGATGAACTCCTTGCTCTTGTGCTTCAAATGATAATCTCCCCAACACTCAACTCTCCTCACCGATTTGGCTGTGGTGGAAGAAAGGATTGAGTGGAAAGCAACTTGGGAAGGCTAGAAATCAAGTTTCATATGGTGGGAGTGGAGCAACTTGATCTCAACACAAGGGTAGGTAGTTTTCTTCTCGAAATGTAAGGTAGGAGTGGTAGTTCTTTCGATGGCTCTCTCCACGAATGAAGAGGAGGTGGAGGGTATTTATAGCCTCCACACAAAATCCAACTGCTACACACATTTGACCAATCTCGGTGGGACCGAAGTTGACAACTCGGTGAGACCGAAAGTTCAAATCTTGTGAACGTTGGGATTTTCGTGGGACCGAAAATACAATCTCGGTGAGTCCGATTCTTCCAAAGACTAGGGTTTGCCAATCTCGGTGGGACCGACTTTATCATCTCGGTGACACCGATTTGATGATGTATGTTACTGAAGCTTGGCAACACTAGTTTCGTGAGACCGAGTTTGGAATCGAAAAATCCAAATATCTAGGGTTTGGCTTTGTGGTGAGGTGGTTCATCTCGGTGTGACTGAAGTTTAAGGAAATCGGTGGGACCGAGATTACTTATGAGTGTATGTTGGAATGAAAGATTGCTGATGGTTTGGGAGATGTATCACTAAGCACTTTGAGCAACCTGATCATTAACATAACCTCATCCCCTTTTAATAGTATTGGCTTTCCTATAGACTCAATGTGATCTTGGATCACTAAACCAAAAATGGAGTCTTGAGCTTTTGCCAATGCTTGCCTTAGCATTTTGAGGGGTCCACATCTTCATCATTGCCATACCCATATCATCGAACTTTCTCAAATGATTCTCAAGAAACTATTAGTTCAATGATATATATGTTGTTATTAATTACCAAAACCACCCGGGATTAGTTGCACTTTCAATCTCCCCTTTTGGTAATTGATGACAACATATAGATCAAAGCTTCGACAAATGATATAATCAATGAATAATATCGTCGCTTTGAGAAGTATGTGATAAGCAAGAGCTCCCCTAAATTTGTGCATTATTTAAGATTTGCGCTTGAATGCAAATGCACAATCGATTAGGATCATGGGTCACTCTTCCATGTCACATACATCTTGGTGGAGCGCACAAAATGATAAGAATGAATAGCATGCACCCAATCACCAAGACATGAGTAAATGGTCATACAAGATATGAATAGCATATGATAAGCATTAAGCACACATTAAGGCATAGTACGACCAAGCACTCATCAAAGTAGAGCAAACGTAGTATCAAACACACGGAATGTCTCGAAAATCTCAAAAGTATCTCAAAAGACCGCAAATGAAACGCAAAAGAGCAAAAGCGAGCACTCTCTCTCGAAGTCCTATGATCTATACAATTTCTCCCCTTTGGCAACAAGTTACCAAAAGTTCAAAAGTATAGAGCTAAACGTCACTAGGGACTCTGGCGGCTCCTATGCAGGTTGATGGAGTTGAGATGGTTGCATCTGCAAAGGCTTGGTGATGTCGTGGAGCTGGAGGAGTGGTCACTGGAGCTGGAGCTGGAACCGATGGAGCTGTGGGAGGTCTTGATCTTGTAGCCCCGTGTCATCCTTTCGAATAGCAATGATCGGGTCTGTAGGAACCGGAGCAGTCTGTTCATATTCATCTGGACTAGGTCATCTTGCATCTCACGCATGAGCTCTTCCTTCTCCCTCTTAGCTTCCTCGATATCGCCTCAAGCTTGTTGACAAGTGACTTGCACTTGATCCACTTCACATCCAGAGCATGGATCTTGTCTTCAACAATCCTCTCAAGACTCTCCCGAGATCGCATAATGCTGGCGTGTGTTGTTCAATCCTCTGGGTAGCTTCAAGGAGCTGCTCTCCAACACTCTTGGTTTAGCTGCTGCCTGCCGCTTCCTTCTCAGCTTTAGCTTGCTTGGCAGCTTCACTCTTTGCTTGACCTTCAACAGACGTTGGGTCATCCTCAGTCATCACAACTTCATTGTCCTCATGCTCAGGCTGCAGTGGCAAATGTGGTCTATCCAACAAGTAGGTGCCCGTGCCAAACTTGGCATTGATAAGCATCTGAATGTGCGGGGCAAATCCACACGACCTCTTCTGGTCTGCTGCAGTCCTCTTGATAGTCTCAACTATCAGGTCCATCACCTTGAAAGGTGCCTTCTGATCAAGTATATGCAGCATGTTGATAGAATATCCTCTTATCATGCGATGATCTCCAGACTTGGGCATAAATGTATGCCTCAGAATTGTGTTTGTGGTCGGTAGACCTGCCTGGAGATGATACACTGAGCCGAGCTTCCAGATTTCCACATCCTTAGCTGGTACCTCATTGTACATATTTTTCATAGACTCATGGTTCTTCTTGGGAATACCATAGACATCAACATCATCCTCTCTCAGACTGGAGCATTCAGCATTGCTGCCCATTCTTCAACAGTTGATGAGAATCTTTGGCCTTCACCATCCATGTGATCTTTCCATCCGGATAGAAATGAGTGTGGCATAGAATTGCATGATCATCTCATCATTCCTATCTGTCGACTTCGACCAACGAAATCAGCAACACCACATGCAAGAAAGCTCTCATGCACATGTGGAAAGAAGTCTCGTGCTCTTCACTATCAATGTATGCCCATCAACATATCTAGTGTCTCGCAACAATGGGCTTCTTGTCCATGAGCACGATCTCATAGAAGTCCCGCTGCTCTCGGTGTGGAACCTTGGGTCAACAAAGCAGTCCTTCTCCTCACAAAGATATGGATCAGCTTGTCTCCATAGCCCGAGACCTCTATCCTTTCTTTCCTTCATGTTTTCAGCTCGAGGATGAGCATCATTGTGAATTGGCAATCTCTGACGAAGTTTCAGCAATACAGGTGCCTCATCATCTGACTCAACTGGTGGCACATTGTCTTTCTTCTTCTCTGAAGCAGGAATATTTCTGACAGTTTTCTTGGGCTTGGCAGCAGGCTTGGCTTGAGCTGCCTTGACTGGAGCAGATGGCTTAGACTTTGAAGGTGCTCCTGCCCTGATGGCATCACCCATGAACTTAGGCTTCTGAGGAGGAGGCTGGGGTGCTTCCTCATCCTCATCTTCTTCAGCTGCTTCATCATGCACAATCCTCTTCCTCTTGGAAGTTTTCTTTACCTTGCTCGAGGTTTCTTCTTCCATATCGAGCTTCTTGGCAACAAATGGACTTCTTCACTTTATCGGTGCCTTTCTTGGTTTGTTGCCCTTGATGCTCTTTGGCAACAACTTTCCTCTTTGGCTTGGAGGAGATCTCTTCCTCAACAATGAAATCGAATCTTCTTCATCGAAATTCTTCTTCTTTCGCCCCGTGGCGGCAGGAGGCAAACCACTTGGTGTGCTCCTCTCACCATCATCTGAAAAGCTGCTGGCCTCGGGACTAGTGCCCGCCTCGAATATCAGCAATTGGAGATTCAGACCTGTTCGGCTGTCACCGCATCCGACATGGCTCACAACCCGTGAATAGATTAGGTGTAGGCGAGTAGAAGAGTTATCACAAACTGCGAAGATTTTGCAAAAAAAATGAGTTCAAATTTCAGTTTTAGGTTTTCACAGAATGCATTTCGGTCGACCGAGTCTAAAATTCGTGAATCCAAGTGTTCACATGAAGCATTCACACCACTTTCGGTTGAACTGATGTGGGTTTCGGTCCGCCGAAAACACTAGGGTTTCACTAAATCCTCATTTCGGTCGCACCGATTTGCACAACTTCGGTTGGACCGAAAGGTGCAAAGGTAATGGCCAGAGGCCAAATCGGTCATACCGAGAATGTAAAATCGGTCTCACCGAGATGTATTCGCGGAAACCTAACCCTAAAACTTTTACTCAATTTCGCTCAAAGGAACTAATCTGTGTATGGAAGATCTCAAACGTGGCAAGACGCTAGGCAAACCAATCGCAATGAATCGGAGATGGGAACACGAGAGGATCAAACTCACCCTAACTTGGTGGAGTTCTCACGGGCAACGGCGGAGAGATTGTCCGCTGACGGCGACGGAGACTGCGGCGAGGGCGACAAAGCATTTACGGAGACGATCCGGAGACCACGGCGACGGAGGCAAAGGGTTTGGGAGCGAGGCGTTTTGAAGAAGGAATCAACGCGCTGCCCTCGGATATATATACCCTTTTTAGTCGGTGGGACCGAGTTGTAAAACTCGGTGGCACCGAGATGGATAATCGCAAGCGATTACACACTTCGTCACGCCGAAAATCACAACTCGGTTTCACCGAGGTGAAAACCTAGATCAATCCAAGTGCTTTTGGTCCGTCCGATTTGAGTGGGTTGGTCGACCGAAAATACTTAGAAGGTTTTGGAAGTTTAGTCTTTGACGGATCGGTGGCTCGAAAGTGCTCCTCACCGGTGGGTCCGAAAATGACTTGATCAAAGTTTGTGATATAAGCATGAATAGAGTTTGAGACAAGAAAGCATAGATAGCTAGGGGAGGAACTTAGGCATTCTTGTCCATCCATTTGGTCGAAAAATCCAAAAGACCAAAGCAACAAATGGATGTCCTCGAATGGATAAAATTATGCATCCAACATGCTCACACAATAAGATAGCAAATGAAATATGTGTCAAACATGCACAAACAAAACTCTAGCTACTATCACACAATTTGTCGATGACTAGGTCATCTATATATGAGTATATTGACTTAGGAGTCAAATGAGAACATTTGATCATAGGTCATACTCATCGCTTAAGCACAAGTGGGGTTACCACTTTTACATAAAGCATTAATGTGTTCACATCATTTGAAGATGCTTTAGCTCAATTCTTTAGAGCAAAGCTCCCCTTGATGTGAGAACCCTTTAAAGGGTCAAACTAACCTTGGGTTGTCGAGAAGACTTCATGTAGATGTTGAAGATGTGGATGCTCAATGTTGATGAAGATCATCAAGAGTTGGGAGCAATCCTTTGATTCGGGCACTTTCAATACCTACATGGGTTAGTCCCACAAGGAACAAACAAGGATATCCATGGACATAGATTGAAGTACACAATAGATGATGTCCATGAAAGCAATGATTACCTTGTCCCTTGAATTACCAACAAGAGGGTTTGTGACTCCATGAACTAGTGCAAGATGTGGAAGTTGGTTGCACAAGTTTTTGCCAAAATGAATGTGAGTGAAGTATGTTATGAGTCACCCTCAAGAACTCTCTAGTTCTTCTTCTTCGATCCACATCATCTTGATGGGAATCCTTGGGGTAGTAGTTGAGCTTGACGAAGTAGAACTTGATGTTTCCTTGGGAACCCACTTGACCATGGCCTTAGGTGCTTCAATAAATGCATCAATCTCCTCTTGAAGCTTGTCCTTGCCTTTTAGCTTGTGGTCTTGTGGTGGAAGGTCATCTTGAGCTTGTTCCACATTGGAAGAAGTAGGATCATACTTCTCCTTTTGAGAAACAAACATTGGAGTGGGATATTGACCTTCTTCCCATTCAACACCCTCGGCGTTGAACTTTCGCTCAAAACCAATTCCTTGATTCTTCCGGTGCCTTCCTTGCTTAAGTAACAATTTCTCAAAGTTCTTGCTTCCGCAAGGCTCTTGTAGACACCTTTCTATAATCCCTTTCAATAAACTATTTTCTTGCTCAAGTGTAACTTGGCTTGAAACATTGTTAGTGGAATCAAGAGAACTACTAGAAGCAACAATATTAGATTTAGCATGGTTATTGTTACTACTAGATGAAGAATTTTTCTTATGCTTGTCATGCTTAGTTTTAATAGGTGGCAAGAAATTAGACAAGAGAAGTCGTTTGGCAAGATATGAAGAACTCTTCTTTCGAAGATCGTCATTAATTGCTTTTAGGAACTCATGTTCTTGCTCTAGATTGAGCTTCTCGAAGCGTAGCTTCTCATGAGATCTTAGGAGCTCTCTATGATCTTCTTGAGTTGTTTCATGAGCTAACTTAAGAGTGTTTAGTTCTTTAGTTAAACGCTCAATCTCCTTCATAACATTGTCATTCGATTCTTCTCGACTATAAAGACTACTAGCATGTTCATCATTACTAGGCTCACTAGATTTGTCATGTAAAAGCTCATCTTCACCAAGCAAGTCATCCTCATCACTATCAAAGTCAATGAACTCAGGGTGTGATACCTTGGGGCCTTTAGCCATGAAGCATCTTCCAATTCCCTCATTTGGTGAATCAAATAAGTCATAGGAGTTGGAGTTGGAGGATACGAGAGCAAGACCGCAACACCTTCATCTTGATCAGATTCGGAGTTGGAGTGATAGCTTCTTTCGAATGATTGTCTGAGTCGGAGCCGAGACCCATTCACCTACATGAGCTTGATGTTTTCTTCTTGTGTAGCTCCTTGATGACTTGTCTTTCCTCTCCGAATCCTTGCTTCTCCGAGAGGATCTTCGCTCATAACGATCATCTCTACTCCTTCTCTCTTCCGAGGTGACTCTTCTCTTGAGCTTCTTCTTCTTGGAGATTCTTTCTTCTCTTGTGGGGAGCCGAACACTCATTTGAGTAGTGTCCGGTCTTCCACAATTGTAGCAGCTTCGATCACGACTAGAAGATCTCTTTTCATTATATGATCTAGACTTTGAGCTTCTTTCCTTGCTTCTACTCTTGTAGAATTTGTTGAAGTTCTTCACCATTAGGCTTATCTCTTCATTGGAAACTAGCTTGTCACTTGATGTTGTGGGAGCATCACTTGTAGCTTTGTAAGCACCACTTGACTTGTTGTGAAGCTCTTCCTTATCTTTAAGTGTCATCTCATGAGCAACAATTCTTCCAATGACTTCGGTAGGCTTGAGATTCTTGTAGTTTGGCATCATTTGGATCAAAGTGCACACGGTGTCATACTTTCCATCCAAAGCTCTGAGAATCTTCTTGATGATGAATCGGTCGGTCATTTCTTCGCTTCCTAAGCCGGCAATCTCATTTGTGATGAGAGCAAGCCTAGAGTACATTTCAGCGACTCCTTCACCTTCCTTCATCTTGAACTTGTCAAGTCGACCTTGAAGAACATCTAGCTTTGATTCCTTCACGGACTCGGTACCTTCGTGCATTTCACCAAAGTATCCCAAATCTCTTTTGCATTCTCAAGACGGCTGATTTTGTTGAACTCCTCGACACAAAGCATTGAAGAGAATGTCACAAGCTTGAGCATTGTTTTGCAACATCCGCAATTCATCCATCAGTAGCTTCACGATCCGGAACTTTTCCTTCCTCGAAGAATTCACCTTGCAAGCCAACACAAATAATGCCCCATGCGGCAGGGTTATGTCCAAGAATATGCATTTTCATTTTATGCTTCCAACTAGCAAAGTTTGAACCATCAAAGTAAGGACCTCTACGAAAATTACCCTCACTAGACGCCATACTCTCCTAGGTTGTGAAACCAAGCTTATGGAGTCCAATGCAATGGAAACCAATACAATGGAGACCAAGGCTCTGATACCACTTGTAGGATCGAAAGTATGTCTAGAGGGGGGGTGATTAGACTACTTGACAATATAAAAATTCAGCCTTTTGATTAGGACAAGTTTTTGGCAGATTCACGATAATGATCAAGTCAAGTATCACCCTACACATGCAATTCTAGAGTATTGGCAGCGGAAAGTAATTTGCACATGTAGTAAAGAGAGGTGGAGAAGAGCAAACGCAATTTGGAGACACAGAGATTTTTCTCGTGGTTCCGATAGGTGGTGCTATCGTCAATCCACGTTGATGGAGACTTCAACCCACGGAGGGTAACGGCTGCGAGAGTCCACGGAGGGCTCCACCCACGAAGGGTCCACGAAGAAGCAACCTTGTCTATGCCATCATGGCATACGCCCACGGAGGACTAGCCTTACTCGGGGTAGATCTTCACGAAGTAGGCGATCTCCTTGCCCTTACAAACTTCTTGGTTCAACTCCACATCTCGACGGAGGCTCCCAAGCGACACCTAACCAATCTAGGAGGCACCACCTCCAAAAGGTAATAGATGGTGTTGATGATGATGAACTCCTTGCTCTTGTGCTTCAAATGATAATCTCCCCAACACTCAACTCTCCTCACCGATTTGGCTGTGGTGGAAGAAAGGATTGAGTGGAAAGCAACTTGGGAAGGCTAGAAATCAAGTTTCATATGGTGGGAGTGGAGCAACTTGATCTCAACACAAGGGTAGGTAGTTTTCTTCTCGTAAATGTAAGGTAGGAGTGGTAGTTCTTTCGATGGCTCTCTCCACGAATGAAGAGGAGGTGGAGGGTATTTATAGCCTCCACACAAAATCCAACTGCTACACACATTTGACCAATCTCGGTCGGACCGAAGTTGACAACTCGGTGAGACCGAAAGTTCAAATCTTGTGAACGTTGGGATTTTCGTGGGACCGAAAATACAATCTCGGTGAGTCCGATTCTTCCAAAGACTAGGGTTTGCCAATCTCGGTGGGACCGACTTTATCATCTCGGTGACACCGATTTGATGATGTAGGTTCTGAAGCTTGGCAACACAAGTTTCGGTGAGACCGAGTTTGGAATCGGAAAATCCGAAATATCTAGGGTTTGGCTTTGTGGCTGAGGTGGTTCATCTCGGTGTGACTGAGTTTAAGGAAATCGGTGGGACCGAGATTACTTATGAGTGTATGTTGGAATGAAAGATTGCTCATGGTTTGGGAGATGTATCACTAAGCACTTTGAGCAACCAAATCATTAACATAACCTCATCCCCTTTTAATAGTATTGGCTTTCCTATAGACTCAATGTGATCTTGGATCACTAAACCAAAAATGGAGTCTTGAGATTTTGCCAATGCTTGCCTTAGCATTTTGAGGGGTCCACATCTTCAGTCATTGCCATACCCATATCACTGAACTTTCTGAAATGATTCTCAAGAAACTATTAGTTCAATGATATATATGTTGTTATTAATTACCAAAACCACCCGGGGATTAGTTGCACTTTCACGTGGGCACACACAAATTCGATGGCCCACTTTATCGATCGTGCGTGCACACACACGCACATCATCCCTCTCTTCGATTCTATGGATACCTCAAGCTGATGATACCTCCACTCTCTTCTTGTGGATCGCCCCCTCTATATATATGATATATCCAGGACTCCATTTCACACACATTGCATATGTTACATTTTTGGTGACCCCCCACACACACACACACAAAAAAACACTCACAAACCCACACACTATATCTCTCTACGTTTGTATCTCTCTCACACAACCCCGTGTAGGTGCTGTACGTACACAAGAAGAGAATAGGTGCGTGTACTCATGCTTCGTGCCCAGCCACACCCGTGCGGGTACACGATGGAGCTCATTTCTGTACGAAATGGCGGCCCACATGCTAATTTGAACGCGTGTAGCGTTTGTTTACCTACGGAGGTCGTGTACCGTGCGTGCACGAAACAAAGTTCGACTTGATGCATTGGTGCGTTATTTTTAAATAAAGTTATATCACTCAATGGAACGTACACAGAATATAAAATGATTTTTATGGATAAAAAGGTAGTCCTCTCCACTATATACAATGGAGCCTACTTGCCTGGGTTTGTCTCTCTTCAGAGTATCTCACACAAGGCTGCGATGGCCTCTCTCTCACCGTTGGTAATTGATTCGGCCGCATCCGTCCGCCGGCGGAAAGGGAGGATGTGCATTGTTTCTCCATTTGACAGCGCTGAGGCAGCACGTCTTGATCTGCGGTACACGCCGTTCTCTCTGGCCAAGCTCCGGCGTAGTAGGGCCTACGCCACCTGCTCATTGCCGCAGTATGGGCAGATTCCGCCCGCCGCCGCTCACCTAGTTACATGCTGACGACCTCCAGGTATCCCCTCCGCCCTTGCTCCACTGCCTGTCTTCCCACTTCGCTGCATGTCGAAAATCTTACATGTGGATCTGCCATAGTTCTTTGCCCAAAACGTAGGTCATCCGGCGTACTTTCTATATTGCAATCTCATCCTCACACCGTTTTAGACAAACACAACCGTGTTGTTATCTTCCCTTAGGATAAGGAATATGCTTTTTTCTCGTCGCATGTGTCATCAACTGGTATTGCCCAGTAATTGTTTCCTTTCTACCTCTTTTCTGCCAACAGGGCTATCCATTTCACCTTGTTGCTATTGAGACCATTTGAACTGCACATACTAAAATGTCACACGGGCAACGTCTCTACATTTCAATGCGACTGCACAAAGGGAGATTGGTTTTGCTCTATCCTACTCATCCAACTCCGAGCTTAATCTTCTCCAACTAGTTAGTCTTAAGAGAGACTGCAAAGGTGACCGTCTTCTATTTATGTGTTTATTGTTTCATTAGCAATCCTCTATTATCATAATCACACTTAATACCTTTGGAACAGGGATGCTCAGCTCTATTTTAGTGGAACTGCACAAAATGATTGGAATGTTGCATGCTCCAGATAGCTACTTTTTTTCCCAACATGCCTTGTTGTTTTAGACAAAGCTGGAGGGACGTTGCTACCAATGAAAGCATGGATCAATTTTAATTTAACACCTTCTCACAACTTTGTCTTCAGTTGTGATGTAAATATTAGCTCTGATCTGCTAATCATTGAGATGCATTAGCAAGGAAGTTAGTTTTTTATGGTTTCCGAAAGAGCATCGATGGGAAAACACATGAAACAAAAGCTGAAAGCTTAGAGCATTGTACAATTTCATGTCGCTAGAAAATTATTTGTATAGTACGTAAATTATGTAAACAAATGTTGGAATCTTGATAGCATTGCCAGAAGCCTCATCAGCATCCGGGTCCATGTGCCATGCACAAAATTTTACTCCTTCGTTCCTAAATATTTATCTTTTTACAAATTTCAAATGGGCATATTTTAGAGTGTAGATTCACTCATTTTGCTTCGTATGTAGTCACTCGTTGAAATCTCTAGAAAGACAAATACTCTGGAGTATATTTAAGAACCAAGGGAGTAGTGCACAACCGCATGGGAGACTCGGCCCGGTCGTTGCGCCGCATTAATGGTGAGGAATGAGCAGTCAAATCATAAGCCCCACCTTTTCCACTGTAAGTTGCTCGGAAGAAGCAACCATCAATATGCTCTTCTTTGAATCCGCTCATACTACTCCATCCGTCACTATTTATAGAGCGCGCTTCAAAAAAAATCTTTGGGACCAAGGCGACTAGCGGTCGGCCTGAAAAATAGCATTGGTAGTTATAGCACGGCGTCTATTACTAGAGGAAATAATGCGTACACATATGCATGCAGTGCTTCCACCCCGGGTACACACATGCATGCACTTAATCCACTTCGTAGTACATTGAGAGAAAATTGTGGACTTGATTGTGATTACCACACCCTAATTAATTGAGCATTAAACCAAACGCGTCTAAAGTCTATCTGGTGGTGGAAATTCATTGAGAGAAATGCATCATAATGAAGCGTGCCCTGTAAACTATGACGGAGGGAGTAGTATGAAGGTGCAAAACCAAGTACGTGTATGGCCAGTCGGTCAACGCACCTCATCTTGGCATATGACTGACATGTGGGACCGGAGTGTGAGCAAACCGATCTTAATTGACGGCAAAATGGCCAACCTGCCGTTCCTTGAGAGAGATGAGGAGCAAGAACACACAGACGGGCTCGCACGGAGGCCGAGATATATTCGAGCATGGTTGATCGATATCATCATTACATGTTCGATGTTTTTTAATACTATACTATTGGGCTGTCATTTTCCGCCCTTCTCCCGAATAAATGTGTACTTTATCAGAGATTAAAAAAATAAGAGTACATACGCTCCACCATGCGGTTCTAGTAGTAGTAGTACTCGTACTACTAACCTTGCGCTTGGCTCATCGCCTCTTCATGAAGTCGAACAATGATGGTACTCCGCATGTTGGGTACTACAGTGTATGCCTCTGGCAACCTGACTCCGAATGATCTGATGCATGTCCCCCGCCTCGGCGACGGTAGGTTGCATTAGTCAAAAGGCGTAAGTGAGCTTCACCTTGTCCTGCAAGCTTCTCCTTGTTCTGCGAGTTGACGGGACACACCAAAAAGTAGTGCTAGTCCATACTCCCTCCTTTCCGGTTAATATGGCTTAATATTTTTTGCGGGTAAATGAGAGAGCTTTATTCATATATAAGCATTCTTAGGATGATCAGCCAAGACACTGGTCACTAGGAAGTGAGGTACCGCGCAAAAAAAGAAGTAGGAAGCGAGGTGTTTCATCAAGCCAGCTCTCGGCCACATTCAAAGTGCAGCAAGCACAGTTCGCACAAAGATGCGCCGCAAGGTTTGCTGACCTGTTTACATGGTGAATAACAAAAAAGAGGAAATATTATCGAGCGCTCCTATTTGTAACAGGATATGAGCCAGAATTAAGCGAGAATTGTGGCGAGTGTTCCATCCAATCAACTTCCATTATCACATGCGAGAACCCTCGAAGAGAACCAAATGTGTTGAAGATTGCTTTATCACATTTTCAAAATATAATAAGAGTGCAGATGCTTCTCCATCCGGTTCCTAGTAGTATAGTACCTCTATAGACTATAGTAGTAGTACTAGTACTAGTAAACTTTGCGCTTGGTTGTTCGCCTCTTCGGGAAGTCGAACAATAATAGTACTAGTATGGTGCATGCTTCTGGAAATCTGGCACCAAATTAACTGTTGCACGTCCACCGCCTGAGCGAGGGAGAGCTTGCATTAGTCAAAAGTTTCTTATTGTCCTACGAGCCACCGCGCGCAAGCTTCTCCCGTCCTGCAAGATACTCCTCGTTCGGCAAGTTGATAGGACACAGCAAAGTAATGCTAGTCCATACTGCCTCCTCTCCAATTAATATCGCTTAATTTCAAACGAGATAAATACACTGTATGTCACTGTATATTTGTAAAAATATGGTCAGTGGACTTCATAATATGCTAATTGCGCTCAATATATACATTTTCCGGTGTTTATACGGTCACTAGCTCACCCTCGCTGAGTATGTGTGTGCATGCATGTGTAGGTTGAGCACTTGAGCGTGACCGTGGGTGTTCCGTCGTGTGCTCATGCATGCATTAGGGCGTCGTGTGCGTTTTTATGTCCATGTGTATGTGTGACTGTTTCATGCATGCACGAGGTTGTAGTCCCTTACATTCACATGTTCATAAGGCAATGCTTTGTCAAAATGTTGCATGCAAGGTTTAATCATTCGTTGTTCACGCATGCATTCCCGATATTAATACGTTGGTAAAGACAATTTTCTTGAGGACAACGAGCCCATGAATTGAGTACAAAGGGGACCAATAAGACAGGATGTAGGGAGTACCAGTAGTGAACCGGAAGGAGGGAGTAGGGACTAGTAGTATAGTACTACTGCGTAACAACGTGCAGTAACAAAATTACTCTATGCGCATCCTGTCTACGTGTCATGCAAGAAAATAGAGATAAGTACAAGTGAGACTCAGGAACGGTCATACGCGTAGGGGGGTACGTGTAGGGGCCACTAAGGAGTAGTCAAATCACACAGTAAGTTAGTCGGAAGAAGCAACCATCATTTCACTCTTCAGTGACACGTACGCAATATAAAATGGTTGATATGGAGAGAAAAAGAAAACCACTATATATACACTAGCAAGAGCCTAAGCTACAAGCCTGCTTGCTTGGGTTCCTCTCTTCACAAGCATAGAACGACGGTGAACACACCGCTGGTCACATATCTGGCATGATCCCGCAGCTGGGGGAAGGCAACAATGTTCTGCATAGACGCGGTCGACATCGGCGAGGGAGAAAACCCACAGTCGGTGCGTCCCAATCGGGGGTCCCCACAGTATGGGCTGATGCCGCGTCCCAACCGCCCTTCTAGCTACAGCCCGACGTCCCAAGTAGTACATCTTCCTTTTGGAGCCGGCTTGCTCCACTGCCGCAGCTCCCCACGTAGCTCCATCTCCATATCGATCTTTCTCTACTTCTACCAGCTTCTATTTGTGATGAGTTTATGTCTCATGAACTAGTGCTAGTACTATTATTCTAATCTCACTTCTTCAATATCTTTGCCATCAGGGATGTCCAGCTCGATTTTAGTGGAACTGCACAAAAACATCGTATGATCCGAGGGTGCCAGCCGTCTTTCCTTCACAGGTTCTACCTGGATAGGAAATTAAATCATGTTTAGGGTTTAGGGTTTAAGTCGTAGCGACCCCATCACTAGTTTTTCTTTTGTACATGCTCTCAAAACTTTTGTCTTTAGTTGTGAAGTAAATATTGGCTATGATCTGTGAATCATAGAGATGCATCAGCATGCTGTTAGTTTTCCTTTGTATTTGATGGAATGTTGTAACAAGGCAACCTTGGAGTAGGAATGAAAATGGAGTGGAAAGTTTCTGTTTTCCGAAGAAAAAATGGAAACGGGGAGAAACCAACATTTCATTTTGTTGGATCGCGCCATCGAGCAAAACCAACGTTTAAATCATGTATGTCGCGTTCGTGTCTCACCCTCCTCCATGGCTCGACCCTACACGGTCGCTCGGCATGCCACTCACTGCAAACCGAGTATATGATAACTTTCCCGCCTACTTGTTGATGGATCGCGCCATGGAGTACTAGCACTACTGGAAGAGATTGACGAGTTGGGGGAGGACAGCTAGCTGTAGCACGGACTCCCAAGAACTTTTTACATGCATGTTGTGGCTGGCTATTGCGACCTTTCAACGCGGAGTAGTCGCGTGCACCACGAAGCGGCGCGGGCGACGCTCTCTCGGCCGGCGCGCAGCTTCAATGCGGCACCAGTGAGAGGTCGCATCTGCTCTGGCCGGGCATGAATGCGGCACTGAATGTTTCGGGCGGGAAGCACGCGCGGGTGATGAAGAGGGTTCGGGTTGGTCAGGAGCGGGCGTGGCAGCGGTCCGGACGCCCGCAAACAAGAGATGATGCATGTTAATATTGCTGCGTATATAATTAACAACGTAAATAATGTGCCAGTTGGACAAATATGATTGGAGATGGAGATGGAGATGGAATTTTACGTAAACATGGATATGCATGTCTATGTCTACGTGTGTGTGCGCAACGACTCTTGCGACCTGGAAGCGGGGGCGTGTTTTTGATCGAGTTTTCTTTCTTGGTACATTAAAAAATTGTCCGCCAGTTTTCGTTTCTTTTTCTCGAGAATGCGCGTATTCTATTTAAAACCACTGCCATGGATAGATTTTTTACTCCATTATAGTCTCTTGTTTGATGGGGTTTCTCGCGTCTTGCTCTCTCACCCTCTCCATATCAAAACAAGATGACAGTGTCCACTCTATCTCTCTCCTCACCGGTGGTCATAGATCCGGCTGAATCCCGTCCACTGCGGGAGGTGAGGAGGTGCAGCATTGACATTGTCGCCGTCGGTGATGGAGGAAGCCGATGCGCACCGTCCTCTCAGAGCCGGCGCTGGCGTGGACGAAGGTCCTCCGCACCCTTGTTCGTTGCCGTCGTGTGGGCACATCCCACCCGCCCGCCTAAGCAACATCTCGCCCACCTGAGGTATAACTTCTTGTGCTGGTCTAGCTCCCCAGGTTGCTGCATGCGGGTTTTCTTCTATGCGACTACTCCCCAGCTCCCCATGTATAGTAGCTAGGGTTCGTCGGCTGGTCCAACATCACCTACTATTACAGAGGAAATGCCACTCAAAAAGTTGTCCTGACTTATGCCTCGGTGGAGGTATACATGTTGTTCCGAGAAAAAGTACATGGTGGTTGTGCGGTCATTGTCCATATGCTCCTATTGTTGCTGCTAATCTAATACTATCACTGGTTAAATGAAGAAATGCTTTTTTTCTCGGGTATCCTGGTTTAGTTCCCATCAAGATAATCATGATGCTTCTGTTTGTTGGCGTACTTTTCATTAATTCTTATTGACAATTGAGATGTCGTTGTTAATCTTGTACCACTACCAAAACAAAGTAACAACACTATATCCCTTTTTATATTTTTGCATACAGCGATGCGTATCTACATACCCTGGGCATGTCTTCCTCAATTTTAGTGGAATTGCACAAAATTGGATGGCCATTGTTGTTCCGCCTCACTGTCCTCTGCCACGTGGTTCTTCCTTCCTCGAGCTTGATTACTGAGAAGAAACAGACCACAATGAGGATTTGTCGAACTTCATAGGTGTCGCACCCAAACTTGATGACAAATGGATGATGCATCACCATGATGACCTATCAATGCTCATGGTTGCGCCTCATGGTTGCGTCGGCTGGTGAAGTTGATTGATTCTCAATGAAAAACAAGTTTTCTTCCATCAGTGCTCTTTGCTTGTTACCCACAAAGATGATATCCTTCATCAGTTCACCTTGGTTGCGTTGGAGACGTTGTCATCTTTCACGTTGGTGCAATTTTGTCTCGCAATTGGCTATGAACCAAATGTTTCCTTGAAAAAGGATCGACGTTGGTACTAAGAACATAAGTTTTGTATTGATTTCTAAGCCTTCTCACAACTTTGTCTCCAGCTCTCCTCTAATTTTATTTGTCCAGCTATTTACTTTGATTAAAAAAATGGTGTGGACTAAAAACCCGGATGGACGTAGTAGCCCTCCATTTTTATTTACTCCGCATATTAGATTTGACTGAAGTCAAACTTTGTAAAGTTTGACCAAGTTTAGGCCAAACACAACAAACCATAATTATTAGAGAGGGCAAATTGTACATACTCTCAAACCTTTCTGATAATTGAAATTAAAATTCATTATTTGTACATACTCTCACACGTTTCTGATAATTTGGCGCATGTGTGATTGTTCACTTAAGGGAGGGTAGTGTACCGCATGTGAAGGACAGGAAGTGCGACCAGGACGCGTGGATCGTTAGTTCATCAGAAGTAGTAGTTTTCTTCACTGGTACGTTAAATAAAGAGTTTCGTTTTGTACTTACACAATTTAAAACGATTGCTATGGAGAGAATAAGAAAACCACTCCACTATATATTAGTCGTATACACGAGTACTATATGGACGCAGCTTCATTGACTTAGTGCATCTGCCTTTGGGTTTATGACAAGTGGGCCCAAAAGCAGGTGCAGTTAAGGCACCGGAGCTCAGTCTGTACTACAATATATATATATATATATATATATATATATATATATATATAAGCTGGAGCCTCAGCGCTTGTTCGCTAGGGTTTGCACTTTCCACACTCTCGCCGCACTACATATATATATACACGCTGGAGGCTCAGCGTTCCTTTGCTAGGGTTTGCTATATTCGCGGTCTCTCACCCTCTTCACCAGATATAAACAAGACATCGTTAGCCTCTTGTCTCTCTCTCCCCCCTCACAGCTGGTGAAGGAGGCGTATGGATCCCGTTGCACCGGGAAGGGGAGGAGGTGCAGCGTTCACTCTATGGCCTTCGACGAGGGAGGCAATCCACTGCCGGCTATGTTGTTCTCTTTCACCCAGCGCCTGTGCGGGAGGGTCATCAACCCCTTCTTCCTCGCTGCCGTATGTAGTGTGGGCAGATCCGGCCTCCCGCCGCACGCCTTGCCACATTCCAACGACCCTAAGGTATAAGTTTCTTTGAAACCGTCATTACTCTAGCTGCATGCGGATCTTTTTCGATTCTGTAGTTGAATCTAGGTCTTGGTTCAAAGAGGAAAGAAGGGTGCGGTGGGGTTGAGCATGAATCTAGGACATGGTTCAATGAGGAAACGATGGAGGGAAAGTAGTATAGACTGGCTATCCAGCGGCTTTGTTGGTCAAAACGGGAAAAGGGGGTAACCCAGTAAACACATCTGTAAGGAACCAATCTATTTGTTGAAAAGGGAAATAAACTGGGGGGTCGGGTAGTTTGTGCACGACTAGATTTGTTGTCCTCACATAGGAAAAAGGTTCAAAGAGAACAAATATGGGACCAACGCAGATATGCTGCTTGGCTACATACTCTGCATCACCCATTTATACGTGTGGGCGCACATGGTGTTGGCATGTCCCATGTCCCATGTCCCATACAACTATTTTGCTGTTGTTAATCTAAGAATGCCGCTGGAAAATTGAAGCAATGCCATTGTTAAAAGTAAATTACATTTTTTAACAAATGTTGTTTTAAGAGAATGTCTCTGTTAATATGAATCAATGCAACCATTTTAGAAATGCTACTATCCTATTTTGTTTTCCATCAAGATAAGTGACATGCTTCTTTTTGCTGCCGTTTGTTTGATCCTCCTTTATCGGCAAGTAATTGTTTCCTTTTTTGCCTCTGTTAAAATAGGGATATCTACTCAACTTGTTGCTATTGTGACATTTTGCTTCGCTATGTGAAACACTTATGTTTTAGGAGTGTTTTGTGCAGTTCAACTTGAATGTCACACCGGCGAATTTGCTTAATATTGGTGGAACTACACAAAAGGAGATCGAGATTTGTTTCTAGTATTCCTCGCGAGTTGTTTCAAATCTTGGTCTCATCCACATGATGGTGCAGTGTGCTTTCAGATGTTGTGCTACTTGTATTGGTACTGTTTTGGATAAATGTTGAATTGAAGTTATTGAACTGTTGTCTTTTACCATTAAGTGAGCAAAAGTTGTTCCAACCTAGACTACCAAAGCTGTCAGGACCCCAACTCAATGCCACATCAATCTAGCATGTAACACCTCATATCACTTTGCGGCCTCACGCACGGTATTCCCACGGGTGTCGCCTTACCTTTGCCCGGGACCGTTTGCGCCTTTTGGCACACATATATGATAGTGTCGCTATCATCCATATGATAAGGAGCCCGGGCTAACAGGCTAGTCGTAAACCCAAAGTGGCACAGACTTACAGGGACAGGCATCCATGACCCAGCATTGAACGTGTCGGTCATCAGCGAGTGGATCCAGTCAGTAGCACTGGCTAGCAAGACTCGTGAACCGGGCAGAAGGGCTAACAGACTCCGGTATTCATCGCGTGACATTTCCCGAGGGATGTACACATGAGAACGAAGAAGGACACATGCCGCCAGCCTAAGTGTTCCGGAGCAAGAATAAGCTACCATGGCTCAAAGGAAGCACTAGGAGACATTTCCCGGTAAGAGAGACTACTAAGGATAAACAACTAGATAGTCAGATCTCACACATACCAAGCATTTCAATAACATACACACAATATGCTCGATATGTGCAAATACAACATGGCATCACAACATGACTCTACAACTCAGGCATTTATTCAATAGGCTCCGAGGAGCGAGATATTACAAACATAGGTCTCATGACCCAACATTCAGAGCATACAAGTCAAAGCACATGCGGAAGCTCAGCATGTCTGGGTACATACATCTATAAATGAAGAAGGCTAAGAAGCCTGACTATCTACTAGATCCTGTCGAGGGCACAAGATCGTAGCTGAGGTAACAAGCTAAACGTCGAAGTCCAGGTGGAACTACTAGTGAGACTGAAGTCTCTCTGCAAAACATAAAATAGGCAAATGTGACTACAAATGTACCCAGCAAGACTTACATCAGAACTAACTACATATGCATCATTATCAACAAAGAGGGTGGTGGAGTTTAACTGCAGCAAGCCAGCTTTGACTCGGTGGCTATCCTAAACTACGACTGCAAGTAACTCTTTTGAGGTGGCGCACATGAGTCCACATATTCACCATATCAATACACCACTATGGATCCGCTCCCGTCTCCCTACGAGAACGCCATCCATAGCACTCACGCTTATCTTGCGCATTTTAAAGTATCCACTTTCACTTGTCTATGAACTGTACAGGTAACCCAGAAGTCCTTTTCCGCGGACACGGCTATTCGAATAGATGATGTTAACCCTGCAGGGTTGTACTTCTTCACACACGCTCTCGCCACTTATCGCCATGTACACCTCATGTGTCTCGGCAACCTTCAAGCGGAAGCCTGGCGAGGGAGTCGGCCACGACCTGACTAACCACACAAGTCTCTCATCCAGGTTTATCGCCTATTCGGGTTCCATCCGCAAGGAGATCCGCCGGGTGTCGCCACGGCCCCAAACGATGTGAGCAGGTTCCCAAGCCCACCATCCGGGTGCCACTTGGTACACCGTGCCACTATGCCTAGTCTGTCCCAAGCCCACCTATACCGGGTGCCACTTGGTAGACTACTAACACTACCTACAAACACCAGAAACTAGTTGCAACTCCTGGACAGAGATCGGGTTGATTAATAAGCTGAGAGGGGCCGAGTTACCGGAACCCAATGTGTGGTAGTAGTTGTTCATGGATCACAAACACAGAACTTAGTTCCTGAGGACGGCTTCAATGAGACAACCCACCATGTACTCCTACATGGCCTCTCACCGCTACCTTTACCAAATTGTGTTCACACACTTAGCTCTCAACAGTAGGACATGTTTCACAACATTCCAATTCATCCCCGATGAACCAGACCTGACACAACTCTAAGCAATAGCAGGCATGACAAACAAGCATGAATGAGTAGGCACATCAGGGCTCAAACAACTCCTACTCATGCTAGTGGGATTCATCTATTTACTGTGGCAATGGCAGGTCATGCAGAGGATAAGGGGTTCAACTACCGCAGCATGTAACAGTTGAATCATTGTTGTCCTAATGCAGTAAAAGAGAGCAGAGCGAGAGAGTGGGATTGTATCGGAATGAACAAGGGGGTTTTGCTTGCCTGGCACTTCTGAAGATAATATAGTTCTTCATTGGTGTCATCGAACTCATCATCGGAACCAAGTCTATTGAGAGGGGACAAATACCGGCAACACAGAGAAAACACAATCAATGCAATGCAACAATATGATGCATGAATATGACATGGCAAAATGAGTGTGTTTTGGCTAATGCAACCTAGAACAGATTAAATGAAGTTGGTTTGAATACAAGATTCAAATTCAAACTCCATATGTGATTATTCAAATGCCATTTAATTGATTTGACCTAAACAGTGAACAAAAGTTGTTCTAACATTCATGAAAATGGTACAGATGGATAGATTGGATTTTTCTTATCATTTTTCATATATAATTTATTTCATTTGGAGTTACGGTTGAATTTCTATGATTTTTAGAAGTTTTGGACAATTTCTGGAATTTTTTGAATTAAAATAAATCCAGAAAATAGCTTATTGCGTCCGCATGACATCAGTGTGACATCAGCAGGTCAACACGCCAGGTCCAGGTCAAACCTGACCAGTGGGTCCCACTGGTCAGTCTCACGGTGATGGCTAGGCTCACAGACATGTGGGGCCGGTCAAGGGCCACGTCAGCACGGTCAACTCTGACGTGTGGGTCCCGTTTAGTTAAGAACTAACCTAAACAGAGATTAAAACATAACCTAAACAAGCATAGGGGCCCACATGGCAGTGGCTCAACGGGTGCTTAGCGGTGTCATTAGTGCTAAATAAGTGTGCCACATTAGCAGTTGTCGCCGGCGACCACAGCAACGGCGGGGACTCGCTGGAGTTGGTCAGGACGGCGCTCCAGAGCACTACTTCGCGTGTGGTTTGCGTCTACGGCGAGCTGGCGGTGCAGCGCATCTTCTCGGGCAAGTGCTAGGAGCCGAGGTGGCCTACAAAGACGGCAGCGACGACGGAGGAGGCGGCCGGAGCTCAGGCGGCGGTGGAGGTGACGCTATGGGGAGCGGAAGGGTAAACCCATGGGTACTACAGGTTCCCGGGGACGAGGCGAGCACGTTGGTGACGTTGGGGCGAGCGGAAGAGCTCAGGAACATGGAGCTCGTCGGCCATGGCGGTGACCGGAGCTCGGGGCTCGCGGGGACGGCGGCTAACGGACGGGAACGAAGGGGTGAGCATGGGGGAAAGAAGCAGGAGCTCACAGCGGGGCCGGCGGTGGTTTCAGCGGGCTCGGGGACGACCGGCAAGCGGCGAATCGTGCGACAGCGGCCGCCAAGGCAGAGGATGGAGATGGTGATGGTGGCGACGCTGCGGGGCTCCCGGGGTCTTCATCTTCGTCGTAGATGGGCTTCGGGGCATGGCGGATGTCAGCGACAAGCTGGATAGGCAAGGGGGGCTCGGTGGCCGCGGTGGTGTCGAGCAGCGACGGCGAGCTCCACTCAGGGAAGAAAGCAGAGGAGCGAGGGGAAGAGAGATCCAAAGAGCAAGGGAGAAGCAGAGGGGGTCCAGGGGGGTCCAGAGCGGCGCCGAGCAGGGGCTTCGAGGCGCCTTGGTGAGGCAGGCGAGCAGGGAGGAGGCGTGGCGCCTCAAGGCGCAGGCTGTCTCCCTCCTCGCCACTGAGCACGGTAGGTGATGACTAGCACGGGCCAGGTGGTGGGCTGGGCCGGCTACAGGGGTTTGGCTAGGTAAGTGGGCTGCCAGGTAAACTCTCTCTCTTTTTATTTTAGGTTTTTCTATTTTGTTCTATTTTGTTTTTATTATTTTGCCACTGATTCAAATTCAAAAGTAAATCAAAGCAGGGCAAAACCTTCTGAAAATATGTATGTTGCCATTATGGACTTTTCCAAAGGCACATAAATAATTTTAGGGCCTTTTGAAATATATTCTATATAAAATGAATATAATCCAAAATTCAAATACTTATTGATTTAATTTCAAAGGCCCAAAATAAATATCCCTGAGACTCCAAAAATATTGGTTTGATTTTACTTCTTGCCAATATTTTTATAGCTTAACAAGAACATTTTCTTGGGTTTGTTTGAAGCAATTTTTAATGTTGATCATTTTTAGAAATGATCTCTGAGGCTTTCCACTTTCCCCAATTCACATTTAAATGGAATTTAAACATGATGCATGGATGCCACTCACTGATGCAACTAATTACAAAGCAGACTTCTAGGGTTGTGACAACTCACCGGTTGTTGCTTTCTTACACAAAACTCTGCATCACCCCCTTTATAAGTAGATGGAAGCACATGGTGTTGTTGCACCCACTCTCACTGGAACTGTTTATGCTTTTTTGTTAATCTAATGCCGCTGGTAAAATTAAGCAATGCCACTCTCAGAATTAACTACTGAATCTCAGTTCAAAACTGCAACACTTGTTAGGGATTGGCGGAATTACCATTTTTGTGGCTGCATGTTTCATCCTCCTTTATTTGCCAGTAATTAATTCCTTTTTTGCCTCTGTTAAAATAGGGATATCTATTCAACTTGTTGCTATTGCGACATTTTGCTTCGCTACGTGAAACATTTGTGTTTTAAGAGTGTTTTGTGCAATTGAACTTGAATGTCACACTGGCGACTTTGCTTAATTTTGGTGGAACTGCAGAAAAGGAGATCGGATTTTCATATATGTGTTGGGATTTCGTTCAAATCCTCCTCTTGAGCTGTTTCAAATCTTGGTCAAGAAAGGTTAGTACCGACTTTCATCCACATGATGGTGCAGTGTGCTTTGAGATGTTGTGCTACTTGTATTGGTACTGTTTTGGATAAATGTTGAATTGAAGCTATTGAGCTATTGTCTTTTACCACTTAAGTGAGAAACAATTGTTCCAACCCAGACATGATGCTTGTTTCTTTG
Source organism: Aegilops speltoides (assembly GCA_021437245.1). NCBI lineage: Eukaryota > Viridiplantae > Streptophyta > Magnoliopsida > Poales > Poaceae > Aegilops > Aegilops speltoides. Next base: position 276,416,785 of record CM038145.1, on the reverse strand, counting down.
GTACAACAAAACTCTGCATCACCCCCTTTATAAGTAGATGGAAGCACATTGTGTTGTTCCGCCCACTCTCCCCTGGAACTGTTTATGCTTTTTGTTAATCTAGTGCCGCTGGTAAAATTAAGCAATGCCACTCTCAGAATTAACTACTGAATCTTAGTTCAAAACTGCAACACTTGTTAGGGATTGGCGGAATTACCATTTTTGTGGCCGCATGTTTCATCCTCCTTTATTTGCCAGTAATTGATTCCTTTTTGCTTGTGTTAAAATAGGGATATCTATTCAACTTGTTGCTATTGCAACATTTTGCTTCGCTACGCGAAATACTTATGTTTGAAGAGTGTTTTGTGCAATTCAACTTGAATGTCACACCGGCAACTTTGCTTAATTTTGGTGGAACTGCACAAAAGGAGATCGAGATTTCATATATGTGTTGGGATTTCTTTCAAGTCCTCCTCACAGGCTATTTCAAATCTTGGTTAAGAAAGGTTAGTACTAACTTTCATCTACATGATGCTGCAGTGTGCTTTGAGATGTTGTGGTACTTGTATTGGTATTGTTTTGGATAAATGTTGAATTGAAGCTATTGAACTGCTGTCTTTTACCATTAAGTGAGCAAAAATTGTTCCAACCCAGACATGATGCTTGTTTCTTTGTTACAACAAAACTCTGCATCATCCCCTTTATAAGTAGATGGAAGCACATGTTCTTGTTGGGCCCACTCTCCCCTGGAACTGTTTATGCTTTTTGTTAATCTAATGCCACTGGTAAAATTAAGCAATGCCACTCGTAATTACTTAACTCATCAATCTTAGTTCAAAGCGCAACACTTGTTAGGGATTGGCGGGATTACCATTTTTGTGGCCGCGTGTTTCCTCCTCCTTTATTGGCCAGTAATTGATTCCTTTTTTGCCTCTGTTAAAACGAATCAGTCGCATTGTTTTAGGAATGGTACTATCCTGCTTTGTAGTTCTTTCGACATGTTTAACCAAGGTATTGTTAAGATAATGTCTCTGTTAAAATGAATTAGTCGCATTGTTTTAGGAATGGTACTTTTCTGCTTTGTCGTTCTTTATACATGTTGAAACAAGGCATTGTTAAGATAATGTCTAAGTTAATATGAATGAATCACACTGATGGAGAATAGCTACTCTCCTGCTTTGTTTACCATTAAGATAAGGTAGATCAGTAGATGTTTTTCTTTTGGGAGTACAAGTCATCAACCATTATTTCTCGGTAGTTGTTTTCCTTATACCTATTGTTGCTTACATGGATATCAAACTTAAAACTCATCTTTATTCCGACTTTGATTTTAGTTGAACTGCACAAAAGGAGCCAATGTGTCTAAGGCAAACTGCTGCATTACTGGGTCCAATTGGTCGTACCACTTTGCATAAAGAAGCAGTCACTGTTTGCGCTACATTACAGAAGGAATGATCGAGAAGCTTTACAGATTATTAGTAGATGCTGGTGGCATGACTAGTCTGCAGAGAGCATAGGCAACTCTACAACACGTGGAGTGCACTGGGAAAAAAGTGCCCAAACAAGTACAAGAAGCCATGACAGGACTCCAAGTCTGTCAATGTCATTCTAAGCAACAATGATGGGGCATCTGGGTATGGTAATCTGTTTCCGTACTTTCAGTTAGTTAGTCCACCGATTGGTGGGTTGACACTGGGGCCAATATTCATGTGTGTGCTGATGTGTCTTTGTTTTTTGTAGCATATAAATATGAAATCCACAGGGATGCTTAGCTTGATTTTAGTAGAACTGCACAAAATGTTGAGATGGTTTGTGTCCTCCATAATACTTCATCATGCACAATACATCAAATGGTTCTCTAATCATTCGTCGTCACCTTGAGCCACTGGACTATCAGCTGACAAACTGATGAAAAACCGTGCCCCTTCCACAATCATAGGCATTACATATTTTGAATGGGAAAAGCTTGTCAAAGTTTAACCATTGATGTTAGCAAGAAGACATTAGTTTAATATATTGGAATTGGAAAACCTTGTCAAATTTTGCTCATTGATGTTAGCCAGAAGACATGCATTTGATATTTTTGAGTGGGACGCCCTTTGCTGTGAGCAGCGTCGATGTTTTTTCCTATTCCTCTGTTCAGTTTAGAAGTAAATAGTTACTCTGTTGAGATGCATAGTCACATGAATGTTGACTTATGTAAGGTATTTTAAGAGTTTGTTCTGAATATTGTCTATGTAATGCCAGGCCTTGTGTTTGATTGCAAAGTTGAGCTTGGAATGTTGTGGCATGCGGCATCACGAGCTGTTCACCGTGCCTCCTGAGAATAATGCTTCGTATTGTTTTGCATGTTGATCTAATGCCAGTGATTTGCTTGTTAAGAAGATCATCCTCTTCTGTTGTTTCCGTGCCTAAGAAGTTCATCATCTTATGTTTCATTCATAGCCTATATGACAATTCGGGTAGGTTAGACGTGAAACCATATGATCTTTTGACCAACTCATCATCTTAGGCCATGATTGGATCGTCGTTTTCCAACCAAAACCGCTTGTAAAACTGACGCTTGTAAATAAAAGTAGATGGTCTCGGGCGAAGCGCTTGGTTGGTCGATTTCGACTAGTAAAATATACACTGGTCTCTCAAATTACATGCGTAACCCGCCAGTTTTACTTACAGACCTCGGGCCCTCGGTTTCATTACGCCTCTATTTTACGCGTTGTTTCCGATGACGAGTAAAGTACACTTGTATCTTAATACAGGTGTGAAATAAACCAGAGCTCCCAAGCGCGGCCTTACTGTTTTATGCCGTCTCAGTCTCTCGAAGGTGGTCATAGGTGTCCGATGATCCTGGCTTTTTGAATGAGCAGCGGGCGCTGTATCAGACCATCTGTAGGGCCCGCGAGACCCTCTCCGTCGTCCTTCGAGTTGTTGCGCTCACCGTGGCACCGAGCATTGTCAACATGGTCAACGAACATGAGGATTTAGGAGATGACTTTATTTTTACTTGATGATAGTAGGGACCCACTAGGGCCATAGTTGTACGCACACAAGTGCCTCCTTATTATGTACAACTATTTGTTTTGATTCGTCCTGGTTTCCTGACATCACGGTCCCACACCATTCTCAACCTATGTAGTCAATATAAATGAGAGAATTGCACAAGGAGCGGACGACAGCTGGGACCAAGCAGCTCGAGCAGTATTTGTATTTTTGAGGCGTGAGCACTGCAGAGTTTTTCTTGAGCGATGTTTTCATTGTTGTTCAAAGGAGAGCAGGGTATTAACCACTGGAAAAAATAGCGCGCTATAGCGTCGCTAATAGCATGCTATAGCGTATTAAGAATTGTCTCGCTAATAGCACGCTATAGCGCGATATAGCACGCTAATAGCATATTTTGAGGTCGCCGCTATTTTGTTGTAGCGCGCTATTTTTTCATTGGTATTAACTAGACGGGCCGTGGCCCATCTAGCCCAGGCTAGATATCCATCCCAGATATTAATTTTTTTCAAGATGAAAATGGCTAGCCTAGCTATACTTTTTTTTGAGGAATACCCAGGCAATGTCAACTTGTTATTCTCTGCCCCGCTGGGCTGCAAATCTTTCCTAGGAGGGATGCATTAGGCTTAACAGGAATATGGGCTTTAAGAATAATAAATGGGATGTAATTATAAAAACTAGGCAGTAACTATAAAAAAATGCACAAACACATAATTAGTTTATAAAATATTATTTTTGGATTTTGGAATTTTTTATTTTTAATTGTTGCGCGCGCAATGTTTCGTTGGATTTCTACGTAATACAAATTTATATTTAATCTGACTAGAAATTTCGGGATGAAAATATTTCGGATCCCATCATAATGTGGGAAATTTTATTGAATTCTGTTTTGAACGGTTGGTTGAAATTATTAATTGTTGTCCTAGCTATAAAATGGGTTGTACTTTTAACAAACTGTAAATGGGCTGTAGTAAATTCCATTAGAATTCAAAAATGGGTTGTTGCTACGTCTTGCGCTTGCGTTGGTTTTCCTTGAAGAGGAAAGGGTGATGCAGCAATAGTAACGTAAGTATTTCCCTCAGTTTTTGAGAACCAAGGTATCAATCCAGTAGGAGGCTCCTCAAAAGTCCCACGCACCTACACAAACAAACAAAGAACTCGCAACCAACGCAATAAAGGGGTTGTCAATCCCTTCACGGCCACTTGCGAAAGTGAGATCTAATAGAGATAGTATGATAAGATAAATATATTTTTGGTATTTTGTAATATAGATGCAAAAAGTAAATATGCAAATAAAAGTAGATTGGAAGCAAATATGATAAGAGATAGACCCGGGGGCCATAGGTTTCACTAGTGGCTTCTCTCAAGATAGCATAAGTATTACGGTGGGTGAACAAATTACTGTCGAGCAATTGATAGAAAAGTGAATAATTATGAGATTATCTAGGCATGATCATGTATATAGGCATCACGTCCACAACAAGTAGAACGACTCCTGCCTGCATCTACTACTATTACTCCACACATCGACCGACTCCTCCCTGCATCTACAGTATTAAGTTCATAAAGAACAGAGTAACGCATTAAGCAAGATGACATGATGTAGACTCAAGCAATATGATATAAACCCCATCTTGTTATCCTCGATGGAAACAATACAATACGTGTCTTGCTGCCCCTGCTGTCACTGGGAAAGGACACCGCAAGATTGAACCCAAAGCTAAGCACTTCTCCCATGGCAAGAAAGATCAATCTAGTAGGACCAAACTGATAATTCGAAGAGACTTGCAAAGATAACTCGATCATACATAAAAGAATTCAGAGAAGATTCAAATAGTATTCATAGATAAACTTGATCATAAACCCGCAATTCATCGGATCTCGACAAACACACCGCAAAAAGAGTTTACATCGAATAGAGCTCCACAAGAGAGGGGGAGAACGTTGTATTGAGATCCAAAAAGAGAGAAGAAGCCATCTAGCCAATAACTATGGACCCGTAGGTCTGTGGTAAACTACTCACAACTCATCGGAGGGGCAAGGATGTTGATGTAGAAGCCCTCCATGGTCGATTCCCCCTCCGGCAGAGTGTCGGCGAAGGCTCCAAGATGAGATCTCATGGATACAGAAGGTTACGGCGGTGGAAATTGTGTTTCGTTGGCTCCCTGGATGTTTTCAGGGTGCGTAGGCTTATATAGGAGGAAGAAGTACGTCGGTGGACGCCTAAGGGGACCACGAGACAGGGGGCGCGCCCTCCTATCTCGTGGAGGCCTCGGTTGCTTCTTGACTTGCACTCCAAGTCCTCTGGATCACGTTCGTTCCAAAAACCACGCTCCCGAAGGTTTCATTCCGTTTGGACTCCATTTGATATTCCTTTTCTTTGAAATTTTGAAATAGGCAAAAAAACAGCAATACGGGCTGGGCCTTCGGTTAGTAGGTTAGTCCCAAAAATGATATAATTGTGTAAAATAAAGCCCATAAACATCCAAAACGGGTAATATAATAGCATGGAACAATCAAAAATTATAGATACGTTGGAGACGTATCAAGCATCCCCAAGCTTAATTCATGCTCGTCCTCGAGTAGGTAAATGATAAAAAGAGAATTTTTGATGTGGAATGCTACCTAGCATAATTCTCAATGTAATTTTCTTTATTGTGGCATGAATGTTCAGATCCAGATGATTCAAAATAAAAGTTCATATTGATAAAAGAAATAGTAACACTTCAAGCATACTAATCAAAGTAATCATGTCTTCTCATATTAACATGGCAAAAGAAAGTTCATCTCTACAAAATCATATAGTTAGGCTATGCTTCATTTTCGTCACACAAAGATGTTCCCAACTTCTATACCCCCGAAGACAAGCCAAGCAATTGTTTCATACTTAAATAATCTCAAACTTTTTCAACCTTCACGCAATACATGAGCTTGAGCCATGGATATAGCACTATGGGTGTAATAGAATATGATGATGTGGATTGTGTGGAGAAGACAAAAAAGGAGAAAGTCTCACATTGACGAGGATAATCAACGGGCTATGGAGATGACCATCAATTGATGTCAACATGAGGAGTAGGGATTGCCATGCAACGGATGCACTAGAGCTATGGATAAATGCTCAACAAAAGAAAACTAGTGGGTGTGCATCCAACTTGCTTGCTCACGAAGACCTAGGGCATTTGAGGAAGCCCGTCGTAGGAATATACAAGCCAAGTTCTATAATGAAAAATTCCCACTAGTATTAAAAAGACAACTTATGAGACTCACTATATGAAAAACATGGTGCTACTTTGAAGCACAATATATGAGACTCACTACATGAAGAACAGGTGCTACTTTGAAGCACAAGTGTGGAAAAAGAGATAGTAACATTGCCCTTTTTATTTATTTTCTTCTTTTTTTCTTTTTTTTGGCCTTCCTTTTTTTCTTTTGGCCTTTCTTCTTTTTTTTTCTTTGGGCAATGCTCTAATAATGATGATCATCACACTTCTATTGATTACAACATATGAATTACAACTCGAAACTAGAACAAGATATGACTCTATATGAATGCCTCCGGCAGTGTACCGGGATGGTGCAATGAATCAAGAGTGACATGTATGAAAAATAATGCATGGTGGCTTTGCCACAAATACGATGTCAAGTACATGATCATGCGATGGCAATATGACAAAAGTAAAGTATGTCATGATGATGATGAACGGAACGGTGGAAAGTTGCATGGCAATATATCTCGGAATGGCTATGGAAATGCCATAATAGGTAGGTATGGTGGCTGTTTTGAGGAAGATATAAGGAGGTTTTTGTGTGATAGAGCGTATGTATCACGGGGTTTGGATACCGGCGAAGTTTGCACCAACTCTCAAGATGAGAAAGGGCAATGCACGTTACCGAAGAGGCTAGCAATGGCTGAAAGGTAAAAGTGTGTATAATCCATGGACTCAACATTAGTCAAAAGAACTCATATACTTATTTCAAAAATTTAGAAGTCATCAAAAATCAAGTACTACGCGCATGCTCCTAGGGGGATAGATTGGTAGGAAAAGACCATCGCTCGTCCCCAACCGCCAGTCATGAGGATGCACAAGCCAGGTACACTTCATGTTTCAAATTTGTTACACAACTTTAACCATACGTTCATGCTACGGGACTTGCTAACTTCAAGACAAGCATTCTTTAAATTCATAATCACCCAACTAGCATGAATTTAATGTCACTACCTCCATATCTCAAAACAATTATCAAGTATCAAATTGATCATAGCATCCAATTCACTTCCTATGATAGTTTTTATTATACCCAACTTGGATGCCTACCATTATAGGACCAATTTTATAACCATAGAAAATACCATGATGTTCTAAAAGACTGTCAAAGAGATATAAGTGAAGCATGAGAGACTAGCAATTTCTTCAAAATTAAGTCACCACCATGCTCTAAAAGATATAAGTGAAGCACTAGAGCAAAAACTATCAAGCTCAAAAGATATAAGTGAAGCACATAGAGTATTCTAGCAAATTCTAATCAAATAGGCTTCTCCCAAAAGGTGTGTACAGCAAATATGATTGTGGTAAACTAAAAATCAAAGACTAATATAATACACGACGCTCCAAGCAAAACACATATCATGTGGCGAATAAAAATATAGCTCCAAGTAAAGTTGCCAATGAACAAAGACGAAAGAGGGGATGCCTTCCCGGGGCATCCCCAAGCTTAGGCTTTTGGATATTCTTGAATATCTTGGGGTGCGTTGGGCATCCCCAATCTTAGGCTCTTGCCACTCCTTATTCCATAGTCCATAAAAGCTTTACCCAAAACTTGAAAACTTCACAACACAAAACTCAACAGGAAATCGTATAAGCTCCGTTAGTGCAAGAAAACAAAACCACCACATAAGGTACAGTGATGAACTCATTCTTTATTTATTTTGGTATTAAACCTACTGTAATCCAACTTCTCTATGGTTTATAAACTATTTTACTAGCCATAGATGCATTGAAATAAGCAAACAACACACGAAAAACAGAATCTGTCAAAACAGAACAGTCTGTAGAAATCTGTAACTAACGCAAACTTCTGGAACTCTAAAAATCCTACAAAAATAGGAAGTCCTGGAAAATTTGTCTATTGATCAGCATCAAAAAGAATCAATGCAAAATCACGTTTATGTGATTTAACAAAACTAACTTCGTGCATGCAAAGTTTCTGTTTTTCAGCAGAATCAAATCAACTATCATCATAGGTTATCCTATAGGTTCTACTTGGCACAAACACTAATTAAAAGATAAAAACACATCTAAACAGAAGGTAGATGCAAGATTTATTGCTAAACAGGAACAAATACAAAAAACACAAAGAAAATTGGGTTGCCTCCCAACTAGCGCTATCGTTTAACGCCCCTAGCTAGGCATAAAAGCGAAGATAGATCTAATGAGTCCCATCCTTGGCACTAAATTCATAAGTAGCTCGCATGATAGATTCATAAGGTAATTTGACTTTCTTTCTTGGAAAGTGCTCCATGCCTTTCTTTAATGGAAATTGGAATCTAATATTCCCTTCCTTCATATCAATAATCGCGCCAATCGTTCTAAGGAAAGGTCTACCAAGAATAATAGGGCAAGAAAGATTGCAATCTATATCAAGAACGATAAAATCCACGGGCACCAAATTTCTTTTGCAACAATGAGAACATCATTGATTCTTCCCATTGGCTTTTTAATGGTAGAATCCGCAAGGTGCAAATTTAAAGAGCAATCATCAAGATCATGGAAACCTAGAATATCACATAAAGTTTTCGGAATCGTGGAAATACTAGCACCCAAATCACACAAAGCAAAACACTCATGATCTTTAATTCTAATCTTTATAGTAGGTTCCCACTCATCATTAAGTTTTCTAGGTATAGAAACTTCCAAATTAAGTTTTTCATCATAAGATTGCATCAAGGCATCAACAATATGTTTGGTAAAAGCTTTATTTTGACTATAAGCATGAGGAGAATTAACAACGGATTGCAACAAGGAAATACAGCCTTCTAAAGAACAATTATCATAATCAAAATCCTTGAAATCCGAGATAGTGGGTTCAATACTATTTAAAATTGTGACCTCTCCAATCCCACTTTTACCAAATTTAGCATATCTAAAAACTCCGAGTTTTTTGGACGCCTTCTAGGTAAAGTTGACTCATCATCAGCCCCATAATTATCAAGATTCATATTTCAAAACATAGATCTAATAGGAGACGCATCAATAACTTTAAGATCCTCATCATTATTTTCATCTAATTTTTCTGGTTTGGCGGCCATCTTATTGACTAAGGTGGCTTGCTTATGAGAAATTTTGGCTATAGCATTTTCAAGCCGGGTAATTTGAGCGTTAACACCATAAAATTCTTTATTCATATCATCAAGCTCTTTGTTCATAAACCCCAAAAAACCTTTTTGTTCCTTAAGCTCTTTTCTAAAGAAATTATTATGCTCAAATTGCAAATTCATAAAACTTCTAATATTTGATTCAGTCTCTTCCAACCTTCTGAGAAGGTGGTCAGAACCCTTAGGCAAAGCCATAAGGACAGACAAGCACACAAGCAAGCGGAAAAAGGCAAGCGAAAAAGACGGAGGAGGAGATTGGGAAAGAGAGGGCGAATAAAACGGCAAGGGTGAAGTGGGGGAGAGGAAAACGAGAGGCAAATGGCAAATAATGTAAATGCGAGGGAGATGGGTTTGTGATGGGTAGTTGGTATGTCTTGACTTGAGCGAAAACCTCCCCGGCAACGGCGCCAGAAATCTTTCTTGCTACATCTTGAGCTTGCGTTGGTTTTCCTTGAAGAGGAAAGGGTGATTTAGCAATAGTAGCGTAAGTATTTCCCTCAGTTTTTGAGAACCAAGGTATCAATCCAGTAGGAGGCTCCTCAAAAGTCCCACGCACCTACACAAACAAACAAAGAACTCGCAACCAACACAATAAAGGGTTGTCTATCCCTTCACGCCACTTCATAAAGTGAGATCTAATAGAGATAGTATGATAAGATAAATATATTTTTGGTATTTTGTAATATAGATGCAAAAAGTAAAGATGCAAATAAAAGTAGATTGGAAGCAAATATGATAAGAGATAGACCCGGGAGCCATAGGTTTCACTAGTGGCTTCTCTCAAGATAGCATAAGTATTACGGTGGGTGAACAAATTACTGTCGAGCAATTGATAGAAAAGCGAATAATTATGAGATTATCTAGGCATGATCATGTATATAGGCATCACGTCCACAACAAGTAGACCAACTCCTGCCTGCATCTACTACTATTACTCCACACATTGACCGACTCCTGCCTGCATCTAGAGTATTAAGTTCATAAAGAACAGAGTAATGCATTAAGCAAGATGACATGATGTAGAGGGATAAACTCAAGCAATATGATATAAACCCCATCTTGTTATCCTCGATGGCAACAATACAATACGTGCCTTGCTGCCCCTGCTGTCACTAGGAAAGGACACCGCAAGATTGAACCCAAAGTTAAGCACTTCTCCCATGGCAAGAAAGATCAATCTAGTAGGCCAAACCAAACTGATAATTCGAAGAGACTTGCAAAGATAACTCAATCATACATAAAAGAATTCGGAGAAGGTTCAAATATTATTCATAGATAAACTTGATCATAAACCCACAATTCATTGGATCTCGACAAACACACCGCAAAAAGAGTTTACATCGAATATATCTCCACAAGAGAGGGGGAGAACGTTGTATTGAGATCCAAAAAGAGAGAAGAAGCCATCTAGCCAATAACTATGGACCCGTAGGTCTGTGGTAAACTACTCACAACTCATCGGAGGGGCAAGGATGTTGATGTAGAAGCCCTCCGTGGTCGATTCCCCCTCCGGCAGAGTGCCGGCGAAGGCTCCAAGATGAGATCTCGCGGATACAGAAGGTTATGGCGGTGGAAATTGTGTTTCGTTGGCTCCCTGGATGTTTTTGGGGTACGTAGGCTTATATAGGAGGAAGAAGTACGTCGGTGGATGCCCGAGGGGCCCACGAGACAGGGAGGCGCGCCCTCCTATCTCGTGGAGGCCTCGGCTGCTTCTTGACTTGCACTCCAAGTCCTCTAGATCACGTTCATTCCAAAAATCACACTCCCAAAGGTTTCATTCCGTTTGGACTCCGTTTGATATTCCTTTTCTTCAAAATACTGAAATAGGCAAAAAAACAGCAATACGGGCTGGGCCTCCGGTTAGTAGGTTAGTCCCAAAAACGATATAAATGTGTAAAATAAAGCCCATAAACACCCAAAAGGGGTAATATAATAGCATGGAACAATGAAAAATTATAGATACGTTGGAGACGTATCAGTTGTACATTCTTACAAATCGCAAATGGGCTATAAGTTCTCTGCCACACACTTGTGGGCCTACTAAGTTGACGCGTCCCCTAAAAAAAGAAGTTGACGCGTATGCAAGGCTTTGTCAACTTATAGTCAACACACAGTTCTAGCAGCAGTGCCCGTTGGATGTCTATCCAACTGATGTCGTGCTTCTTCTTCAATCTCGGATATTCTAGCTTCAGCCGCCCCAAAAAGATTCCTACCCTCTGACATCTGGGGCGCACCATTTCGGAGGCTGGCCTATGGGCCTACTAAGTTGACGCGTACCAAGGGCTTTGTCAGCTTAGTCAATATAAACGATTCTAGCTGTAGTGACCGTACGATGTTCATCCAACGGCCGTTGTGCTTCTTCAACCTCTGGTCTTCTTGCTCCAGCCACCCAAAGCAGCGCCGGTTGTGCCGCCTACTCCTGCCTCTCGTGGCCGGTAGTGTTGCCGCAGAGACCTCGCTGCCCCCTATACTCCCACCGCTGGCCAGGCCATTCGTCCACTCACCCACACCCCTGTTATTCTGCGGCGACAGCAGCCTCACACCGAAGCCGAACCAGTGAACCATCGTACTCCTCTCCGCGTGGGCATCCACTACCACGTCTTCCCCGGCTCTGCGTCGTCCCCTTCCTAGGCCTCGGTGTCGTCCACCGCCCTGGTGCTCACAGCGCTGCATGGTCAACATGGTCAAGGAACAACTTCCATCGGATGTGGGTTGTACGTGGAGAGGCTGATAGCTGGGTCCATGGCCACACACAAGGAAATGCCTCCTTATTACGCACAAAATAATGATTCCTCCAGCTGACATCTGGGATCCACCGGAAGGGCCTCTGTATTTCGCGAAAAAATGTTCCCCCCGCTGACAGGTCGGACCACCAGCTATATCTTCGCACGCAAGGAAGTGCCTCCTTATTACGCACAAAAAATGAATACTGCCCCTGCTAGCTGGGACCCAGCATGGTGGGAGGCTGACTTGTGGGCCTACTAAGTTGACGGGAATGGAGGGCTTTGTCAACTTAGTCAATATGAACGATTCTAGCTCCAGTGACCGTACAATGTCCATCCAATGGCCATAGTGCTTCTTCAACCTCTGGTCTTCTTGCTCCAGCCACCCAAAGCAGCACCGGTCGTGTCGCCTGCTCCTACCTCTCGTGGCCGGCTGTGCTGTCGCGGAGGCCTCACCGCCTCTTACAACTACCACCGCTGGCCAGGCCATTCCTCCACTCACCCACACCCCCTGTTATTCTGCGGCGATGGTAGCCTCACACCAAAGCCGAACCAGTGAACCCTCGTACTCCTCTCCGCGTGGGCATCCACTACCGCGTCTTCCCCGGCTCCACGTCGTCCCCTTCCTAGGCCTCACCTTCGTCCACCGCCCTGGTGCTCTCGGCGCGGCGTGGTCAACGTGGCCAAGGAACGACTTCCATCGGAAGAGCACTGTACATGGAGAGGCTGACAGATGGGTCCACGGCCGCAACAAGGAAGTGCCTCCTTATTACGGGAAAATAATGATTCCTCCACCTGACAGCAAGGACCCACCGGACGGGCCATCGTATTTCGCCAAAAAAGTGTTTCCCTCCTGACTGTTGGGACCCACCAGCTACATCTTCACACGCAAGGAAGTGCGTCCATATTACGAGAGAAAAAATGATTCGCCCCCTGACTCTTGGGACCCATGTAACGCCCCGGATCCGATGCGTCAGGTGTCTGCCAGTTATTCGCCGTCCTTGCCATGTCAGCTGCTTGCGTGTTGCATTTTTCCATGTCATCATCTGCATCATGTCATCATGTGCATTGCATTGCATACGTGTTCGTCTCATGCATCTGAGCATTTTCCCCATTGTCCGTTTTGCAATCCGGCACTCCTATGTCATCCGGCGTCCCCTTCTTGTCTCTTTTCGTGAGCGGGTGTTAAACATCCTCGGAATGAACCGTGATTTGCCAAGCGGCCTTGGTACACCACCGGTAGAGCGCTTGTAAGTTTTGTCGCATTCGGAGCTCGTTTGATAGCCCAACCGTTAAACATATAGCGGCATTTTTGCTGGACAGACGTCGGATGTTTTCGGTCTCTGAAAACCCTTCCCGGGCTGCACGTCCCTTCTCTCCCCTCAGCTCAAGCCCGCTCTACACAGCCCACTAAGCCCTCCTGCAACCCACCTAGTTCCCTCTCTGTCCGGAGCCACACGATTGCGATCGGAGGCTCCGGAATGCCCCAAAAACCCCCAAACCCTAGTTGTTACTGCTATATATAAACCCCTAGCCTCCATTTTCGCAATCCCTAGCCCTGCCTCGTTTTCCATGCCAGTCCAACCACCAGCAACCTTCCAGCCGCCGCCTCCTCCTCGGATCCGCCGCCGACCACCTCTCCCCGCCACTTGTCGCGTCGTCATTGGCCCGCACCGCCGCCGCCACCGCTCTCGGCCTCTCCCGCGCCGCCACCTGTCCTCCCCACATCGCCCGCGTGCCCCTGCCCAGCTCCCTGCTGCGCTGCCGCCCCAGCCAGCGGCCGCCTAAGCCCTCACAGCGCCCGATGGCGTTCCGCCGCCTCCAAAGATCCCGATCCAGAACGCCGCCGCCGTGTTCCCCTGCGGACCTTCGCGGGCGCCCGTCGCCGGCGAGTCTTCTGCCGACCCCAGCCGATCCGTCGCCTCTCCTTCTTATTCTCTCTTTCTCTCTCCTCACCCGATCTCTCTCCCTCTCTGCCCCAGGGATCCGCCGCCGCCGCCCTGGATGACCGCCGCCGGTCATGGAGCTCGCCGCCGGCGCTGTTTCACCGGATCCGGTCGGGAGTTGCCAGATCCGGGCCCCTGTGAACCGTCCCCGGCCTCATGAACCTTGCCGGCCCCGCCTCGCTGGAGCTCCATCGCCGGCGCTGCCATGGCCGATCGGGAGGAGCCCCGATCCGCCGCTGCGTCCTCGGCGTGGGCCTCGCGTCCGGCCCAGCAGCCCCAAGGTCCAGCCCAGCTCCACCAAGGCCCAGCAGCTGGCCTGCTTCCTCTCTATGCTCTGGGCCATGGCCCATGGTGAGAGCCCAGTAAACCCCGCCCCAGGCGTCTTTTAGTTCACCTGCGTCCGTTTTGTTTTTTTTTTCATAAAAGCTGCTAAGTCCCTGTTTTATGACATTTTGTGCACCTCTTTGCCATGCCATATCTCCATGCTCGTAACTCTGATTCATGCATATGACATATCAAAATGTTCATTGTGAGATTCTCTTCATTTCATTCCATTGCACCATGTTCATGTGAGCTCATCTAGATGCCCTAATCATCGTTGCAAGAGTGCTATATGATGTTAATCTGCTGAAACTGTTATAACTTGGTGATTTGTCTTTTTCGTTGCATTTTGTGTGTGCATCCTATAAGCATGAGTCCTACATGTGTTTTGATCTACATCATGCCATATTTACAAAGGTGCAATCCATGTAATTTTGTGAGTCTTGTACCGAGTGCATCAAGCTTGTTAAGTAGTGTACTTGCTGTTACTGTTTTGCTAAGCTGAATCTGTTACAACATGATGCTATGTAAACCTGCTGCTACAAGAGAGGGGCGTTTTGGTGCCCGAGCCCAGCTGCTCTCGATATGTTCGCCTTCCATTGCTCGCTTGGGTTCTGGAAAAGGGGGGTCGGCCGTGTCAGGTGCGGTCCGTGAAAATTGGCAGCGAGGCAGAATACGGTAGGAAACAGTGTGAGGAGGCGGGCCCTTCGCGTATGGGAGAGACGGCGGGGGGCGCAGTGCGGGAATGGTCCGTGGACCAGGACGTTAGTGTTTTTCCCGAACCATGGATCAGATAAGAGGAACAGGACGTCGGGCGAAAAGCTGAGCCGTCTGTCCGTCACTACCCCAACACCCTCCTCCTCCGGCCGCCTCTATTCGTCCGCCGCCGCTCCCCTCTGCGACGACCGACAGGGGTGTTCCTTGAGGTGACGCTAGTTCGTCTATGGCTGGAGCTGGGTGAGACCATGGAAGATGCTGGCATGTTCCTCCTCGATGTCGTTGACTGGTAAGAGATTCTGGATCCAAAAAATATTAGTACTGGGATTATTGGATTGCATGCCAAATGGCCGTCAAATGACCACCAAGGTTCACACTATTTGGGTAGGTTTCCCTTGCTTGAGGAATTCGCGGACAGCCATGAGCTGCCGGATCTGGTTCCTCTGGATTTTTTGGCGAATGGAGTAGCACGAGCGTCGGTCCAGGGGCATTCCAATGCTGGCTCTGATTGATTGTGGTCAGCAAATCGGCGGTGATGGAAATGATATCGCGCTTGTTGGCGTTTGCCGACGGCAGATATGTCCTCGGGGGGTAGCCCGATCGACTGAGTCAATCCCAAGCCTCGGATGGACAAAAAGGTATGGAAACAAGATAATCGTGGTAGCATTTGCAATTTGAGTTCTAGTCAAAATCAGCGATTGTGAGCCATTTGCAGCGATTGTGGTCAGCAAAATTGGTGGAGAACGCACATTAGTCAGTGAGTA
The DNA here is from genome assembly GCA_021437245.1 of Aegilops speltoides. NCBI lineage: Eukaryota > Viridiplantae > Streptophyta > Magnoliopsida > Poales > Poaceae > Aegilops > Aegilops speltoides. Next base: position 276,400,962 of record CM038145.1, on the reverse strand, counting down.
ACCACAGCCTAGTTGCTGAATAAATTGATGGCCGGTCTGAACAAAAAATAGCTTTTGCGTATCAAAACTGAATGAACGTCATTTATCTGAAATGCATATTAAGGCTGGGTAGTGCGCCACCAGACCGGACTCCATGTCCATCCTGAATGAGTGCTCACGGTGTACCTTGGGCTCCTAGTTTTTGTGTGCCAAAAAGAGTAAGCAAGCAGGTGTCTCCTTAGAGTGAGGAGAGCTTTGGTGTCACCCTGGCATTCCTGTCAAGCTTGCGCTCTTCTGGTGTAAGTCTATTCCTCTAAAAAAATTTGTTTTGTCTTGTTATTCTTTATAGAGCTGTTGTTAAAAATGATGCTATGTTTTTTTTAACATATTTCTGGTGGTGGTGTTGAGTGCCTGAAGTTGTTTTTCTCGATGTTGCTGGCACTGGGAGCTTGGTCGCCATGCATGGAGTTGATTATGCTGACTCGGTGGCTGACGAGGTGCCGATGGAGGGTTACGACGAGAATGACCCATCTTTGCTGATCATTGAAAAATCGAGCTGCAATGTGGCTCGTGATGCGTGGTCACGGATAAGTCACCATGCAATGGCTGGTGCGTTGGTGGAGATGGATGATGATGAAGTTAGCAGCAACCCGTGTAAGAAGCCAAGGATCCGCTAAATGATGCCTCGGTGGCTGTTCTGTATTGTGCTTAGCTGAAATTACCATCTGTACGAGTCTGTTGTTCCTTATTGAGGCAGTTTCTGTTTCGTGGGTCTCCTTTAAATGTTGGAAAAAGTTGTTGTAACCGAGGGTGAGTTAATTATGCTAACTCCCTTGATTCGATCGTATGATTGTACGTTAACTCTTTTTACTATTTGAAAGCATGTCACACGGGAACGGGAACAACAATCATCAGTGTCATCTTGTTTCAAAGAAAAAAATGCCAGCAAAAAATGAAACGTTGTGTACATGACACGCTTGTTGTGCCAGCACGTTATCACGGGCTTTGAATGCGGGTGATGACCCACAGCAGAATAATGACTGAGCCGCAGGCGTAGTCGTTAACGCGGCCGTGCGATCGAGCCGGATCAGGTTGCCGCAGGATAATGACTGAGCCGTGGCTACATCAGCTGTTCTGCTTGTTGTGGCCGCAGTTAATGCGCCCAGGCGCTAGTTTTATTTCTGATTGATACATCAGCTATACGGCAAGATATACAACAACCAGCGTGAATCCACACACCAGCGGATGGATACGATTTTGAGATCAGCTGAGCCTGGGCTCAGAAATGAATATCCCCTGCTACAAGTCATTCTATGCATAATCTGGAGATGTTCACTAAAGATGATTTGTTATATATGTCATTCTCTATCCATTCATGCCCCTGGTTGAATTTATATCCTGCTATAACATGTTGTTATCTTGCTCCAAACTTGCTAAATAATGTTGCTGTCAGTCTATTAACATTAAGTTCGGTTTTGCCATGAGCTTTGCTAGTGATCCATGCACCCTATGAACTTGATCTTGCCATGTTTAGCTTCAAAAACATGTATTCTTACTGTTGGTTGCCTTGCCATGCCATGTACTGCTCTGTGGTGAGTGGTACAAGCTCACCAACATGCTTGCTTACTTGTTGTTCCTGCCATGTCTGAATCTGTCATATCATTTGCCATGTTTGCATGGATGCCACCATGTTTTCTGTTGATCTTTGGAATAAGTTCAGTAAGGCAGTTTTGTTCTTTGTCTTTAGTACTAGCATGCCATGCCTTTGTTTGCCATGTTAAGTTCTTGTAGCATGTTGTTTGATAGCTCTAAACATTGCAACCTGGTGTTATTTCTGCCAAGTCTGAAACTGTTATTATTTGCAACTTGCCATGTCCTTTTGAGCATGTTCTAGTGATTTCTGGAGATAGCTCAGTGTTCATGTTTTGTCATGCTTTACCTGTAATTCATGCCCATGCCTTTTGTTCTTATGTTAAGGTGCTGTAGAATATTGTTTTGATGCTTGCTAGATGCCTAGTTGCTGTTTTGGACAGCTTGTCCTTTGAACTTGTATAGAGTGTATGTGTTGAACCGTTGCTCCGTTTTGAGTGTGGTCCATATGAAACTTGCTTGATTATGTATGAAGTTTCATATTATCATGTTGCATCATTGTTTTGAGGTGTTTGCTTGATGTTTGTATGTATTTTGCATCAATGTCGTGTTTAACTTGTTTTGCTCATATCTTCTAGGCCGTAGCTCCGAATTAAATGAACTATATATGTAACTTGACTAGAATCTCGTGTAGATCATCTTGGTGCATCTTAACTTGCTGTTTAACAACTTGAACATAAGGTTTATTCAGTTCTGGACCAATTTCTAAATTTGCATGTGAGGACTTACCGGAATTGCTACATGTTGTTTCCGGCCTCATTTAAACTTGCTTTGATGTGTTTCTTTTGTATGCATCATCTCTTGCCATGAGTAGCTGCATATAGCCTTGTCATGCATCATACTTGGTTGAGCATCATGTCTTGTTATGTGTGGTGTGTTTACCGTGTTGTGTGCTTCTTCTCGATAGTTCCTGTTTCGTTGCGATCGTGAGGATTCGTTCGTCTACGCTTGGTTCGTCTTCGTGGCTTCATATTCTTCATGGACTCGTTCTTCTTCCTTGCGGGATTTTAGGCAAGATGACCGCTACCTTGGATCTCACTACTATCATTGCTATGCTAGTTGCTTCGTTCTATCGCTATGATGCGCTTCCTATTCACTTGTTCTTCAAGCCTCCCCAAATTACCATGTCAGCCTCTAACCTTTTCACCCTTCCTAGCAAACTGTTGTTTGGCTATGTTACCGCTTTGCTCAGCCCCTCTTATAGCGTTGTTAGTTGCAGGTGAAGTTGAAGATTGCTCCATGGTGGACAAGATTATGTTGGGATATCACAATATCTCTTATTTAATTAATGCATCTATATACTCGGTAAAGGGTGGAAGGCTCGGCCTTATGCCTGGTGTTTTGTTCCACTCTTGCCACCCTAGTTTCCGTCATATCGGTATTATGTTCCCAGATTTTGTGTTCCTAACGCGGTTGGGTGATTTATGGGACCCCCTTGACAGTTCGCTTTGAATAAAACTCCTCCAGCAAGGCCCAACCTTGGTTTTACCATTTGCCTCACCTAGCCCATTTTCCCTTGGGTTTCCGGAGCCTGAGGGTAATCTTTATTTTAGCCCCCCCGGGCCAGTGCTTCTCTAAGTGCTGGTCCAAACCGAGCCGCCTGTGGGGCCCCCTCGGGGAAACTCGAGGTCTGGTTTTACTCGTAGCCTATCTCATCCGGTGTTGCCCTGAGAACAAGATATGTGCAGCTCCTATCGGGATTGTCGGCGCATCGGGCGGTCTTGCTGGTCTTGTTTTACCATTGTCGAAATGTCTTGTAAACCGGGATTCCGAGACTGATCGGGTCTTCTTGGGAGAAGGTATATCCTTCGTTGATCGCGAGAGCTTATCATGGGCTAAGTTGAGACACCCCTGTAGGGTATAAACTTTCGAGAGCCGTGCCCGCGGTTATGTGGCAGATGGGAATTTGTTAATGTCCGGTTGTAGATAACTTGACACCAAATACGAGTTAAAACACATCAACCGCGTGTGTAGCCGTGATGGTCTCTTTTCGGCGGAGTCTGGGAAGTGAACATGGTTTCGGGTTATGTTTGACGTAAGTAGGAGTTTAGGATCACCTCTTGATCATTGCTAGCTTCACGATCATTCCGCTTGCTCTCTTCTCGCTCTTATTTGCGTTGGTTAGCCACCATATATGCTTAGTCGCTGCTGCAACCTCACCACTTTACCCCTTCCTTTCCCATTAAGCTTTGCTAGTCTTGATACCCATGGTAATGGGATTGCTGAGTCCTCGTGGCTCACTGATTACTACAACAACGATTCTTGTGTACAGTTATGCGATGATCATGACGCGAGAGCGATGTTTACTTGTTTTGGAGTTCTTCTTCCGCTCCGTCTTCGATCGGGGATAGGTTCGGTCGGCAGCACTGGCTAGCGTGGTGGATGTCGTTTGAGTTTCTGTTTGTGTTTCATCCATAGTCGGATGGCTCTCTTATGTAAGATGATGTTGTATTCATGTGGCATTGTATGCCTTTTGTATGTATCTCCATCTATTATGTAATGTTGATGTAATGATACCCACCTTGCAAAAGCGTTTCAATATGCGCTTCTATCCTTGTTGGGACCTTCGAGTCTCTTTAGGATAGTATCGCATATTGGGCATGACAACTTTGTATCAGAGCCTCGACCGACCATAGGAGCCCCCTTGTTTGATCGTGTAGTTTGGCCGTTGTTGAGTCTAGAAGAAAACTGTTTTTGGAGTCTAGTTATATCAGAGAGTAGGAACTCTTTTTACTCCTCTGCCCCTTCGTCGCTCTGGTAAGGAATCTTGACGTAGGTGTTTTGGACTACTTCTCTTCCCTTTCAAAAAAAATTTAGGATCACGCAGTTGGTTTTCCGATCGTTGGTTCTCAGCTCTTTTCATCCGGTGCATTTCTCGTCAAGTTGACTCGAGCCTCTTCATCTTTGCCAAGTTCAATCCTCAGTTGTTTTCTTTTTCCCACCCGCCCACCGTTTTTCTTCTCGGAGCCGGAGTCCGTAATCGGGTATCCATCCTACTCGTGCGAAGTCTTTGCTTTCTTTCTTCAATGATTTCAATCGGTGTTTACTCTTCGAGTTATTCATCGGGGTTTTTTTCCCTTCCAGCTGCCTTTGTTTTCCCGCCCTCCCACCCTCTTCTTCCCGGAGTCTGAGTCTGTTTCGACCATCAATTTCATTCGTGCGGAGCCTCTTCAGTCTTCCATCAATCATTTCAACCGGTGAATTCTCGTCTCGTTTGACATTCTTCATCTCTTTTTCTTCTCCGGTGGATTCAATTCAAGTTTTTCGTTGTCGATCGTATTCTTTCCCTCAGCTCAAATATTTCCCTTTGCTCGTTCGCCTCTTGCCAGTTTATCCTTCCAGAGTGTTCAAGACATCTCAGGAGATTCGACTGTGTTCCAATTAAGTCGAGGTTGTCACCTCATTCAAATATTTTAATTGTTCCGGTGCATCATCTATCTGTTCAACAATCCTTACCAATGATGTTTTCTCTTTTAGTGGGCCCTAACCCACAGGTCTTTTCCCAGGATCTTACCTGACTCTTCTAATTTTCTGGAGCTATTCCCAAATTCTTTTCAAAGTGTGACGTAAGAATGGATCCCATCAGTCACATGCCTTCTCCAAGATTGCTTTCAAATTCTTTTCATTGTTCGCTCAACCTCTTCGTTTTTCATTCTCCCGGACTATCTCAGTAATTTTGGTGGTGTTTCTCGTCGTCATTTAAAGACCGAAGAAGAGTTTTTCCTCTAAATCTTGTCTGTTCTCTCGAAGTTTCGTGGTTCTAGCTTCATGTTATCCTCTCGAATTATTCCATTTGTCAGATATTGTTTTCTTACCCATCCGGAGTATGTCAGGAGTTGTTTTCCCGTTTCTTTTCACCGGAGGCCTTCCGTCCAGAAGAATTCTTCGTCCTCACATTTCAGCTACCTTTATCCAATTATCCCGGCATTTCGCTCAAGTGTTCTTTAATCAGCTCATGATCTCTTTATTCTTTTGCATCTAAATCCCCTCTAGCATATTTGTTCTTCTAATTCTTCCCGGTGATTCATTCTCTTTCGTCAGTCATTTTTGATTTCTTACGGTGGTTTCTTCAGATTCCTTTCCTTTGTTTATCATATTAATACATTCGTTCTTTTCAATCCTACCGGTGGTTCATGAAGACTTTCTCAAGTTTTGCGCCATATATCCCCCTCCCCCCCCCCCACGTAATCCTTTTCAAGAAGAATAAGTAGTATGCAAAAATCCATTGCTTGTCATCAATTTAATTTGATGAAGGATAAGCATACAATAAATCTTATTCCTATTTCATCAAAGTGATTAATCCTTTTCTTCAGAGTTTGTTCTTGATGAATAAATTCTAGTTTCAAGTGTTTTCATCTTTTCTTTTCCGGAGTTCAAATTTCCTCGGCCATTTCGTCGGAACCTCCATCTAAATCACTACAAGGCTTTAATCTAATTCTTTCATCCTTCAATTCTATCTCATCGTCCTTTTTTTACTGTAGTTCTTCATGATTTAATTCATTCCTCAAGTGTTCATAAAGATTCTTGTTGAAGGAGCTCAAGTATCTTTTGTTCTTGCATCTCGAAGTGCAATTAATTCTCCGTATTCTTCGGAAGTGGAGTTTTGCATTTCTTCGTTCTTCTTAGCTATCCAATCATTTTCGTTTGTGGCCGGTTATCACCTTATGATCTTGAGATGTTACCTATAAGACCACAACAAGCTTATTCTTTTCATTGTTGATTTTCTCAACAACTCCATTTAAACCTTTCTTCTAAAGATGCTTTCAATTCCAGTTGTGGTAGAAGTTCTCATTTTTTTCTCCGTTCTTTTCAATCAACTCTTTCATTTATTTCCGGAGGTTTTGTGTCATGTCTTCATCAAGTATCATTCCATCCTCTCAAGCTCATGTTCTATTCCTTCCATTTTCAGCCGGAGTGCTGCCTAAATCCTTTTAGTCTTATTCGTTTCTTATCTCGTTCTAACCGGAGTGGTTTCATAGTCTATCTGACTCTGTGAGCTTTTGATTCTCGTCATTCTCGCCGTTCCTCTCTTCTTCTCGAGTGCTCTTGATTCTTTGCTTCTTCTCTTGAGTTCTTGTTTCACCTCACCCCTTTTCCCTTCCGTCTCGGTCCTAAGATCTCGGGACGAGATCTCTTGTTAGTGGAGGAGTGTTGTAACGCCCCGGATCCGATGCGCCAGGTGTGTGCCAGTTATTCGCCATCCTTGCCATGTCAGCTGCTTGCGTGTTGCATTTTGCCATGTCATCATTTGCATCATGTCATCATGTACATTGCATTGCATACGTGTTCGTCTCATGCATCTGAGCATTTTCCCCGTTGTCCGTTTTGCAATCCGGCACTCCTATGTCATCCGGCGTCCCCTTCTCTCTTTTCGTGAGAGGGTGTTAAACATTCTCGAAATGAACCGTGATTTGCCAACCGTCCTTGGTACACCACCGGTAGAGCGCCTGTCAAGTTTCATCGCATTCGGAGCTCGTTTGATAGCCCAACCGTTAAACATATAGCGGCATTTTCGCCGGACAGACGTCGGATGTTTTCGGTCTCCGAAAACCCTTCCCGGGCTGCACGTCCCTTCTCACCCCTCAGCTCAAGCCCACTCTACACAGCCCACTAATCCCTCCTGCAGCCCACCTAGTTCCCCCTCTGTCCGGAGCCACACGATCGCGATCGGAGGCTCCGGAATGCCCCAAAACCCCCCAAACCCTAGTTGTTACTGCTATATATAAACCCCTAGCCTCCATTTTCGCAATCCCTAGCCCTGCCTCGTTTTCCGTGCCAGTCCAACCACCAACCACCTTCCAGTCACCGCCTCCTCCTCGGATCCGCCGCCGACCACCTCTCCCCGCCACTTGTCGCGTCGCCATTGGCCCGCGCCGCTGCAGCCACCGCTCTCGGCCTCTCCCGCGCCGCCACCTGTCCTCCCAACGTCGCCGCATGCCCTCGCCCAGCTCCCCGCCGCAGGCCGCCGGGCCCAGCGCTGCCTGCCCAGCCCACGTGGCCGCCCGAGCCCACATACCGATGGCGTTCCGCCCCTCCAAAGATCCCCGATCCAGAATGCGCGCGCCGTGTTCCCGCTGGGACCTTCGCCGGAGAGCCCCGTCGCCGGCGAGTCTTGCTGCCGACCCCCAGGCCGATCCGTCGCCCTCTCCTTCTTCTTCTCTCTTCTCTCTCTCTCCCTCACCCGATCTCTCTCCCTCTCTACCCCCAGGGATCCGCCGCCGCCGCCTTGGATGACCGCCGCCGGTCATGGAGCTCGTCGCCGGCGCTGTTTCACTGGATCCGGCCGGGAGTTGCCAGATCCGGGCCCCTGCGAACTGTCCCCGACCTCATGAACCTCGCCGGCCCCGCCTCGCTGGAGCTCCGTCGCCGGCGCTGCCATGGCCGATCGGGAGGAGCCCTGATCCGCCGCTGCGTCCTCGCCGTGGGCCCCACGTCTGGCCTAGCAGCCCCAAGCTCCAGCCCAGCTCCACCAAGGCCCAGCTGCTGGCCTGCTTCCTCTCCGTGCTCTGGGCCACGGCCCATGGTGAGAGCCCGGTAAACCCCGCCCCAGGCGTCTTTTAGTTCACCTGCATCCGTTCTGTTTTTTTTTCATAAAAACTGGTAAGTCCCTGTTTTATGACATTTTGTGCACCTCTTTGCCATGCCATATCTCCATGCTCGTAACTCCGGTTCATGCATATGATATATCAAAATGTTCATTGTGAGATTCTCTTCATTTCATTCCATTGCACCATGTTTATTTGTGCTCATCTAGATGCCCTAATCATCATTGCAAGAGTGCTATATGATGTTAATCTGCTGAAATTGTTATAACTTGGTGATTTGTCTTTTTCGTTGCATTTTGTGTGTCATCCTATGAGCATGAGTCCTACATGTGTTTTGATCAACATCATGCCATATTTACAGAGGTGCAATCCATGTAATTTTGTGAGTCTTGTATTGAGTGCATCAAGCTTGTTAAGTAGTGTACTTGTTGTTACTGTTTTGCTAGGCTGAATCTGTTACAACATGATGCTATGTAAACCTGCTGCTACAAGTCATTCTATGCATAATCTGGAGATGTTCACTAAGGATGATTTGTTATATATGTTATTCTCTATCCATTAATGCCCCTGGTTGAATTTATAGCCTATTGTAACATGTTGTTATCTTGCTCCAAACTTGCTAAATAATGTTGTTGTCAGTCTGTTAACATTAAGTTCAGTTTTGCCATGAGCTTTGCTAGTGATCCATGCACCCTATGAACTTGATCTTGCCATTTTTAGCTTCAAAAACATGTATTCTTACTGTTGGTTGCCTTGCCATGCCATGTACTGCTCTGTGGTGAGTGGTACAAGCTCACCAACATGCTTGCTTATTGTTGTTCCTGCCATGTCTGAATCTGTCATATCATTTGCCATGTTTGCATGGATGCCACCATGTTTTCTGTTGATCTTTGGAATAAGTTTAGTAAGGCAGTTTTGTTCTTTGTCTTTAGTACTAGCATGCCATGCCTTTGTTTGCCATGTTAAGTTCTTGTAGCATGTTGTTTGATAGCTCTAAACATTGCAACCTGATGTTATTTCTGCCAAGTCTGAAACTGTTATTATTTGCAACTTGCCATGTCCTTTTGAGCATGTTCTAGTGATTTCTGGAGCAAGCTCAGTGTTCATGTTTTGTCATGCTTTACCTGTAATTCATGCACATGCCTTTTGTTCTTATGTTAAGGTGCTGTAGAATATTGTTTTGATGCTTGCTAGATGCCTAGTTGCTGTTTTGGACAGCTTGTCCTTTGAACTTGTATAGAGTGTATGTGTTGAACCGTTGCTCCGTTTTGAGTGTGCTCCATATGAAACTTGCTTGATTATGTATGAAGTTTCATATTATCATGTTGCATCATTGTTTTGAGGTGTTTGCTTGATGTTTGTATGTATTTTGCATCAATGTCGTGTTTAACTTGTTTTGCTCATATCTTCTAGGCCGTAGCTCCGAATTGAATGAACTATATATGTAACTTGACTAGAATCTCGTGTAGATCATCTTGGTGCATCTTAACTTGCTGTTTAACAACTTGAACATAAGGTTTATTCAGTTCTGGACCAATTTCTAAATTTGCATGTGAGGACTTACCGGAATTGCTACATGTTGTTTCCGGCCTCATTTAAACTTGCTTTGATGTGTTTCTTTTGTATGCATCATCTCTTGCCATGAGTAGCTGCATATAGCCTTGTCATGCATCATACTTGGTTGAGCATCATGTCTTGTTATGTGTGGTGTGTTTACCGTGTTGTGTGCTTCTTCTCGATAGTTCCTGTTTCGTTGCGATCGTGAGGATTCGTTCGTCTACGCTTGGTTCGTCTTCGAGGCTTCATATTCTTCATGGACTTGTTCTTCTTCCTTGCGGGATTTCAGGCAAGATGACCGCTACCTTGGATCTCACTACTATCATTGCTATGCTAGTTGCTTCGTTCTATCGCTATGATGCGCTTCCTATTCACTTGTTCTTCAAGCCTCCCCAAATTACCATGTCAGCCTCTAACCTTTTCACCCTTCCTAGCAAACTGTTGTTTGGCTATGTTACCGCTTTGCTCAGCCCCTCTTATAGCGTTGTTAGTTGCAGGTGAAGTTGAAGATTGCTCCATGGTGGACAAGATTATGTTGGGATATCACAATATCTCTTATTTAATTAATGCATCTATATACTTGGTAAAGGGTGGAAGGCTCGGCCTTATGCCTGGTGTTTTGTTCCACTCTTGCCACCCTAGTTTCCGTCATATCGGTATTATGTTCCCAGATTTTGCGTTCCTAACGCGGTTGGGTGATTTATGGGACCCCCTTGACAGTTCGCTTTGAATAAAACTCCTCCAGCAAGGCCCAACCTTAGTTTTACCATTTGCCTCACCTAGCCCATTTTCCCTTGGGTTTAGAACTGAGGGTAATCTTTATTTTAGCCCCGGCCGATTGCTTCTCTAAGTCTTTGGTGCGAACCGAGCCGCTGTGGGGCCCCTCGGGAAACTCGAGGTCTGGTTTTACTCGTAGCCTATCTCATCCGGTGTTGCCCTGAGAACAAGATATGTGCAGCTCCTATCGGGATTGTCGGCGCATCGGGCGGTCTTGCTGGTCTTGTTTTACCATTGTCGAAATGTCTTGTAAACCTTGATTCCGAGACTGATCGGGTCTTCTTGGGAGAAGGTATATCCTTCGTTGATCACGAGAGCTTATCATGGGCTAAGTTGAGACACCCCTGTAGGGTATAAACTTTCGAGAGCCGTGCCCGCGGTTATGTGGCAGATGGGAATTTGTTAATGTCCGGTTGTAGATAACTTGACACCAAATACGAGTTAAAACACATCAACCGCGTGCGTAGCCGTGATGGTCTCTTTTCGGTGAAGTCCGGGAAGTGAACACGGTTTTGGGTTATGTTTGACGTAAGTAGGAGTTTAGGATCACCTCTTGATCATTGCTAGCTTCACGACCGTTCCGCTTGCTCTCTTCTCGCTCTTATTTGCGTTGGTTAGCCACCATATATGCTTAGTCGCTGCTGCAACCTCACCACTTTACCCCTTCCTTTCCCATTAAGCTTTGCTAGTCTTGATACCCATGGTAATGGGATTGTTGAGTCCTCGTGGCTCACTGATTACTACAACAACGATTGCTTGAGTACAAGTTATGCGATGATCATGACGCGAGAGCGATGTTTGCTTGTTTTGGAGTTCTTCTTCTGCTCCGTCTTCGATCAGGGGATAGGTTCCAGGTCGGCAGCCTCGGCTAGTAGGGTGGATGTCGTTTGAGTTTCTGTTTGTGTTTCATCCGTAGTCGGATGGCGCTCTTATGTAAGATGATGTTGCATTCGTGTGGCATTGTATGCCTTTTGTATGTATCCCCATCTATTATGTAATGTTGATGTAATGATATCCACCTTGCAAAAGCGTTTCAATATGCGGTTCTATCCTTGTTGGGACCTTCGAGTCTCTTTAGGATAGTATCGCATATTGGGTGTGACAACCCACCAGCTACATCTTCGCACGCAAGGAAGTACCTGATAGTCGGGACCCACCTGGTCGAAGCGTACGTAGCGTTGTCATTCTGGTCGCGAACGTGTATGTACATATTGGTCGATGTAGACGTGCACGTGTCGTAGTAGAGGCGCACACGTAGCATGTACACGTACGTACAGCGGCCAGGGTGCAAGAAAGTAAATACAGCCAGGTATGTATATACGGGCCGGGTCTCGAACGCATACTCACACATACGTACAGCTAGGGCTCGTGTACATGGCTGGGTCAGAATGGAGAAATTGCGTCGTCATGTTCATGGGGAGGCAACGAAATGTGTCATGTTCATCGGGAGGCAAGGGAACGTGTGGGAGCCAACCGGCTTGGACGGAACAGCCAATGGAAACGAGGCCTGGCGTACCGCAGAACGGAAGAAACGGCCTTGTGTTCGACTGACCACGTTCGAAGCGGGATCCTGTTCATCGGGAGGGGTCTGGCATACTGCAAAATAGAGGAAACGGACTTCTGTTGGAGCTCCTACAGTTGAAACGAGGTCCTATTGATCAGGAGGGGTGTGGCGTATCGCAAAACGGAGGAAACGGACTTGTGTTGGAGCGCTACGGTCGAAACGGTGGTCCTGTTCATCGGGAGGGGTGTGGCGTACCGCAAAACGAGACTCCACGGGATACTGTTCATCTCCACCGTCGACCTCCTCCAGCCTCCATGGGCTACTGTTCATCCACCGTCGACCTCCTCTAGCCTCCACCTGTGACTGTTCATCCACGGGCTCCTGTTCATCCAGCCTCCACCTCGCGCTCCTCCACTGGCTACTATTCAGCTAGCCCTCTCCATGGGGACCTATTCAACCACCCCTCTATGGGCTACTGTTCATCCAGCACTCCACCGACTACTGTTCAACCAGCCCTCCACGGGGTCGTCCGGTTCATCCAGCCCTCCACGGGGTCCTGTTCATCCAGCCCCAACTGGCTCGATCGGGGTCCTATTCATCTAGAGGCAACACCACGGGGTCATGTTCATCCACCCCCACTGGGAACTATTCATCCAAACCCCACAACAATGCTCACTGTTCATCAAGGGAAGGAGGCAGCAGGGTTTGATCGGCTTCAGTTAGCAGCAGTAGCAAAGGAATCACTCGGGTTTAGTAAGGTAGCTAGTGCAATCGCTCGGGTTCAGTTAGAGCCCAACGTCTCGCTTGGGTTCAGTTAGAGCCCAATGCCTCACACACAAATGCATACGTGTACGCGAGAAATGCGCATCGCTCGGCCCCCGACCACCCACCGTAACCAGGAACTCCCCAAAACTTTCCTCGCCCTCGCTTCTACCACGGTTTTTTCCGTCATGGACGGCCCAAAGAATGTCATGCAGCTGCATCTCCGGCCCTCCCAGGACGAAAAGCCCATTTTCTGTCATGATTTTCTGTCATGGAAGTAGGAGCCCACTACATCTATGATGATACCGGGTTTTGTCACAATTATCGTCATAGAAGTGTCATAAGTATGACAAAAAAATTCGTTCGACCCAAAATGTCACGGATGTGTCTTTTTTTGTAGTAGCATGGGACTGGGCATCCCGGTTACCGGCCATTTTCTCGTGAATGATGAGTGGAGTCCACTCATCATGAGAATAATCCACCTAGCATGGAAGATATAGACAACCCTAGTTTATACATGAGCTATTCGAGCATACAAAACAGAATTTCATTTGAAGATTTAGAGTTTGGCAGATACAAATTTACTTGGAACAATAGGTAAATGCCGCATATGGGTAGGTATGGTGGACTCATATGGAATAACTTTGGGGTTTATGGAAGTGGATGCACAAGCAGTATTCCCGCTTAGTACAAGTGAAGGCTAGAAAGAGACTGGGAAGCGACCAACTAGAGAGCGACAACAGTCATGAACATGCATTAAGATTAACCAACAATGAGTGCAAGCATGAGTAGGATATAAATCACCATGAACATAAATATCGTGAAGGCTATGTTGATTTTGTTTCAACTACATGCATGAACATGTGACAAGTCAAGCCACTCGAATCATTCAAAGGAGGATACCACCCTATCATACCACATCACAACCATTTAATAGCATGTTGGTACGCAAGGTAAACCATTATAAACTCCTAGCTAATTAAGCATGGCATGAGCAACTATAATCTCTAATTGTCATTGCAAACATGTTTCATCCATAATAGATAGGTTGAATCGGGAACGATGAACTAATCATATTTACAAAAACAAGATAGGTCGAGTTCATACCAGCTTCTCCCATCTCAATCATTTCATCAAATATCATCACTATTGCCTTTCACTTGCATGACCGAACGGTGTGGATAATAATAATAGTGCACGTGCATTGGACTAAGCTGGAATTTGTAAGCATTTCATACAATAGAGAAGACAAGGTAATATGGGCTCTTGGTTAGATCAACAATAATGCATATGAGAGCCACTCAACATTTTTTGTCGTGATCTTCTCCTCTCGCCCCCCAAAGAAAAGAAAAGAAATTCAAAGAAAAATAAAACTATTTACACAGGAAAGCTCCCAACAAGCAAAACAAGAACGGGAAATCTTTTTGGGTTTTCTTTTAGTTACTACTACAAGCATGGAAAGTAAACTAACTAAAAGCTACAACTAATATTTTGGGGGGTTTTCTCAAAGTTTTTCAAACAAACAAAAAGAAAGCAAGAAAATAAAATAAACTAGCATGGATAGTACAAATGAAAAAGTATGAACACCGACAACTAGAATGAGTGTGTGAACATGAATGTAGTGTCGGTGAGAAATACGTACTCCCCCAAGCTTAGGCTTTTTGCCTAAGTTGGTCCATGGCCACGGTTGGCCTGGCGGATATCCAAAGTTGTAGTCGGGGTTGTACTGAGATGCAGCAGCTACTGCCTGGAGAGCTGCAGCTTGGAGGCGAGCTGCCTCCGTCCTCCTCTCATAATGCCTAATAGGTATCTCAAAGTGTTTAGCAAGGTGTCAAGCAAAGATACCTCCTAAGATGGGGCCCTTTGTACGGTTCAGACTTAACCGTTTAGCAACAATAGCGCCTAAACTGAAAGTTGTATCATGAAATAAAGCATGGCACAAAATAGCAAGGTCAGGAGCACTAAGGTTCCCACTGTTCCCGCGACCAATTAAGCATCAACTAGCAAATATTGCAAAGTAACATAGAATAGGAAAATGTATACTAGTAGTCCTTGCATCTGAAACTTTTCTCGTTTCCCCTATAGTAATCCTATCAATAAATTCATCCACACCATAGGATGTGGTTCCTCGACGTTGCCCTCAAAGGGAAACTTGCAAACCACACAAAAATCATAGAGTGACATCTCCTTAAACTCATCATATAAATAAAACTCCACTGAAGGTGGTGATCTTCTAGCATGGAAATAAAAGTTTTACATGAAAATATTAGTGAGTAGGAGACAATGTTCACACTGGCCATGGAGGAAGTTGGTGAGTCCTGCATTCTCAGCCAAATAATAAAAGTCGTCATAAATTCCGGCGGCTCTCAAGAATGCATCACAAGGCCATTCGCACGGCCGAACCTCCGTGGTGCGAGGGAGATTGTACTTGGGCTTTTTATTCTCTTCATTCTGCTTATCCTTCGAGCTTCGGCTCGAGGAGCCCCTCAACAATCTCTTCATCATTTCCTTTCTCTGAAAAATTTCTGAAATTTTTAGTGACTCAAAATAAAAGTGAACCAAACTCAACAAGATTGATAGCAACTACTCCCACAAGTGCCTAGAGGCTATATCATGCATTAAAACTACTTTGGACCATATAAATTTGACATACAAGCTCAAGAACAGGGTCGCCTTAGCAGCAAAAATTTGCAATAACTAAAGCACTAGAACAAAAACTAATTGGACCATTGGAGGAACATACCGAAGAACAATCCCCTAAAGCAGTTTTGTGAATGGAGCTTTGAGCTAGGAAATCGAAAATGGCAGCAAAACGAGCTAGAACACGGGATTGAGCTATAGGATGCTTTTTTCTGGAGGAATACGAAGTGTGTGGGTACTGGATTAAGAGGAGGGGTGATAACCCACAAGTATAGGGGATCGCAACCGTTTTTGAGGGTAGAGTATTCAACCCAAATTTATTGATTCGACACAAGGGGAGCCAAGTATTAGCAGTTGAGTTGTCAATTCAACCACACCTGGATAACTTAATATCTGCAGCAAAGTATTTAGTAGCAAAGTAGTCTGGAAGTAACGGTAACAGTGGCAAAAGTAACAGTAGCAGTTTTGTAGCAATTATAACAACGGCAACGGTAAAGTAACTAAGCAAAGAACAATATGTGAAAAGCTCGTAGGCATTGGATCAGTGATGGATAATTATGTCGGATGCGGTTCCTCATGCAACAATTATAACATAGGGTGACACAGAACTAGCTCCAGTTCATCAATGTAATGTAAGCATGTATTCCGAATATAGTCATACGTGCTTATGGAAAAGAACTTGCATGACATCTTTTGTCCTACCCTCCCGTGGCAGCGGGGTCCTATTGGAAACTAATGGATATTAAGGCCTCCTTTTAATAGAGTACCGGACCAAAGCATTAACACTTAGTGAATACATGAACTCCTCAAAATACGGTTATCACTAGGAGTGGTCCCGATTATTGTCACTTCGGGGTTGCCAGATCATAACACATAGTAGGTGACTATTGACTTGCAAGATAGGATCAAGAACTCACATATATTCATGAAAACATAATAGGTTCAGATCCGAAATCATGGCACTCGGGCCCTAGTGTCAAGCATTAAGTCATAGCAACATCAATCTCAGAACATAATGGATACTAGGGATCAAACCCTAACAAAACTAACTCGATTACATGGTAAATCTCATCCAACCCATCACCATCCAGCAAGCATACGATGGAATTACTCACGCACGGCGGTGAGCATCATGAAATTGGTGATGGAGGAAGGTTGATGATGACGATGGCGACGAATTCCCCTCTCCGGAGCCCCAAACGGACTCCAGATCAGCCCTCCCGAGAGAGATTAGGGCTTGGCGGCGGCTCCGTATCGTAAAACACGATGAATCCTTCTCTCTGATTTTTTTCTCCCCGAACGTGAATATATAGAGTTGGAGTTGAGGTCGTTGGAGCATCAGGGGGCCCACGAGGCAGGGGGCGCGCCCAGGGGGGTAGGGCGCGCCCCCACCCTCGTGGACAGGGTGCGGGGCCCCTGGTCTTGATTCTTTTGCCAGTATTTTTTATTAGTTCTGAAAATATTCTCCGTGAAGTTTTAGGTCATTTTGAGAACTTTTATTTCTGCACAAAAATAACACCATGGCAATTCTGCTGAAAACAGCGTCAGTCCGGGTTAGTTCCATTCAAATCATGCAAGTTAGAGTCCAAAACAAGGGCAAAAGTGTTTGGAAAAGTAGATACGATGGAGACGTATCAAGGGGGTCCACGTGGGGCCCACGAGGCAGGGGGCGCGCCCAGGGGGTAGGGTGCGCCCTCCACCCTCGTGACCA
This sequence comes from Aegilops speltoides, assembly GCA_021437245.1. Classification (NCBI taxonomy): domain Eukaryota; kingdom Viridiplantae; phylum Streptophyta; class Magnoliopsida; order Poales; family Poaceae; genus Aegilops; species Aegilops speltoides. The sequence goes on along the minus strand of CM038145.1, from coordinate 276,383,837 downwards.
AATGGTGGGGCCCCTAGTGTGTTCTAAGTGCCAGAAATTCTCAAATATTCTACAGAAACTCATACTCCATTTTCAGGGCATTTGGAGAACTTTTATTTTTGGGGTATTTTTTATTGCACGGATAATTCAGAAGACAGACAGAAAATAATAATTTTGCTTTATTTAACCTAAATAACAGAAAGTAAAAGAAGGGTACAGAATGTTATGCTTTCTAACTTCATCCATCTCATGCTCATCAAAAGTAATCCACTAACAAGGTTGATCAAGTCTTGTTAACAAACTTCTTCCGAATAACATGAAACCGGAGAATTTTCGAGTAGCACTAGGATACCTCAACGGGTATATGCATGTCCCCAACAATAAGAATATCATAATTTTTTTTGACAGTAGGAAGAGGGAATTCAAAACCTCCAATAGTAATAGTTGTGATTTTTCTAATAGAATTGATACTATGAACTTGAGGTTGTTTCTTCGGAAAGTGTACCGTATGCTCATTACCATTAACATGAAAAGTGACATTGCCTTTGTTGCAATCAATAACAGCCCCTGTAGTATTTAGAAAAGGTCTACCAAGAATGATCGACATACTGTCGTCCTCGGGAATATCAAGAATAATAAAGTCCATTAAAATAGTAACGTTTGCAACCACAATAGGCACGTCCTCACAAATTACCGATGGGTATAGCAGTTGATTTATCGGCCATTTGCAAAGAGATTTCAGTAGGTGTCAACTTATTCAAATCAATTCTACGATACAAAGAGAGAGGCATAACACTAACACCGGCTACAAGATCACATAAAGCAGTTTAAACATAGTCTCTTTTAATGGAGCATGGTATAGTTGGTACGCCTAGATCTCCTGGTTTCTTCGGTATTCCACCCTTAAAAGTATAATTAGAAAGCATGGTGGAAATTTCCGCTTCCGGTATCTTTCTTTTATTTGTAACAATATCTTTCATATACTCAGCATAAGGATTCATTTTAAGCATATTAGTCAAGCGCATACGCAAAAAGATAGGTCTAATCATTTCAGCAAAGCGCTCAAAATCCTCATCATCTTTTTTCTTGGATGGCTTAGGAGGAAAAGGCATGGGTTTCAGAACCCATGGTTCTCTTTCATTACCGTGCTTCCTAGCAACAAAGTCTCTCTTATCATAACAATTATTCTTTGGTTGTGGGTTATCAAGATCAACAGCAGGGTTCAATCTCTGCCTCATTATTATTGCTAGGTTGAGCATCAACATGAACATCATCATTAACATTATCGCTAGGTTCATGTTCATTACCAGATTGTGTTTTAGCATCAGAAATAGAAATATTATTGTGATTCTCAGGTGTGTCAACAACAGGTTCACTAGAAGCATGCAAAGTCCTATCATTTTTCTTTTTTTCTTAGAAGGACTAGGTGCATCAATATTAGTTCTCTGAGAATCTTGTTCAACTCTCTTAGGATGGCCCTCGGGATACAAAGGCTCCTGGGTCATTTTACCACCTCTAGTCATAACTTTAACAACATTATCATTATTCTTATTATTTAATTCATTGAGCAAATCATCTTGTGCCTTAAGCACTTGTTCTACTTGAGTGCTAACCATGGAGGCATGTTTACTAATAAGCTTAAGGTCACCTTTAACTCTAGACATATAATCACTCAAGTGTTCAACCATATAAGCATTACGTTTCAATTGTCTACCAACATAAGCATTGAAGTCTTCTTGTTTAACAATAAAATCATCAAACTCATCCAAGCATTGGCTAGCAAACTTAGTAGATGGGATTTCACACTTATCAAATCTATAAAGAGAATTTACTTTTACTACCTATGTCGGGTTATCAAGACCATGTATTTCTTAAATAGGTGGTAAATTCTTAACATCTTCAGCTTTAATACCTTTTTCTTTCATAGATTTCTTTGCCTCTTGCATATCTTCAGGACTGAGAAATAGAATACCCCTTTTTTCAGAGTTGGCTTAGGAGTTGGTTCAGGAAGTGTCCAGTCATTATCATTACACAATATATTATTCAATAGCAATTTGGCTTGCTCCACGGTTCTTTCCCTGAAAACACAACCAGCACAACTATCCAGGTGGTCTCTGGAAGCATCGGTTAGTCCGTTATAAAAGATATCAAGTATTTCATTTTTCTTGAGAGGATGATCAGGCAAAGCATTAAGTAATCGGAGAAGCCTCCCCAAGCTTGTGGGAGACTCTCTTCTTCAATTTTCACAAAATTAAATATTTCCCTTAAGGCAACTTGTTTCTTATGAGTGGGAAAATATTTTGCAGAGAAGTAATAAATCATATCCTGGGGACTACGCACACAACCAGGAGCAAGGGAATTAAACCATATCTTGGCATCACCCTTTAATGAGAAAGGAAACAATTTAAGGATATAATAACAGGAAAAAAATCCTCATGAGTAAATAGGGTGGCTATATCATTCAATTTAGTAAGATGTGCCACAACATTTTCAGATTCATAGCCATAAAAAGGATCAGATTCAACCAAATTAATTAACTCAGGATCGACAGAGAAAGCATAATCCTTATCAGTAACACATATAGGTTAAGTAGCAAAAGCAGGGTCATATTTCATTCTAGCATTCAGAGACTTTTCTTTCAGCTTAGCTAACAGTTTCTTAAGATCATATCTATCATTGCAAGCAAAAAGGTCTCTAGCAGTTTCTTCATCCATAACATAACCCTAAGGCACAATAGGCAATTCATATCTAGGGGGAGAATCTTCATCATCACTTTCATCAATATCATCAGTTTCAATAATTTCATTCTCTCTAACCCTAGCAAGTTGTTCATCAAGAAATTCATCTAATGACACAGTATTATCAAGCAGAGAAGTAGTTTCATCATAAGCATCATGCATAGCAGAAGTGGCATCATAAAAAACATACGACATATCAGAATCGATAGCAGGTGCAGGTGTAGGTGTCGCAAGTTTACTCATAACAAAAGGTGAATCAAGTGCAGAGCTAGATGACAGTTCCTTACCTCCCCTCGTAGTTGAGGGGAAAATGTTGGTTCTTTCATCTTTCAAATTCCTCATAGTGATCAACAGATATAAATCCTAAGTGACTCAAAGAATAGAGCTATGCTCCCCGACAACGGCGCCAAAAAAAGGTCTTGATAACCCACAAGTATAGGGGATCGCAACAGTTTTCGAGGGTAGAGTATTCAACCCAAATTTATTGATTCAACACAAGGGGAGCCAAAGAATATTCTCAAGTATTAGCAGCTGAGTTGTCAATTCAACCACACCTGAAAGACTTAATATCTGCACCAAAGTATTTAGTAGCAAAGTAGTATGGAAGTAATGGTAACGGTGGCAAAAGTAACAGTAGCAATCGTAACAGTGGCAACGGAGAAGTAACTAAGCAAAGATCAATATGAAACGAGCTCGTAGGCAATGGATCAATGATAGATAATTATGTCGGATGCAATTCATCATGCAACTGTTATAACATAGGGTGACACAGAACTAGCTCCAGTTCATCTTTGTAATGTAGGCATGTATTTCGAATATAGTCATACGTGCTTATGGAAAAGAACTTGCATGACATCTTTTGTCCTACCCTCCCGTGGAAGCGGGGTCCTAATGGAAACTAAGGGATATTAGGGCCTCCTTTTAATAGAGTACCGGACCAAAGCATTAGCACTTAGTGAATACATGAACTCCTCAAACTACGAACATCACCGGGAAGTGTCCCGACTATTGTCACTCCGGGGTATGCCGGATCATAACACGTAGTAGGTGACTATAACTTGCAAGATAGGATCAAGAACTCACATATATTCATGAAAACATAATAGGTTCAGATCTGAAATCATGGCACTCGAGCCCTAGTGACAAGCATTAAGCATGGCAAAGTCATAGCAACATCAATCTTAGAACATAATGGATACTAGGGATCAAACCCTAACAAAACTAACTTGATTACATGGTAAATCTCATCCAACCCATCACCGTCCAGCAAGCCTACGATGGGATTACTCATGCACGGCGGTGAGCATCATGAAATTGGTGATGGAGGTGTTGGAAATATGCCCTAGAGGCAATAATAAAATGGTTATTATCATATTTCCTTGTTCATGATAATTGTCTGTTGTTCATGCTATAATTGTATTGACAGGAAACCGTAATACATGTGTGAATACATAGACCACAACAAGTCCCTAGTGAGCCTCTAGTTGACTAGCTCGTTGATCAACAGATGGTCATGGTTTCCTGACTATGGTCATTGGATGTCATTGATAACGGGATCACATCATTAGGAGAATGATGTGATGGACAAGACCCAATCATAAGCATAGCACAAGATCGTGTAGTTCGTTTGCTAAATCTTTTCTAATGTCAAGTATCATTTCCTTAGACCATGAGATCGTGCAACTCCCAGATACCATAGGAATGCTTTGGGTGTACCAAACGTCACAATGTAACTGGGTGGCTATAAAGGTGCACTACAGGTATCTCCGAAAGTGTCTGTTGGGTTGGCGCGAATCAAGACTGGGATTTGTCACTCCGTATGACGGAGAGGTATCTCTGGGCCCACTCGGCAATGCATCATCATAATGAGCTCAATGTGACTAAGTAGTTGATCACGGGATCATGCATTGCGGAACGAGTAAAGTGACTTGTTTGTAACGAGATTGAACGAGGTATTGGGATACCGACGATCGAATATCGGGCAAGTAACGTACCGATTAACAAAGGAAATTGTATACGGGATTACTTGAATCCTCGACATCGTGGTTCATCGAGATCATCATGGAACATGTGGGATTCAACATGGGTATCTAGATCCCGCTGTTGGTTATTGGCTAGAGAGCTGTCTCAATCATATTGCATGATTCCTGAACCCGTAGGGTCTACACACTTAAGGTTCAATGACGCTAGGGTTATAAGGAAGATTTGTATGTGATTACCGAATGTTGTTTGGAGTCCCGTATGATATCTTGGACGTCACGAGGGGTTCTGGAATGGTCCGGAGGTGAAGATTTATATATGGGGAGTCATCATACGGTCACCGTAAATATTCGGGGGTATACCAGTATTGTACCGGGACCACCGGAGGGGTTCCGGGGGTCCACCGGGAGGGTCCACCTGCCCCGAAGGGTCTTATGGGCTGTAGGTGGAAGGTAACCAGCCCCAAGTGGGTTGGGAGCCACCCCCTAGGGTCCATGCACCTAGGGTTGGGGGGAAGCCTAAAGGGGGCGCCCCTTGGCTTGTGGGGCAAGCCCCCTCCCCCCTTGGCCGCTGCCTCCCCTCTAGATCCCATCTAGAGGGGCCAGCCCCCTTCCCCCTTCTCCCTATAAATAGAGGGGGTGGAGGGAGGGGTGCAGCACAACATCCAAGGCGCAGCCCCTCCCCTCCCCAACACCCCTCATCCTCCGCGTGTGCTTGGCGAAGCCCTACCGGAGAACTGCCACTCCATCACCACCACACTGTCGTGCTGCTGCTTGAGCCTTCTTACTCAACCTCTCCCTCCTCCTTGCTGGATCAAGGCGCGGGAGACGTCACCGGGCTGCACGTGTGTTGAACGCGGAGGTGTCGTTGTTCGGTGCTAAGATCGGAATCCACCGCGATCTGAATTGCTACGAGTACGAGTCCTTCATCCGCGTTCTTGTAACGCTTCCGTCTCGCAATCTTCAAGGGTATGAAGATGCACTCCCCTCTCTCTCATTGCTAGTTACTCCATAGATTGATCTTGGTGATGCATAGAAATTTTTTAATTTCTGCAACGATCCCCAACAGTGGCATCATGAGCTAGGTCTATGCGTAGTTTCTATGCACGAGTAGAACACAAGTTTGTTGTGGGCGTCAATTTTGTCAATTTACTTGCCACTAGTAGCATTAGCTTGTTTTGGCGGCATCGTGGGATGAAGCGGCCCGGACCGACCTTACACATACGCTTACGTGAGACAGGCTCCACCGACTGACATGCACTAGTTGCATAAGGTGGCTAGCGGGTGTCTGTCTCTCCCACTTTAGTCAGATCGGATTCGATGAAAAAGGTCCTTATGAAGGGTAAATAGCAATTGGCATATCACGTTGTGGTTTTGGCGTAGGTAAGAAATGTTCTTGCTAGAAACCTATAGCAACCACGTAAAAAACTTGCAACAACAATTAGAGGATGTCTAACTTGTTTTTGCAGCATATGCCATGTGATGTGATATGGCCAAAAGGATGTGATGAATGATATATATGTGATGTATGAGATTGATCATGTTCTTGTAATAGGAATCATGATTTGCATGTCGATGAGTATGACAACCGGCAGGAGCCATAGGAGTTGTCTTAATTTATTGTATGACTTGCGTGTCAATGAATAACGCCATGTAATTACTTTACTTTATTGCTAAACCGTTAGCCATAGTAGTAGAAGTAATAGTTGGCGAGACAACTTCATGAAGACATGATGATGGAGATCATGGTGTCATGCCGGTGACGATGGTGATCATGGCGCCCCGAGGATGGAGATCAAAAGGAGCAAAATGATATTGGCCATATCATGTCACTATTTGATTGCATGTGATGTTTATCATGTTTTACATCTTATTTGCTTAGAACGACGGTAGCATAAATAAGATGTTCCCTCATAAAATTTCAAGAAAGTGTTCCCCCTAACTGTGCACCGTTGCGAAGGTTCGTTGTTTCGAAGCACCACGTGATGATCGGGTGTGATAGATTCTAACATTCGAATACAACGGGTGTAAGCCAGATTTACACATGCAAAACACTTAGGTTGACTTGACGAGCCTAGCATGTACAAACATGGACTCGGAACACAAGAGATCGAAAGGTTGAACATGAATCGTATAGAAGATACGATCAACATGAAGATGTTCATCGATGATGACTAGTCCGTCTCACGTGATAATCGGACACGACCTAGTTGACTCGGATCATGTATCACTTAGATGACTAGAGGGATGTCTATCTGAGTGGGAGTTCATTAAATAATTTGATTGGATGAACTTAATTGTCATGAACTTAGTCTAAAATCTTTGCAATATGTCTTGTAGATCAAATGGCCCATGCTAATGTTGCCCTCAACTTCAACGCATTCCTAGAGAAAACCAAGCTGAAAGACGATGGTAGCAACTATACAGACTGGGTCCGGAACTTGAGGATCATCCTCCTAGATGCCAAGAAAGCATATGTCCTAGATGCACCGCTAGGTGAAGCACCCGTTTTCCCAGCAACTCAAGACGTTATGAACGCCTGATAGTCACGTAGTGATGATTAGTCCCTGGTTCAGTGCGGCATGCTTTCTGACTTAGAACCGGGGCTCCAAAAGTGTTTTGAGCAGCCTGAGCATATGAGATGTTCCAAGAGCTAAAATGGTTTTCCAAGCTCATGCCGGGTGGAGAGATGAAGTCTCCGACAAGTTCTCTGATTGTAAGATGGAGGAGAATGGTTACATTAGCGAGCACATACTCAAAATGTCAGGTTGCACAACCACTTGTCTCAGTTGGGAGTTAATCTCCGGATGACTTGATTATTGACAGAATCCTTGATCGCTCCCACCTAGCTACAAGAGCTTTGTGATGAACTACAATATGCAGGGGATGGTGAAAACCATTCCTGAGGTATTTTCAATGCTGAAATCAGCGGAGGTTGAGATCAAAAAGGAACATCAAGTGTTGATGGTCAATAAAACCAATAGTTTCAAGAAAGGCAAGGGTAAGAAGAACTTCAAGAAGGACGGCAAGGGAGTTGCCGCGTCCGGTAAGCTAGTTGCCAGGAAGAAGCCAAAGCATGGACCCAAACCTGAGCCTGAGTGCTTTTATTGCAAGGGAAACAGACACTGGAAGCGGAACTGCCCCAAGTACTTAGCGGACAAGAAGGCCGGCAACACCAAAGGTATATGTGATATACATGTAATTGATGTGTACCTTACCGATTACTCGTAGTAGCTCCACGGTATTTGATCTTTCGTGCGGTTGCTCATATTTGTAACTCAAAACAGGAGCTGCGGAATAAGCGGAGACTGGCGAAGGACGAGGTGACGATGCGTGTCGGGAATGGTTCCAAGGTTGATGTGATCGTCGTCGGCACGCTACCTCTACATTTACCTACGGGGTTAGTTTTAAATCTCAATAATTGTTATTTAGTGCCAGCTTTGAGCATGAACATTGTATCTGGATCTCGTTTAATACGAGATGGCTACTCATTTAAATCTGAGAATAATGGATGTTCTATTTATATGAGAGATATGTTTTATGGTCATGCCCCGCTGGTCAATGGTTTATTCTTAATGAATCTTGAACGTGATGTTACACATATTCATAGTGTGAATACCAAAAGATGTAAGGTTGATAACGATAGTCCCACATACTTGTGGCACTGCCGCCTTGGTCACATTGGTGTCAAACGCATGAAGAAGCTCCATGCAGATGGACTCCTGGAATCTCTTGATTATGAATCATTTGACACATGCGAACCATGCCTCATGGGCAAAATGACCAAGACTCCATTCTCCGGAACAATGGATCGAGCAACCAACTTGTTGGAAATCATACATACTAATGTGTGCGGTCCAATGAGCGTTGAGGCTCGTGGTGGCTATCGTTATGTTCTCACCCTCACTGATGACTTAAGTAGATATAGGTATGTCTACTTGATGAAACACAAGTCTGAGACCTTTGAAAAGTTCAAGGAATTTCAGAATGTGGTAGAGAATCAACGTGACAGAAAAATAAATTTCTTACGATCAGATCGTGGGGGAGAATATTTGAGTCACGAATTTGGTACGCACTTAAGGAAATGTGGAATTGTTTCACAACTCACGCCGCCTGGAACACCTCAGCGTAATAGTGTGTCCAAACGTTGTAATCGCACTCTATTGGATATGGTGCGATTTATGATGTCTCTTACCGATCTACCGCTATCATTTTGGGGATACGCTCTAGAGACAGCTACATTCACTTTAAATAGGGCACCATCTAAATCCGTTGAGATGACACCGTATGAATTATGGTTTGGTAAGAAACCTAAGCTGTCGTTTCTAAAAGTTTGGGGATGCGATGCTTATGTCAAGAAACTTCAACCTGAAAAGCCTGAACCCAAGTCGGAAAAATGTGTCTTCATAGGATACCCTAAGGAAACCATTGGGTATACCTTCTACCTTAGATCCGAAGGCAAGATCTTTGTTGCCAAGAACGGGTCCTTTCTGGAGAAAGAGTTTCTCTCGAGAGAAGTAAGTGGGAGGAAAGTAGAACTTGATGAAGTACTGCCTCTTGAACCGGAAAGTAGCGCAACTCAGGAAAATGTTTCTGTGGTGCCTGCACCGACTAGAGAGGAAGTTAATGATGATGATCAAGGTACTTCGGATCAAGTTACTACTGAACTTTGTAGGTCCACAAGGACACGTTCCACACCAGAATGGTATGGCAACCCTGTCCTGGAAATCATGTTGTTAGACAACGGTGAACCTTCGAACTATGAAGAAGCGATGGCGGGCCCATATTCCAACAAATGGGTTGAAGCCATGCAATCCGAGATAGGATCCATGTATGAAAACAAAGTATGGACTTTGACAGACTTGCCCGATGATCGGCGAGCGATAGAAAATAAATGGATCTTTAAGAAGAAGACGGACGCAGATGGTAATGTTACCATCTATAAAGCTCGACTTGTCACTAAGGGTTATCGACAAGTTCAAGGGGTTGACTACGATGAGACCTTCTCACCCATAGCGAAGTTGAAGTCCGTTCGAATCATGTTAGCAATTGCCGCATTCTATGATTATGAGATATGGCAAATGGACATCAAAGCGGTATTCCTTAAGGAAGAATTGTATATGATGCAGCCAGAAGGTTTTGTCGATCCTAAGAATGCTAACAAGGTATGCAAGCTCTAGCGCTCCATCTATGGGCTGGTGCAAGCATCTCGGAGTTGGAACATTCGCTTTGATGAAATGATCAAAGCGTTCGAGTTTATGCAGACTTATGGAGAAGCCTGCGTTTACAAGAATGTGAGTGGGAGCTCTGTAGCATTTCTCATATTATATGTGGATGACATACTATTGATGGGAAATGATATAGAACTTTTGGAAAGCATAAAGGCCTACTTGAATAAGTGTTTTTCAATGAAGGACCTTGGAGAAGTTGCTTACATATTAGGCATCAATATCTATAGAGATAGATCGAGACGCCTCATAGGTCTTTCACAAAGCACATACCTTGATAAGATATTGAAGAAGTTCAATATGGATCAGTTCAAGAAGGGGTTCTTGCCTGTATTGCAAGGTGTGAAACTGAGCTCGGCTCAAAGCCCAACCACGGCAGAATATAGAGAAAAGATGAGTGTCATCCCCTATGCCTCGGCCATAAGGTCTATTATATTTGCCATGTTGTGTACCAGACCTGATGTAAACCTTGCCGTAAGTTTGGTAGGGAGGTACCAAAGTAATCCCGGCATGGAACACTAGACAGTGGTCAAGAATATCCTAAAGTACCTGAAAAGGACTAAGGATATGTTTCTAATTTATGGAGGTGACAAAGAGATCATCGTAAAGGGTTACATCGATGCTAGCTTCGACACAGATCTAGATGACTCCAAGTCACAAACCAGATACGTGTATATTTTGAATGGTGGGGTAGTAAGCGGGTGCAGTTGCAAGCAGAGCGTCGTGGCGGGATCTACATGTGAAGCGGAATACATGGCAGCCTTGGAGGCAGCACATGAAGCAATCTGGATGAAGGAGTTCATTACCGACCTAGGAGTTATTCCCAATGCGTCGGGCCCGATGACTCTCTTCTGTGACAACACTTGAGCTACTGCCCAAGCCAAGGAGCCTAGGTTTCGCAAGAAGACCAGGCACATCAAGCGTCGCTTCAACTCCATTCGTGAAAATGTTCAAGATGGAGACATAGATATTTGTAAAGTGCATACGGATCTGAATGTCGCAGATCCATTAACTAAACCTCTTCCACGAGCAAAACATGATCAACACCAGAACTCTATGGGTGTTCGATTCATCACAATGTAACTAGATTATTGACTCTAGTGCAAGTGGGAGACTGTTGGAAATATGCCCTAGAGGCAATCATAAAATGGTTATTATTATATTTCCTTGTTCATGATAATTGTATGTTGTTCATGCAATAATTGTATTGACAGGAAACCGTAATACATGTGTGAATACATAGACCAACAAGTCCCTAGTGAGCCTCTAGTTGAGTAGCTCGTTGATCAACAGATGGTCATGGTTTCCTGACTATGGACATTGGATGTCATTGATAACGTGATCACATCATTAGGAGAATGATGTGATGGACAAGACCCAATCATATGCATAACACAAGATCGTGTAGTTCATTTTCTAAAGCTTTTCTAATGTCAAGTATCATTTCCTTAGACCATGAGATCGTGCAACTCCCAGATACCGTAGGAATGCTTTGGGTGTACCAAACGTCACAACGTAACTGAGTGGCTATAAAGGTGCACTACAGGTATCTCCGAAAGTGTTTGTTGGGTTGGCGCGAATCGAGACAGGGATTTGTCACTTCGTATGACGGAGAGGTATCTATGGGCCCACTCGGTAATGCATCATCATAATGAGCTCAATGTGACTAAGTAGTTGGTCACAGGATCATGCATTGCGGAACGAGTAAAGTGACTTGCCGGTAACGAGATTGAACGAGGTATTGGGATACCGACGATCGAATCTCGGGCAAGTAACGTACCGATTGACAAAGGGAATTGTACACGGGATTACTTGAATCCTCGACATCGTGGTTCATTCGATGAGATCATTGTGGAACATGTGGGAGTCAAGATGGTTATCCAGATCCGCTGTTGGTTATTGGCCAGAGAGCTGTCTCGGTCATGTCTGCATGATTCCCGAACCCGTAGGGTCTACAGACTTAAGGTTCGATGACGCTAGGGTTATAAGGAAGATTTGTATGTGATTATAGAATGTTGTTCGGAGTCTCGGATGAGATCTCGGATGTCACGAGGAGTTCCGGAATGGTCCGGAGGTGAAGATTTATATATGGGAAGTCATCATACGATCACCGGAAATATTCGGGGGTATACCGGTATTGTACCGGGACCACCGGGAGGGTCCACCTGTCCCGGAGGGCCTTATGGGCTATAGGTGGAAGGGAACCAGCCCCGAGTGGGTTGGGCGCCACCCCCCTAGGGTCCATGCTCCTAGGGTTGGGGGGCCTAAAGGGGGCGCCCCCTTGGCTTGGGGGGAAAGCCCCCTCCCCCCTTGGCCGCTGCCCCCCCTCTAGATCCCATCTAGAGGGGGCGGCCCCCTTCCCCTTCTCCCTATAAATAGAGGGGTGGAGGGAGGGGTGCAACACGACATCCAAGGCGCATCCCCTCCCCTCCCCAACACCTCTCCTCCTCCGCGTGTGCTTGGCGAAGCCCTGCCGGAGAAGTGCCACTCCATCACCATCACGCCGTCGTGCTGCTGCTGGAGCCTTCTTCCTCAACCTCTCCCTCCTCCTTGCTGGATCAAGGCGTGGGAGACGTCACCGGGCTGCACGTGTGTTGAACGCGGAGGTGCCGTTGTTCGGTGCTAAGATCGGAATCCACCGTGATCTGAGTCGCTACGAGTACGACTCCTTCATCCGCGTTCTTGTAACGCTTCCGTCTCATGATCTTCAAGGGTATGAAGATGCACTCCCCTCTCTTTCTCTCTCTCTCGTTGCTAGTTACTCCATAGATTGATCTTGGTGATGCATAGAATTTTTTTAATTTCTGCAACGATCCCCAATAGGAGGATGGCTGATGATGACGATGGCGATGGATTCCCCTCTCTGAAGTCCCGAACAAACTCCATATCATCCCTCCCAAGGAAGATTAGGATCTGGCGGCGGCTCCGTATCGTAAAACGCGATGAATCCTTATCTCTGATTTTTTTCTCCTAACATGAATATATAGAGTTGGAGTTGAGGTCGGTGGAGGTCCAGGGGACCCACGAGGCAGGGGGGCATGCCCTGCACCCTCGTGGACAGGGTGTGGGTCCCCCTCTGTTTATTCTTTCGCCAATATTTTTTATTAATTCCAAAATGTGACTTCGTGGAGTTTCAGGTCATTCTGAGAACTTTTATTTCTGCATAAAAATAACACCATGGCAATTCTGCTGAAAACAGCGTCAGTCCGGGTTAGTTCCATTCAAATCATGCAAGTTAGAGTCCAAAACAAGGGCAAACATGTTTGGAAAAGTAGATACGTTGGAGACGTATCACTCACCTCCTTGGGGGGGGGGGGGTCGCGGTGTCGAGGCCGATGTCCTTTCCCTCGTTCGGCCACTCCTTCTGGGCTGGAATAGTTGGCCCCATATTTTATCAGGAGTCATGTCGTAAAGGTGTCACACGGTGGCCGGATCCTCGGGCTCATGCTCCCACACAGGCTTGGCCTTCTCTTGGCAAGGGAGGAGCCAGCGGTGGAGCATGATTTGGACCACGTCAACCAGCTTCGCGCTGGTCTTTATTATGTTGTCGACGCGCTTCTGCAACGCCTTCGTGTGAGCATACACCCCCAGTCCAGGCTCTTGGTGGTCCATGAGGCCAATCTGGTAGGGGGTCCAGACCTGAATGCGAGGGCCGCTCCCCATGCGGCCTCCTTCGGCTCGGTGATGTAAAGCCACTCCTTTTGCCACATCCGGACGGTGTCGATGAAGTGGCCGTCCGGCCACTAGACCCGCATCAATTTATTAATCATGGCCCCTCCACAGTCTGCATGCTCGTCGCCAACCACCTTGGTCTTGACGGTGAACACCTTCAGCCATAAACCGAAGTGCGGCTGAACTCGAAGGAGCGCTTCACAGAAGATGATGAAGGTCGAGATGTGGAAGAGGGAATTGGGGGCTAGATCGTGAAAATCTAGCCCGTAAAAGAACATTAACCTCCTTACGAAGGGGTGCAGAGGGAATCCGAGCCCCCTAAGAAAATGGGGGAGGAATGATACGTCTTCGTCGTATCTATAATTTTTGATGGTTTCATGCCAATATTATTCAACTTTTACATACTTTTGGCAACTTTTTATATGATTTATTTGGACTAACTTACTTATCCAGTGCCCAGTGCAAGTTCCTATTTGTTGCATGTTTTTGTTTTGCAGAAAATCCATTTGAAATGAAGTCCAAATGCGATAAAAATCTACGGAGAATTATTTTGGAATATTTGTGAATTTTAGGAGGTGGAATCAACGTAAACGAAGGCCCGAGGCCTCCACAACCCACCAGGGTGTGCCACCAGGGCCCAGGCGCGCCCTGGTGTATCGTGCCCTCCTCGAACGTCGGTTGGAGCCCTTATTCTGGTGCAAGAAAGATAACTTATGGAAAAAATCATGTAAAAATTTCAGCACAATTGGAGTTACGGATCTTCGGGAATTTAAGAAACCGTGAAGGGCCAGATCTGGGAAACGCGAAACAGAAGAGAACAGAGAGGGAGATCCAATCTCGAAGGGGATCTCGCCCCTCCGCCGCCATGGAGGCCATGGACCAGAGGGGGGACTCTCCTCCCATCTAGGGGGAGGCCATGGAAGAAGAATAAGGAGGGGGCTCTCTTCCCCTCTCTCCCAGTGGCGCCGGAACGCCGCCGGGGCAAGGATCGTGACGGCAATCTACATCAACAATCTTGCTACCGTCAACACCAACTTTCTCCCCCTCTATGCAGCAGTGTAACACCCCTTCTCCCCGCTGTAATCTCTACTTAAACATGGTGTTCAACTCCATATATTATTTCCCAATGATCTATGGTTATCCTATGATGTTTGAGTAGATCTGTTTTGTCCAATGGGTTAATCGTGATCTTGGTTGGTATGATTGTATATTTTATTTATGGTGCTGTCCTACGGTGCCCTCCATCTCGCGCAAACGTGAGGGCTCCCCTCTATAGGGTGTTGCAATAGGTTCATGGTTTGCTTATTGTCAGTGTTGCAGGGGTGACAGCAGCCTAAACGCGGATAAGTGGGTTATGGCGTATGGGAGTAAAGAGGACTTGATACTTAATGCCATGGTTGGGTTTCACGACCTTAATGATCTTTAGTAGTTGCGGATGCTTGCTAGAGTTCCAATAATAAGTGCATATGATCCAAGTAGAGAAAGTATCTTAACTCATGCCTCTCCCTCATATAAAATTACAAGAATGATTACCAGTACTTGTTATCGATTGCCTAGGGACAAATGTCTTTCTTGTTGACAAAAGCTATCCACTTTTATTACCTTGCAATTTATTTGTAGTTTTATTCTCGCAAAGTACTCGTAGTTTTATTCTTGCAAAATAGTTTCATATTTGTTTTAGGTAAAGCAAACGTTAAGTGTGCGTAGAGTTGCATCGGTGGTTGATAGAACTTGAGGGAATATTTGTTCTGCCTTTAGCTCCTCGTTGGGTTCAACACTCTTATTTATCGAAGAAGGCTACAAATGATCCCCTATACTTGTGGGTTATCAAGGAACACGACCCTTTCGCCTGGCTTGGGCGTGGGAATGATTTGGCCCTCTTCAGGGGCCCGATGGGCGATGTTGGCCGACAAATAGCTGGCCTCCTTCAGCTTCAAGATGTCCCCCTCGGTGACGTTGGAGGCCTCCCACTTCCCATTGGCTCTGGATCCAACCATGGTCGAAGGAGGCAAAGAGGGATTCGCGGTGGAAGCAGAGGAAAGGAGCGCTGGAGCTCTGAGGATCTGCGTGAGCGGGAGGTGGAAGAAGGAGTGGGTTGCTGACTGTGATAGCTCCCCCTTTATAGACTGTTGACAGGCCCATGATTCCTTTTTCCACGCCGTTGGCTTCTCCACTTCCCAATATGCCCGTGACATTATGTGCTGGGAGGGGAATAGAAATCATTAACCATATCCCCTGAAAAGCGGGACATGATTTCCACCTCGAGGGGACGTGCCAGGCGTGGCGTCGGCCTCGAGCCGTGCTTCGAGAAATAGTAACTGCTCGGCGTTATGGTTGGAAGTGACTCTTCGTTGGAGGAGAAAAAGTTGTCAGATGAAGATGTCGTTTACACTTGAACGGTATTTGTTTATTATTGCCTTCGGTGTTAAGTAAAACTGCTATTTCAGATCCCGAACATCACTTGGTTTCGAACATGGGTAAAACGTACTGAAGAACTCGCCTCACAAGCCGAATACTTGTTGGATGAGCAGATGCCGGATACAAGCCTTGGTGTTGGAGGCAAGTTCGGGGGCTACTGAGGGAGTCATGGACTAAGGGGTGGGTCCTCGGGGCGACGACCCATTGTACATGGGCCAGGCTGGTGGAGCTGTATAGTGTAGGAGATCTATGAAGCTGTGGTGTGCCCTTCAAGCCAAGAAGGCGCAAGATCTCTTTGAACCCTTATTGTAATCTATCTCGGTAATCCTAACCCTACCGGTGTCTATATAAACCGAGGGTTTTTAGTCTTAGGGCTAAGCTACATTCATCAGCTCATCTCCTTAGGGGTTAGCTCATGCTGATCTCGAGGTAGATCTACTCTGTAAACCACATTATACATCCAATACAATCAAGCAGGACGTAGAGTATTACCTCTTTGAGGGGGCCTGAACCTGGGTAAACACCGTGTTCGTCGTCCCTTGTTCCCTATCGATTCTAGATCTACAGCTCGAGACCCCCTACCCCGAGGTCTGCCGGTTTTGACACCGACAATCATATTCTCCAACAAGTCCCAATCTAGACGGTCGTAGGACTTCGACAACTCAATCCTGTACGCACAAAAGCCCCAAGAGCTTCGCGGTTTAATGCCGTTGAAGATGAAGAACAACGAAGCATGAGAAGGAGTCAACTAGGGTGAGAGATAAATATAGATGTAAAAGTAGTAGATTAGTTTGGTTGATTGTTTGTTGCACGTTCAATCGGTTCTCATCTCTCTGCATGAGGTGGTTGGACTGTCCTCATGGTGTATTGTTGTGGATCTTGCATGAACATGTTGCTCTTTGCCTGTAGTTCTTCGCTACCCAGCAATGCAAAGTATGAATGTTCTGCTGGGAGTTTGGTCATTTGAGTAGGATGGTATGTTCTCGCCAAAAAAAGAGTAGGATGTATGTCAGTTTGCTGTAAACAAACCTTGGTTTCTTTAAATGAAATAAGAGAGGGCGGTCTCTCTTTTGCTCAAAACATATGAGGTGGTTGAACTTTTCTTATAAAAATGACTCAATATGGGGCGACCGAAGACACGACACGATCCGTTTATTAATCAGGCCTCCACGGGCCGTGCCATACCACCCAATGATTCTCTAAATAGAAAAAAACCTCATCCAGCCAATCACACCAACGAACTTCCATCCCACGGATCGGTTCCCCACGATCCGCGTGCTCACCCGGGAACCGGATCCCATCCGTCCATTCTCTACCCATCCAACGCTCGAACCCCCCACCCCGACGCCGCGCGGCTTCTCGCTCCGAAAATTCCCGATCCCCCGCTCACGCCCTTGTCCCCTATTTAACCCCCGCCGCCCCCTCCATCCCATTCCACCCAAACTCAAATCCCTCACCGGCGAAGCACCCACTCCCTCACCCACGCCTCTTCTCCGATGGCCCGCACGAAGCAGACGGCGCGCAAGTCCACTGGCGGCAAGGCGCCGAGGAAGCAGCTGGCGACCAAGGCGGCGCGCAAGTCGGCCCCGGCCACCGGCGGCGTGAAGAAGCCCCACCGCTTCCGCCCGGGCACCGTGGCGCTCCGGGAGATCCGCAAGTACCAGAAGAGCACGGAGCTGCTCATCCGCAAGCTCCCCTTCCAGCGCCTGGTGAGGGAGATCGCCCAGGACTTCAAGACCGACCTGAGGTTCCAGTCCTCCGCCGTCTCGGCGCTGCAGGAGGCCGCCGAGGCGTACCTGGTTGGTCTGTTCGAGGACACCAACCTCTGTGCCATCCACGCCAAGCGCGTCACCATCATGCCCAAGGACATCCAGCTCGCACGCCGCATCCGCGGGGAGCGCGCCTAGATTTTCGTTCGCCGCCGTTGACAATACTGGGTAGTAGCTGCTCGTGTCTGGTGTTTTCTGTCTGTTGGTGTTGATATGATGTGCCGTCTTGTCCTATGTAGCCTGGAATGAAATTGCAATGAAAAGTTCAGTTATCATCTGGTGCTAATTTTGTCCTCTGTTTTACTGCTTGATTACTCTGCGATTTTGCTATGGCGTTTTCTCGGATGTAGCATGCTGCTCCAGTGACGGGGTTGAATAATTCACATGTGGATTTTATTACTTTGCCGGTGTTCTCTGTTATTTTTGATTGGTGGTCATGTGATTCAGTGTTTTTGCTTGTTTGTAACAGGAATCTGATGAACTCCTCAATTGGGCTTTCAGCTCTGCTTGAAGTGATTCTGAATTTTGTTTATGCTGGTGGATGTTGATAACCTGACCATGAAGGACAGAGGTTAGTTCTCTGTAAATGTGGTTGTTACTTCATTTAAATCTAGTATAACCATCACAGAACTCACTCAATATTTGCAAACGAAAGCTGAACAACCAAATGTGGTTATATGCATGCTTACAACCTGTCTATAGTGTTTAAACACTGGTGTGCTTGCAGTGCAATTGAGATGCTAGATGTGTTATCTTCTGTCAGCCAAATTTACATAGTTTGGTTTCTTTGCCATGATTTCTGACAGGTTATACGTAGTACTCTCTCCGTCCCATAATATAAGAGCGTTTTTTACACTAGTGTAGTGCCAAAAACGCTCTTATATTATGGGACGGAGGGAGTACAATTCAAGCTCAGGTGGTATGGGTATTTGGCCTTGTGAATTATCTGAAATTGAAAATCATCAGTGACGATCATCTGTGTGCGGCCGCAGAGAGTGCTATTGTATCACGTAAATTTAGGACACCCTCGCGGCCTCGCCTCACCTTGCAAACATCAAGTACTTGACAGTTTGCTGTATTAATTATCAGTCTATCTTCTAAATGTGGGAAGCCAAGAAAAGGAGAGCTTCCAGGCAGGAAGAGAAGGTGAAGAAAGGTATTGCTGCTCTGCTGTGACCATTGCCAGGCGAATGCGGCATGAGCAGAAGCAAATTTCCTCGGAAATCACCAAGGTTAAGGCCTCTTCTCTGGTACAAATGAGCTTTGCCTTATATGCTATGCAATAAGTGCTTCTTTGCACTAGCAGTTCTTGTATGCATGCTTACAACCTGTCTATATTGTCTAATCACTGGTGCTTGGAGTGTGCTTGACATGTCAAATGTTGTGTTATCCCGGAGCCGCATTTACAGAGTTGTTTTTCCTTGTGGTGACTTCTTGCAGGTCTAACATGCACACAATTCAAGCTCAGGCGGGTGAAGATCATTTGTGTGCGGCTGCAGAGGGTGCTATTCTATCAGGTAAATTTAGTACGCCTTGCAAACAGCACTCACTGACAATTTGCAAGACCAATTGACAGTGTCCATCTTCTACCCGTGAGAAGCCAATTGACATTTTGCTGATCCTATAGAGAGCAATAGTGAACCAATTTAGCTTCAGAACTTACTTTGTTGAAGTTGCAATGGAGAAGAGTTTGTTAGATGTGTATAGTCTCTTTTCGGTATAACCCCGTTGAATAAGGGGCTTTCTGTACTTTACCACACATGTATATGTAATGGCCTTTGGCCATCAGTAAAGCTTAGTTGCTGATTATCCAACATGGTATCAGATGCTAGGCTACCCCCTTCCTCTCGCACGCTGCAACTCCGTGCCCCTCGTTCCTAGCCTTCTCGCCTCCATCTCGTCCGGCCGCCGCCCGTCCATTCTTTATCACGCTTTGGCTGTCGCCTGCTTTCGGCCGCTTCTGGTGGCGACGTCTCGCCCGGCCTCCCCGTCTGGCGCCGTTCCGCCCGGCCTCCCGTGTTGTGGCCGCTGCTTCGTCTGCTTCCCCGCCCGGCTGCTGCGGGCTAGCCTCCGCCTCTGGCTAGCGCTGCCAAGGATGGCTAGCGACTGACCAGGTGACGCCTCTCTCTCTCGACCGGGCTCTTGGCGCTGCTGCGGGCAGCTGGCTGGCGTCTGCGTCCAGCCCCGTCTGCCCGCTGGTGCTACCAGACCGGTCCCGTCCGAATCCCTCGAGCCTGGTCTTCGCTCTCCCTCGAGCACCCTCGCTCGATACGAGCTCGGCGCCCCGCTGCGTTCCGGCCTTGGCGCTTCGATCGATTCGTTTCGGGTCCGTTGACCAAAAAAAAAGGAAGCGAGCAACAGCAGCAGAGTGACCTTCATGTCCTCTTCGGGCTATGTCGCGGTCCCTCGGTGCGCGGTGATCTTCGATGGCACCAACTATGCTGAGTTTGTGGGCTTCATGCGCATCCATATGCGTGGACTCCTTCTGTGGGGCGTTCTCTTTGGCGAGGTCCCTTGTCCGCCTTGCCTTGTTGCCCCAGTGGCTCCAATCCTGTCAGTGTCGCCGGTCCTTGCTTCTGATGCTTCTCAGGCTGATCGGGATGCCGCCAAGGCTCTAGATGATGCTGCGGTTGATGCCTATGATCAGCAGGTATCCGCATATTCTGATGCTCTTTCTGTCTACCGGGATGATCTGTCCGCTTATACTCAGTGGTGCAATGATGATGCTCGAGCTGCTGCCGTTCTCACTGCGAGTGTCCTCCCTCAGTTTGCTTCGGAGTTCATGGGCCTCGGCACTGTTGCAACGATGTGGTCCTATCTTTGCCAGCGTTATCAACCCTCTGGCGATGCACTATATCTTTCTGTGGTGCGTCAAGAGCATGCTCTTCCGCAGGGTGACTCGTCTGTTGATGAGTTCTATTCACAGTGCTCTGCCATCTGGCGTTAGCTTGACTCACTGCGGACAGTTGTTTGTGACACTTGCCGTTGCTGTCAGACTATGCGGTCTGACTTGGAGTTTCAGAGGGTGCATGAGTTCTTATCTCGCCTTCGGTCTGAGTTTGAGCCTCGTCGTGCTCACTTGCTTGCTCGTGGACGTGTTCCTATCTCGGAGGTACTTGCCGAGCTTCGTGCTGAGTTGCTTGCTGTTCCGTCAGTGTTGGCTCCTAGAGCTCCTGAGACGTTCACTCGTCTTACCGCTCCGCCGCTCCTGCCTACACCTTCAGGAGGGGTGGGTCGCCCTCCTTATGCTGAGAAGGGCACGTCGCGCCGTGACACCTTTTGTGGATACTGCTCCAGGTCAGGTCACCCAGAATCTGATTGTCGCCAGAAGAAGCGTGACCAGAGGCGCTCCTCTTCCAGTGGGACTCCTGCGTCTTCCTGTTAGACCTTTCAGCCTGAGCATTGATAGTTGTGGATGACACTAGGAGAGTTGGGACAATTTTCGTTGGTTTATTTCTCACACAATGCCATACCAACTTTGAGGGTTGGGGATACATATTATAGGCTGCTAGCCAGCCAAGGCATATGCTAAGATCTTGCTAAGATGCCGATCTAAGATGCTAGTCTAAGATGCTAGCCGCAGTCCTTGATGGTCAAGAATGAACTCTATCCTAACAGCCGGTCCTTGATGGTTCAGGACTTTATCCTCCTAAGCGCCACAAGGACCATGTGCTGCAGCCCCACAAAGACCCTAGTACACAGACTTATCCATCATTCTCCCCTAAGTCTTGTACGTCGTCTTGTGGGAGAGTTGAATCATCCCAATCCTGGAGCAAAGTTCGAGGAACTTGACCTCCCAAGGGGCTTGGTGAGCAGGTCTGCTGAGCTGATCCTTGGTGTTGATGTAGCTTCGCCTCGATGCTCCCTTCTTCCACACAGCTGCGGATGAAGTGATACCTCGGTCGGATGTGCTTGCTCCGTTCGTGGAACACGAGGTTCTTTACCCGAGGCAGGCGGACTTGTTGTCCACCAGAGCTGCACCGTTCGTGTCTTGAGCGAGAAGATCACCAAGATCGAGCAAGCGAGGCGCTGAGTGCGGCGGTGGAGGCCGTTATGTACTCAGCCTCACGGTGGACAGGGCCACCACTGCTGCTTGGTGATTGCCACTCACGAGACACTTGCCGAGGAAGAGGAGGATCCCGCTTCGTGCTCTTCTTTGGTGTCGATGTCGCCCGGCGTGGTCATTGTCATTGTACCCGACGAAGTGTGCCGCCCAGGACACCTAGGGTAGTGGAGGCCGTGGTCGAGGGTCCTGCTATGTAGCGGACGATCCTCTTCCTTTTCTTTGGTGTTCGGACGTTGGTTGCTCCATGAACCGACTGACATAGCCGACGGAGAATGCCAAGTCCGGCCGTGTGTGAGTGAGGTAGCGAAGGCTCCCCACAAGGCGTCGGTACTGCGTAGCATCCACTTCCTCCGTCGTGCTGTCGCGGCTCAGTTTCAGCCTCTCTTCCATCGGAGTGAGAGCTGGATGGCGATCAGTGAGCCCAGCTAGCTCAGCGATGCGCTTGGCGTGGCGGATTGTCGGCGCGATCCGGAGTGGTCTGGTGCACCTCAATCCCTAGATAGAAGGAGAGAGCCCTGGTCACTCATCCGAACGTGGCCTTCATGTCTTCCTTGAACGCCGCCACCTCTGCATCTTTGGTGCGGTGATCACCGGTCGTCAACGTAGGCGCCCACCAGCGAGGCATTTCCTCCACTCCCCGTCGGTGAGAGCGGCAGCCTCATGCGGGCTCGCTCGAAACCCATCTTCTTGGCGTGGAGTCCGGCTTGGCGTTCCATACAGGTGCTGCCGCATGCCATAGAGAGCCTTGCGCAGCGGAGTACCTTGCCCTCTGGCGGGTATCGTAAAACCGGTGGGCGATGCGTGAGACTTCCTCCTTCAAGTCGCCGTTGAGGAATGCCGACTTAGCGTCCATGTGGTGGACACGCCCGACCCTCTGGGCAGCCGGCGAAGGAGAAGTCGACGGACTCCATCCGTGCCACGGAGCGCAGCGTCGTTGAAGTCGACTCCTTCTGCTGCAAGAAGCCTCGGGCCAAGCGAGCCTTGTGCTTGATGATGGCGCCGGCTCCATCCTCTTCACTTGAACACCCACTTAAGGGTGATTGCGCGGTGACCTCGAGGGAGATCAGCGAGCTCCCAGGTGCGGTTTTGCTCGACCGCATCCATCTCCAACTGCATCGCGGCGCGCCATGCCGCGTCTCTCTCGGCCTCTGCAAAGGACCGTGGTTCGCCGTCTTCACACGCGAGCTGTAGCTGCGCCTCCAGGTCACGTGGCACCAGTCCCGGCACCGGCTGGTCGCCGAGCAGATTATCCATCGTACGGTACCGTAGCGGTTCGCCGTCATGCCACGCGTCGATACGCTCCTCGTCGTGAGTGAGCGGGGAAGCGAACTTCATCGGGTTGTGCTCTGCGTGAGCTGGTGCTGATGAAGACGAGCCCGGAGTGGTGACCGCCGGGGCTGGAGTATGCGGCGTCGCCGGTTGTGGTGTCGTCGGCGTAGCAGGCGCCGGAGTCGATGTAGTTTTGGGGGCCGGGGTAGACATGCCCGGCGAAGAGGAGCTGCTTGCTCCCCCAGCTTCCTTGAAGTGGGCGTACTCGACAATGAAGTCGTCATACGTCGGCGTCGAGCCGTCGTCCACCGCCTTGTCCCATTGCCACCCTCGCCCTTCGTTGAACACGACGTCTCGCGCTGTGCGCACACGTTGTGTCTTTGGGTCGAGGATGCGGTAGGCCTTTGAGCCCTCCGCGTAGCCGATGAAGACTCCCGGAGTGCTCCTGTCGTCGAGCTTGCTGATGTGGCCGAGCTCCTTGGCGAAGGCAAGGCAGCCAAAGACCCGCAAATGAGAGACCGCCGGCTTCCGCCCATGCTGCATCGTCGGAGTCTGCCGTCGAGTGCCTTAGTAGGAAGCGGTTGAGGATGTAGGCGGCCGTTAGCACCGCCTCTCCCGAAGACAGCCGACATCCTCTCGCTGAGGAGAGCCCGAGCCATCCCCACAACCGTGCGGTTGCGCCGCTCGGCGATGCCGTTTCTTGCGGGCTGGCGCGAGTAGTGGCGCTGGATGCCCTCATCGGCTTGAGACGACGCGAATTCAGCCGCCGTGAACTTCGCCGCCGTTGTCAGTGCGCAACACGCGCAATGTGCGGCCGCTCTCTGCCTCCACACCAACCTGCGCGCGCCTGATGGCGTCCGCCGCTTCTCCCTTACTGCCGAGGATCATCACCCACATGTAGCGGGAGAGATCGTCGACGAGCGAGGGAAGTAGCGTCGACCTCTGGTGTGGTGGCGTCACCGGCCGCCTGGTCTCCGTGCACGAGCTCCGGCTTCTCCTTGGCCCGAAAACTTCTTTGTTGGGGAAAGGGAGTCGTCTCGCCGTCGGCCGCAGATGTCGCGAATCGCTCCACATGGTCGAGGCATGGCAGGCCTCGCACCATCTCCTTGGCACTTAGGCGCTTCAGGGCCTCAAAATGAAGGTGCCCAAAGCGCTCATGCCACTGCCACGCCTCGTCGTCCCGACGGACAGCGAGACAGACCGGTTGTGCCACCTGCACATCAAGGACGTAGAGTCGATTTTCACCTCTGGGTACCTTGGCGAGAAGGCGACGGCGATCCCGATCGTGGGACCCCATGCTTAATCAGACGCATGAGCGTTCTCATCCGGCTGTCCCAAGGCGATGATGGAGTTCCTTAGCGCAGGATGTAGTAGACACCGGTGAGCGGTCGGTGCTCTCCGTCTTAGTGGTGAAGATGACGGAGCCGGCGCCCTTTATCTCCACAATGAGGCATCCCGAACTTAGCGGAGACCTCGCGCGATCGGTCGAGCTCGGCGAAGAATTCCTTCGACCGGTCATGTGGTGGGTGGCGCGGTGTCGAGGCACCACCCGTAGTCTTGTCCTCCCGAGCCATCGCCGAGAAGAGCATGTGCTTTTGGCTCATCGAGGTGGATGAAAGCCTTCTGCGTTGGAGTCGTTGAAGGTAGCTCAATGCTTGCATGCGCCATGAACAGAGCCGTCTCCTCCGCCGCTTTGGCGGCGTGAGCTGGCCTTGTCGTGGTTGCCGACACTCATTGGCCCAATGGCCAAACCGCCACGATTGTGGCACTGTTGTCTTGTGCCGGCTTGGGCTTGCCGGTGGCGCCGTCCTTAAGCGCCTCATGGCGTCACCCTCGGACGTCCTTGTGCCTGCCTGGGCCTCTTCGCGCCTTACGCTGCTTGCCACGCTTGCGGCCGCCCGTCGTGGAAGAAGGCTCCCCCTTCTTCCTGTCACCAAGGCTGGCATCCCACGGCTCCCGAGTTAGGAGCAGCTTCCCGCCGGTGGTGATGGGCCCCGAGGAAGGCTGTGGCTCGTCGGTGTCGACGACCTTGAGGCGACCTATCGCCTCCTCGATCGTCATCGTGGAGAGGTCCAGCAAAGACTCGATCGACCGAGCCATCTGCTTGTACTTCTCGGGGATGCACCGAAAAAGCTTCTCGACAGCTCTCTCCTCGGTGTAGGTGGCATCGCCAAACTTCACCAACCTGCAGCAGAGTGTTGAGGCGGAGAGCAAAGTCATCAGCGTCCTCACGGCTTGAAACCGGGCTCTCCCACTCCTTACGAAGTGCTGCAGGGTGGACTTGCGAGCACGATCGCTGCCGAGCGCGTCTTGCGGCGATGGCGTCCCAAGCCTCCTTGGCGATCCGCTTGTTGGAAGCGAAGCGCATCTCGGGCGGGGCTGCGGCGATGAGGCGTCCGGCGCCGTCGATCCTCTAGGTGGTCGACGTTGTTGTCTGGATCGCCTCCCACATGCGCCGCACTGAGGCGACCTTCATGATCGGCCCACTCGGCGTAGTTGGTTTTAGTGAGGTAGGCCACCCAACACTGGAACCAACATCCACGACCTGATCCGGACCTCGTAGAGCCGTGGTCTGGTCGTTGCGGCCGCGCGTCGCGGCGCGCGCCTCCACAGGAGCGCGGGCGTGCTCGGCTGCCCACTGCGCCGTCCGCTCCTGCACCACTTTGGCGCGATCTGCGTCGGCGCCGTCGTCGGCAGGCGCGGAGCTGCTGGAGCTGCCGGGGCTGCCGCGGAGTGCCTTGGCATCCGCCGTAGCCTCACGGGCTGCTGCTGCTTCTACCTCCGCACTGGCTGCTTCTACCTCCGCTCGGCTGCTGCTGCTCCGCTGCTGACCAGCCTCGACACCTGCTGCCGCCGCCGCCCAGCTGCTCTGACCGCTCGCTCACGCTCCTCATGCTCGAGGTAGCCGTGTCTTTGAGCGACTTCTGCAGACATGGCTCTCGCAGGGGGGGGCTATTGCGTGAAGAGGAGGTCGATGAAGGCGAGTGTTGCTCGACAGTCCGGGAGGAGGAAGTAACAGAGGCGACGGAGCATTGCCGCTACCGACTTGGGCTGCTCACAGAAATGCTCGAGTGCTGAGTTAACTGGCTCGATACCACTTGTTAGACCTTTCGGCTGAGCATTGATAGTTGTGGATGGCACTAGGAGAGTTGGGACAATTTTCGTTGGTTTATTTCTCACACAATGCCATACCAACTTCGAGGGTTGGGGATACATATTTATAGGCTGCCCGACCAGCCAAGGCATATGCTAAGATCTTTGCTAAGATGCCGATCTAAGATGCTAGTCTAAGATGCTAGTCTAAGATGCTAACTGACAGTCCTTGATGGTCAAGAACAGAACCCTATCCTAACAGCCAGTCCTTGATGGTCCAGGACTTTATCCTCCTAACCGCCACAAGGACCATGTGCTGCAGCCCCACAAAGACCCTAGTACACAGACTTATCCATCACTTCCTCGACTCCGTCACTCACTGACCAAGACATTGTACGGCTCAAGCGTCTACTTGCTTCCTCTGGTTCTTCCTCGACGGGCTCTGCTGCTGCTGTGACTGCTTCCACGCCACCACCAGCATCTACACCGCCAGGCACATCTTCGTGGGTTTTGGACTCTGGAGCTTCCTTTCATATGTCCTCTGATTCTTCAGCGTTGTCTTCTCTTCGCCCTCTTGATTCTCCTATTAATGTTCTTACTGCCGATGGCACATCTCTTCCTGTTGCTAATCGTGGTATTCTTTCCACTCCGTCTTTTTCTGTCCCGAGTGTTTCACATGTTCCTCGTCTTACCATGAATCTTTTTTCACGCCCAACTTATCGATTCGGTTGTCGTGTCATTCTTGATACCGACTCTTGCTCCATTCGAATCGTCGCACCAAGGCTTTGGTTGGTCTTGGCCCTGGCGCCGTGAGTCGGCCGGGCCTTTGGGAGGATGGATTGGCTTTGTGTTCCTTCCGCTGCCACCACTTGCCAGCTCTCATGCTCTTGCTGCCTCTTCGTCTGCGTCCTTCCAGCAGTGGCATCATCGCCTTGGTCACATATGTGGCTCTCGCTTGTCTTCTTTAGTTCGTCAGGGACTTTTAGGGTCTGTATCTGGAGATGTCTCCTTACATTGTAATGGTTGCAGATTTGGCAAACAGACTCAGTTACCTTATCCTACCAGTGAGTCGGTCTCTCAGCGTCCTTTTGACTTAGTTCATTCTGATGTCTGGGGCCCTGCTCCCTTTGATTCGAAAGGTAGCCATCGCTACTATGTTTTGTTTATTGATGATTTCTCTCGCTACACTTGGCTCTACTTCATGAAATCTCGTAGCGAGGTTCTCTCTATATACAAGCGTTTTGCTGCCATGGTTCACACCCAGTTTTCCACGCCTATTTGCACCTTTCGTGCCGACTCCGCTGGAGAGTTTATCTCCCAACTATTGCGTGGTTTTCTCGCGGAACAGGGTACTCTTGCCTAGTTCTCTTGTCCTGGTGCTCATGCTCAGAATGGCATTGCGGAACGTAAGCATCGTCATTTGCTTGAAACGGCTCGTGCGCTGATGATCGCTGCTTCCCTTCCCCCACATTTTTGGGCTGAGGCTGTTTCTGCGTCCACCTACCTCATCAACATCTAGCCATCGACTGCCCTGCAGGGTGGTATTCCTATGGAGTGTCTCACTGGTCGTTCTCCTGACTACTCAGCCCTTCGTATGTTTGGATGTGTGTGCTATGTCCTTCTTGCCCCATGAGAACGCACCAAACTGACTGCTCAGCCGGTTGAGTGCGTTTTCCTTGGCTACAGTGATGAGCACAAGGGCTATCGCTGTTGGGATCCTGTTGGTCGTCGCTTGCGCATCTCGCGTGATGTGACTTTTGACGAGTCTCGCTCTTATTACCCATGTCCTTCTTCCTCGAGCTTCTTTGTTGACGACATTTCGTTTCTTCTTCTCCCCGATACACCTCGCTATGTGCCTCATGTTTCACCTCTTCCTACTCCTGCACCTCTCATTCCTTCTCCTTCACCACCGACACCATCTTCCCCATCCTACTCCTACTCCTCCACCTCCCCCCTTCCTCTCCAGTCCGTCCCCCTCTCTCACCATTTCCTCTCCACTATACTCGTCGCCCTCGTTCTGAGGATACTTCTCCTGACGCGCCTTCCACCTCTGGTGCACCTTCCGTCACGCCTCTCCCGGTTCATAATCTCCTTGCTCGGCCTCGCCCCCCGCCCGATCGCTACTCTCCTGATCGGTATGATCTCTCTGTTATTGCTGAGCCCACTTCCTATCGGACTGCCATGACTCAACTTGAATGGCAGCTTGCGATGGCCGAAGAGCTTGCTGCCCTTGAGCGCTCTGGCACATGGGAGCTGGTTTCCCTTCCTTCCGGTGTTTGTCCCATCACCTGCAAGTGGGTCTACAAGATTAAGACTCGCTCCAATGGTTCTCTTGAGCGCTACAAAGCTCGTCTTGTGGCCCGTGGTTTCCAGCAGGAGCAGGGACGCGATTATGATGAGACATTCGCTCATGTGGCTCACATGACCACTGTCCGCACTCTTCTTGCTGTGGCTTTTGTTCGTCAGTGGTCTATCTCTCAACTTGATGTCCAGAACGCTTTTCTCAATGGCGATTTGCGTGAGGAGGTTTACATGCAGCCACCACCGGGATACTATGCTCCTGATGGTATGGTCTGTCGACTTCGCCGCTCCCTCTATGGTCTTAAACAGGCCCCTCGCGCCTGGTTTGAGCACTTCGCCTCTGTGGTGACTGCCGCTGGTTTCTTGCCCAGTGATCATGATCCCGCATTGTTTGTTCACACGTCTCCTCGTGGTCGGACTCTTCTCCTTCTTTATGTTGATGACATGATCATCACTGGTGACGACTCTGACTACATTGCCTTTGTTAAGGCCCGCCTTCACGACCAGTTCCTCATGACTGATCTTGGTCCTCTTCGCTATTTTCTTGGGATTGAGATCTCCTCGACCTCTGATGGCTTCTACATCTCCCAAGAGAAATATATTCAGGATCTTCTTGCTCGAGCTGCTCTCAGTGATGACCGCACCGTTGTGACTCCTATGGAGCTCAACGTTTAGCTTCGTGCCTTTGATGGTGACCCTCTTCCTAATCCCACTCGCTATCGTCACCTTGTTGGTAGCCTTGTCTATCTTGCTGTTACGCGTCCTGACATCTCCTATCCTGTTCACATCCTGAGTCAGTTTGTTTCAGCCCCCACCTCTGTCCACTATAGTCACCTCCTCCGTGTTCTACGATATCTTCGTGGCACGATCTCTCAGCGCCTTTTCTTTCCCCGCTCCAGTTCTCTTGAGCTCCAGGCTTACTCTGATGCTACCTGGGCTAGTGATCCCTCTGATCGACGCTCGCTGTCTGCCTACTGTGTCTTTCTTGGTGGCTCTCTCATTGCCTGGAAGACAAAGAAACAGACTGCAGTTTCTCGCTCGAGTACAGAGGCTGAGTTGCGAGCCATGGCTATGCTGACGGCTGAGGTGATCTGGTTACGGTGGTTACTTGAGGATTTTGGTGTGTCGGCTGCTACCTCGACTCCCTTACTGTCAGACAGTACTGGTGCTATCAGTATTGCGCGTGACCCGGTGAAGCATGAGCTCACCAAGCACATCGGTGTGGATGCCCACTTTGTGTGTGCTGCTGTGCAGGATCAGACTCTCGCTCTTCACTATGTGCCCTCTGAGTTACAGTTGGCTGACTTCTTCACGAAGGCACAGACTCGAGCGCAGCATGCCTTTTTCCTCTCCAAACTCAGTGTTGTTGATCCACCATGAGTTTGAGGGGGGGTGTTAGATGTGTATAGTCTCTTTTGGTATAACCCCATTGAATAAGGGACTTTCTGCACTTTACCACACATGTATATGTAATGGCCTTTAGCCCTCAGTAAAGCTTAGTTGCTGATTATCCAACAGAGTTTACGCACAACTTTTTTGCACACTAATTCACTTCAAAATGTGAAAATTAAAGACCGATGCCCAGCACCTCTGTAACACAACAATGTCTCCAAGGCTGTCCACGTCAACGCATCCCCCACCCATACGCACCTAAAAGAATTGGAGAGTGGATGGCAGGACCTGGCTGATCCTGAGGGGGAGGGTCCGTCTAGGAAGTACCGGCAAGAGTGTAATCAATCTATTATCAAAGCTCATAATGGAAATTCTGACTGGATTTTCATGATTGATTCCCGGATGTTCTCTTGCAGAACAGTACTTCTAATGGAATTTATAACTGGATAATCAAGCTACTGTCCAAGCTCTTGACACCACACAAGAGACTCACTAGTCATTCTACACATCAAGGGCCACGTTGCAGTTATTGGAGCCAGTTTCATGTATATACCAAACAAAACAAGAAAAAACAACAGCAACAATACAACTCAGAACAGAGCATTCAGCTCTGCACGTACTGGTCAATTCCATGGGGGATGATTGCATCAGATTCCGTGTAAACAGGCATCCTGTCTGATCTTCACACACATGTATTGGACCTTTTCTTGACGGGAGTATATGGGCAAGTCTACTTCCTTAAATTTTGATGAACTCTGCTGAATAGTTTGGCCCGCACACATTCCAATCAGCAGTGTAGTATAAGAGTTGGAGTGCTAAGTGCTAACATTGACCTGCAGAACAGAACTTTGCGAACCGGATATCACCATGCGGGCAAGCAGCACTAGCACCAGGACTTGCCTGATACAAAACATCTGGTTCGAGGCTTTACTTACAGCAAGCAGTACCTGAAGCTGAATTCTTGGTTCACATTATTTTTTTATCACGTTATTACTTCATGAACTAATTGATCACCAGAGACAAGTCCAAAGAGGTTTCAAGGATGCAGACCTGGTGACTTATTTCCATCGTCTGTAGTACCCTTTTTTGCGTGTCTATGTCAAGAAACACTCTTCAAAATTTTGCAGTAGTGGGATGGAAGGCCTTCTTCAGTTGGCATGCCTTTGGGTTCCTATATTCTCTTTACAGGTGGTGCTTGCATATCATTAGTTATTAATACACACATCTTGTTCTGTTTTAAAGATCTCAGTTTGTCTGAAGTCAAGCCGGCCAAGATTATGGTCATATCCACTACCTGCTGTGTGTCTAATCATGAATGAACAACTAACTAATGTTCTATTGCTATGCTCAGATTCTTTAATACACTTGGGCCAACCTATGACAGATTCGATTCCATACACAATGCAATGTGTGCTTGCTTTCATTCATTTGACCATATGGATATAGCTTCTGCTAATCATATATTTACATTTCAGTTGCTCATATAGTCACAAGTAAATTCAATTGTGTTATTTCTCTCTTGTACTCTGTTATATTTCTTTCCATTTGAATCTGCTTTCAGTTAATCACATCTCTTCCTCACGAGGCAGGGGGCAAACAAGTTCTGGGGTTGTTGCAGCAGCGCCTCTTCCGCTTATATCTGCCTCTTCCGCTTATATCCGGGAATGCATCCCTTTCCCCTAGAAAGACACTGGATCTTTGAGCCAAGAACCATCAGCTATTGCGGTGCCAGGTAAACCCGCTCAACCTGTATTGGTATCATGCACACACATGGATCAAGATGTGCATGTTGAAGGAAAATCTGTCCCTGATTTTAAGTGATTCTGAATCCTCAAGTGGAAGCAAGGAGTCATCAGGTATGCTTCTTCCATTAGATGCCCTGTTGAGGTTCAGATCAACAACCACATTGACCTGAAATCCTAAATCTGTCTTTCCCCAGGACAAGTTCAGAAAATTGTCAACCCTCTCTGTTATGCATGACTCTCAGAAAACTTCATGTACTATGTGAAGGTCTGACCTTATGAGCTTTTGTATCTATGTTAATGCTCAACACTTTATTACCGGAAAAACCAAACACTGTTCTCGTGGATGTAGAACAAACACTACCTCTATTCTCAACAACAACAAAAAAACACTACCTCTAACATAGAAAAGAGCTCAGTTCATGTGTCATGATTTTGGATCTACACCGATGACAGAGGCCTCAGTGAAGGTCCTAATCCCCTGGTTAGTTTATTCTGCTTGGAATATCGAATAATCTATAGGCTTCTTTTTCACTTCAAAGTCTAACAAACTGATGTGACCTTGATATTTGCATCTCAGATGATGTTCAATTTGTGCATAAGGAAGATGAACTGAAGGTTAACTGTAAAGAAAGCAGGCTGGCATCGACAACTTAAATCCTGTTGTTTGGTTTATGCTGTTTTGGCCAAGCTTAAAAGAATCTCAACGAAAGGTGAAGTCTTTCCGTGTATGGTCGAATGCTAGCTAGACTAGTATCATTCAATTTTTACTCTATTTCTCTGACTTTATATGGTTGGACGCTCAGGGGAGAATTAATATGGTTTGTTTTTGAACCATGCAGGAGAGCTGCATGTGATTATATAGATAGGAAGAAACAAGTGGTCCAAACGACCATTACAACCTTAGCCATTATAAAGAAACTCCAACTGAGAAACAAAAGTGACCTGCATGTACAACTTCATGGTGAAATTTTTCTACATATTTGTCCTAGAAGTATATGTAATATGTAGTTGTCAACCATGTAGGCTTTTATTGCTCTTTGACATTCGATATATGCCTTCTTGTGAGCATTTCATAGCAATCTTAAAGATCTGTGATTGAATTTCTCTGCATTTTTGTATGTAATGCATAATCATGTTAGAAACTGGGCGTTCACTTTTCGTCATTCTTATCCCCAGTCTTTCCCTTGATCGCAGGTCACTAGTATCAGCATGGAAGGTGTTTTAGTAGAAGAAGATCTAAATGAGCGTGCTTCTATGTGTGGCTCATTAAGTTTCTCGGGAATACCTGCTCCAGCTGCTGCAGGTTCTGAGCTTCAGTGCGCGCTGGAGGGATTGGATCGCCTGGCTACTGTCAACCTCTTCTTCCTCGTTCCTGCTCAATGGATGGCTAGGACAGGCTGTGCTTCATCGCCATGGTTTAAGGCAGGGTGATCCTCTGTCGCCTTTTCTCTTCATTATCGCGATTGATCCTCTCCATCGGTTGATTCAGAGAGCAGCTGAGCTCTAACTGATTGATCCTCTGCTGAGGAGAGCAGCCTGTACGGGGATGATGCAGTTCTTTTTGGAAACCCAAGGAAGGAAGAAGTGGACATGCTCATGCAGATTCTGAATGACTTCGGAAACGCGTCTGGACTGAAGATAAACCCTCAAAAATCAACTGTCACACCCATCAGATGCAAGGACATCAACCTCTCTGATGTTCTTCGAAATATTGGATGGCAAACTGCTAGCTTCCCTTTGAGATACCTTGGTCTGCCAATCACAACCTCGCGGCTTCGGATAGTTCATCTGCAGTTCATCCTTGATCGCATTAGGGCACGGCTGGCAGGATGGAAGGGCAAACTCATGACGATAGCTGGAAGACAGGTGCTGGTTCGTTGTGTTCTCTCTCTGCTGCCTGCATTCGCTATCTCTGTCCTCAAGGTCCCAAAAAGATTTTTTAAAGATGTGGACAAGGCGCAGCGTCGCTTCCTATGGGCACAAGACAAAGAGCTCACCAGCGGCAAGTGTAAGGTGAACTAGCCTACGGTTTGCTCCCCGATAGCTAGTGGTGGCCTTGGCATCCAGGATATGCAACAATTCAGCCGTGCGCTGTGGTTTGCATGGAAAAATCCTGAAAGGCCTTGGGTTGGATCAGAGCTGCCATGCGTTGTCACTAACAGAGCTCTTTTCAACGCTGCAACAATGGTAACCATTGGTGACGGCACGACGGCCTCCTTCGGGGACGGCTCCTGGATGGGTTCTGCCACCCTAAGGATCGCCTTCCCGCTGCTCTTGAAGCACTCACGGAGAAAAAAAACAGAAGCGCAAAAGATGCCCTTGCTGGCGACACTTGGATCAGTGACCTGGCTCATGGGGATACAACATACAACTGCTCCGCTCTATGAGTTCATCGTTCTGCGGAGATGGCTACGAACAAAAGACATTCATCTACATGATGGCATTCCGGATTCGATCCAATGGAGATATGAGCCAACCAGATTATACTCCACAAGCTCGGCCTACAAACTGCAGTTCCAAGGAGTGACCAAAACCTGCTATAAAAAGCTGTTCTGGGAGGCTTGGGCACCAGGGAAAATTAAGGTTTTCACTTGGTTGCTGATCAAAAACAGATTATGGTGCAATGACAGGCTACAGCGCCGAGGTTGGGCTAATGGCTACTTCTGCCATCTTTGTTTCAGAAACTTAAGAATCATGCTCCCATCTTTTCTGGCAGTGTAAGCTTTCAGTGGATGTCTGGAACGCTGCTGCACGCTGGGCAGGGTGTAACTCCATCAAGCACCAAGCATGGAGCAGCAAGACCAGATCTTCAGTGATAATTTGATAATTGCTAGCATGATTACGGGTGCAGAGCCTGGTTTCAGAAAAGGAACTCGATCACTCATACTGATCATCCTTTGGGAAATTTGGCAAGAGCGAAACAACTGCATTTTCAGAGGTAAACAGGGCTCTCCGGCAAGCATCCTAGCTGCGATCAGAAGAACCATTGATCTCTGGCGCCAGGCCGGAGCATCATGTTTAGAGCACCCCCTTGTGAGATATAGCTAGAGGCGCTCTTGGTCATCCTAAATGACCATGTTTTTTTGTTTTTGTTTTTCTTACTCCTTGATCCTCGGATCACACTCACCTGATGTTCTTTCCCGCCTGCTCTCTTCTATCAATCAATATATGCCAGCCATCATCTGGATCTAAAAAAAAGACAATATGTCATGTGGCATGCCTTTGTATATTCTCGAGTCCTATATTAGTGCCATCATCGTGATAAGAGAATTTGGTACTCTTGCAGTACAATAAGAGTTTTATTTTTGCATGGCAGGAAGCAACAAAGATGAGGGACAATCCCGCGAAGACCTCTAGTGGAGGTTGAGCGTCTTCTTGAGTAACTCTTGCTGGTAGCACTTGCATTGTAGATCATCAGCCATGTACATGTTCTGTTGAGCAATACCCTTATACTGTATATATGGTCTAGGTAAACTTTAGATGGCCAACATAGAAGGGTACTCAGCATAGTTTTGAGTATGAATCAGAAGTAGCACAGAAGTTGAAACCTGCTAATGGTCATACATTAACCGTAAATTCATCACCTCGTAACTGTA
Source organism: Aegilops speltoides (assembly GCA_021437245.1). Lineage (NCBI taxonomy): Eukaryota > Viridiplantae > Streptophyta > Magnoliopsida > Poales > Poaceae > Aegilops > Aegilops speltoides. The sequence goes on along the minus strand of CM038145.1, from coordinate 276,348,592 downwards.
AATGTAGCTTAATCACATTGTTCAAGACAATACAATGTAGTGTTTACTTAGGGTTTTACATGACTGATTTCACCAGAGTTGTACAGGAACATCTGGTTTCCAGATTAGGGGCTGAGAACAGCCTTGTCTGCTATCATGTGCTATTGCTGACAGATTAGGCAGTTTGTTTCATCCCTCATAGCACAAAGCTAGAATGTTAACTGAAAGCTTGTGCTCTTGCATGGTTGTGTGTTTAATTAGTGTAACTCGATGGGGACAAGGCAAGTTGATGTTTTAGGAAAAGACAAAAAGTTAGAGTGGAGGCCGTTTCGTTCTTTCCCTGTTTCGTTTGGAAGGCCGTTTCATCATGAATTTTGTTCATTTTTCTCAGGCACCTGCAGTTGGATGATATCTGTAATGTTACATGCCTCAGTATCTTCTTAAAGTTTAATGTATCTGTTCTTATTTTCTTACAACATCATGGTAAAATTTAGCTGTTAATAACTGTATGCCTTGCCGCGAACATTTCATAGCCCTCTGTAGATATGCAACTAAACTTGTCTACATGTGTTCCGCATGTGATGCATGATCATGTTATCGGCTGGGAGTTGGAGTTGACTTGCCATCATTCTTATCTTTTCGCAGTCACAAGTAGTAATCAGCATGGAAGATGCCCTTGGTAGGAGAAGATCTAAATGGTTGTGCGCTTGTTAAAATCTTTCTGGACAAAGTGTAAGGTGCCCTTACTAGCTTCTTGGCGCTGAACCCCGCTGATGCATCATCATAACAAATGGAGTTTGATACTCTTGCAGTACAATGAGAGCTTTATTTTTTGTGTGACAGGAAGTAGCAAGATGAGCCAGAATCATGAATTTCCAGCCGTCCGTTTGCCGATTTTGTCCACAGCTCCTGAGTGTTTGAAGACCTCTATTCCAGCGTCTTCTTGCGTAGCTCTTCGCTGGTAGCACTTGTGCTGTGAGTAGTGTACATGTTGTGTGGAGCTACAAACAACCTCGTAGTCGTAGGGCAGGTGTGAACAAATTCAGAGATGTTGTCGATTTACTTTTACTGAATAGCCTGGATAAGCAAACTTAGATGACAAACAGAGAAGGGTACTCGAGCAAGTTGTTGAGTACAAATCAAAAGTACTACTAGTACAGAAACAGAAACCTGCTAAATGGACAACTCTGTAAATTAATCTCAGAGATCATTGTAACTGTGAATGTAACCTGTAATCAGTAATCACATTGTTCAAGACTGATTACATCTCTGAATTTAGTTTGAACTTTGTACCCGTATGTAGTTCCAATTTTTCAATTCATATGAACACCCACTGTGACTGGCTTGTTTACGTCTTGGCACATGTGATGTTGTATTACTTAGGGCTTTGTTTTGCATGTCTGACTTCACCAGAGTATCACGGACTGGAACATCCCTCGGTTAATTAGTGTAACCCGGTGACAGATTAGGCAGTTAGTTTCGTCCCTCTACTTCGTAGCACAAAACGAGAATGTTAACTGAAACGGCTTTGCTAAAAATCAGTCGACTGAGACTTCGCGAAGTCTCAGTCGATACTACAATCCGTTGATCTTGCATTGAGATTTGTGCAAACAATTTTTTTTTTCAGTTTTTTTTTTCTTGCATACTACATTGCTTGACTGAGACTTCGCGAAGTCTCAGTCGACTGAGACCTAGACAAACCCTAACTGAAAGCCAGTGCGCTTGCATGCATGCGGTGTGTCTTTAATTAGTGTAACTCGGTGGAGACAAGGCAAAGCTTCAGGAAAAGAAAAACGGCTAGTAGTGGAGGCCGTTTCATTATTTCCATTTTTCGTTCGGAAGCCTGTTTCATCACAAATAATGGAGCTCCGAATGACCAAGTGGCTACGTCCAAGACTTGAAATGGAGATTTATTTTGCTCATCAAAATTCATTCATGTGGCGTCAAAATTTTGTTTGGAGTCCACATTTAGCTGCCACTAGCTGAGGATTAGTCTGGAAGGAAGCCACATCTGCTATCCACTAGCTGTAGCTGAGCCACCATGATGATATATTTAGCTAAGAGAGATGGTAACGCAAGCTTAGAACTAAGATAGAAAATATTTTTCTCTTGGCGATGCGACGCAAATATTTTTTCTCTTGGCGATGCATTTTCGTGCTGATCTGAGCTGAGCTGCTCAAGCCCCCTATAAAACCCATCACTCACATGCAACCCTCCACTGCAACCACAACCTCACTCACACACCAATTCAACAATGGCTTCCATGACCCCCATCCTCTTGCGCTGCTCCCTGCTACTTCTCCTCCTTGTCCAGTCCACGCACTCCTCCGTCACCCCGAAGCCTAAGAACGCCATTGCCGAGGAGCACAAGCCGGCTCATCCTTCCAGCTCGAGCACCTACATCGTCCTCACCAACCACCTCGCCAAGCCATCCAAGTTCGACACCCTCGATCGCTGGTACGCGTCCATGCTGGGCAAGAACTCCAACCGCATCCGCTACACATACGGCACTGTCATGCATGGTTTTTCCGTTCGTCTCACGGACGGCGAGGCCCAGCGCATGGCCACCGTCCCCGGCGTGTCCCGCGTGTACAAGGACAGGCTGTACCACATCCATACCACGAGGTCGCCGTGGTTCATGGGCCTTCACGACGACTTCGGCGCGTGGCCGGACGCCGAGTTCGGTGATGGCATCGTCATCGGCTTCATCGACAGCGGCATCTGGCCGGAGCGCGCCAGCTTCAGCGACATCGGGCTCAGCCCCGTCAGGTCCACCTGGAGGGGCAAGTGCGTGGACGCGCCGGGATTCAACGCCAGCTTGTGCAACAACAAGCTCGTCGGCGCCAAGTCCTTCACCGATTCGAGTCCGAGGGACATCGATGGGCACGGAACGCACGTGGCGTCAACGGCTGCAGGCTCCGAGGTCCCCTCGGCCGATCTCTTCAAGTTCGCGGGCGGGAGAGCGAGCGGCGTGGCGCGGAAGGCAAGGATCGCCATGTACAAGGCGTGCATTCCCATGAAAGATTGCCCTGACTCGGACGTTGCCGCGGCAATCGACGCCGCGGTGAGCGACGGCGTGGACCTCATCTCCATCTCCCTCGGAGACACCGCGAGACCCTTCTACGACGACCTCCTCGCCGTCGCCACGTTCGGTGCTGAGCGCAGAGGCGTCTTCGTCGTCATGTCGGGCGGCAACGACGGCCCGACAGCGTCAAGTATAACCAACGTGGCCCCGTGGATGACGACCGTCGGCGCCGCCACCACGGACCGGGTGTTCCCGGCGACACTCAGGCTCGGGAACGGGGTGGTGCTCACCGGGCAGTCCCTGTACAGCATCCCGTTCTCCCAGGGAGCGGGCACGATTCCGCTAGTGAGCAGCGACTGCGGCGAGTACGACTACCGCCTCACGCCCGACAGGGTCATGGGCAAGGTCCTGGTGTGCTCCAAGGGTGTAGGAGCTCGGGCCGGCTTTGACGTGGAGAGAGCAGGCGGAGCCGGGATAGTTTCCGCCCAAAGTACGGACCGGTTCAGGGATGCGGTACTGGCCGATCCCTTCAACCTTCCCGGTGTCCAGCTCAGCTCCACCGGCGGCAAGAAGCTGGCCGATTACATGTCGTCCGTAGCGTACCCGGTGGCGTCCTTCAACTTCACCTGCAACACGGTCACCGGCGAGAACCGGGCGCCGATGGTGGCGGGCTTCTCCTCGCGGGGCCCCAACCCGATTGTCCCCGAGATCCTGAAGCCGGACGTCATCGCGCCGGGAGTGAACATCCTCGCCGCCTGGTCTGGTGCCGCCTCGCCATCTGGCTCCGACATGGACCCGCGGAGAGTGGAGTACAACATCCTCTCGGGGACGTCGATGGCGTGCCCGCACGTGGCCGGCGTGGCGGCCCTGATCAAGAAGCGGCACGGCGACTGGACGCCGGCCATGATCCGTTCGGCGCTGGTAACGACCGCCGGCCCGCTCGACAAGGACGGCAGGGATATCGTGGACAGCGGCAGTGCCGTCGGCGCCGCCGTCATGGGCGCGACGCGGCTGGCGGCCGGGGCCGGGTTCGTGCTCCCGCGGCTCGCCATGGACCCGGGCCTGGTGTACGACGCCGGCACGCAGGACTACGTCGACTTCCTCTGCACACTCAACTACACGGTGGAGCAGATGCGGCAGTTCGTGCCGGAGCTAAGCAAGTGCGAGAGGACGATCCCCGGCGGCGTGGCCAACCTGAACCACCCGTCGTTCGTGGTGTTGTTCGACGGCCGCACCCGCGTCCGCACGCTGACGCGGATGGTGACCTTGGTGTCGGCGCGCCCCGAGAGGTACAACGTGACGGTCGCGGCGCCCGACGGGGTGAAGGTGACCGTGACGCCGGCGACGCTGGAGTTCAGGTGGCCGAAGGAGAAGAGGAGCTACAGCGTGCAGTTCAGCAGCGAGGCGGGAGCGAAGGTGAGGCCGGCCGGCACGTGGGAGTTCGGCCACATCGCCTGGGAGAACAGGAAGCACCGGGTCAGGAGCCCCGTCGCCTTCAAGTGGGACGACTGATGCCATGCATGTAGGCCGGAGCACGTACTACGTACTGTAGTAGAATAAGAGTGAGTCTGATTGTCTGAACTCTGAGAGACTTGAGAGTTGGTCTGTAGTGAAAAAGAAGAAGAAGAATCAGCATTTGATTGTGGTGGACTTGTGATGAGGAGAAGGGAATAATCATCATGTTCTTTTTCTCCTGTCCAATTGCATCTAATTTCGTATGGATCGTCGTCCAACTTCATGTAATGGAATCATACATAGTTTCAACCCATAGACTCGCATTTACACTTTGCACTGCTCTCTCAGTGGCTGACCATGCATATTACCTTGGTGATGCGTTCATGTTTAGCTAGGTAGACTGGTAGAGTACTTGAGATTGTAGTATCATGTACGGTACTGTACGTCATACGTCTTAACTTGTTGATGACCTGTTCGGGCATGCGCCAGACTAAAGTATGTGCTGGAAGTATTGGATCATTTCATCATATCCACCTTTGATTACAAGGGTGTTTGAAGTATTTGATCATTTCATCATATGCACCATTGATTTGAAATACTACTCCCTTTGTCTCATAACATAAGAGCGTTTTTGACACTATGCTATTATGGGACGGAGGGAGTAGCTAACAGCGTCCAGTACGGTTGATTTGTCTTTCATAGTACTCTCTCCATTTCCTTTTACTCAGTGTATTATTTGTTCGGTTTGGCTGAGTTTTAAGAATGTCTTGTTCACTTTCCTGGCGGTTTGATCATCACGCCTGAGATTCGTGTTGGCGTTGTATTTTGGGAGCAATGTGGGGTGTGTGGTTTGTCTCGGCAACCCATTTGCATGAGTTGGGCTATATGGGCTTCTTTTTCTTTTCTTTTTAACCATCCAAAGAAGAAAAGATGTGGATTCCAGCATGTCAATGCTTCTGCTCGAATGCTATCAACGACTTTGTGGGCTGGGCAAGGAGACTAGTTGTTGGGGATATAACCTCATGGTATAACCCGCCCGTTTAGAACTGGGTTATCCAATGGCGGCCTGAAGAGCAAGACACGAGATGGGCTGTGGCGATCAAAACCTCAAGGCCTGCAGGGTGACTCGTAGAGTGGGCCGGCTCACGGCCCAGCACTTGAGATGGCGGCTCATCACCAGAAGAAGGCTGTAGTTCTTTTACTTGGGAAACAAGACAAATAAGGAAATTGACTAGGGCACGGGTTGTACTACGACTCGGACTCTATTGTAAGCACAGGGCCTCAACAGGGAGCCCCTGAGGCAAAACGACTAGGTTACACGCTCTCGAGTACTAGGTTAGCCAAGACGCACCCTTGTAATCAAGATCATCATCATCAATATCAATCAAGCAAGAGTAGAGGCTTTTACCTCCACCGTGAGGGGCCGAACCTGGGTAAACCCTTGTCTCTCGATTCCGATCAACCCCGTTCAAGCTACTACTTAGCGGCGATGGCCTCACGGCTAAGTCCTTTCATGAGGACATCTGTCGTGACAAAACCACGACAGTTTGCGCCCACTGTGGGGCTATCGCTCGGTGGTGTGAGTTCTTGAAGGGAGCTCTCTCAGGGATCAAAGGATATGCGATCGGCCGCATGACCAAGAGTCACCGCGGCAAGCTCTACATCGACGATTTAGGCTGGGGCCCCGAGGCCAACTCGATCGAGTACGGGTACCGGGCCCCCTTAAGCAAGATCCATGTCTCCATCTGCAAGATCGGCGAGCCAGGACCTGAGCCGGACATCTGCATCGACATCGTTGAGACGGCTCAGCGCGCACAACCCGCCCGGGCTCAAGCCGCCCGGAACCATGTCTTCGTTGGCTTCACCCAGGGCGTCGATCTCGCAGACAACTCCGCGTCTGGAGGCGACACCCTGGTCTACTCTGATTGTAAACCATCGATTGGGGGAAACAGAGTCGATCCGCCCACTATATGAAGGTAGGCTTGGGGGCTACTCTGATAATGAGCCGGCCACGGTCAACCATGAGCCGCCCCGTTAGACCGTCGTCTACATGGTAGGCACCGCACCTACTCTTAACTCCACCGCAGCAGGCGCCGTGGATGGAACCGGCGCGTCAGTAGCTGACCCCAGTGCGTCTGGCCTAGTAAAAACACTGACTCAAGTTCTCACGGAGCTGGTCGCCTCGCTGACAACACTCCTTGAGTCGCCCTTAACGGTGGAGAATCAGGAAGAGCGCAATGCAGAGATAACTAAAATCCGTGAGCAGATGGTAAAAGCTCAGGAGTATATCAACGCTGAGAGTGCTCGCATGGTGCAGCTACAAGCCCAGTGAAGCAGAAGGCCTGAGGATAGAGGCATGGCGCATAGGCCTCCGCCAGAAAGCTTCTGAGGTGGTTCACAGGAGACGACATGAGAGTCGCCTGCCCCCAGTTTTGAACCCACATGCCTGTTCAACACACCTGCACCAGGGGCCGGGACGAGCACCCTCGCAACACCTGTTATACCCCAATTGACTCCGGGCATGCCCCAAGATGGCGATGGCAGGCTGGCTCCGTCTCAGCCTCGCCAGCCAACTCAACAGCGTCAGCTTGAGCCGGCCCAACAACCGCCGCCTGTTCGGACGACTTTGGACCGTCTCGTGATGCCGGCGGATCACTTTTCCTATCAAATTGATAACCTGTTAGAAGCGGCTACCAACCTCGCCGCACTTCTGATAACAGGGAATACCCCCAGTAGAGAGGGAGGCTTTGTATGTCATTGAGATGTTGAAGACTGCAGTGGCCCAGCAGGCGAACTACTCCTATAGCCAGCAGCGGCTCAACTCCACCCCGCATCCAAGCCGCAGCAGGAGCCGCCACGCTGAGGTGAGGTGCGGGGACGGTGGTGGGCGTGGCTAACACGACGGCGAGGCCATCGGCATGCTCGGGATCTAGCAGAGGAGGCGGGGGAGAGCGCGAACGAGTGGGGGCAAGTGGGAAAGGGAACCGATGAGGCCATAGGGAGGCGTCCTTATCCCCTCCCCGTTGGCGTGGCAATATGGGCCAATGCTCCCGGTCTGGCGGGGTCGCGCCCGGGCGCTCGGTCGGATGACCAGTGGAGGAGGGAGACGACCACGGGGGAGTGGGCTAGGCTCGGCTGGGCCTGTCCCTGTGGCCTAAGGGCCAAGGGCAGGGCTTTTTCCTTTTCTTTTTCTTTTTCTGTTTTTCTTTTTATTTTAACTTCTGTTTTTTTAATTTTCAAAAGTAATTTAGTTTTATAAAATACAAAACTAGCACCTTGATTAGTGTTATAAATGAGGCCACTCCGCAATAAGTTTGGCACTTAAATAAAATAGTTTGCAATTATTATAATTTAAAAAGCCTTCAAATTATTGTTTTGGCCCCTATTTTAATTATTTTAGGGCATTTAAACACTTTATAAAATGTTGGTTTCTCCACCATAATTATTATGGATTATTGCCACATTATGAACATTTTAGTTTTCATGTTTGTGAATTTCTCAATTCCACTTATAATTTGAAGTTGAATTCAAAGTGGAATTGGAAATGAGATATGGAACAAAGATGATCAAGCATTGTTTAGCAAAATGATTTAGCTTAATAAGAGAGGTTAGTGTAGCTCATTACACAGGGGTGTTACAACCATCGACTCGCAATTGGGGTCCTTTTTTGTAGTTGTAGGTGCCCTAGTTGCAAGTGCATACTCGACTCGCAACTGGGGCTTGTAGTAGTGTAGTTGCTCCAGTTGCGTGTCCACCCTTGACTCGCAACTACAGTTTTTTTGTAGTTGTAGTTGCTCCATTTGCAAGTCCATCCTTGACTCGTAACTCGGGCTTTTGTACTTGTAGTTGCCCTAGTTACAAGTCCACCCCCGGCTCGCAACTGGGGCTTTTGTAGTTGTAGTTGCCCTAGTTGCAAGTCCATCATTAACTCGCAACTAGGGCTTTCTATTCGTAGTTGCTCCAGTTGCAAGTCCACCCTTGACTTGCAACTCGGGCTTTTGTAGTTGTAGTCGCCCCAGTTGTAAGTCCACCCTCCACTCGCAACTGGGGGCTTTTTTGAAGTTGTTGCCCCAAATGCATGTCCGCCTTTCCCTCGCAACTGGGTCTTGTAGTAGTGTAGTTGCCCCCGTTACAAGGTCACCCTCCACTCACAACTGGGGCTTCAAGTTGAAATTGCACCAATCGCTAGTCAACTCTCGAATCACAACAGGGCCTTTGTAGTTGTATATAGGCGCCCAAGTTGCAAGACCACAATCGACTTGCAACTGGCCTTTGTAGTTGTAGTTTCCCCAGTTACAACTGCACCCTCGACACGCAACTGGGCTTATAGTAGTATAGTTGCGCGCCAGCTGCATGTCCATCCTTGATTCACAACAAGGCCTTTGTAGGGAGTCCCAATTGCTAGTCCAACCCCGACTAACAATCGAGCCTATAATGGCAGTTGTCCTAGTTGCAAATCCACGTTAAACTCGCAACCGGGCCTGCATATATCTTTTTGCTATCTCAGTTGCAACTTTGACCCCTAACTTTCTCCCAGTTTGTTTTTGTCATCCCAATTGTAGCTCAACACCTTTTGTTTTGTTATGTGTTTTTGTGGGCCCAATCCATTTTATCAAAATGTCCCACTTTGCAAGCCCATCTTCAACCCAAATTTGATATTTTATCGAAAGAAATGCAACCGAGTTTGGGGGACCCAACTTCTAGAATGTTATGTTTTTTTTGAAAAAAGCCGGCAATTCACATGTTCTTTAATCCCCGACACTGTTGATTTTGTTTCTTAACCTCTTTTTCAAAATTTCGTTGTGGTATACAAAATGGGACACACCATTTTTTTGAGTCACATCTTTTTGTATAATCGGTCTTTTTAGAAACATCTTAACATTTTTTAGGAACATGTAAGGCCAGTTGGAGGGCAGAGACTTAGCGAAAAGTCCCAAGGCGATGACCATGGAGGTATGCATTTTTTGATGCTTATAATGATTGTTTACAACTATATTTGTGTTCTATTAAATGGGACAACCGGTTTCACTCTAGCGCTACATTTTGTTTATTTTGTTAAATGAGACATTTTTCTTCAAGACGTTGAGTATGAACGAAAACATGTGAATGTCGATCTAACTGATAAACTTGTCGTTTGAGGGATTGAAAACACTGGTAATAATTTTCGATGTGTTTTTATTCCCATAGTAAAAAATTAAGAGCAATTTTTTTCTTATAAGCCACCTTTATTTTTTTCTTTCCTTTTCAATTTGCTGTAGTTCAGTAGGAGTGATGAGAGAAAATAAGGAAGAAGGACCATTTGGAAGCAAACAAAGAAGGTACCTACTCCTGTACTTATTTTCTGGCTTTTCAATCACAAAATTATAAACATTTGTTTTGTGGGTTTTTTTTGCACCCGGTTTTTTTTCTCATTGCTTTTCTTTTCATTAATCATATTCTCCCTTTTTTGTTGCACTACATAGATCAAGAGTCCACACAGAAACAAGCAAAGACACACCGAATCAAACAAGAGCAACAAAAAACAACTAAAACCTGTTGTCCCCGCAACAACTACAAGGCCCAGCAGCAATGACAAGGCTTTATCTTGATACGAATGTTGTTCATGAGCGGACGTTGCTGGACAAGACAACAACGTGTTGTTTCTCAAAAAAAAAAATGTGTTGGGCTGGACAAAAAAAAGACAAGAAGCAAGGAAAGACGTCTATGGGTGGCCTACAAACAGTTGTGATGTCATCCTAGATGTGAGATAATATCTCACATGTAGATGAGGTATAGATAGACCTGATGAAGAATTGGTGGAGGAACATGCTGATAACTTGTTCAGCAACCTTTGTTGATCAGTTCGGTCAAAGGGTTGTGGAGCAGTAACATAGACGAAGTAGGCAATCCCGCTCAGACAGAGAAAGTAAATAAATGGAACAAAGAAGTAGGATAGAACTTTGTTTATTAGGCACATCCATGCACATCCATACATGGCGAGAGAGCTCTCTTCTCTCTATATAACTAGGAGATGAAAGAATAAGAGCTCACTTTACATTAAGGGGGAACGTTCGGTCCAAATGGTGAATCATCGGCCGAGTCAGGGCATCTCCAGCCGCGCCCTCAAGAAGGCCTCCCAGACGTTTTTTCGCGGCGCCGGCGGCCCGATCGCGCCCAGAGCCCGATTTTCGCCGGCTTGGGCGAAAACAGCGCCAGCGGACCAGCCCGAACCGGCGCTGCTGGGGCGCTTCGAGGCGCCGGCGAAGTTTTTACGCGAAGAAACGCGGGCCCGGACGCGTCGGCGACAGTTTGCTTCTCGCCCCGTCCTCCTCATCGCCTCGTTTCCGCGGCGAATCAATGCCAAAGCTGCCGCTGCTGCGCGCCGGTCAGCCTGCGCCATTGATGCTCACGGCGGCTTGATGAAGGCGGACGACGCGCGTCCCTCGCCCTCGCCTCGCCCGCCACGCGTACGCACGGTGCCGCAGTGTGGGCGGCGCGTCGGCCTATATATGCCGCGCCCCGGCGCACTCGGTCGCTCACACTCCCCCTCCGCCGTCGCTCCTTCCCCTCCGCCGTCGCTCCTTCCCTCCGCCGTCTCCTTCCTCCCTCTCCTCTCCTCCAATGGCGAGCGTTTCCCGAGCGGCAGCGGCGGCGGCAACGGCCGCCGCCGCCATCTCCATGAAGACGAGGCTCGCCTCCTTACGAGGCCGAGTACCGGTCTCGCCGGACATGCGGGTGCCGGGCGTGGAGGATCAGCGCCCGGCGGCGTGCGGTGCCCCAGTGCCGCTTCGGCGCGGTGCAGCGGAGATCGCCCGCATCGGTCGAATCTGCGCTGCGCGGCGCGGGATCGCCATGATGCGCCCCGACAGCCCGCTATGGGAGCCCTACTTCCGTCGCCGTCACGCCAAAGAACTCGAGGCCACCAGCGGCGTCGTGCCCTCCGGCAGGCAAAACTCCGCCGGCCGGCGTCGATGGTGGGGCATGCCAGGGCGCACGCTGGACGCCGTCCTCGAGTACATCGAGGGCGGCAACACGCCGCGCCTCGACTACCCAGCCCCTTCCTTTTCACGCCGCCGGGGAAGCTCCTGGACCCCGAGGCGCATGGAGACCGGGGGGTCCTCCTCTTCGTCCGGCGGCTCGCCCTGCCTCCGCCCGTCAAGCCGGAGCCCCAGGACACGCCTGTGGCCGCGCGCACCCGCAGCTCCGGCGTCCGTATCGGCGCCCGTCAAGCCGAGCCCGCCTGCCGCTTTGTCCTCGTCGAGCCCAAGCCGAGCCCGCCTCGTCGAGCCAAGAAGGAGCCGGTCTCCCGCGAGTCGAGGAGATAGCCGCGCGGCTTCTCCGGCGAGGACGCCACGCGATGGGCGCGGAGGACTACCTCCGCGAGAGCGGTCCGGCGTGCCGGCCTCGAGGAAATCGCGGCCCGCAAGCGCTGGCGTGAGGACGAGCACGACGTCGTGATCCTTGACAGCGACGGCGAGCGGCGCGCCCCGGCCTTCCAACCCGCCGCGCCAACCGGGGAGGGTGTAGCGAGGGGCGGCGGGCGAAGCGGCAGCGGCGGCGGCGACGACGACGGCGACGACGGCGGCGGCGATTACATCGCGGTTCTACAGCCTTCTCGGCATGTAAGCGCATTGGCGGCGGCGGGAGGCGGCGGATTAGCCCGCCGGTTTTTTTTTTTGTAAAATATGTTTATGTTTGTACGAACTCGCCGAAATTTGCTATGTTTATGTCGTGTTTGTGCCGTGTTTGTGTCGTCTTTCAAATTTTTTGAAATACCGTGGGCGCCTTGATCGGGGGCATCATGCCCCAGTCGCCGTTAAGCGCCAGTGCGCCCCTGAGGCGATTTTTAGCCCTCTGGGGGCCAACGGCTGGAGATGCCCTCAGGGAGCAGCTATCGACCTGTTAGTTTCACGACAACAACACATGTGTGTGTTAAAAAAACACATCTGTGTTGTTTGCAATCATTTACCATGCTCCTTCAAGTTGAAAAGTGATGTAGTAACTAGTTTCGATCCTGGCCGCTAGTCATAGGCTGACATAGGGGGAGTGAGCCTAGCTCAACTGGTTGGGGAAATGGATGTACAAACCTAACACCTGGGTTCAAAATCCGCATGAAGGCGAATTTAGGTTCCTATTTATTCTTGAGAACCAAACTTTCTTGGTACTCACGCATTTATTGAGGACTAGGCTCGTTTAGAGTAACTCTGGTATCGGGTGCAACCCCTCGCGTCACTCCCGCGAGCGACCGAGGGGGCGAACCCTAGCCGCCGGGGCTCGTCCGCCATCTCCCAGCTCCCTCCCTTGCCGGTGTCGGTGTGCGCCGCCGATCCGGTCGGCGTAGGCGGCAGCAGGGATTTTCCTTCTCCTCGCTCGATGCCGTGCCGCGCGGGATGACGGCTTCGGCGATGACATCATCGGGATCCAAAGCACGGCCGTGACGGCTCCCGGCGGTAGTGCTTGGCGGCGCGGGTGGAGATCGGCTGTGCATAGCGTGTGCGGTTGGCTAGACGTGGCTAGGAGATGAAGGTGTGGTTGGGCGTGGTTGATTGTCGGCGTTCTGGGAACGGGGGTACCCAGACTTGCCTGCCTGCGGCCTGCGGCGCGGCTCAGGGAATGGCCCAGTATGGCCCATCTTCATCATCACCTGCTCAAGACCCTCGCGAGGGGCCAAGCCTCGCGGGGCGGACGACAGGAGGCTTCCTCGGGCACAGCCTCGTCAGGCTGGCTCGCGAGGAGGCGAAGAGATCAAGGCGGGGTACCTCACGAGGTGCCCATGATGCAAGCCATGACGACCGAGGCCAGGCGGGCGCCAGGCGGGCGCCGGCCCGCGCAGAGTCCTAGTTTCCTCTTTGGTGTAAAGGGGGCAAGCGCAGGCAGTAGTATCAAGCAAAGGCAACCATTTCGGTGCAGCAAGACCAAGACCAGCAGGATGGCAGGATGGAGGTCATTGTGGAGCCCGAGCCGGTGACATCGTCAGGGTCTTTGGCAGGCGAGGACCGACTTTAGGCAGGATAAGTGTACTAGATGTTCCCCTTCAAAATGGCCAATTGTTGGCGCCCTTCCCGTTCAATATTTGGGAAGAGGCCCAGGGCCTCCCCCTATAAATAGAGCTAGCCACCGCAGAGAAAGGGGAGAGAGATTGAAGAAGGAGATTTTGGGTAGACTAGAGAGAAAGAGAGGCGACTGAACTCACCCAAGCAGTTCATCGCACCAGCCAAGAACAGCCCCTCACGAGGCTGTTCTTCCTTGTACTGTTCATCATCAACCCCTGAGGCAATCCACCACACCACAAACTGGAGTAGGGTATTACACCACAATGGTGGCCTGAACCAGTATAAATCTCGTGTCCCTTGTGTTTTTCTTCGTGTAGTTTAGATCCTTGCGAGGCGACGAGACGTGGGTAGGCAGGAGGTGTGATCTCCGCGTGCACCCTAGAGTTCGAACCTTGTGGGTCTGCCGGAACCCGAAATCCGACATTTGGCGCACCAGGTAGGGGTGCGCCGGAATCCGCCTTCCGTCGCCTCGTGTTTCGCCGCCCGTCGCATCCATGTCAGACGCTCGTCGAGCCCGCGCTGAGCGCCGGACCGCTCTCGCCACTCGCGTCGCCCAAACAGCCCCCGTCGGGGGCGCCCCCGCCGTTCCCCGTCGCCTGCCGTCAACGCCGCCACCGGCCCGACGGGGAATGAGCAGCAGGTGTTGTCCCTGCACCTTTTGGTGCGGCGAGAAGGCCGCACCGCCACCCCGTCGCTGACTCCAGCCGGTTCCTTGTCCCACGCCCGTCGTGCTCCTGCGAACGCGCACGCCGCGCTGCTCCTGGCGCGGGAGCTTCTGCACTACCGTTTCATCGACGACCTCTACGACGAGTGGCTCGCCCGCATCACCAAGCTCGTCAGTGCCGCTGGGGGCTCCCCTGCGCCATCCCCTTCTTTGCAGCGCATCACGCCTCTTGTGGCGGCGAAGCTCGGGGCACCTCGGCCGCCTCCCCTCAAGAAGGCCCTTGGCCCCAAGGCGCGTGGCCTGGCGGAACCCACTCCGTCCGGCGCCAAGACAAAGAAGAGAAGAGCTGCCAAGAGATCCTCGCCCTCAAGCCGCCCGTGTGCTCCTCTGACGGGCCGGCACGAACGCGCTCTGCTCGGTAGCGTTAAGACCCCGCGCTGCTCCTGGCGGCAGTGCACAGAGACTTCCAAGATCAAGCTCTCCGTCACCAAAGGCCTCCCGCGGCCATTGCAGGCTGCCGTGCCTTCACCGCTGAGCTGCGCAGCGTGGCCTGGCCGGGCAAGTTCAAGCCAGATCTGCCCCCGCGCTACGATGACACGGCTGATCCTGCGGAGTTCCTCCAGCTCTATGAGCTGGGCATCAAAGCCGCCAACGGGCATGAGAAGGTCATGGCGAACTGGTTCCCCATGGCGCTCAAGGACGATGCCCGCACTGCTCTGAACACGGCTCTGCACGATCTCCTCTGGGGACGAGATCGCACCGATTCATCGCCAACTTCAAGGCACCGCGACCGGCCCCCGGCCATGAGCGACTTGCGCCGCATCAAGCATCAGCCAGGAGAGACCCTGCAGAAGTTCATCCAGCGTTTCAACAACGCTCGCCTTAAGATCCCCAGGGTGTCTGAGGAGGCCATCATCTCAGCCTTCTCCGACGGCGTGTGTGACGTCAAGATGAAGGAGGAGCTTGCGATTCATGATGACCTGTGCACCTCCCTGGAGCTGTTCAATTTGGCGACCAAGTGCGCTAGGGCTGAGGAAGGGCGCCTTTCCCTCCTTCAGCTGCCAGCTGCCGACCAAGAAGAGAAGAAGCCCAAGGTCAAGGACGTGAAGCGCAAGGGGGCTGTCGTGCTTGCAGCAGAGCCGGACACCAAGCGAGGCAGGGATCAGCCTGAGTCATCCAAGGGCAGCCGGTACTGCGTGTACCACGACCTCCACACCCACAACACCAACGAATGCCAAGAGCTCAGGGCCGTGCGTGCCGGTCGATGCCCCGAGCGCAGCGACCGGGGCTATGGCCGAGGAGGAGGAAGAGGTGGAGGACGATGGGAAGACCGTGGCCCACGCCAAGGGTGGCGTGATTGACCTCGCGAGGACCGCTGGCAGGACCAGCCTCGTGAGGGAGGTTGGAGGGACCCGCCTCGTGAGGGAGGTTGGAGGGATCAGCCTCGCGAGGATTGCCCACAAGGCAACGCAGGCCTCCATCCTCTGGCACCACAGCCAAGGAGGAATGAAGACCATCATCAGGACGAGGGGGCTGGAGGCTTCCAGGAGCCGCACGCAATCGCTTGCATCTTGGGCGGCGCTCAAGCCCCGGCCTCTCAGCGCATCTTCAAGCGGTTTGCTCATGAAGTGAATGCAGTCCTCCCAAGCTTGAGGCCACACGCCCTCTCAGGTGGTCAGCGTGCGCTATCACATTCAGCTCAGCGGATCAGCTCAAGTGCGCGGCCACAGCCGGAGCCCTCCTGATGCTTTGTTCCCCAATCATCAGCAATGTGCAAGTCACCAGGATCCTCATCGATGGCGGAGCAGGGCTCAATGTCCTATCCGTCGAGACGTTCAACAATCTCCAAGTGCCATACAATCAGCTGCAGCCGACCAAGCCTTTCTCAGGAGTCACTGATGGTTCCACGGTTCCGATAGGGCAGGTCCGCCTTCCTGTTACCTTCGGGAAGCACGACAACCACCGCACCGAGCTCATTGACTTCGACGTCGCTCACATTCGCCTACCGTACAATGCCATCCTCGGGTACCCAGCCCTGGCCAAGTTCATGGCCGTGACTCATCACGGCTACAATGTCCTTAAGATGCCAGGAAGTGGTGGAGTCATCACGGTGCCTTGTGAAGAGAGAGACGCTGTGTATTCTCTGGAACGTGCTTTCCAAGCCGCGTCAATTGAAGACCCAGATCACAGGAGCGGGTGGCTTCCCGAGGCTGCCCCTAAGAAGAAGAAGACATCGCCTGGTCTGACCCCTCGGGAGGCAGGCCCCTCAGGGTCCGCGCCTGTTCAGGGGGTGCCTCCTTCTGTCGCATAGGAAGGCGCGCCCGGCGCCCTCCTCGAGCAAGGCTCGGGGGCTCTCTCCTGGAGGGCCATTGACTTTGCTAGGATCACAAGGGAGGCGCTCGGGCACCACTTGGAGGCGTGCTTCAACGCACATTTCCCTCAGGAAGGAGCAAGGCAAGAAGGGCCAAACCCTCGGGAGTTCATCAGCGAGATCATTCAGGAGCTATAGGAGTCAAGAGTCATGAGTGACAGCCGCCGCTTACCCGCCACAGCTCCCCATCCAGGCGAGGATGGTGGGCTACGCGTCTGCATCGACATATCAGGACTCAACCGAGCCGCCTCTCAGGAGCGCCTCTGGCCCTCACACGTGGGACGCTGCGAAGGTCCACCCCACAGCTATGTTCGCATGCCTTACGGCCTGCCGAACGCGGCTGCTGTGCGTCAGCGCCTCATGAGGAGCATCCTGGAGGCTCAAGCGAGGAGCCGCCAGCGCCTCCGGAGCCTCCCGAGGCTCCTGGGCTTGGGGGCTCGTGAAGATCGGCTTCCACAGTGCACGCCGTCCGCTACTTCAGCATCCCTTCATCCTCAATATCATCAGATGACATCCTTCGAGTTTCATTTTCAGCTAGGAGCGCCCCCCAGGGCTGCATCATTCCCAGGCCACGTGGGTCCGTCCCTGCGGCATGTATCCCTTTGGTGCATGTTTTTAGCTTACTTTATCGGGGGTGCCCCTCGGGCTGCATTATCCCCAAGCCACTCGAGCCAGACCCAGTGGCATGTATCCCTCTCGCGTTTACTCGAGTCGTGCGTTTGACTCGTCATGATCATTACTTGATGCCTGTCCACGGCACCCTTCTTCCATCATGTCGGCCGCTTGCACGTTAAAGAGGGGGGGGGGGTACCTGAGCATCGCGACTCATGGGCTCTTACTGGCTCTCCAGCCCTCACCCTCTGGCCTTGTCCATGGCATCGCGACCTGGCATACCAGCGACGGCTGAGCTCGCTCGAGGGCCGGGACCTGAGGACGTAGAGCGTCGGCATCTAACCAAATTTGCAGGAACACAATACAAGTAACAGCCCAGAGCCAGGCACAACCCGCCTTGAGGTAGGGCCCCGTGAGTCCCGCGCTGGCTCACGGGTGCGCAGATACACCTCGTCAGGTCCTACCATGCCAGCCACGTGTCGTATGGGGCTGTACACGCCGGGCTCCTCCAGAGGGGAACCCCTCCCACGCACATGGAAGCACCATGCTCCGTCTTTGGTGACGACACCGCCGAGGAGCGGCTATGCCCGACGATATCTGAGCGTTATGCTCGACCGGTGATAAACAATCGAGGTGGCCCGGCACATCAACCTCAGGGAGCCCAGAGCTCAATGTCCGGCCCCATCGTAATGCCTCCCCTCGGGAGTGCCGCGCGAGGGGGCTGGGCACGGGGGCTACGCCTGGCTCACGCCTAGGCGCACGCCACCCAGCCAGGCCCCTCGGGCCTGGTTCGTCGCATGTCTCTCCCCGAGTGGAGCCAAGGTACGAAGGCTGTTTGAACATCAAGGGGGACTCCTGAGCATCGCGACTTAGGAGCCTAACTGGTCACGTAGCCCCTCACCCCTTAGTTCCGAAAGGCTAACGGCGGTTGAGGTATGCGCGTGGCCGGGCTCTGCCGATGTAGAACGGTAGATTTACTCATACATCTCCCCTCCCTACTTGCTATTTGCGCATCAAGGGGGACTCCTGAGCATCGCGACTCAAAAGCCTAACCTGTCACGTAGCCCCTCACTCCTTGGTCCCGTCCTGGTTTCCGGTCGGGGCTAACGGTACGAGGTATCTTGTGAGGCAGACTCTCGCCAACGTAGAACACAAGCAAGTAGGAAGGAAAAGCGCAAATCTCAAGGAATTCAAAAGCAAATATTACAGTTCGTAGAGTGCTTTGACAACGCCAAACACAAGTTTAAACGCCTCCGCGAGGCATGATGCGTGTTGCAGGAGCTAAAAAGAGGACAGGAGCCGCGAAGGGGTCACTTTCTGGTGGTGCCATCGCTGGTGACGGAGCTGCGCTGGGCGACTTCGCCTCGTGGAGCCTCAGGATCGACATCGCCTTGCCTTGGCTTGGTGCTGAAGGCACGGAACTTCGCCAGTAGAGCCTCTGCTCGACCCTTCACGGCCTCAGCAGCGACAGCGGCAAGCTCGCTGCTCATAGGCCCCAAAGAGCTGTCAAGGTCAATGCCGGGTCGCGGAGGTAGACGTGGGTGAAGACGCGTCGGCCGCTGCAGAAAAAAGGTCAGCGCCTCGGCCTCGGCCGTGGGGCCAAGGCCCGGCGGCGTCTTCAAGGGCGGACCGGGAAGGGAAGCACCTTGGCGGGGCTGTCCTCGGCGCCGCCAATGGGCTCTCGTGGCGGCTGTCATAAAGTGTCTTCAGCAAGGTGCGAGCCTTCTCCTCCAGCTTCGCGAAGGCCACGCGGTCCTCGGCCAGGACCCGCGCCTTGCCGTCCAGCTCGATCCTCTTCGCCTCCAACGCCTGCTCCAGCGCACCTAAGAGGCCATGGAGTTCATCAAGTTTGGCATCCCGGTCCTTGGCGGCAGCCTCACGAGGCATCATATCTTCCTCCTTCTCCTGGCGATCACGAGCCTCCTTAGCGAGCTGGTCGCGCAGGCCATACAGCTCGCTCTCCAGCACCTTGCAGCGATCCCGGACATCTGCAACCTCACCCAAGGTGGCGTCGCGAGCGGCCTTGGCCTCAAGGATGGCCTGCTTCTCCTTGTCGCAAGCCGTCGCGGCCTAAGCCAACATCACTCGGACTGAAGCATCAGAGCGGACCTAGCCGGAGGCCAGCTCCAGGCGCCCGGCCACCAAGTGAGGGTCAGCGCCCTGAAGATCTTCTCGCAGCCGGTCTAGCTCAGTAGCAGCACGATCCAGGACAGTAGAAGGAGTCGGAGAAATGGCAGTTGGCGGAGTAGGAGGAGAAGACGGCAGCGTGATCACAACACCATGAGTTGGGACCTTCTGCGCCCTGATGACTACGGCAGTGGCGTCAGGGAGGGACACCTCGAGAGTCGCTTGGGCCACGGGGGCTAAGCTCGCCCCGCCAGGCCTCGCGGGGATGACCGGGCAGGGGAGGCCCGCGCTTGCCGCCCCCTTCTCCCGCGGGTGAAAGTGCTGCCCCGGGCGAAGCCTCAGGGGCCCCTTCAGCTTTTTCGACGCAGGCACCGGCCTAGCCAAGGAATATGGACGTCAAGCCTTAGCAACGAAGCAAGAAGCAAAACGAGAATCAAGCACTTACTGGTCATCGCTCGTGGGCTCAAGCAACCTGCGGCCAAACTTGAAGCCCGAGAGCCGGCTGCTGGGATCAACCTCAAGAGACTCGGGAGCAGGAGGCACGTCTGAAGATCGCCTCGGAGCTGGAGCAGGCCCGTGGAGGACCAGCCCCGTCCTGTCCTTCTTGGGGATCAGGGGCGAGCACTCACCGCCTCGCTCGTCTCCATCCTCGTCGTCGTCCGGCATGAGGCGAAGAGCGCGGGACCTGCGCCGAGGGAGGGGCGCTCTCGACTCCCCGTCGGTCGCCTCAGAATCGGGCACCTCTTCCTGCTCCTCTTCTTCCTCCTCTATGCCGGAGTCGCCGGAGGATACGTTCACCGTCGCTAGGGCCGCCAGGTCCTCAGGAACCTCCGCGGGCACAGGCCCGTCCCCGTTGAAAGCGGGCATGGAGTTCACCACCTATTCCCAATCATCCCGAAGGAACAGCGGTACGGGAGCACCTTCCAATCTCGCCACGTCTCCCCCAACCAAGGATTGGAGGACCGCGGCCAGATCTTCGTCGGCCAGGACTTCGGAGCTCGGGCGAAGGGCGACATCGCCCCCCCTAGCCTCCATAGTGGAAGTGAGTGTTTCGAGAGTGGAGCCACCCGGTGCTCCAGGAACTCCCTCAGGAGCGATGCCCCGGTCAGTTTCGTCGTTGCCATGCTGCCCGGCCACAAGTCCGCGTCCATCCTCTCCAGCACTGGCTTCGCGCGGGGATCAACGAGCTCCGCGTGGGACCAAGCATCGACAGACTCGAGCAGCCTCGTGGGCAGAATCAGCCGGGGATGGATGCGCCCAGCATCCACCATGACCCACTTGCTCCTGAAGCCTTCAATCCTCTTCCCAGGCTTCGAGATAGCATTGGAGATGGCGTATGCAACGAAGCTCGCGCACGCGGTGATGGGGCCGCGAGAGACCCAGAGGTAAAAGTAATGGCGCAGCAAGGCCACCGAGGGCCTTACCCCAACATGAGCCTCGCAGTAGTAGGCGAAAATCGCCAGGAGAAGAACAGAGTTGGGATGGAGGTGCAGAGCTTGCAGGTTGTAATGGTGGAGAACGGAAAGGAAGAACTCGGAAAATGGGGGCACCAGACCGGCGGCGATGGCGCTCACAAAGAGCGGGTAGAAGGTGCTTGCTTTGTCCTCAGGAAGGGCGGAACCAACCTTGAGCACGTCCGCTCCGTCGTTGCCTTGCGCCGCCATCATCTGGCGCATCCGAGCAAGGTTCTTCTCCAACACATTCGGAGGATCCAGAGCGGGCGAGTACCATGCTCCGGCCGGGGTCTGGCGAGGTGCCATGCCTTGCTAAGATGCAGGGTTGGAGTAGATCTGGCGATTTCGGAAGCGAGAAGGATAGGAGCGAGAAAGGGGATCTGGGCAATGACTGGAGAAGGCCAAGAAGGTAAGCCTAGACGGGTACCGCTCTCTTGTCAATTCGTGCAGTTGCCGAAGCATCATGGGGGAGCCAGGACGCCCACGTCCAATCAACTGCCACACGGCGCCCAAGGCAACAGGCTGATGGGGCCCGCGGCGCTTCGCACTTACCCCTTCGCTTCTCTGCTAAGCCAAGTCTGAGCGCGCCTTGGGCCCGGGGCTACTGTCGGTGTTCTGGGAATGGGGTACCAGACATGCACGCCGCACTGCGGCATGGCTCGAGGTGGCCCAATCGACCCATCTTCATCATCACTGCTCAAGACCCTCGCGAGGGCAAGCCTCATGAGGCAGACGACAGGAGGCTTCCTCGGGCACAGCCTCGTCAGGCTGGCTCGCGAGGAGGCGGAGAGATCAAGGCGGGGTACCTCACGAGGTGCCCATGACGCAAGCCATGACGACCGAGGCCAGGCGGGCACCAGGCGGGCGCCGGCCCGCGCAGAGTCCTTGTTTCCTCTTTGGTGCAAAGGGGCAAGCACAGGCAGAAGTATCAAGCAAAGGCAACCATTTCGGTGCAACAAGACTAGGACCAGCAGGACGGCAGGATGGAGGTCATCGTGGAGCCCGAGCCGGCGTCACCGTCAGGGTCTTTGGCAGGCGAGCACCGACTTTAGTCAGGATAAGTGTACTAGATGTTCCCCTTCAAAATGGCCAATTGTTGGCGCCCTTCCCGCTCAATATTTGGGAAGAGGCCCAGGGCCTCCGTCTATAAATAGATCTAGACACCGCAGAGAAAGGGGAGAGAGATTGAAGAAGGAGATTTTGGGTAGACTAGAGAGAAAGAGAGGCGACTGAACTCACCCAAGTAGTTCATCGCACCAGCCAAGAACAGCCCCTCGCGAGGCTGTTCTTCCTTGTATTGTTCATCATCAGCCCCTAAGGCAATCCACCACACCACAAACTGGAGTAGGGTATTACACCACAATGGTGGCCTGAACCAGTATAAATCTCGTGTCCCTTGTGTTGTTCTTCATGTAGTTGAGATCCTTGTGACGCGACGAGACGTGGGTAGGCAGGAGGTGTGATCTCCGCGTGCACCCCAGAGTTCGAACCTTGTGGGTCTGCTAGAACCCGAAATCCGACACTGATGGTGGTGGCGGCGGCGTTCAGCCCGAATCCGGTCTTGGAAGTGGCGACGGCGACGGCTAGCCCGGATCCGACCATGGTGGTGGCGGTGTCCCCTTCGCCGGGATTGGCTGGCCAGGTGGTGTGTGACGCCCTTGATTCAATCGTACACTAATCATACACGCAAATGTGTACAATCAAGATCAAGGACTCACGGAAAGATATCACAACACAACTCTAGACACAAATTAAAATAATACAAGTTTTATATTACAAGCCAGGGGCCTCGAGGGCTCGAATAGATAAGCTTGAATGTACAAGAGTCAGCGGAAGCAACAAAATCTAAGTACGGACATAAGTTAGACAAGTTTGCCTTAAGAAGGCTAGCACAAAAGCAACAATGATCGAAAAGGCAAGGCCTCCTGCCTGGGAGCCTCCTAACTACTCCTGGTCGTCGGCGGCCTCCACGTAGTAGTAGGCATCAACGGTGGCATCTGGCTCCTGGGCTCTGACATCTGGCTCCTGGGCTCCGACATCTGGTTGCATCAACCGGAAAGAAGAAGAAAGGGGGAAAAGGGGGAGCAAAGCAACCATGATTACTCATCCAAAGTACTCGCAAGCAAGGATCTACACTACATATGCAACATTATCAAAGAGGGGCTGTATATGTGGACTGGGCTGCAGAAATGCCAGAATAGAGAGAAGGCCTAGTCCTATCAAAGACTAGCATCTTCTGGAAACCACCATCTTGCAGCAAACAGGAGGGAGTAGAGTAGCATAAAGTAAAGTAGTAGTGGTGTTATCAACCTTGGCCAGAGATCCTTTCTTGACTCCTTGCGAGAAAGCAATCCCTGAGCCATACTATCCAATTCTCATCAAAATCCAATTCTCATCACAAGTATCCAGTTCTAGTTGTATCGATCGGGATACAACTCTAAGTGTCCGTTACCGTAGGACAGGCTATCGATAGATGTTTTCTTCCCTGCAGGGGTGCACCAACTTACCCACCACGCTCGATTAACTTCGGCCGGACACACTTTCATGGGTCATGCCCGGCCTCAGCCAAACAATACACCGCAACCCGACCTAGGCTTAATAGAGAGGTCAAGCACGCCGAACTAAACCTATGCCCCAGGGGTCATGGGCCATCTCCCCGGGAACTCCTGCACGTTGCGTGGGCGGCCGTTGAGCAGACCTAGCTACCTCCTTAAAAAAGGCAGGTGCTTACCAGTCCAACCTGGCGCGCGTCGCTCAGTCGCTGACGTCTATTAAGGTTCGGCTGATGTATACGACGCAGAACGCCCGTACTATGCCCACGTGATGGTTAGTGCTATCAGGCCAGAGGCCCCTCAGATCAAATATCCAAATCATAGTGGATTAGTAACGCGCGGTAACAAGCAGAGACTCACGAAAGATGTGACCCCATTGCCCCGTCTCGAGGACTTGCGGCAAGGGCTAAGAATGCCCGGCCACGCCTCGTAATTATCTTGTGGGCACCTTCCAGGTCAACCCGACACCACATCACTCACAATTATGCTCGCGCGGGTACCCCTCATGGTCGACCTGTCTTTAGTAACATGGTTCAGTGTAAAGTCATAGTCATAGTAACTGTGTGTCTAAACATCAAGGGGAAAACCCGAGGAATCACCCCCGGTGAATTCCACTCGATGTAATCATCAAGGTGAACGTAAGAGGAATCACCCCCGAGTTCCACACTTGAGGGGTTGCACGACAGAGTCGTATCGAAAGTGGTTAAGGCAGAATCACCCTTGATGACCACAACCGAATGGCTACACTACAGGGTTAACATCAGAAGTGCTGTAGAGGTCTCACCCTCGGCACTCGATAGTAACCCAGCAGTGTCGAGCAACTAAGGGGAGAGTGATGTGCGGTGCCGGGGCCTGGTCTTCGATCCCGTTGATCGGGTCTTTGATGATGAAGCAGGGGCAACAAGGACAAGGTGGGGGTCACTGATGGATCACTAACCAACCTACACTAAGCATTTTAGGATAAGAAGGTAAGGTAACAATAAGCAGGTTACAAAAGCAGGCTATGCAATAGAATAGGAGCAAACAATAACAATAGCAAAATCTAATGCAAGCATGAGAGAATGGAATGAGCGACATCGGGATGATCAAAGGGGGGGCTTGCCTGGTTGCTCTGGCAAGGAGGAGTCGTAGGTGACGTAGTCGATCACAGGGGCAACATCAGTCTCGGGGTCTACCGGAGACAAGAGGGGGAAGAAATAGTAAATCTAAAGAAACATAGCATAACAGGACAACAGGCAGAGCTAGACGTGTTCTAACGTGGTGCTACACGATACCGGCGAGGGGGGAAGTCAACCAGGAATGTTTTCCCGGTTCCGGAGCTATGTCAGACAGATGGCCGGAGGGGGAAAGTTCCATGTTCAGCATGCTAGGGGCATGTGACAGATGAATGGACCGCGAAATCGGATTCATCACGTTTTTCTGAGCAACTTTCATGTAGAAAACATTTCCATCCGAGTTACGGTTTATTTTCTATGAGTTTTCAAAGTTTAATTTTTTTTGAAATTAAATAAATTAACAGAAAGGTTTATTGCGTCAGCACGTCACAGTGACATCAGCAGCCAGCAGGGCGGCTGACCAGGTCAAACCTAACCAGTGGGTCCCACATGTCATACATAGAGGGCTAACAGTGGGTTATTTTAATTAAACATGGTTAATTAGCAGCTGGGCCCCACATGTCAGTGACTATTTAGCTTAACTAACCATTTTTATTTATAAAAACGTTTGTTTGACAAAACATGCGGTGTGGCCCGCGTGTCAGTGACACTGTGTGCCTAGTCAAGCCTGATTGACCGCATGTCAGCGTGGTCAATCGGGGCGGGCCACCGCAGGACCTGACCAGGCGGCCCCAGGTGTGCCACGTCGGCGGCGTCGGGGCTTCGCCGCCGGCGACCAAACCAGCGGCGGGTGTAGGACCTTGAGAAGAGGTGTCTAGAGGGGGGGTGATTAGACACTGAGTACCAATGTTGCAGTTTTTAAGTTTCTTAATGTTTAAGTGGAGATTAGGCACAATTTCAACAATCACAATACATATCAAGCCAGCATGCAAAGAGTATATAGGCAGCGAAAATTAAAGCATGCAACTTGCAAGAAAGTAAAGGGAAGGGTTTGGAGGATTCAAACGCAATTGGAGACACAGATGTTTTTGGCGTGGTTCCGATAGGTGGTGCTATCGTACATCCACGTTGATGGAGACCTCAACCCACGAAGGGTAACGGCTACGCGAGTCCACGGAGGGCTCCACCCACGAAGGGTCCACGAAGAAGCAACCTTGTCTATCCCACCATGGCCGTCGCCCATGAAGGACTTGCCTCACTAGCGGTAGATCTTCACGAAGTAGGCAATCTCCTTGCCCTTACAAACTCCTTGGTTCAACTCCACAATCTTGTCGGAGGCTCCCAAGTGACACCTAGCCAATCTAGGAGACAGCACTCTCCAAGAAGTAACAAATGGTGGTTGATGATGAACTCCTTGCTCTTGTGCTTCAAATGATAGTCTCCCCAACAC
Organism: Aegilops speltoides; assembly: GCA_021437245.1. NCBI lineage: Eukaryota > Viridiplantae > Streptophyta > Magnoliopsida > Poales > Poaceae > Aegilops > Aegilops speltoides. The sequence continues at coordinate 276,322,816 of CM038145.1, read as the reverse complement.
TCAACTCTCTCTCATAGGTTTTGGATATGGTGGAAAGAAGATTTGAGTGGAAAGCAACTTGGGGAAGGCTAGAGATCAAGATTCATATGGTAGGAATGGAATATCTTGGTCTCAACACATGAGTAGGTAGTTCTCTCTCAGAAAATGTATGCTGGAAGTGTAGGTTCGTTCTGATGGCTCTCTTCACGAATGAAGAGGAGGTGGAGGGGTATATATAGCCTCCACACAAAATCTAACCGTTACATACAATTTACCAAACTCGGTGGGACCGAATCGTTAAACTCGGTCGGACCGATTCAGCAAATAATGTGACCGTTAGGGGTTTCGGTGGGACCTAAATGCAACTCGGTGAGACTGATTCGGTTAGGGTTAGGGCATAATGTAATCTCAGTAGGACCGATTACACAAACTCGGTGAGACCGATTTGGTAATAAGCTTTCCAGAGAGTTTGTCAGGCAAACTCGGTGGGACCGATTACTCAAACTCAGTGAGACCGATTTTGGTAATAAGTTTTCCAGAGAGTTTGCATTGTAATCTCGGTAGTACCGATTGCTCAATCTCGGTGAGACCGATTTTGATAATGGACATACACAGAGAGATTACAATCCCATCTCGGTGAGACCGAGATCCCTATCGGTAAGACCGATTTGCTTAGGGTTTGTGGCAGTGGCTATGACTTATGGAATCGGTGGCGCCGGATAGGAAGAATCGGTGTGACCGATTTTGGCTTTGGGTTTAGGTAATTTGGAAGTGGGAAAGTAGCTGAGGGTTCTGGAGCATATCACTAAGCACACGAAGCAAGAGGCTCATTAAGCAACACCTCATCCCTCCTTGATAGTATTGGCTTTTCCTATAGACTCAATGTGATCTTGGACCACTAAAATGTAAAATGAAGAGTCTTGAGCTTGAAGCTTGAGCCAATCCTTTGTCCTTAGCATCTTGAAGGAGTTCCCACATCCTTTAGTCCATGCCACTCCATTGTTGAACTTATCTGAAATATACTAGATAAAAGTGTTAGTCCAACAAGAGATATGTTGACATTAATTACCAAAACCACCTAGGGAGCACTTGTGCTTTCAATCTCCCCCTTTTTGGTAATTGATGGCAACATCAAAGCTTTAGATAAAGATATAAATAATAGCAAGTAAAGCTTTGGAAAGACATGTAACAATCATAGGCTCCCCCCTACATGTATGCAATCATGTGAATATGGAATGTAGAAGCATGTGAGAGCATAAACATGATAGAGCAGGCAATGTGTTAAATGTATCTTGGCCATATGCATCAGAGCAAAGAATGTTGAAGAAAATACCTTCATGCTCATGAGTCCTTCTTGCAAACAGTATGTACATCAGCAAGAATTCCTCATACACATGATTGTGATGCATATACTTACCTTGTAGTCTTGAGTTGTCTTAGGATGAAATGAACCTGTGTAAACAAAGTTATATAGCACAGATACATCTACTAGCCAGAGCAAACAGAAGAAACCACAAGAATAACAAGACTGGGATGACATGTAGAGAGTGAGTACCAAGTACCACATTGGATTAGACATGTCCCCAAGAGTAAAGATATGCAATAAATTTAAATTATCTTTCTCCCTTAGATGTCTTGCTCCCCCTGAATCTAACCTGGGATAGTGGGAGAAGATAGGGAACAGAAAATCAGAGCTTGAAAGAAAACAGAGCTGAAAGATATGAATGATGATCAGAGCTAATGTATGCTAATGCAAATAAGCACAATAGATCATATGAACATGTCTCTCCCCTCAAGAAGACGTGTGGACATCTCTCCTCTTGAACACCAAGCATCTGGGATCCTTGAAAAATACTATCTTACTTAAGTATCCTCCCCCCTGGAGATCTCTCTCCCCCTTAAGAAGGAAGGTGATAAGCTTTGATGTTCTTTCTCTCTTCAGATGATAAGCTTTGATGTTCTCTCTCTCCCCCTTTGACATCAATTTCCAAGAAGGGTCTTCTGGAATCTGTCGAATGGGTTTGATCCTTGAGACACAGAACAAAGCGATGATAAAAATTTGATGCTTGTAGAGGACAAGATTCATTGAGTGGAGCTAGATCAGAAGAAACACATAATTATGTGGCAAACTATTTTTCCTATTAGGAAGTCAGTGGCACCGAGTGGTATGCTTCGGTCGTACCGAAAAGATTTGGTTGGGCCGAAAATAACTAATCGGTGAAACCGAGTTCATCACAAAGAAAACACCTATCACCTCAGCTCACTAGACTAGTAAGATCTCACACGGATTTGCAAGGAATTTACTGAAAGATGTGCAATGAATTGGAATGCAGAAAATGCAGAACAAACAGAAAGAAAGAAATCTAGATGAAGTTTTTTTTGAAAAGTGGAAACGAATATACATGAGTCAAATGCAAAAACACAGAAAAGAAGACAAGAGAACTTCATCTAGAGATGGTCGGCGACAAAGTCACCTATGTTAGAGTATATTGACTTAGGTGTCAAGTGAGATCACTTGATCATAGGTCATACTCATCGTTTAAGCTCAAAATGGGGTTGCCATTTTTCGTTTAAGCATCTTAATGTATTCACATCTTGTCGAGTTGCTTTAGCTCATGACTTGGAGTAAAGCTTCTCTAAGATGGAATAACATACCTTGCTTGGTGGTGTAGTCCATGTAGTTGAACTTGTGTGGGTTGCTCAAGGTTGATGTAGCTCATCAAGAATTTGGAGCACCACTTTGAGTTTTAGTCCTTCTACCTACATGGGTTAGCTCTTGCAAGGAAGAGCACTTGTGTATCCAAAAATGACAATCATGAAGCTCAACATAGAATTTGTCAAAGGATATGTTTGAATGGTTTTGTGCTTCCTTGTCTTCAACCACCATAGTGTAGAGACTTGGTGATGTTGAGATTGCTCAAGATGTGAGTAGATTATAATCTCATGGAGTTTGATTCCACCAAGTACCTACATGGGTTAGATAACATGCAAGATACAAATATATCCAAGACATAAGATTTTCATCATGAGAGAAATATCAAGGATTAGTCATAAGCTCATGTCTTGCATGTATCCAATGGAGTCTCTACTCCAAGTTTGAAGCATCAATGATGTTCAATTCTCCTCTTAACCTGCAAAACACTTTCTCATCAAGAGGTTTAGTAAATATATCCGCTAATTGCTTTTCGGTGCGAACATGCTTAAGATCAATGTCACCCTTAGCAAAGTGATCTCGAATGAAATGATGACGAACTTCAATGTGCTTAGTTCGAGAATGTTGCACAGGATTATGACCAATTTTAATAGCACTTTCATTGTCACAAGCAATGGAACATGTCTCACATATATCCCATAATATTTAAGAGTTTGGGTCATCCAAAGTAATTGAGCACAACATGAACCAGCAGCAATATATTCAGCTTTGGCAGTGGATAAGGATACCGAGTTTTGTTTCTTGGAGGACCAAGACATAAGAGATCTACCAAGAAATTGACAAGTTCTCGAAGTGGACTTTCTATCAACCTTGTCTCCGGCATAGTCCGAGTCGGAATAGCCAACAAGATCGAAAGAGGCCCTCTTAGGATACCAAATGCCAAAGTTTGGTGTATGAATTAAGTATCTCACTATTCTTTTCACGGCCTTAAGATGACATTCCTTAGGAGCAGCTTGATATCGTGCACACATGCACACACTTACCATGATATCGGGACGTGAAGCACATAGATATAACAATGAACCAATCATAGAACGATAAACCTTTTGATCAACCGGTTCACCGTCTTTGGTCAAGTCATTATGTCCACTAGTAGGCATGGGTGTAGACATACCTTTGCATTCTTGCATATTGAACTTCTTGAATAAGTCCTTGGTGTACTTCATTTGAGAAACAAAGGTACCTTCCTTAGTTTGCTTGATTTGCAACCCAAGAAAGAATTTGAGTTCACTCATCATAGACATCTCAAACTTCTGCGACATTAGCTTCCCAAACTTTTCACTAAAATGAGGGTTAGTTGAACCAAATATGATATCATCAACATAAATTTGGCACACAAATAGTTCTCCATTAACCCTTTTAGTAAAAAGAGTAGAATCAATTTTCCCAATTTCAAACCCTTTTTTAATAAGAAACTTGGTCAAGCATATATACCAAGCTCTAGGAGCTTGTTTAAGACCATAAAGAGCTTTGTGAAGTTTGTAAACATGATTGGGTTTCTTAGGATTGACAAAGCCGGGAGGTTGCTTAACATAAACTTCCTCCTCTATTTCACCATTTAGAAAAGCACTTTTAATGTCCATTTGGTACAAGGTGATATCATGATGATAAGCATAGGCAATTAAGATGCGAATGGACTCAAGTCTAGCAACAGGGGCGTAAGTCTCACCATAGTCCATACCTTCGACTTGTGTGTAGCCTTGGGCGACGAGACATGCTTTGTTGCGAACTACTTGTCCATCTTCATCTTGCTTGTTGCGAAACACCCATTTGGTACCGATGATGTTGTGGTTGTTGTCGGGCTTCTCAACCAATGTCCAAACTTGGTTCCTCTCAAAGTTATGTAGCTCTTCATGCATAGAATTTATCCAATCCGGATCTTCCAATGCTTCTTCAACCTTCATAGGTTCAATGCTAGAGATGAAAGAATAGTTTTCACAAAAGTTAGCTAAACGAGTTTTAGAGCGAGTGATTCTCCCGGTTTGAATGTCATTGTAGATTTGCTCAACGGGATGATCTTTAGCAACTCTTGCTCGAACTCGTGAAAGCTTTTGCTTGAGTCTTCGTTGAACATCTTCTTCATCTTGTTCTTCTTCTTCTTGGCCTTCTTCATTGTTGGCATTGTCGTTGTCTTGTCGTTGTGGAGAAGGAGGTTGTTGACGTTCATCTTGATGCACTTCCTCGTTCCCTTCATCTTGGTGTGTCCCGCTTGTGGATGCTTCCATATCAAATCTTGGTTCACCTTGTTGTGAAGTTGAAGCTTCCACTTGGACGGATGAGGTACTCTCCTTCACCTCCGTTGGACGAACCTTGCCAATGGCCAAGTCTTGAATTGCTTCCGAAGGATCTTTGTCTCCTACATCAATTGGCAATTGCTCTACTTGCGAGCCGTTAGATTCATCAAACTTCACATCTACCGTCTCTTCAACCTTTCGGGTGAAATTGTTGTAGACACGGTAAGTGTGATAGTTTGAGCCATAACCTAGTAGGAAACCTTCAAGAGATTTAGGAGCAAATTTAGAGCGACGATGCTTATCAAGAATGTAGCACTTTGAGCCGAATACTCGAAAGTATCCAACTTGGGGTTTGTTACCGGTGAGGAGCTCGTATGTCGTCTTGCCGAGTAGCTTGTGAAGATACAAGCGATTTGTTGCATGACAAGCTGTCTCAACCACTTCTGCCCAAAAGTGCTTTGGCGTCTTGTACTCATCAAGCATCGTTCTCGCCATTTCGATGAGCGTCTGGTTCTTCCTCTCAACAACTCCGTTTTGTTGAGGTGTGTACGTAGCCGAGAACTCGTGTGAAATCCCTTCTTCGTCAAGAAAGGTGTCCACATTTGCGTTCTTGAACTCCGTTCCGTTGTCGCTGTGAACCTTCTTGATCTTCACTTCAAATTGATTTTGGGCCTTCCTTGCGAAGTTTTTGAAGATCTTTTGGACCTGTGATTTATCATCGAGAAAGAACACCCACGTAAATCTTGAAAAATCATCAACTATAACTAGACCAAAAGAATTTCCACCGTGACTCTTGTAAGAGTTGGGACCAAAGAGATCCATGTGAAGTAGCTCGAGTGGCCTCCTTGTAGTCATGATGTTCTTCACGGGATGCCTTCCTCCAACCTGTTTACCTGCCTGACAAGCGCTGCAAAGTCTATCCTTATCAAATATGACATCGTTAACTCCAAGGATATGATTTCCTTTAATAAGCTTGTCAAGGTTTCGCATACCAACATGACCTAATCGTCTATGCCACAACCAACCTTTTGAGGATTTAGCAATGAAGCAAGTTTTAGGTTGAGCCTTTTTAGTGAAATCAACAATGTATAGATCACCTCTGCGCACACCGGTAAAGACCATTTTATGATTATCTCGACGAAACACTTGGCAATCTACTTCAGTAAATAGAACATTGAAACCGAAATCAGCAAGTCTAGATACTGAAAGTAAGTTGTAACCAAGAGATTCAACGAGCATGACATTTTGTATGGAGCTATCATGTGATATTGCCACCTTACCGAGGCCAACCACCTTACCCTTTGAGTTGTCACCGAAAGTGACATACTTTCGAGGACTATCATTATCAGCAAGCTCATGGAACATGTCTTTATCTCCGGTCATGTGATCGGTACATCCACTATCAAGAACCCATTCCTTTCCTCCTGACATGTATCCCCGAAGATTTGCCATAAGACCAAAATGTCTCATTGCATCATCAAGATCGAAGTCACTATCATCATCCTCATCATAGTATCCATGTTCAACATCGTCATGTGGTGGATCAAGTCCTAGAGAGGGTGATTCATTAGAATGAGTTTGATAATCTTGCTTATGAATTTTTATAGCTTCGGAAATAATGTCACTAATAATAGCAAAATTTCCTTTGGCACACATAAGGTTTGTAAGCTCAAATAGACGATCACCAAACATAGGATCACTAGTATTCATTTTACTCAAAGCAATAGACTTATGGAGAATTTCATCAAGATTTTTCAAGGAATAATCTGGAAATCGTTCCTCAAGAAATTTCCATATGGTTTATGCACACTTAAAAGTAGGCAAGCATCTAATCAAGTTTCTAGGCAATCCTCTAATGATAAGATCGGCAGTTCTAAGATTCCTAATCATGTCAATTGACTCATCATGGGTAGGATGCATAGGATCAACATAAGGTGCACAAGGGCTAGCAATGTACTTGTTAAGATGATATTGATTGAAAATAACAAGCATCTCATTTTTCCACTCATGAAAATACTCCCCATCAAGAATAGGCACTCTATGTCTAATACTCCCAATAGTAGACTCATCCATCTTCCTCCAATGGTGATTAAACCAAAGCAATGGAGACCAATGCTCTGATACCACTTGTAGGACCTTGAGAAGAGGTGTCTAGAGGGGGGTGATTAGACACTGAGTACCAAAGTTGCAGTTTTTAAGTTTCTTAAAGTTTAAGTGGAGATTAGGCACAATTTCAACAATCACAATACATATCAAGAAAGCATGCAAAGAGTATATAGGCAGCGGAAATTAAAGCATGCAACTTGCAAGAAAGTAAAGGGAAGGGTTTGGAGGATTCAAACGCATATGGAGACACGAATGTTTTTGGCATGGTTCCGATAGGTGGTGCTATCGTACATCCACGTTGATGGAGACTTCAACCCACGAAGGGTAACGGCTGTGCGAGTCCACGGAGGGCTCCACCCATGAAGGATCCACGAAGAAGCAACCTTGTCTATCCCACCATGGCCATCACCCACGAAGGACTTGCCTCACTAGCGGTAGATCTTCACGAAGTAGGCGATCTCCTTGCCCTTACAAACTCCTTGGTTCAACTCCACAATCTTGTCGGAGGCTCCCAAGTGACACCTAGCCAATCTAGGAGACACCACTCTCCAAGAAGTAACAAATGGTGCATTGATGATGAACTCCTTGCTCTTGTGCTTCAAATGATAGTCTCCTCAACACTCAACTCTCTCTCATAGGTTTTCGATCTTGTGGAAAGAAGATTTGAGTGGAAAGCAACTTGGGGAAGGCTAGAGATCAAGATTCATATGGTAGGAATGGAATATCTTGGTCTCAACACATGAGTAGGTAGTTCTCTCTCAAAAAATATATGCTGGAAGTGTAGGTTCTTTTCTAATGGCTCTCTCCATGAATGAAGAGGAGGTGGAGGGGTATATATAGCCTCCACACAAAATCTAACCGTTACACACAATTTACCAACCTCGGTGGGACCGAATCGTTAAACTCGGTCGGACCGATTCAGCAAATAATGTGACCGTTAGGGGTTTCGGTGGGACCTAAATGCAACTCGGTGAGACCGATTCGGTTAGGGTTAGGGCATAACGTAATCTCGGTAGGGCCGATTACACAAACTCGGTGAGACCGATTTGGTAATAAGCTTTCCAAAGAGTTGGTCAGGCAAACTCGGTGGGACCGATTACTCAAACTCGGTGAGACCGATTTTGGTAATAAGTTTTCCAGAGAGTTTGCATTGTAGTCTCTGTAGTACCGATTGCTCAATCTCGGTGAGACCGATTTTGATAATGGACATACACAGAGAGATTACAATCCCATCTCGGTGAGACCGAGATCCCTATCGGTAAGACCGATTTACTTAGGGTTTGTGGCAGTGGCTATGACTTATGGAATCGGTGGTGCCGGATAGGAAGAATCGGTGTGACCGATTTTGGCTTTGGGTTTAGGTCATTTGGAAGTGGGAAAGTAGTTGAGGGTTTTGGAGCATATCACTAAGCACACGAAGCAAGAGGCTCATTAAGCAACACCTCATCCCTCCTTGATAGTATTGGCTTTTCCTATAGACTCAATGTGATCTTGGACCACTAAAATGTAAAATGAAGAGTCTTGAGCTTGAAGCTTGAGCCAATCCTTTGTCCTTAGCATCTTGAAGGAGTTCCCACATCCTTTAGTCCTTGCCACTCCATTGTTGAACTTATCTGAAATATACTAGATAAAAGTGTTAGTCCAACAAGAGATATGTTGACATTAATTACCAAAACCACCTAGGGAGCACTTGTGCTTTCAGCGGGGCTCGCCGGACTTCGCCGGGAATCGAGCACAGGGGGAGGGGGGATCTTTTGGCGCGGGACTTGGCGCGTTCGAATGAGCGCACGAAGGCGCGTCGACTGGGGGCGGTGGCATCGTCAGAGTTGGCCGGAGCGGCGCCGACGAGCGGTGAGGGCGGCGGTCGCGCTCGGGCGACGATGAGGATGGGTCTACGGGGCACGGGGATAGGTGAGGCTAGGCGTGTTCGATGCGGCTCGACGTCGCGTGCGTGACGGCGCTACCGGTTGGACTCGGGATGGCCGGAACATCGCCGGCGGCGAGAGTGTCGGGGCCCGAAGCATGGCGAGCTCGCGCGAGACAAAGCGGTGGCAAAAAGGACGACACATAACTTCTACAACGACTACTCAAAGCCACGAATGCGTTGGTGAGATCGACAGACTGGGACGGGCCCTACAGCGAAGGCCGCGAGCTCGACAGCAGAGCCAGGGCGCGGCAATGGCGGCGCGTCGCGCACAGCTTGCCACGATGCAGAAATGGAGCAAGGACGGGGAGAGGAAGGAGGGAGCTCACCGAGCGGCACGCCGATGGCCCTTGGCAGTTTAGGAGCGTGGGGGAAGGCCGAATCGACGGCAATCTCCGGCGCGTCTGGAGGTGGAAGACGATGGTGGAGGGGACGCTGCAGTGACTCCCGTCTCGGTCTAGGGGCACTGGAGGTCGCAGCGGCTGGCGACGGTCCTTCCTGGCATGGTGGCGCGGCTTGGGGACGATGGTGGCTGCGGTCTACTCGGTGGTGAGGCCATGGACGCGTACAGGAGAAGGGATCTGGCGAGGGGGGGGGGGGAGGCGGAGAGGAGATGACATGGGGACGAGTGGGCGAGTGGATGAGATCGGGGGGGGGGGGAGCTCAAGGGGGCGCGGGGGCTACCTTACCCTCTCGCAGGGGGGGGGGCGTCACCCACGAGGTGGCTAGGCGGCGACGGGCGCATGCTGTCCCGCCCGGTCGGAGGAACAGGAAGCGATCGGGGGAGGGGTAGTGGGCCGGCCTAGATGGGCCAGTTGGCTCGGGCCAGGCCCAGTGCACTCGGCCCAATGCACAGTGGCGTGTGCTCTTTCTCTTTTCTTTTTTTAAAATAAAATAGAGAGAGGAAATGATTTAGTTGAGCATCCAAAGGATTTAGGAAAAATATGGGACTTGGCCCATTAATTCCTCCACAATTTTAGTTTGCCACAAATAGTTTGGAGGCCAGCGGAATTGTCTGGGAATTCTGGAAATTGGGAATGGTATATTTAAATGCTGCTGGAACACTAATTAATTTCCAGAGGCAATTTGGGAACTCCAAAGATTTTGGTTTTAACATGAAAAATAACTGGAAAATATTTGTCATATTGTGAACTATTTTGATTGCATGAAAGAAGAAGCAAATTTTTGACATGCAATTGAATTTGAATTTGAAGCAGATTTTGGACAAGTGGCATTTTGGCATGATGATCATGATGACATGACCTTTATTAGGGGGAGATTATTGTAGTGTGATGCTAGGGATGTTACAAGTCTCATCCACTACAAGAAATCTCATCCCGAGATTTAAGTGGGGAAGTAAAGAGTAACTTCGGAGAACTGACCCTTATAGGGTTAATTATCTAGTGAAAAATTCAGGGAATGAGGCAGAAGTGTCTCTCGAGTTGAAACTTAATAAACATCGAGAGCAAAGTATGAAGGTACAATAGGAAGTTTCAAGCGAATGGACAAAATGATACCTGAACAGAGTATGAGAAAGGGGTTCAGAGCATTGGGAATAGATCATGTCTCGAAAGGTGGCTCGTGACATGATACGAAGCCAGCAAGAATATTTCGGAATCAAAGATATACAGGAGAGTCAAGTTCCGGTCCTGTGGAACTGTGGGTTAAGAGCCCACCATGTGGGTTAAAAATAGAAAGGGGGCCGATAGTAAGGCATGTCAGATGATAGACTGTCATCTATGTTGCCAACCACGTTGGTACCAAGGGCGAGGGACGAAGAGAACTATTTTCCTGTTCGCTGAAACGAGGCGGACCAGTAGGCAAAGTTCTCGTCCATCGGTGGTTACCGAAATGTCATCAACATTAGTAACAGGGTAGTACTGACCGAATTGTACCTTGAGGCGTTTTTATAAGTAGGGAATTATTTTTTCTTAGATCATATAGATCGCAAGAAAGGTTAAATAAGACAATGGAAAGGAAATGTGTTTAAACGCATATTTCAGGGGCATATCCTTCCCAAGGACAAGCAGAGTATGATATCCATGATAAGACAATAAGTTCAAAAGCATTTAGATAAAGGGGGTGAGGGAAGAATCATGATATTACACATACAATGGTGTTTGGATAATAGATCAAGAAACATTCGACAATGTGCTTCCAATGTTCTTGTTGATATTCGAAATACCTCAGTCATGCTTCGAGGTAGCATTAACATGGTGTTCCAAGTAGGGGTTGGAGTTGAAGATCACAAGAAATACTCAAAGAACAATTGCAGGAATAGCAAGGAGTCCAAGGTATAACCAAGACATGATCAAACATGTGTTGGAAAGAAGACAAGGGGGTTGTCAATGATAACTCAAATCATTGAAGGTCAAAGATGGTATTTCTCACCATGAATTCAATTTTCATCTCAACGGAAGTCAAAATGTTGATGTTGGTCACGACGCATTTGTCAAGAGGCTCTATGAAGATGCCATCGAGGAGCGATGCCATCAAGCAACAAGAAGGATGAAGCGAAAGGCTATTGGAACCACAAATACGACACAAGCTCAAAATCAAGCTTGTTGTTCGAGGTGAATTGATAAAATGAGGAAGATCGAGGTAAGCTTCGCTCATCGTTGAAAAGTTGTGCTCCGGGAATAAGGACCAGGTATCACAGTTAAATTAGCACAATAATGATATAGCCGATCAGGCTAGGAATGATGTGACGGAGTATCACTCCAATTAAGAATTTACAAGAGGTAGTGCAATGACACAATATCATCGAGATAACATGAGGCAATACTTGAAGGTAGATCAAATTAGAGGTTGGACAGGTGAAATGACTTGCAGGAGACAAGTATTTTAACTTGTCCGGGAAATGGAATTAAGGAGAAACTATGGTCGGAACCACGATTATGAATGATCAAACCACCGATACAAGATGAACTTATAACAAGGGGGTAATTATTTTTACGAGCAACTTCCATGATAAGTTCTACATCGGGTCCATGGGCATGAACACAAAGGTTCAAGGTCGACTCCCACTTCTTCAATGCATAACCTTTCATTCACTCCTCGTTTTTGAAGAATTTGTAGTGCGAAAGATTTATCTGGTGAAGCACCAGAAGAGTATGACTCACATCTCTTTCGAGTTCACACGGATTAGTGAAGGCATAGGTTCAACCCGTAGGGTATCTTAGGAACATATACCACTAACTTCAGGATTAAAATATACCAGCTCGAAAGCAGAGTATGGTTGACAAAAGCAGATGATAGAATTTACCAAAGGCATTATGTGTCAGGGCAAAACTCACAAGTTTAATGAATATGAAGGACATTGTCAGATAATAATCCAACCAAGGATATGGCGGTCCACATAGGATCTGATGTGAGTATCGGTACTCAACTAGAAGAAGAAAGAATGCCAAGGCTTCGGATTATAGAAACATCTGAATAATTCGATGCTTAAATGCAAAGAAACCATGATTTCAAAAATAGAAGATCAAAGCAGACGCTCTGATCAAAAGATAAGTAAGTTGAATAGCCCTAGGGATACAATTGACGACAATTTGATTGGTCGAGAAACAACTCTTGGTCAAATGACATCCAAGATGGAAGGATGAATTCTATGATCCGACCGAGGATTGCGAGCATCTGCAACATATTGAATCAACAGACTCAAAAGGATAGTGAAAAAGGATGCCAATAAGATTACTAGACTTATTTGATTATCCATAACGCAAACAGGCAAGGAGAATCAAGAGTAACAGGTCGCAGAGGATTTTCGGAAGATCAGATAGTATTTCCAAGTATTTAGGAAAGTATATGAACAACCGGGGATGAAGGTACAAGCGGCAAGGATGTTATTCACGGGGATTACCGGCGGTCAGAAACTGCATGGCATGGACACAGGGTCTCGGGATACATCGAGAAGTATCTTCAGAGTCTTCTGAGGTAGCAGACAATCATCTATGTTGAAGGAGCTCTCCGAGAGGAAGCGGTTACGAGAGCCTAGTGTTAGAGTTAGCAAAATTATTTAACCCAAATAGAAGAGAGATCAGAGTCCCAGAGTATAGACGAGGAGTAAAAGATCCTAATTCCACCCAATGGCGACGTGGGCTTGTAAGACACAAAGCCATGTTAGTAAAAGTTTTTTTGTAGTGACTAGACTAGACTTCGGCCAAGGAGTTGGAAGGGGGCTACCTACAGGAAGTTGGCTCTGATACCAACTTGTGACTCCCTCGATTCAATCGTACACTAATCATACACGCAAATGTGTACGATCAAGATCAAGGACTCACAGGAAGATATCACAACACAACTCTAGACACAAATTAAAATAACACAAGCTTTATATTACAAGCAAGGGGCCTTGAGGGCTCGAATACATAAGCTCGAATATACAAGAGTCAGCGGAAGCAACAATATCTGAGTACATGCATAAGGTAGACAAGCTTGCCTTAAGAAGGCTAGCACAAAAGCAACAACGATCGCAAAGGCAAGGCCTCCTGCCTGGGAGCCTCCTAACTACTCCTGGTCGTCGGTGGCCTCCATGTAGTAGTAGGCATCAGCGGTGGCATCTGGCTCCTGGGCTCCGGCATCTGATTGCAATAACCAGAAAGAATAAGAAAGGGGGAAAAGGGGGAGCAAAGCGACCGTGAGTACTCATCCAAAGTACCCGCAAGCAAGGATCTACACTACATATGCAACATTATCAAAGAGGGGTTGTATATGTGGACTGAGATGCAGAAATGCCAGAATAGAGAGAAGGCCTACTCCTATCGAAGACTAGCATCTTCTGGAAACTACCGTCTTGCAGCAAACACGAGGGAGTAGAGTAGCATAAAGTAAAGTAGTAGTGGTGTTATCAACCTCGGCCAGAGATCCTTTCTCGGCTCCTTGCGAGAAAGCAATCCTAGAGCCATACTATCCAATTCTCATCACAAGTATCCAATTCTAGTTGTATCGATTGGGATACAACTCCAAGTATCCGTTACCGTAGGTGAAAGTGCAACTATCCCTAGGTGGTTTTGGTAATTCATAACAACATATAGCTCATTGAGCTAATGCTATTCCAAGACAAATATTTCAGGAAAGCTCAATGAATGGCATGGAATGGATGATGAAAGTGGATCCCTCAAAATATTAAGGGCAAAGGATTGGCTCAAGTTCAAAAGCTCAAGACTCTACATTTTACATTTTTGTGATCCAAGATCACATTGAGTCTATAGGAAAAGCCAATACTATCAAGGAGGGATGGGGTGTTGCTTAATGAGCCTCTTGCTTCAAGTGCTTAGTGATATGCTCCAAAAACCCTCAACTACTTTCTCACATCCACATATGACCTAAATCCAAAGTCAAAATCGGTCCTACCGATTGTTTCTATCCGGCGCCACCGAGTTCAAATGTCATAGCCACTGCCACAAACCCTAGGCAAATCGGTCTCACCGATAGGGATCTCGGTCTCACCGAGATGGGATTGTAATCTCTCTGTTTCCTTTCGTAACGTTTCGGTCTAACTGAAGTGAGCGATCGGTCCCACTGAGATTGCAATGTAAACTCTCTGTTTCCCCTTCATAACGTTTCGGTCCAACCGAGATGAGCGAATCGGTCCCACCGAGTTTACCTGACCAACTCTCTGGTTAGCTAATTACCAAAATCGGTCTCACCGAGTTTGTGTAATCTGTCTCACCGAGATTACGTTATGCCCTAACCCTAATCATATCGGTCCTACCGAGTTGCATGTCGGTCCCACCGAAAACCCTAACGGTCACTAGATTTACTAAATCGGTCCGACCGAGTTTCTCGATTCGGTCCCACCGAGTTTGGTAAATTGTGTGTAACGGTTAGATTTTGTGTGGAGGCTATATATACCCCTCCACCTCCTCTTCATTCGGGGAGAGAGCCATCAGAACAAACCTACACTTCCAACTTACCAGTTCTGAGAGAGAACCACCTACTCATGTGTTGAGGCCAAGATACTCCATTCCTACCATATGAATCTTGATCTCTAGCCTTCCCCAAGTTGCTTTACACTCAAATCTTCTTTCCACCAGATCCAAATCCTATGAGAGAGAGTTGAGTGTTGGGGAGACTGTCATTTGAAGCAGAGAGCAAGGAGTTCATCATCAACGCACCATTTGTTACTTCTTGGAGAGTGGTGTCTCCTAGATTGGCTAGGTGTCACTTGGGAGCCTCCAACAAGATTGTGGAGTTGAACCAAGGAGTTTGTAAGGGAAAGGACATCGCCTACTTCACGAAGATCTACCGCTAATGAGGCAAGTCCTTCGTGGGCGACGGCCATGGTGGGATAGACAAGGTTGCTTCTTCGTGGACCCTTCGTGGGTGGAGCCCTCCGTGGACTCGCGCAACCGTTACCCTTCGTGGGTTGAAGTCTCCATCAACGTGGATGTACGATAGCACCACATATCGGAACCACGACAAAAACATCCATGTCTCCAATTGCGTTTAAATCCCCCAAACCCTTCCCTTTACATTCTTGTAAGTTCCATGCTTTAATTTCCGCTGCTCATAAACTCTTTGCATGCTTGCTTGAATTGTATGAAGATTGCTTGACTTGTCCAAAGATAGCTAAAATCTGCCAAAGTCTAAAATTGGGAAAAGGTTAAGTTTTTAATTGGTCAAGTAGTCTAATCACCCCCTCTAGTCATACTTCAAGGTCCTACAAGTGGTATTAGAGCTTTGGTCTCCATTTGCTTTGATTTCCATAGCTTTTGGTGGTCATAGCCTTGGTTTCACAACCTAGGAGAGTATGGCGTCTAGCGAGGGAAATTATCATCGTAGAGGTCCTTATTTTGATGGCACTATTTTTGCTAGTTGGAAGCATAAGATGAAAATGCATATTCTCGGACATAACCCCACCGTTTGGGCTATTGTGTGTATTGGCTTGCAAGGTGAATTCTTTGATGGGAGCCGAACCGTGAAGCTAGCACGGATGAATTGAAGATGCTGCAATACAACGCTCAAGCTTGTGATATCCTCTTCAATGGCTTGTGCCCCGAAGAATTCAACAAAATCAGCCGTCTTGAGAATCCAAAGGAAATTTGGGATACTTTGATTGATATGCATGAAGGTACCGACTCTGTCAAGGAATCCAAGTTGGATGTGCTTCAAAGTCAGCTTGACAAGTTCAAAATGAAGGATGGTGAAGGTGTCGCTGAAATGTACTCTAGGCTTGCTCTTATCACAAATGAGATTGCCGGCTTAGGAAGTGAAGAGATGACCGACAGATTCATCATCAAGAAGATCCTAAGAGCATTGGATGGAAAGTATGATACCGTGTGCACATTGATCCAAATGATGCCAAATTACAAAGATCTCAAGCCAATGGAAGTCATTGGAAGAACTGTTGCTCATGAGATGTCACTCAAGGATAAGGAGGAACTTCACAACAAGTCAAGTGGTGCTTACAAAGCCTCATGTGAAGCCCCCACATCATCAAGTGAGAAACAAACCTTCAATGAAGAATTGAGTTTAATGGTGAAGAACTTCAACAAATTCTACAAGAGTAGAAGCAAGGAAAGAAGCTCTAAGTCAAGGTCCTACAATGACAAAAGATCTTCTAGTCGAGAGTGCAATTGCTACAATTGTGGGAGACCCGGACACTATTCCAATGAGTGTACGACACCCTACAAAAGAAGAGAAGATTCTCCAAAAAGAAGAAGTAGAAGAGAAGAATCACCACCAAGAGAGAGAAGGAGTAGAGATGATTGTTATGAACGAAGACCCTCACGGAGAAGCAAGGATTCGGAAAGGAAGGACAAGTCATCAAAGAGCTACACAAAACGGAGACATCAAGCTCATGTTGGTGAATGGGTATCCGGCTCCGACTCCGACAATCACTCCGAGAGAAGCTATCACTCCGACTCCGAACATACTCAAGATGAAGGTGTTGACGGTCTAGCACTTGTGTCAACCAACTCCTACGACATATTTGATTCACCAAATGAAGGAATTGGAAGATGCTTCATGGCCAAAGGTCCTAAGGTAACACACCCCGAGTATGTTGATTTTAATAGTGATGAAGATGACTTGTTAGGTGATGATGATTTACTTATTGACAACTCTAGTGATGAATACTATGATGAAACGTCAATTAATCATGCTAATCAAGATAAAATGAATGACAATGATAAGGAGAAGATTGAGCTTCTAACTAAAGAACTAAACACTCTTAAGTTAGCTCATGAAACTATCTTCGAAGATCATCGAGAACTTTTAAGGGCTCATGAGAAGTTACGCTTTGAAAAGCTCAATCTTGAGCAAGAGCATGAGTTCTTAAAGGCAATCAGTGATGATCTCCGTAAGAAAAGTTCTTCTTACATTGCCAAGAGTTTACTCTTATCTACTTACATGCCTCAAGTCAAGTTTAGTAACAAGAACAAGAAAGATTCTTCCTCTAATAGTAACAATAATAATGCCAAATCCAATATTGTTGCTTCTAGTAGTTCTCTTGATTCCACTAATGTCGTGGGAGACGAACACCTATGGGGCAGGGCCCCTTCTCGGTCCGGTAGGGAGCGGAGGGCGCACGAAGAGCAGATCGAGGCGAGGCACGCGAGGGATTTTTACCCAGCTTCGGAGCTCTCCGGAGAGATAATACTCCTACTGCTGCTTTGTGATTGTATTCTGTTCTTGCTTGATAGCGTGAGGGTGGTGTAGTTTTGAATGAGTCGAACCCCCCACGCGTTGCATGGGCCTCCTTTTATAGGTTAAAGGCCACCGCATGTGGCAACGCAGAGGGTACAAATGTAAAAGAGGGGTTGGTACAACCGCCTCTA
Organism: Aegilops speltoides; assembly: GCA_021437245.1. NCBI lineage: Eukaryota > Viridiplantae > Streptophyta > Magnoliopsida > Poales > Poaceae > Aegilops > Aegilops speltoides. Next base: position 276,305,077 of record CM038145.1, on the reverse strand, counting down.
CAAAGGCGCCTCTACCTAACTCGACGATAGGGGACAAGAGCATTTAATGCCCGTCGTCGCCAAACAAAGGCAGTAAAGCGACCATTAGCGCCAACGCTCGCCACGATGGCCTTCTCGTCATCTCCACTTGCCACCTCACACCGCTTGGCTGCACAGCTTCCCGCCACGTGCGCCTGGAACGGTCCAGCGTCAACACGTCGACGAATGTGCTGGAGCGTGGGCGCAGAGTGGTGGCTTCGCCGCGGGAAGCGCCTTGCCGCGGTTGTTGTCTTGTCGCACCCGAAAGCTTGCCGCTCATCGGGCCTTGCCGGGACGCGCGGCGCGTCGAGGTAAGTTCTTTGAAGTGCCTTGGTTGGCCCTCCCGGTAAGCTCCTCTTGCCGGGGCCTTGTCCTTTCCGGCAAGCTCCTCTTGCCGGAGTCTTGTCTTCTCAGTTAAAACACTTTGTTCTTGAATGGCATCAATAAGAGCTATGGAGGATCTTGGCGGACGCCCGGCAAGCCTTGCTGCGGGGTGCTGCGACTGCCCGTGCACAAGTTCAGGATACTAAGGTACCCCTACTTTAGTACACCGACAGGAGCCCCCGGGCCTGGGCCACACACGGTGCCGAGCGCTGTTGGGCTAGGCCCAAAATAGGGCACGGGCACGCGCGGCCTGGGTCCATACCAAATCTAACTCTGTATCCACCGCGCCCTCCCGTAACGGCACGCGTCGAATGCGGCGTCGTGGGAGAGATCGTGGGTGATTCTTTAATCGAGAAAGGCGTAACGTTCGCCTCTCCCCTTTATAAGCAGAGGAAACAGGGGCCGTTCCCCCACCTTCGCCACTTGCGGTTCCTTCCTCAGAAATCTCCACCGCTCCCCTCCGCTTCCCAAGCCGAAGAGAGCAAGGCTCGTCGCCGTCGCCGCCGCCGCCGCTAACGCTTCGCTCTCTCCACTGCCTCCGCCATGGCTCAAGACCGGAAGGGCGTGAAGTCGGCCGAGCGCTATGGGGCTTGAGGCGCTGCGCAAGGAGCGAGCACTTTTCCTCCGAGCTCACCATGAAGGACCTGCGGGAGTGGTTCTATTTTTCGTCGACGGAGACGCGGCGCATCCGCAAGACGCAGTACTCTCCGCCGAAGCTTCTACTTCCAAGCGGTGTCCAAAGGGATACTACTTCTTCCCCTTGTTCTTCTATTGCGGGCTCTGCCCACCCTTTTCCGATTTCTTCTGTGACATTATGAACACATACGGACTCCATCTTCTCGACTTCACCCCCAACGCCGTTTTGACCATGGCGGTTTTCACGCACCTTTGCAAAAACTTCGTCGGAATCCACCCAAATGTAGCCCTCTTCCGACACTACTTCATGCCCCGGGTCGAGAAAGGAGAGCCCCTGTCTGGCGAGATCGCCTGGATCTTGAGAGCCGGCAAGAAAGAGGTCTATCTGGAGGGGGAACTCCGTAGCAAATGGGAGGAGTGGAGAGCGGAGTGGTGTTGGATTGTTGACGCAGATCCGCAGCCATTCACCAATTTGCGCTTAAGCCCGAGTAGTCTTGGCGGCGATTGAGCGCTCTGGCCGGACGATGCTAGGTTGAAGATCGCCACCACCCGGATCCTGCGTCTCAGGCTTGCCGGGCTCACCGTAGGGGCTGTTGGCGCGGACTTTCTTCGCCGCCGCATCGCCCCTCTGCAGGAGAGGGGGAGGCCCGCCTGGTTGTTCGGGGGCCCGGTGGATATCATGAGGCTACGCCCAGGCCTCAATTTTAATTTCACAGTCTTGGAGTTGGACGGGATGCTCAAGGAGCTGTTCAAGCACGACCCCAACCATCCGGAGTGGTTCAGGCTGCCGCAGGGCGTCGTCCCCTTGTGCAACAACTCCCAGCTCGATCGCATCCGCGCAATGATGCCGGAGTGCGATTCGCACGGGATTATCCCAACTTGGTAGGAGCCCTCCGACGACGTCGTGCAGCAATTCTTCGACGGCCTGGTGGAGGTAGCGGTCCATGCCGATGAGCAGAGGCTCCTCACCCGCGACACCACTGATGACGAGATGCGACGCATCGCCACCAGGGCAGAGGAGGCAGCGGCGACCGCCGCCGCGGGCGAGTTCGGGTTTACTTTGGAGGAGGCAGAGGCGGCCGAGGCGGCAAGCCTTGCCGACCGAGAGGATCTTGTCGGGGAAGTCGCTGGCGAGGGAGAACCCGAAACCGAAGCGAGCGAGCCCGCCGGGGGCGCAAGTGGCCAGCCGTCTTCGAGCAGCTTGCCGCAGGCGGAGCCCCCAGCGCAGCCCCAAGCTCAACGAAGAAGGCGCCTTCGCAGGACTGGAGACACAGCAGGGCGGCAGGCAGGCCAGCAACCGTAGCGCCGCGGGACACGCTCCACCGCGGCAAGCACCGTTGCCGCGGGAGCATCTCATGCTGCACCGGCAACTGGAGCGGGGTCCTCTCGAGCCGGTGCGTCTGATCCTGCCGCAGCTCCCGCCAAGCGTCCAAGGGAGCCTTCTCCTCCGCCTCGTCGCGCTGAAAGGGTACCAGACTTCGACCTCTCCGCGATGAGCTCCGACGAGGAGGAAGAAGAGGAGGAGGAGTAAGACTTTCCTCTTGTTGTACTTATATTTCTTCGATTCTTGCTGTTTCTTGTCTTGTATCTGGTCTGCTTTCTTCTGAACCTTGTTCCTTTCCAGGACTCTGGCCCAGAGGGCGGCAAAGAGGGCCAAGGTCCCCGTGGTTGTCATCGAGGACGATCCTACTGTGACAGTAGAGGACGCGTCCGAGACCACCTTGTCGGACCCGGCAACCTCTCTCGAAGCAGCTCCCCAGCCGCAGCCCCCCAACAGAAGTATTTGTTCACTTCCTGTTGTGGGGCGCGCATGGGTGCTCTTTCCTTGTTGATATCTTGATTGTTGGCTTGCTTGTGTAGGAGCAGAACAGGCCCATCAGGAACAACCAGAAGCCGCTCCTGAGGTGCTATCCGCCTCCACTACACCGCCAAGGACGGAATCCCCAGCAAGGGAGCGCTCTCCGGCGAGGGAGAGGTCCCCGGCAAGGGGTAGTTCTCCGGCAAGGGACGGGACCAGCGATCCTTCCATGGTGGAGCCCATGATTACAGAGCCCAGTACAGGTAACCCTCCTTGTCGGAAATTTTCCCTTGGGTTCTTCATTTTCTGATCTTCTTTTTGGATATTCGCTTGACTTTTTCTTCCTCTTCCTGTCTCCAGATCCCCCTTCTACAGATCCGATGGAGACCAAGGCCACCGGTGAGGAGGACGCACGTGGCAACACTGATGACGCTGCCGCCACCGAAGAAGAGGCCGGCGCCGACGATCCCGCCGGCGAAGAGGCCGCCAAGGCTACCGGGCGCAGAACCGGCGAGGGTCCGCGATCGATCGACGACCCCGAGGGCGCAGGAGCGCAAGGCGCTACACCGAATGCCGACCCCTCCGCCGCTGATGCAGCTCCGGGCTCCGAAGAGCCCCAGCCCGGCGCCTACTTGAAGGCCGGCGAGGGTGTCTTCATCAAGCTTCTTTGGGCGTCGAGCTCTAGGGCGCCGGTCGAGGGAGAGGCTTTTGACAGAGAGGTGCTCGCCTCTGCTGGGTTGACGGTGGTTGACGCACCAAGCAGCAGCAGCGGCGAGTCTGAGGAGGAGCAGCTGCTCCGTGGTTGGTGTCGCTCTACCGCGCCCGACAATGCTAAGCCGAGTCCCGGAAGCGCTTGTCGCAGCGGAGTGGACATAGAGAAGCATGCGGAGGAGCTCCAGAGCCAGAACCAAGAGGCCCTCCGTCTATTGCAGAGGAGAGGACGCAGCTTGTCGAGGCGCGGAAGGCCTTCATCCTCGAGAAGGCAGAAGCCGAAGAGCAACAGCGGCTTGCCGCCGAGGGGCTGTCCACGCGAGAAGGCGAGCTGACGCAGAGGAAGGTCAACTTGGACAGTTATGAGGAGGAGCTTGCGCGCCGAACAATCACTTGGCGGGCACTCAAGGAGGCGGCGACGCGGCCGCAGCTGCCGAGGCCGCCAAGAAGGAACTGGAGGTGAAGATGATGCAGCTGGAGACTGATCTGAAAGGGAAGGATGAGGAGCTTGCCGCGCTCCAGCGCGAGCGTGAGAAGGACGCCCTTGCTCACGGCGATCTGCAAGTCCAACTCACCGATAAGGGCAAGGAACTAAACGCGGCCAAGGACTCAAATGCTGATCTGGAGCTGAAGCTGGCCACACTGACGGAGACGCTGGACGACGCCAAGAAGAGGGAGGAGGACTTGAAGCAAGAACTCAAGTCCAACGAGGCGCTGTTGACGAGGGCCGCCGAAACTCAAAACACCTTCCGGGATACGGTGGAGCTCTAGACAGAGGGCCTCGTAAACATTGCTGCAGTCATCGACGAGGAGCTGGCGCAACTGGACTTGGCGGGCTTCGAGTACTCTTCTGACGAGAACCTTCAGCCCAGTGCCAAGCTCACTCTGTTCTTCAAGGGCGTGGCGACGACTCTCCAGCAACTCCGGGAAAGGATCCCAAGGTAGCTGGCCGACGAGTCGCGCGCAATCTGTGCCAGAGTCTTGGAGAAGGTGTTGGTGAAGGTGCTCTTCCGCAATCCAAACCTCAACCTCACCAACGTTCTAAAGAAGGTGCCGGCGGGTGCTGATCTTGCAGAGCTCAAAGCCCTTGTCGCACCCATTGTGGACAAGGTGAACGAAGTCAGGAGGGTCGACGGCGATCGTGTAGATTAGGCCGCCCTTTTCCTCCTTTTTCTTGCCGCTGCCAGACATGTCACGGGAACAATCTATTAGAGCGCGGCAAGCCATTTTTGTAATATAACTTTATCTTAGGCCGTATTTGCTATGTTATTCCCTTTACTTGATTCCTTTCTTTGTATGTTTTTACCCTACGCTTTTTAGGGAACTTGCCGGCGTAGGCACCCTTGCCGCGAGCGCTTAGTGCGGAACATCAGCAGCCTGCTGGCGGAGCTGACTCCGGCAAGCAACCTTGTCGCAACTAGCCGCAGCACACTTAATTTGTTGAGCGAACTCGAAACAAAGTAAGGGCGCAACTAGCTACGAGTTGGTTCCTCCGCGCACAGGTTTCTATACAAAGCACGACCGTTCAAGGGAGATAACTTAAGAATTTTTTAAAAAAAACTGATTGTGCTCAGACTTTGGCAACTTAGCTTTTCTGTTGTCTGCGTCCCGGCAGGGCTATACTCCTTTGAACGACGCCTGGTCCACACCATTATCTTCTCTCTTCTCCTCCCCCCCGGGTGAACTTGTGGGCGAAGGAATCTTCTTTTTGAGAAAAAGAAAGAAGAGAAAATAAAGATATGGAGCCTTAAGGCTCGTTATTGCTTACCGGGGGCAAGTGCTGCACAACGTGTCAGATAATGCATGCAAAAAAGAAAAACACATGAATTTTGACAATATGTGCGGAGCATACGATCTTTATTTATGCACGGGATCTGCGCCCGGCTTTGTACAAAGGGTTACATGCAACAGCGGCAAGGCTTGTACAAAAGGTGGTTGCCGAAACAGGTTCCGGCAACCGCGCCTTATGGTAAAACTTACGAAGATGCTCAATGTTCCAGGAGTTGCTCACCGGAAAGCCATCTTCGGTCTCAAGGCGGACAGTGCCAGGCCTAGTGACTCGCTTCACCCGATAAGGGCCTTCCCACTTCAGCGTCAACTTGTTGGAATTCTTGGCGGATTGAACGCTACCAAGAACAAGGTCGCTTCCTCGAGACTTCGCATTGACTTTGCGGCTGTGGTAGCGGCGCAAAGCTTGCTGATATCGAGCAGCTCGACAAAGAGCTCAAGACGATCTTCCTCAAGGAGCAGCGCGCTATCTTGTCGCAGCTGCTCTTGCTCAAGCTCATCATAAGCGAGCACTCGAGGCGATCCGTGATACGAAGTTCCGTGGGGAGAACCGCCTCGCTCCATAGACTAGAGCAAAAGGTGTCCGCCGGTGGCTCGACGGCATCGCCCCGACGACTAAAGAACCACTGGCAGCCTCGATCCAATTCTTTCCGCACTGTAGCCCGTCGAAAGTTCTGGTCTTGAGCCCGCAGCACTTCAAGAGTTTGCCCTTCCGCTTGACCGCTGCTTCTTGGGTGAGCAATGAAGCGAAGGAGATCTTGGTGCCAAGATCTTGGACGATCGCATGAAGGTGCGGCTCGTGAACTGTGTGCCATTGTCGGTGATGATCCGTTAGGGACTCAAACGGCAAACAATCGACCAAGAACTTGACTGCCGATCGTGGTTGTCACCTTCGCCATCGCTTCCACTTCCGCCACTCTGTGAACTTGTCGATTGCTACGCATAAGTACTCAAAGCCCCGACAGCTCGGGAAAGGGGCCGAGGATGTCGAGCCCCTGCATCAAAAATGGCCGTGACAAAGGGATTGTCTGGAGAGCTTGAGCTGGTTGATGTATCTGCTTGGAGTGGAACTGCACGCTTCACACTTGGTTACTTGTGCAGCTTGCATCCTGGAGGGCTGTTGGCCAAAAGAAACCTTGCGGAAGGCTTTGCCGCAAGTGTTTCTTGCGCCAATGTGGTGACCACATATGCCTCCATGTATCTCCGCCAACAGCTTCTGTCCATCTTCCCGGGGAATGCACTTCAATTTCACTCTGTTGAATCTCCTTCTGTACAGTACGTCGTCTACGAACTGATACATACTTGATTGTCGGGCTACCCTTTCCGCTTCTTCTTGCTCTTCGGGAAGTTCTCCTATCTGAAGGAAACGGACAATCTGCTGTGCCCATGCTGGAGCTTGTGGCTCGACAACAAGGACTAAAGGCACAAATGCTGCTACAGGAACATCTGCTTCCACGACAAGAATCTGCGGCTCAGCCGGAGCTTGACGTTCCCCGACAAGTTTGCCGGAGCAACTCTTGTCGGGAGCGCCTGCTTCAACGAAACAAGCCCTAGGGCTTGTCGGAGCAGACTGCTCCTTAGTACTCTTGGTGTTGATCTTGGGGACCTTCTTGGCGGCGGCTTCGGGGAGCTCAGCCGGAAAGTAGTCCCCGGAAACCAACTTCCTTTTCTTGCTCTGTCTAGCTGATGGTATCACAAATGGTTGAGTTAGCCTGAGCACAAAGATCCCTGGTTCCACAGGTAACTTTAATGCAGCGCATTTTGACAGGCCATCGGCAACATTGTTCTGGGCTCTTGGAACATGTTCCATCTGGAGGCCGTCAAAATGCTCTTCCAACTTTCTCACTTCATCAATGTAAGCTTCCATCAACGGACTCTGATAATCTTTGTTCACTTGGCGGACGACAAGCTGCGAGTCACCCCGACAATAAGCTTCTTGATCCCAAGGTCCGCCATGATCCTAAGTCCGCAAGGTGCCTTCATACTCTGCAAAGATTGTTTGTCGCTTGCTCCTTGGGAAAGTGCATCCGACCACGACTTGAGGTGCTCTCCGGTGCGACAAGCAACACGCCCAAGACCGGGCGCCTTTGCAGCGAGAAGGCACCATCAAAGTACATGATCCATTCTTTGCTTGCTTCTTTGACGGGATGCTCGCTCTCTCGAGTTTCTTCATTAGGTGTTGGCGCCCATTCTCGCTATAAATTCTGCCAATGCTCGGCTCTGGATAGTTGAAGTACTCTCAAACTTAAGGCCAAAGCTTGACAATTCCAGTGCCCACTCGACAATCCTGCCTGTTGCTTCTGGATTCTGCAATATCCTCTTCAACGGAAAGCGAGTGACAACTGTAATCTCATGTGCTTGAAAGTAATGGCGCAGCTTTCTCGAGGCCATGAGAAGGCCGAAAAGCAACTTCTGCACACCAGAGTACCTTGATCTAGCCCCCTGCAGAAGGGAACTGACAAAGTAAACTGGGCGCTGCACCATTTTCTTTTGTTTCTCTTCCTGTGGCTGCACAGATTTATCCTTGTCGGGACTAGAGCTTGCCCCCTGCTTGTCGCTGGACTCGCTTGCCGCGGCCGCTGGCTCATCGTCCGCCTCCCTTTCCGCTACTAACGCAGCACTAACCACTTGATTGGTTGCCGCTAGATACAACAGCAACTTCTCTTGTGGCTTAGGTGCGACAAGTATTGGAGTGGAAGACAGGTATCTCTTCAAGTCTCGGCAGCTGCCTCCGCTCGAGTCCATTTCATGGGACTTGCCTTTTTAAAATCTTGAAAATGGCAGGGCGCCAAGCAGACTTAGAGATGAACTCGCCGAGAGCAGCCACGCAGCCGGCAAGCCTTCGTACGTCCTTGACGCGCTTCGGTGCTTCGATCTGCTCAATGGCCTTGATCTTGTCGGGATTGGCTTCAATCCCCCGCTGAGATACAAAGAACCCGAGAAGCTTGCCGGAAGGGACTCCAAACACACACTTCTCGGGGTTCAGCTTGAGATTGATCTTGCGCAGATTTGCAAAGGTCTCGTCTAAATCTTGGATCAAAGTTGCTTTGTCCTTGCTCTTGACCACTATGTCATCCATGTAAGCTTCTACATTTCTGTGCAACTGTGGCTCAAAAGCATGACTGACTACTCTTGCAAATGTTGAACCAGCATTCTTTAGTCCGAAGGCATCCGTGACAAAACAAGAGGTGCCACACGGAGTAATGAATGCGGTTTTCCTCATCCTCTTCTGCCATGAAAATCTGATGATATCCTGAATACGCATCAAGAAATGAAAGCAGATCACATCCTGCCGTGGAGTCGACAATCTGGTCAATGCGCGGTAAGGGAAATGGATCCTTGGGACAAGCTTTATTAACATCAGTGAAGTCAATACAAAGCCTCCATTTCCCGTTCACCTTGCACACGACTACAGGATTGGCCAACCACGTAGGATGGAGCACTCCTCGGACGAGGCCTGCTGCTTCCAGTTTCTTGATTTCTTCTGCAATGAATTCTTGTCTCTCTACTGCTTGTTTCCTGACTCTTTGCTTGACAGGCCGCGCGTGGGGACAGATGGCAAGGTGGTGCTCAATTACTTTCCTGGGAACACCGGGGATGTCAGACGGTTGCCATGCAAACACATCGACATTCGCCCGCAGGAAAGCAATGAGCACGCTTTCCTATTTAGGGTCGAGCGTGGCACTGATGGTGAAGGTACCACCAGCGCCGTCCTCCTTGGCGGCCACTTTCTTGGTCTCTGGTGAAGCTGTCTTTGCCTTCTTACACTTGCCGGTGAAGCTCGATGGTGCGTCCTCGACGGTAGCGCAAAGACCAAGAGGTGCGCTTGCCGGAGTGGGCATCGAGTTTTGCCGGACTTGGCCTTCTTCTTCCCCGGAACTTCGTGGCAAGTGGTTTATGCTTCTGCTGCTGCTTCCTCGATAGATCTTGTCGGACAGATAAGGGCATCCTTCTTGTCGCCAGGACGAAATGACACTTATCGGACCGGCATCTTGAGCATGTTGTAGGCATAGTGAGAGGCTGCCATGAATTTGGCGAAGGCCGACGATCGAGTATCCCATTGTAGGGCAATGGAAATCAGCAACATCAAAAGTGACTTTCTCTGCGAAGTTCAGCTCACGCCAAATGTCACCGCAATGTAATCTTCCCTTCGCTTGTGTCGCGGCGGATGGGTGGCGCGGCACCTATGGGGCCGGGCCCCTTCGTGTTCGGACGGGCGGAGGCCGCGACGGAGAGCAGATCGAGGCGATGCGCGGCTGGGATTTTACCCAGCCGGGCGCGATTGTCGCAGAAACCCTCATCGCTGCTTAGGTTGTATTGTGCTTCGGAGCTTGAAGAGCTACAGAGTGGCTTCCCGAGCGTGAGAGTTGCAAACCGGTGAACCCCCCACGTTGTGCATGGGCCTCCTTTATAGGGCAAGGGTCACCGGCAGTGTGTCAACATAGGGTAGAGGGGTAAAATGTAAAAGAGGTGGTAGTTGAAACGGCAAGGGAACAAAGGCAGCTACCAAGGCTTTTACCTACTTTTGACAGAGGGGGACAAGGGCATTAAATGCCCGCCGCCGCCCCAAAAGCTCCCGCCATTGCGTCTTCTTTTCGCCACGGGCGCGGCCACCACGCGGAGTGCCACCGCATTCTTCATGCAAGACAGCCACCCGCCAGCGCCTCTGGAGAAATTTGGAGGCGACGCGTGTGGCAAATGAGCCGAGGCGGGCACGAGCAGCACAGCTCTCCCGGCAAGCTCCTTGCGGGGCCTTGATCTTGCTGGGCCGGGGCTTGTCGGGCTCTGTGACTTGCCGCCTCGGTCCTCGCCCAAGGCCAAGGCGCCGAGGCGTGACTTCGTGATGTGATCTTCGTCCTCCCGACGAGCTCCTCTCGCGGGGATCTGTAGGAGTAACGAGCCTTGAGCTCGGAATGGCCTTCCCGCAAGCTCCTCTTGCCGGGTCTTGAGTTTCTATCTTATATACTTTGTTCTTGAACGGTTGGTGTGGAGCGGAGATGATCTCCGCAAGCATTTGATGGATCTCGTTGCGGGAGCTGGGGCTGCCTGTGCACGTTGGGGTACCGAGGTACCCTACCTTAGTACACCGACAGAGCCCCGGCCTGGGCCATACACGGTGCCGAAGCGCTGTTGGGCCAGGCCCAAGACAAAGGCACGGGCGCGCGGGCGTCCAATCGCCGTCAATCCATCGTCAGACCGCTGCCCCTCCCCGCAACGGCACGCTGATTGTGGTGTCGTGGGAGGAGTGGGCGGCGATGCAACTTTTAAGGCATCCACCCGTGATCGTGGCGCAGAGCGGGTCGCTTCACTGTCGCCTGCTCGCCGCCACGCCGCCCTCATGCATGGGGGTCGGGCGGCTAAGAGAGCCAAGGTGCCCGTGGTCGAGATTGCGGACGACTCGCCTGCCGAGGGGGCCGGAGACGCCCGACTCGAGTTTGGCGGACCCGAGCGCCGCCCCGAGGAGCAGCCCGCTGCAGCCCCCCAACGAAGTCTGGTTCCGCACCTTCGCTGTCGGGTACATCTGATAGTTTTATCTTGCCCCAACATCTTGACGTGTTTGCCTTGACTTGGCGCAGGATGGAGCCGCAGCAACAGAGAGCGCCCCGAGATCGCCTCGAGGAGCAGCGGTCCCTCCATCTCGCCAAGGCCGGACTCCCGGCAAGGGAGAGCGCTCGTCAAGGGCGGGTACTCCGCCAAGGGCGTAGTAGCCCGACGAGAGAGCTACTCGGCAAGGGATGGTTCCCGGCAAGAGAGCTCGCCACAAGACGCCCACCAGGGTAAGTTCTGCGACTCCGCCTTTTCGGTCTGTCTTTCTTGGATATTTGCTTGAACCGCTGTTCGCTTTTCTTTCTTCTAGACCCTCCCCTCCCCGGAGCGGACGGAGACGGAGGTCGCTGTCGGGGAGGAGGAGGACGTGCATGGTGGCGGCGATGGTGCCTCGCTATCGAGGACGCGGCGGGGCCGCCAACCACACGCTACCGAACTGCCTCGGCTTCCGGACGCAGCCGCCGGAGAGGGGACGCAAACGCACCGCCGGTCCGGAGGCTGCGAGAGCGCTCAAGCGCTGCGATCGCCGACCTTCCGTCGAAGCGTAACAGCCCGGTTGCTACTTGAAGCCCCCAACGGTGTCTTCATCCAGATGTGGGCTTCGCCGCATGGCGCCGTGGAGGGCGAGGCCTTCGACGGGAGATCCTCGCCCCGCTGGTTTGAAGGTCGCCGAGGGCCCGGCGGAGTGGTGGGCCCGATGAGGAGAAGCCGCTCAGCAGATCTCGCCTTTACCGGGCCCGGCAGCGGCTTGCTTCCCGGAAGCCTTGCCGCCAAGGCCGCCGAGGAGATGGAGAAACGGCGGGCGGAGTGCTGCGCAATCAAGCTGCTCTCCGCGAGGTGTCGGAGAGGCGCGAGCAGCTCGCACGGGCAAGATGAAGAGTGGCTGTTGGAGAAAGCCGAGGCCGAGGAGTAAGAACGGCTCGCCGGGTGGATCTGTCCGGCGAGAAGGGGAGCTCAACCAGCTGAAGGTTGCCTTGACGCCCACGAGGAAGACCTCGCCGCCGGGAGCAAAACCTTGGCGGGAGTTGAAGGGGCGAAGACGCCAAGGGCGATCGCGGAGGCCGCCAAGAAGGATCTCGCCGCCAAGGTCGCGCGAACTGGAGGAGCTGTTGAAGGTGGACTCGGAGAAGATCGCCGCGCTTCACACGGGCTGGGAATTCCTCGCACCAACTCGTAGCTCCAGCGCGTCTTGCCGAGAAGGGCGATGAGTTGAAGGCCGCCAGGATTCGCTGAAGATCTTGAGCGGAAAGTTTCGCTACCGACGGACTCGCCGACGCTGCCCGCCCAGAAACCAAATCAAGGAGGAGCTCGTGAGGAGCGATCCTTAGTGGTTGGCGCCAACAGAGCGGCCGAGGATTTCCGCCGCATCGTCGAGATATGGACCGAGAATTGGTGTCTTCCGCAACCGCTATTGACCGTGAGAGAGTCTTTGGCGCTGAAGTTGGAGCACCTCATTTACTCCCGGATCCAAACTCGCCACAAGGCTGCCAGCTCAGCCTCTTCGTGGGAGTCGCGCCAGCTCTCGCAAATCATGGACGAAGAAGATCCCCGCAAGAGCTCGCCGAGGAGGCGTTACCACAGCGCGGGAACCATGGAGCGTGTCGACGAAGATCGATACCGCAACCCGGTATAAACCTCTCCAACGCCCTTCGCAGCTTGCCGGCCGACGCGACATGGAGGCCTTGAAGGAGCAAGTCGCCCACATCGCCGCCAAAGTGAACAAGATCCCCAGATGGAGGGCGGCCGCGTAGACTAGGCCCCTCTTCTTTCTTTTTTTTCTTTGTTTCCTTTTGCTGCTGCACAAGTCGCCATTGAACTTATTAGTTATCATGACAAGTTATCCTTTGCAGGATATTTACCTTTATTTCGACCAATGATCGCGAATCAATTCCCTTGTTTTGATTCTCAACCCCTGACGCTTCAACCTTACGCTTAGGAAAGGCTTGCCGCAAGGGCAAGGCTTTACGGCAAGCAACCTTGCCGCTGCCGATCGCAACACACTTAACTTGCAGAGTCGACTCGAACGCAAGATAAGGGCACGGCAGTCCGTCGGCAGGTTCCTCCGAGCACAGGTTTTCCATACAAGGTGTGGTTGTTCAAGGAAGGCAATCTCAAAAATTTAAAATTTTGAGCTGCGCAAATCCCGGCAACTTAGCTTTCGAGGCCTGCGCGTTCTCCGGCAGGTTCCCCTTTCTTGAACAGCATTTGGAGTGTTTGTTTTATCCTTCATTTCCTCCCCCCCCCGGCAAACTTGTGCGGAGGAACATTTTTTGCTTAAGATACAAGGAGAAAGAAAGAAGAGAACGGGCACGTGGCTTTTTGACGCGCTATTGCTTGTCGGACACGCGTGCCATACTTAAAAGATGCCAAATAACTCATGCAAATAGCAAAGAAGAGCATGGAAAAGAGGCAAATAACGCAAGACACGGAACTTTATTGCTGCACGGGTTCGCGCCCGCTTTGTACAAAGGGTTACATGCAACGGCGGCAAAGCTTTTGTACAAAAGGAGGTTGCCGGAGCGGATCACGCGATCGCGCTTTATGGGTAGAACTTGCGAAGATGCTCTATGTTCCAGAATTACTCATCGGCAAGCCTTCTTCGTCTCGAGCGGACAGCGCCGGTCTCGTGACTTGTCTCACCCGATAAGGGCCTTCCCACTTCAAGGCCAACTTGTTGGAATTCTTGGCGGACTGAACACGCCGAAGAACAAGGTCGCTTTCCTCGAGGCTTCGGCTTTGACCTTGCGGCTATGGTAGCGGCGCAAGGTTTGCTGGTATCGAGCAGCTCGTCACACAGCACTCGAGACGCCCCTCCTCGAGGAGCAATGCATCATCATGTCGCAGCTTGCTCTTGCTCAAGCTCATCATAAGCGAGCACTCGAGGAGATCCGTGATACGAAGTTCCGTGGGAGAACTCGCTTCGCTCCATAGACTAGAGCAAAGGGTGTCCGCCCGGTGGCTCGGTTTGGTGTCGCTCGATTGACGAGAGCCGCCGCAGCTCCTCTATCCAATTTCTTCCGCAGACTTGCGCAGCCTCGCCGAAAGTTCTTGTCTTGAGTCCGCGCAGCACTTCCAAGATTGGCCCTTTCGCTTGACCGCTGCTCCTTGGGTGAGCAATGAAGTTTAAATGACCTTGGCGCCAAGGTCTTGGACATATTGCATGAAGGTGCGGCTGGTGAATTGTGTACCGTTGTCGGTGATAATCCGTTGGGGATCCCAAACGCATACAATCGACCAAGAACTTGATCCGATCGGTTGTTACCTTCCTCACTGGCTCCACACGGCCACTTTGTGAACTTGTCGATCGCTACGCATAAGTACTCAAAGCCCCGACGGCACGGGGAAGGGGCCGAGGATGTCGAGCCCCTGCATCGAGAAGGGCCGGGATAAAGGGATTGTTTGGAGAGCTTGAGCTGGTGATGAATTTGCTTTTGCGGAACTCGACACGCTTCACACTTGGTTACTAGTGCGCTTGCATCTTGGAGAGCTTCTTGCCAAAGAACCCTTGCCGGAAAGCCTTTCCGCAAGCGCCTTGCGCCAATGTGGTGGCCGCAGATGCCTCCGTGAACTCTCGCCAACAGCTGTTGTCCATCTTCCCTAGAGATGCACTTCAATCGACACCATTGAGTCTTCTTCAGATAGCTCGTTGTCCACTTAACTGGTACATACTTGACTGTCGGTTATCCTTTCTATCTCTTCGTGGTCGCCAGAAGTTCTCCGCTTTGCGTGAAACGGACGATCTGCTGCGCCCATGCCGAGCCCGGGCTCGACGACAAGGACTAAAGGCATGAGGGCCGCCATGGGAACCTTCGCTTCACGGCAAGAATCTCTCGCTCCGCCGGAGTTGAAGGTTCCCGCAAGCTTGTCGGGCAAGTTTTGCCGGGAATACTTGCTTCGATCGCACAGATCCGATGATCGGCGGGAGCAGATTGTTCTCGGCGCTCGGTGGTTAACCCAGGGACTTTGGCGGCCTCGTGGAGGTCCGCCGGCAAGTAGTCGCCGGCACCAACTTTCTCTTCTTGACTGCCCAATTGATGGCGCCACGGAAGGTTGAGTCAGCTCGAGCAAGAAGGTCCCTGGTTCCATGTGTAACTTCATTGAAGCACACTTTGAAAGGCCGCTGCGATTTCATTCTCGAGCTCTCGGAATGTGTTCCATCCGCAGACCTTCAAAGTGCTCCTCAAGCTTCCTTACTTCATCTACATAGGCTTCCATCAAAGGGCTCGATAGTTCTTGTTAACTTGCCGGACCACTAACTAGGAATCCCAAGCACGATCAGCTTCTTGATCCCAAGCTCGCCGCAATCCCGAGGCCGCAAGCAAGCCCTCATATTCAGCGGTGTTGTTTGTCGCTTGTTCTCTTGGAAAGTGCATCCGATAACATACTTGAGGTGCTCTCCGGTTGGCGCGATGAGTACGACGCCAAAGACCGCGCCTTTGTAACGAGAAGGCACCATCAAGTACATTACCCATTCACTTGTCGCCCTTGCGGGTGTACTTGTTTCTTGAACTTCTTCATCGTGTCGGGTCCACTCGCTATAAATTCTGCCAGAGCCGGCTCAGATGGTTGAAGTACTTTCAAACTTGAGTCCGAAGCTCGACAATTCCAAAGGCCCACTCAACGATCCTGCCGGTTGCTTCGGGTTGTGCAATATCCCTTCAAGGAAGCGAGTGACCACCGTTATCTCGTGTGCTTGGAAGTAGTGGCGCAGCTTTCTTGAGGCCATGAGAAGGCCAAAAGCAACTTTTGTACACCGAGTATCTTGATCCGCTCCCTGGAGAAGGAGCTTACAAAATACACCGGACGCTGACCATCTTTTTCCTCAGACCTCACCTTGCTCCTGCCTGTGGCTGTCCTTGCCGGGGCCAGGGCTTGCCGGAGCAGCCCCCTGCTTGTCGTTGGGCTGGCTTGCCGGTGGTGCGGCCTCCTCGTCAGACTCTCTCTCCGCTACTAGCGCAGCACTCACCACTTGGTTGGTCGCCGCTAGGTATAGCAGCAATTTCTCCCGTGGCTTAGGTGCGACAAGTATTGGAGTGGAGGGATGTAGTGTTTCAAGTCTTGCAGCTGTCTCCGCTTCGAGTCCACTTCATGGGTCCCGCTTCTTCAAGATTTTGAAGAAGGGCCTTCGCCGCAGACTTTGAAATGAATCTACCGAGGGCAGCCACACAACCCTGCGAGCCTTCGACATCCTTGATCCGCCTTGGGGCTTGGATCCGCTCAATGGCTTTAATCTTGTCGGGGTTGGCTTCGATCTCCCTCTGAGACACAAAGAACCCGAGAAGCTTGCCGGAGGGGACCCCAAAGACGCACTTCTCAGGGTTCAATTTCAACTGTATCCTGCGTAGGTTCTGGAATGTCTCTTCTAAATCTTGAATCAGTGTATCCTTGCTCTTGCTCTTCACCACGATGTCATCCATGTAAGCTTCTACATTTCGTGGATCTGTGGCTCAAAAGCAGATACACTACCCGCAAACGTTGACCTGCATTCTTCAGCCCAAATGGCATGCGATGAAGCAATAGGTGCCACATGGAGTGATGAACGCAGTTTTCTTCATCCTCTTTGGCCATGAAGATCGGTGATAGCCCGAGTACGCATCAAGAAAGCGAGTAGCTCACATCCCGCAGTGGAGTCAACAATCTGGTCGATGCGCGGCAAGGGAATGGATCCTTGGGACATGCTTTATTCACATCGCTGAAGTCTATACATAGTCTCCATTTCCCATTGGCCTTTGGCGACGACAACCGGGTTTGCTAGCCACGCCGGATGGATCACACCCCGACTAGGCCAGCTGCCTCCAGTTTCTTGATTTCTTCATTGATGAACTCTTGGCGCTCCACGGCTTGTTTCTCACTTTTGCTTGACGGGCGCGCATGGGGGCAAACGGCAAGCTTGTGCTCAATTACTTTCAGGAACACCGGGATGTCGATGGTTGCCATGCAAACACATCGACATTCGCCCGGAAAGCAACGAGCGCGCTTTCCTATTTGCTGTCAAGCGTGGCACTGATGGTGAAGGTACCACCAGTGCCGTCCTCCTTGGCGGACACCTTCTTGGTTGCCGGTGGAGCAGCCATTCCTTTTTTATCCTTGCCGGTGGAGCTCGATGGGGCGTCCTCGCTGGCAGCGCAACACTCCGAATGGGTGCAGTTGCCGGAGTGGGCCCCGGAGCGCTTGCCGTACTTGGCCTTCGTCTTTTTCCCTTTGGGAACTTCAGCGGCAAGTGCATCTTTGTCGGCCGCCGCGTCAGATCCCGTAAATCTGGTCGGTGCAGATAAGCGCGTCTTTCTTGTCGCTGCGACGGTGATGACGCTATCGGACCCGGCATCTTGAGCACGCGTTGTAGGCGTAATGGGAAGACGCCATGAACTTGGCGGGCGGACGCCCGAGTATCCTGTTTGTATGGCAACGGAATATCGGCGACGCCGAAAGTAACGCGCGTCCTGAAGTTGACCTCCCGCCAAAGGTCACCGGCAAGGTGATTTTCCCTTTGGGCTTGCTCCTCCCCGGTTGATTCCTTGAAGGGGCCGGTCTCTTCGAGCTCGCCGTCCGGATTTGGAGTTTCTTGATCACAGCCGAGGAAATCAGGTTCAGCCCGCCCCGCCATCGACCAACATCTTGGTGACCTTGAGGTTGCGGATGGTGGGCGAGACCAGCATCGGCGTAGCACCCGACCGCTGTGGTGCGGTCGGGTGATCCTCAAGATCGAAAATGATGGGCGATGGACCATTTGAGGAGTCTGCGGACTTCGTGGGGCTCTCGCGATTCACCTCACGTGCCCACCGCTTAGTTGGCGGTGAGAGGTGTGTGTGGCGCCACCGCCAACGCACAGGACCTCCGTGGCCTTCTGAAATTCCTGCTCACTGTCGCCCTCATCCTCCACGCCCTCTTCGCCGTCTTCTTCGTCCTTGTCGCGGCTCCGAGAAGGTCGGTCGCCTTTGTCGCCGCTTGGCCTTGCTGGAGGTCCTCCCGACCGATTTAACGGCCGCTTGCTCGGTTCTCCTCCGCCACCTTGGGCCCTCTCCTTGTCGCGCCTCTCGACTCAGCCTTTTGCTGCTCGACGAGATAATCGACGCTTTGCGTTGTAGAGGTCGTGGCCTTTGGTGCGGTGGATTTTGCAAGATTGCTTGCCGGGCGCCTCGCTTGTTTGTTTGCCGCCACGAGGGCAAGCTCCTTGCCGAATCGCTAATCTGTGTTTGCTTGGCGGAGCTTCCTTGCCGGACTTTTCGACGGCAAGTACATTCCTTGTTCTTCTTCCGAAGACCTGTCGCCGGGCGCTTTTTGCCGGGCGGGCGTCGGAGTCACTCCCTCCCGCCAAAGATCCTCCCGGAAGCCTCTCCTCTTCCGCTGCGGCGCATTTGTCACCAGGGCATAAAGCTCGCCGACATCCCGGATCTTGGTCATCGCCATCTCTTCACGATGCGCGGTTACGCGACGTTTCGTGGAACGCGCCGATAACCGCGCGGGTGGACATCGGGAATGTTGTGTTGCACACGGCTGAAGCGCTGGATGTACTTGCGCAGGATTCTCCTTCCTTCGGGCCAAAATGTGAAGATCACTTTCTTGGTCGTGGGGTTTGTGGCCGCCAAAGGAAGGCACCAACAAACCGATGACAAAGATCCGCCTAAGAGGAAATGGAGCCCTCCGCAAGTGCATAAGCCAAGAACGAACGCTCGCCTAAGCACGAGCGGAAGTAGTTCGCCGTAATCTTTCGTCGCGCCGCAGCCTGCACCGCGATGGTGTAAATACCGAGAAACTCCGAGGGTGTGTCTTGCCGCCGCACTTCTCCGACGCCGGGCTTGAAGTTTTTCATGCTAGGCCATCGACGCGCCGCAGCTTCACGGGTGAACGCGGGCAGCCCGCCGCAGACACAAGAAGTCGCTGGCTCGCCGGGCGTCGCGACTTCGACAAAGGCTCCAGCTCTCGGTCGATTGTCGCTGAAGTCTCGGCGACGCCGATCGTGGTCCGAAGCGTCTTCTTGCCGCCGCTTGCCGAGGACTCGACGTTGATCCCGACGAGCCTGCTGGTCCGACGATGCCGTGGAGCCGCTGTCGGCGTTGTTCCGCGGGCGGCGTTTTCGCTTCAGCGGCGGGAGTGCACGGTAGTGGCACCCCCGGCGGTCTTGTCGCCGCAGGCTTTCGCCTTCCCCGCTTGCCGCGGCCGCGAGGTCGCAGGCTGCTGTTGACGGTCGTTGTTGGCGAAGGCGACCAGGCTCTGGATGGTAGCCCTCCAGTCCTCGACCTTGTCCGCCGCCGGAGGGAAGTCGAGGAGCATTTGCGCTCTCGTGAGTGCCTCCGCAGGAGTGGAGGGAATCGGGAGCGAGTGGCGCGGGGAGCGGACGCGCCGGGCTTCCGGCGGTGTTGGAAGGAGCAGGTCTCGCCCGGCGCGCTTTCGCTTTGCGCGTGTTCGACGGGGTCCGGAACATCTCGCGAGCCCCGACGTGTCCTTGTTCCAACAAGCGGATACCACTCTTCGTGGTACGACGCTGCTGGGTCGTCGGCGCTGAGATGGACGTGGGTCTACGGAGGCCGAGGCGTGGTCCTCCGCCTGTCCTTGATCTGGTGGCACCGCGAGCACCCTCGCCGTGTCCACCCTTCCACCGGCGTCTCCTCCGCTTTGCCGTCGGCTCGGTGGCGGCGGGAAGACGGAGATGGGTCTGCGACCCTCAGCTCGCCTTCGGGCCATGATGCGCTTGTCGGCGAAGCCGACGGCCGGAGAGGTTGATGAAGAGGCCGCGCGCGAACGCCGGATCAGTTCAAGATAACCTCGACGCCCTACCGCGCGCGCCAGAGATGTCGCGGTCGGATGGGTGGCGCGGCACCTATGGGGCCGGGCCCCTTCGTGTGTTGACGGGCGGAGGCCGCACGGAGAGCAGATCGAGGCGATGCTGCTGGGATTTTACCCAGCCGGGCGCGATTGTCGCAGAAACCCTCTCGCTGCTTTGTGTTGTATTGTGCTTCGGGAGCTTGAAGAGCTACAGAGTGGCTTCCCGAGCGTGAGAGTTGCAAACCAGTCGAACCCCCCACGTTGTGCATGGGCCTCCTTTATAGGGCAAGGGTCACCGATGTGTGTCAACATAGGGTAGAGGGGTAAAAATGTAAAAGAGGTGGTAGTTGAAACGGTCGGGAACAAAGGCAGCCACAAAGTGCTTTCTACCTACTTTTGACAGAGGGGACAAGGGCATTAAATGCCCGTCCGCCGCCGCCCAAAAGCTCCCCGCCATTGCGTCTTTTTCGCCCACGGCGGCGGCCACCACCGTGGAGTGCCACCGCATTCTTCATGCAAGATGCCCACCCGCCACGCGTCTCGAGAAGGCTGGAGGCGACGCTGGGCAAATGAGCCGAGGCGGGCACGAGCACAGCCTCTCCCGGCAAGCTCCTTGCCGGGCCTTGATCTTGCGGCCCGGGCTTGTCGGCTCAGGACTTGCCGCCTCGGTCTCGCCGGGCGCTGGGCGCCGAGGCGTGACTTCGTGATGTGATCTTGGTCCTCCCGACGAGCTCCTCTCGCCGGGATCTGTAGGAGTAACGAGCCTTGAGCCCGATGATTTTCCGCAAGCTCCTCTTGCCGGGTCTTGAGTTTCTATCTTATATACTTTGTTCTTGAACGGCTTGGTGTGGAGCGGAGATGATCTCCGCAAGCATTTGATGGATCTGGTTGCGGGAGCTGGGGCTGCCCGTGCACAAGTTGGGGTACTGAGGTACCCCTACCTTAGTACACCGACAGCTTGCTCCTTCCCGGATTGATTCCTTGGAAAGTACCAGTCTCTTCGAGCTCGCTGTCGGGGATCTGGAGCTTCTTGAGTACCGCTGAGGAGATCAGATTCAAGCCGGCCCCGCCATCAACTAGCATATTCGTGACCTTGAGGTTGCGGATAGTTGGTGAAACCAACATCGGCAAGCACCCGACCGCAGTTATGCGATCAGGGTGATCCTCAACGTCAAAGATGATAGGCGTGCTGGACCACTTCAGAGGCTTGCGCGATTCAACTAATGGTTCTGCTGCATTAACTTCTCGCACCCACTGTTTGAGCTGGCGGTGCGAGGTATGCAGAGAAGCACCACCGTCAACGCACAAAACCTCTGCTGCTTTCTGAAACTCCTGCTCGTCGGCCTCATCCTCATCCATCTCTTCATCTTCGCTTCGCTTTCATCCTTGTCGCGCCGCGGGAGGCCTGTCCCTGCCGCTGCTTGGCCTTGCCTTGGCGCGCCTCCTCGCCGGACGCTTCTGCCGGATCCTCCACCACCTTCTCGGCCTTCTCCTTGTCGCCGTCAGATTTAGCCTTCGCAGCTCAACAAGCTGTTCAACTTTCTTGCGTGTCCGGAGATCATGGCCCTTGGTGCGGTGGATCTTGCAAGATCGCTGTCGGAGCCGTTTTGCTTGTCGGCGGCCACCACGGCCTCGCCGGAGTTACTAGCTTTGGCCTTCTCGGTGCCACCTCTATTGCCGGACTGCTCGACGACTAGCACATCTTTTGCTTTCCTCTTTCTGTTGTTCCGCCGCTGGTTTTTCCTTGCCGGGGCGACATCCTCACCGCCGCACTTCTTCGCTTCCTCGCGTTTCTCCCGGGAGTTTCTCCTCCTCAAAGACGTGCACATTTGTCGCCGAGCATATAGCTCGCTAACATCTCGATTTTGCACATCGCCATCTCCTCCTCATCCGCGACACGCGTTTCGATGGAACGCGCCGATAACCGCGCAGGTGGACGTCCGAATTTTGCGCTGCACTGGCTGAATCTTTGAATGTACTTGCGCAGGGTTCTCCTTCCTTCGGGCGCAGCAGATGAAGATCGCTTCCGCCATGGGGCTTGTGGTCACCGTGAAGGCGCCGACAAACTGATGGCACAGATCTGCCCATGATGAAATGGAGTTGTCTGGCAAGTGCATGAGCCAAGATTTGACATTGGGCTTGAGCACCAACGGGAAGTAGTTGGCGAGGATCTTCTCGTCGCGCCCCCTGGCAGCCTGCACCGCGATGGTGTAAATGCCGAGGAACTCCGACGGATGTATCCTCCCGCCGCATTTCGGCACGCTCGCTTGAAGTTTTGGTATGGGCCATCGATTCCGCCGCAGCTCACGGTAAACGCAGACAACCTGCCGCAGACGGCAAGTTGCTCGTTCTTCGGGCGCATGCATGTCGACATGGGCCCAGTGGCGCTGGTCCGATTGACGCGCGCTTTCTCCGACGCCGGCGCGGTACGAAGGCCCTCTTGCTATCGTTTGAAGAACTTGGCGCTGATCACGACGAGCCCGCGGATCTGATGACGCCGTGGAGTCGGTGTTGAGGTTGACCCGCGAGTTGGCGATCTTGGCTTCGGCGGGAGTGCACAGTGGTCGACACCCCACCGTCTTGTCGCCATCGCCCGCGCTGGCGTCTTGCCGCGCTTCGGCGTGCTCGGTTGCGGGGAGTCGCCGCTGGCGGCCGGCGAGGCTCAATGGTGGCCCTCCGACCGTCGATCTTGTCTGGCGCTGGAGCGTAATCTAGAAGCAGTTGAGCTCGGGCCAACGCTTCTTCTAGAGTCTTGGGTGGCGGCGGCGAATGGCGCGAGGAACGAGATATGCTCGTACTTCTAACAATGTTAGAAGGAACAACATCTCGTCCAAGCGACCGCGCCGCGCTCGTGCCAGCATGTTGACGCGCATGCTGGTCTTGAGCATCCCGCGATCCACCAGCTTGGCCCTGACCCAACGAACGTACGGTACTGCGCGTACCATGGCGTTGTCGGTCCCGCGCCTCCTGAGATGGGCGCGGTGCATGTACGGACGCCGAGGTCTGTGCAGCCTTGTCTTTGGACTTGGCAGCATCGTGAGCTCCCTCGTCGGCGCCCATTCCTGCGCCGGTGTCTACCCCACCGCCCGTTTGCTCCGGTGGCGGTGGGATCGACGCAGACGGACCAGCCACCTCCGAAGCCTTCCTCTTCGGTGGCATGTCGATGAAGATGATGATGTAGCGCGCACGAACACCAGATCAGGTTCGCACAACCTCAACGCCCCCTACCTGGCGCGCCAAAGATGTCGTGGGAGACGAACACCTATGGGGCAGGGCCCCTTCTCGGTCCGGCAGGGAGCAGAGGGCGCACGAAGAGCAGATCGAGGCGAGGCACGCGAGGGATTTTTACCCAGCTTCGGAGCTCTCCGGAGAGATAATACTCCTACTGCTGCTTTGTGATTGTATTCTGTTCTTGCTTGATAGCGTGAGGGTGGTGTAGTTTCGAATGAGTCGAACCCCCTCTACATTGCGCATGGACCTCCTTTTATAGGCTAAAGGGCTCACCGACAGGTGGCAACGCAGAGAGGGGTACAAATGTAAAAAGAGGGGTTGGTACAACTGCCTCTACAGTGCGCCCTACCTAACTCTGACGGCAGGGGACAAGAGCATTTAATGCCCGTCTGGTCGCCCAAACAAAGGCGTAAAAGCGACCATTAGGGCGCCACCGCCGCCACGATGGCCTTATCGTCATCTCCACTTGCCACCTCTCACCGCTTGGCTGCACATTTCCGCCACGCGGCTGCCGAACGGTCCAAATGGCGACATCGCCGACGGATGCGCCGGAGCGTGGGCGCAGAGTGGTAGCCGCGCTGCAAGCGCCTTTGCCGCATGTCATTGTCTTGTCGCACGCAAAGCTTGCCGCCGTCGGGCCTTGCCGGACGCGCGCGTCGCAAAGAAGTTCTTTGAAGTGCCTTGGTTGGCCCTCCCGCAAGCTCCTCTTGCCGTGGTTTTGTCCTTTCCGCAAGCTCCTCTTGCCGGAGTCTTGTCTTCTCAGTTAAAACACTTTGTTCTTGAATGGCATCAATAAGAGCTACGGAGGATCTTGGCGGACGCCTGGCAAGCCTTGCCGCGGGGTGCTGCGACTACCCGTGCACAAGTTCGGGATACTAAGGTACCCCTACTTTAGTACACCGACAACTAATGATTCTCTTAGCCAAGTTACACTTGAGCAAGAAAATAGCTTATTGAAGGGAATTATAGAGAAAGGTGTATACAAGAGCCTTGCTGGGAGTAAGCAATTCGAGGTAATTGTACGCAAGCAAGGAAGGCACCGGAAGAATCAAGGTGTTGGTTTTGAATGAAAGTTCAATGTCAATGGAGTTGAGTGGGAAGAAGATCAATACCCCAAGATGAAGTTTGTTCCTCAACAAGAGAAGTATGATCCTACTTCCTTCAAGGGAACACAAGCACAAGATGATCTTCACCACAAGACCACAAGAACAAAGCAAGGACAAGCTTCAAGAGGAGATTGATGCATTTGAAGAAGCACCTAAGGCCTTGGTCAAGTGGGTTCGCAAGACTACGTCAAGTTCTAATTCATCAAGTACAACTACAACTCCAAGGATTCCCATCAAGATGATGTGGATCCCGAAGAAGAAGAACTAGAGAGTTCTTGAGGGTGACTCCGCCAACATTCTTCACTCTATCTTTATGGAAAGGACAAGTGCAATCAACTTCCATATCTTGCACTAGTTCAAGGAGTCGCAAACCCTCATGTTGGTAAGGCAAGGGACAAGGTAACCTAATGTTTTCATGGACATCATCTTGTGTGTGCATCACTCTATGTCTATGGATATTCTTGTTTGTTCCTTGTGGGACTAACCCATGTAGGTATTGAAAGTGCAACTCTCTCCAAAGGATTGCTCCAAATGATCTACATCAACATTGAGCATCCACATCTTCAACACATACATGAAGTCATCATCGACAAAACCCAAGTTTAGTTCATCCCTCTAAGGGGGGATCTCACATCTAGGGGGAGCTTAACTCTAAGAATTGAGTCAAAGCAACTCTAATGATGTGAACACATCAATGCATTATGTAAAAGTGGTAACCCCACTTGAGCTTAAACGATGAGTATGACCTATGATCAAATGTTCTCATTTGACTCCTAAGTCAATATACTCATATATAGATGACCTAGTCATTGCCAATTGTTTGATAGATGCTAGAATTGGTTGTGCATGCTTTGCCACATATTTCATTTGCCATTTTATTGTGTGAGCATGTTGCTTGCATATTTTACTCATTCGAGGACATCCACTTGTTGCTTTGATTGATTGGTTTCTGTTTCTTTTGCCAAGTGGATGACAAGAATTCCTAAAAACCTTCTCTAGCTATCTATGCTTTTCTCGTCTCAAACTCTATTCATGCTACATCACAAAATTTGATCAAGTCAGATTCGAACCACTCTGTGTGAGAAGCATTCGGAGTCTCCGATTCGTCATAGACTTAAACTTCCAAAACTTCTTTGTGCTTTTCGGTCTGACCAATTCTTCCATTTTGGTCATACCGAGATCACTAAGTCGATCTAGGTTTTCAATCTCGGTGCAACCGATTTGAACTTTTCGGTCACACCAAGTTGCTGTAACTGTCAACAGTTATGCATCTCGGTGCCACCGAGTCGTTCCACTCGGTCACACCAACAGTGTCGGGCTATATATTCACACGGGCAAAAATTTGGAAAACTTTCTCCAAACCTCTTCGCCCGCGCATAGCTCACTCTGCCTCCTAGGTCTCCGGATCGTCGACTTCGCCGCCACCGCCTCGTCGCTGGTCTCCGCCGTCAACGGATTTCATCTCCGCCGTTGTCAGCCAGAGTGAGTTCATCGCTGAACTAGGGTATGAACTCGATCACAAGTGCTATCCTCGCCTCGATTCTCAAAGACATTGTGTTCATTATGATTCTTGCCACGATTGAAACACCTCTATCCAGTCAAAACAATCTTTAGAATAGATGTGATTTGAAAATTTAGGGTTAGGTTTCCGCCGAAACCATCTCGGACCCACCGAGTTGAAAAACTCGTCCCACCGATTCGGCTAACGCCATTTCACTAGTAACTCTCGGTCTGACCAAGAATTGCTAATCGGTGTGACCGATTTTAGAACTTTGTGAAACCCTAGCAATCTCGGTGCCACCGAACTGTGACTCGGTCTGACCGAATTCACTAGTTTAGGTTCCAAAGCTGCTTCAGTATCACCGAGTTTGAAAACGGTTGATCCGAAATGCTTTCTGTGGAAAACTAAAACTAAGTTCTTGAATCATTCTTTTGCAAAAATCTCTGCATTTTGTGATGCTCATCCACTCTATCTCATCTATAACTATTCACAGGGCCAGCAGTCAGTGTATTCAGCATGTCAGACCAAAGTGATAGTCAGAACAGGGAAGAAGAGCAGATTCACATGAGTGAGCGCACTAGTCCCTCTAGTACTTCAGATGATGGCAGCAGGAGCACTCCTAGCAATTTGCCCAAAGCTGCCACCAGGACAAGGAAGAAAAGAACCTCAGAATCTGAGGATGAAGACTATGTGGCAGTAGAGGATGAGGCCACTTCCAAGAAGAAGGTGGTCAAGAAAGAATATGGGTCAGCTGCAGCCACTAAGCCAGTTGTGCAGAAGAAGGCACCTGCAAGAAGGATTCCCACTTCCAAACCCAGGAAGGTTGCCACTGGAGAAACCATGAAGTTTACTATTGAGTCAGAAGATGAGGCTGCTGGTCAAGACAAGAAGAAGAAGAGAGTCAGAACCACCACTGCCAAAGTTCTTGGCAATCCCTCTATGAGGAGAGACTCTGAGGAAGAGGAAGAAGAGGTTGCTGCACGAGCACCCAAGGCACAAAAGATGATGGGTGATGCTATTAAGTCAGGGGCTGCATCATCAAAGCCCAAAGAAGCACCCAAAGCTGCCTCCAAGACCAAGAATGCACCAAAGAGGAATACCAGGAGTATACCAGCTGCTGAGAAGAACAAGGCCCCAGTGCCTGAAACTGTTGCTGAGGAAGAAGATGAAGAGTATGTGTTGAGAAAGCTGAAGCCAAAGATTCCAGACCACAATGATGCTCATCCGGTGGTTGAGAACATGAAGCTAAGAAAGGATGCATGACTCAGACAGTGGGGTTGTCTGATCCCTATGCTATCAGGAGAAGGACTGCTGTTGACTACATGTTCCACACTAAGGAATAGCAGGATTTCTATGAGACAGTGTTGTTGGACAAGAAGCCTATCGTGTGTGATATGAGGTGGGTCGACTGGACCTACATGAAGGAGAATGAGGAACACTATCCTGGAGTGCAAGACAGTTTCATTGCTTGTGGAGTTGCTGACTTTGTTGGGCAGAAGCACACAAAGTGGAATGATGAGCTCATTATGAAATTCTACTCCACAACACATTTCTACCCAGATGGCAGGATAGTGTGGATGTTTGAAGGTACAAGGTACCAATCAACTATCGAGGAATGGGCAAATCTGATCAATGCACCCAAGGAGCAGGAAGATGACTTGGATGTCTATGCCAAGAAGAAGATGGATCACAATTCCATGGCTCATATGTACAAGGAGATCCCAGATGCTGAAGTTGAGACACATAAATTTGGATCTGTACATTATCTTCTGTCAGGACTCCCAACGATCAACTGGATCCTAAGGCATACTCTATTACCTAAGTCAGGTGACCACAACATGATAAGAGGCCATGCTATAAACTTGCTACACTTGTTTGATGTGCCACAGAAATTCAAGGTCTTGAGCCTCATGGTTGAGACTATCAAGAGGACAAGAAGAAGAGACTAAAAGAGAAGTTGTGGATATGCCCCACAAATTCAGGAGTTGATTAACTCAAAGATGGGCACAGGAAAATATTTGTTGGATAAGGAACACTTTGTTCTCTACCAGACTTTGAGGACAATCAAGTTGTGATGAATGAGAATGAACCATCATCAGTTCAAGCTCAAGAGAAGAAGGAGAAAGCAAAGAAAGAGAAGGCTGCCAAGATGCCAATTCAAGAGGAGGCATCTGAGTACTTTTTGAAGAACAAGCAGGAGCAGCTTGGTTACTAGATAGCATCAAGTCTGAGGATTGAGAAGGGGTTGGCCACCCTAACTCAAAACCAGGAGAGCCTGGAAAGAATCATGGAAAAAAAATTCTACAATTTAGATGTGAAGGTGACTGAGATCCAGTCTGTTGTTGAGCACCTTCAGGATGACATGGAGGAGAGGAAGGGCAAGACAACCACAGATGCATTTGCCAGAGTGCCTAGAGCTCAGAGATCAGCTGCAGTGCTCGTGATGACACCGAGCCACTTCATCTCGCACCAGCCACAGCTCCTACAGCCACAAAGGCAACTAGCTTCAACACCCACACCTCCAGCTCCATCCACATCAACTGAAGCCTTTGTCCAAGGAGCCATCTCTACACCACCACCTGAAGATCAAGCCTGAGAGTTGATCTAGTACTATGCATTTTCTATGAACATTTTGGTAACTTGTTGCCAAAGGGGGAGAAAAATGTATAGATCATAGGCTTCGAGAGAGAGTGTTGCTTTTTGTTCTCTTGCTTTGGTGATTAAACTTTGATTGCTTTTGATTGCTTGAGATACTATGCTATTATCTGTGAGACATTGATGATCATGTGTTTGATCATTAGCTACACTTATATGCTTGTTAAATGATATTATCTTACTTATCCTTATATGATCATTCACTTTGCTTGGTGATGAGTGGATGTATTCAACCTTTATTATTTTGAGCGCTCCACCAAGATGTATGTGACATGGAAGAGTAACCCATGAGCCTAATTCCTTGTGCATTTGCAGTCCAAAGCAAATCTTAAACTTTGCACAAATTTAGGGGGAGCTCTTGCTTATCACATACTTCTCAAAGCGATGATGTTTTTCAATCTTATTATCATTTTTCGAAGCTTTGATCTATATGTTGTCATCAATTACCAAAAAGGGGGAGATTGAAAGTGCAACTATCCCTAGGTGGTTTTGGTAATTCATAACAACATATAGCTCATTGAGCTAATGCTATTCCAAGACAAATATTTCAGGAAAGCTCAATGAATGGCATGGCATGGATGATGAAAGTGGATCCCTCAAAATATTAAGGACAAAGGATTGGCTCAAGTTCAAAAGCTCAAGACTCTACATTTTACATTTTAGTGATCCAAGATCACATTGAGTCTATAGGAAAATCCAATACTATCAAGGAGGGATGAGGTGTTGCTTAATGAGCCTCTTGCTTCAAGTGCTTAGTGATATGCTCCAAAAACCCTCAACTACTTTCTCACATCCACATATGACCTAAACCCAAAGTCAAAATCGGTCCTACCGATTTCTATCCGGCGCCACCGAGTTCAAATGTCATAGCCACTGCCACAAACCCTAGGCAAATCGGTCTCACCGGTAGGGATCTCGGTCTCATCGAGATGGGATTATAATCTCTCTGTTTCCCTTCGTAACGTTTCGGTCTAACCGAAGTGAGCGACCAGTCCCACCGAGATTGCAATGTAAACTCTCTGTTTCCCCTTCGTAACATTTTGGTCCAACCGAGATGAGCGAATCGGTCCCACCGAGTTTACCTGACCAACTCTCTGGTTAGCTAATTACCAAAATCGGTCTCACCGAGTTTGTGTAACCGGTCTCACCGAGATTACGTTATGCCCTAACCCTAATCATATCGGTCCTACCGAGTTGCATGTCGGTCCCACCGAAAACCCTAACGATCACTAGATTTACTAAATCGGTTCGACCGAGTTTCTCGATTCGGTCCCACCGAGTTTGATAAATTGTGTGTAACGGTTAGATTTTGTGTGGAGGCTATATATACCCCTCCACCTCCTCTTCATTCGGGGAGAGAGCCATCAGAACAAACCTACACTTCCAACTTACCAGTTCTGAGAGAGAACCACCTACTCATGTGTTGAGGCCAAGATACTCCATTCCTACCATATGAATCTTGATCTCTAGCCTTCCCCAAGTTGCTTTCCACTCAAATCTTCTTTCTACCAGATCAAAATCCTATGAGAGAGAGTTGAGTGTTGGGGAGACTATCATTTGAAGCACAAGAGAAAGGAGTTCATCATCAACGCACCATTTGTTACTTCTTGGAGAGTGGTGTCTCCTAGATTGGCTAGGTGTCACTTGGGAGCCTCCGACAAGATTGTGGAGTTGAACCAAGGAGTTTGTAAGGGCAAGGAGATCGCCTACTCGTGAAGATCTACCGCTAGTGAGGCAAGTCCTTCGTGGGCGATGGCCATGGTGGGACAGAACAAGGTTGCTTCTTCGTGGACCCTTTGTGGGTGGAGCCTCCGTGGACTCACAAGCAACTGCTACCCTTTGTGGGTTGAAGTCTCCATCAACGTGGATGTACGATAGCACCACCTATCGGAACCACGACAAAAACATCCGTGTCTCCAATTGCGTTTGAATCCTCCAGACCCTTCCCTTTACATTCTTGCAAGTTGCATGCTTTAATTTCCGCTGCTCATATACTCTTTGCATGCTTGCTTGAATTGTGTGAAGATTGCTTGACTTGTCCAAAGATAGATAAAATCTGCTAAAGTCTAAAATTGGGAAAAGGTTAAGTTTTTAATTGGTCAAGTAGTCTAATCACCCCCCTCTAGACATACTTCAAGGTCCTACAGTAGGACAGGCTATCGATAGATGTTTTCTTCCCTGCAGGGGTACACCAACTTACCCACCACGCTCGATTAACTCCGGCCAGACACACTTTCCTGGGTCATGCCCGGCCTCGGCCAAACAATACGCCGCAACCCGACCTAGGCTTAATAGAGGGGTCAAACACGTCGGACTAAACCTATGCCCTAGGGGTCATGGGCCATCTCCCCGGGAACTCCTGCACGATGCGTGTGCGGCCGTTGAGCAGACCTAGCTACCTTCTTAAAAAAGGCAGGTGCTTACCAGTCCAACCCGGTGCGCGCCGCTCAGTCGCTGACGTTTATTAAGCTTCGGCTGATGTATACGATGTAGAACGCCCATACTATGCCCACGTGATGGTTAGTGCTATCAGGCCAGAGGCCCCTCGGATCAAATATCCAAATCATAGTGGATTAGTAACGCACGGTAACAAGCAGAGACTCATGAAAGATGTGACCCCGTTGCCCCGTCTCGAGGACTTGCGGCAAGGGCTAAGAATGCCTGGCCACGCCTCGTAATTATCTTGTGGGCACCTTCCAGGTCAACCCGACTCCACATCACTCGCAATTATGCTCGCGCGGGTACCCCTCAGGGTTGACCCGCCTTTAGTAACATGGTTCAGTGTAAATTCATAGTAATCATAGTAATTGTGTGTCTAAATATCAAGGGGAAAACCCGAGGAATCACCCCCGGTGAATTCCACTCGGTGTAATCATCAAGGTGAATGTAAGAGGATCACCACCGAGGTTCACAGTTGAGGGGTTGCACAACAGAGTCGTATCGAAAGTGGTTAAGGCGGAATCACCCTTGATGACCACGATCGAATAGCTACACTACGTGGTTAACATCGGAAGTCAGAGGTCTCACCCTAAGACTCGATAGTAACCCAAAGAGTGTCGAGCAACTAAGGGAAAGTGATGTGTGTGTCGGGCCTGGTCTTCGATCCCATTGATCGGGTCTTCGATGATGAAGCAGGGGCAACAAGGACAAGGTGGGGGTCACTGATGGATCACTAACCAACCTATACTAAGCAGTTTAGGATAAGTAGGTAAGCTAACAATAAGCAGGTTACAAAAGCAGGCTATGCATCAGAATAGGAGGAAACAATAACAAAAGCAAAATCTAATGCAAGCATGAGAGAATGGAATGGGCAATATCGGGATGATCAAAGGGGGGCTTGCCTGGTTGCTCTGGCAAGGAGGGGTCGTCGGTGACGTAGTTGATCACAGGGGCAACATCGATCTCGGGGTCTACCGGAGAGAAGAGGGGGAAGAAACGGTAAATATAAAGAAAACATAGCATAACAGGACAACAGGCAGAGCTAGACGTGTTCTAACGCGGTGCTACACAATACCGGCGAGGGGGGAAGTCAACCGAGAATGTTTTCCCGGTTTTGGACCTGTGTCAAACAGATGACCTGAGGGGGAAAGTTCCATGTTCAGCATGCTAGGGGCATGTGACAGATGAACTGAACAAGTATTCGGATTCGTCACGTTTTTCTGAGCAACTTTCAAGTAGAAAACATTTCCATCCGAGTTACGGTTTATTTTCTATGAATTTTCAAAGTTTTAAACATTTTCTGAAATTAAATAAATTAACAGAAAGGTCTATTGCATCAGCATGATGTCACAGTGACATCAGCAGCCAACAGGGCGGCTAACCAGGTCAAACCTAACCAGTGGGTCCCACATGTCATACACAGAGGGCTAACAGTGGGTTATTTTAATTAAACATGATTAATTAGCAGGTGGGCCCCACATGTTAGTGACTATTTAGCTTAACTAACCGTATTTATTTATAAAAATGTTTGTTTGACAAAACATGTGTAGGATCGGAAGTATGTCTAGAGGGGGGGTGATTAGACTACTTGACAACTTAAAAATTTAGCCTTTTGATTGGAGTAGTTTCTTAGCAAGTTCACAATGATAACCAAGTCAAGTATCACCCTACACATGCAATTCTAGAGTTATGGCAGCGGAAAGTAAATTGCATGTATAGTAAATGAGAGGTGGAGAAGAGCAAATGCAATGGAGACACGGAGATTTTTTTCTCGTGGTTCCGATAGGTGGTGCTATCGTCAATCCACGCTGATGGAGACTTCAACCCACGGAGGGTAACTGCTGCATGAGTCCACGGAGGGCTCCACCCACTAAGGGTCCACGAAGAAGCAACCTTGTCTATGCCATCATGGCTTACGCCCACGGAGGACTAGCCTTACTCGGGATAGATCTTCACGAAGTAGGCGATCTCCTTGCCCTTACAAACTCCTTGGTTCAACTCCACATCATGACGGAGGCTCCCAAGCGACACCTAACTAATCTAGGAGGCACCACCTCCAAAAGGTAATAGATGGGGTTGGTGATGATGAACTCCTTGCTCTTGTGCTTCAAATGATAATCTCCCCAACACTCAACTCTCCTCACCGATTTGGCTGTGGTGGAAGAAGGGATTGAGTGGAAAGCAACTTGGAAAGACTAGAAATCAAGTTTCATATGGTAGGAGTGGAGCAACTTGATCTCAACACAAGGGTAGGTAGTTTTCTTCTCGAAATGTAAGGTAGGAGTGGTAGTTCTTTCGATGGCTCTCTCCACTAATGAAGAGGAGGTGGAGGGTATTTATAGCCTCCACACAAAATCCAACTGCTACACACATTTGAGTAATCTCGGTCCGACCGAAGTTGACAACTCGGTCGACCGAAAGTTCAAATCTTGTGAACGTTGGGATTTTCGTGGGACCGAAAATACAATCTTGGTTAGTCCGATTCTTCCAAAGTCTAGGGTTTGCCAATCTCGGTGGGACCGACTTTCTCATCTCGGTGACACCGATTTGAGTACGTATGTTCTGAAGCTTGGCAACACCAATTTCGAATGACCGAGTTTGGAATCGGAAAATCCGAGATTCTAGGGTTTTGGCTATATGGTGAGGTGGTTCATCTCGTGTGATGAGTTTGGAATCGGTGGGACCGAGATTACTTATGAGTTTATGTTGGAATGAAAGATTGCTGATTGTTTGAGAGATAAATCACTAAGCACTTTAGAGCAACCAGATCATCATCATAACCTCATCCCCTTTAATAGTATTGGCTTTCCTATGGACTCAATGTGATCTTGGATCACTAAACCAAAAATGGAGTCTTGAGCTTTTGCCAATGTTTTCCTTAGCATTTTGAGGGGTCCACATCATCAGTCATTGCCATACCCATATCATCGAACTTTCTGAAATATTCTCAAGAAATGATTAGTTCAATGATATATATGTTGTTATTAATTACCAAAACCACCGGGATTAGTTGCACTTTCAATCTCCCCTTTTGGTAATTGATGACAACATATAGATCAAAGCTTCGACAAATGATATAATCAATGAATAACATCGTCGCTTTGAGAAGTATGTGATAAGCAAGAGCTCCCCTAAATTTGTGCATTATTTAAGATTTATGCTTGAATGCAAATGCACAATCGATTAGGATCATGGGTTACTCTTCCATGTCACATACATCTTGGTGGAGCGCACAAAATGATAAGAATGAATAACATGCACCCAATCACCAAGACATGAGTAAATGATCATACAAGATATGAATGGAATATGATAAGCATCAAGCACACATTAAGCACAAGATGATCAAGCACTCATCAAGATAGAGCAAACGAGTATCAAACACACGAAGTATCTCAAAGAACTCAAAAGAATCTCAAGGAAAACCGCAAACGAAGGAGCAAAAACGAGCACTCTCTCTCGAAGCCCTATGATCTATACAATTTTCCCCTTTGGCAACAAGTTACCAAAAGTTCGAAGGTATAGAGCTAATCGCCGCGGGACTCTGTGGCTCCTCTGTCTGCGCCGATGGAGTGGAGATAGCTGCATCTCGCGAAAGCTTGCCAAGTCTGTGGAGCTGGAGGAGTGGATATGGAGCTGGTCTTTGAACCGACGGAGCTGTAGGAGGTGCTGATGTAGTAGCCCAGGATCCGACATCGAATAGCAAATGATCTGGGCTTTGTGGGCACCGCAGCAGCTGCTCATAGTCATCCCGACCATGTCACCTTCCATCTCCTTCATAAGTTCTCGCCTTCTCCTCTTAGCTTCCTCGATGTC
The DNA here is from genome assembly GCA_021437245.1 of Aegilops speltoides. NCBI lineage: Eukaryota > Viridiplantae > Streptophyta > Magnoliopsida > Poales > Poaceae > Aegilops > Aegilops speltoides. The sequence goes on along the minus strand of CM038145.1, from coordinate 276,270,684 downwards.
TCGCATCAAGCTTGTTGACGGTGACTGCACTTGCCACCTTTGACGCCCGAGCATGGAACTTATCCTCAACGATCCTCTCAAGGCTCTCCCGAGATCGCACTATGCTGCCAAAGCGTAGCTCAATTCTCTCGAGTGGCTTCAAGAAGTTGTTCGCAACGCCTTGGGCTTTTGCCGCTTCCTTCTCGGCTTTAGCTTGTTTAGCAGCTTCAGACTTAGCATGTCCTTCTACAGATGTGGGAGCATTCTCACCATCACAACCTCGTTGTCCTCATGTTCAGCTGCAAAGTGGCAAGTGGGGTCTATCCAACGGTAGGTGTCCGTACAAACTTGGCATTAATGAGCATCTGAATATGCGGAGCAAACCCACACGACCTCTTTTGGTCACCGCTGTCCTCTTGATAGTCTCAACTATCGTGTCCATCACCTTAAAAGGTGTCTTCGATCTAGAATGTGCAGCATGTTGATAGAGTACCTCTTATCATGCGGTGGTCCCTCGACTTAGGCATCAAAGTATGCCTCGTAATGGTGTTGGTGGTTGGGAGACCTGCTCAAGGTAGTAGACTGATCCAAGCTTCCAAATCTCTACATCCTTTCATCGACCTCATTATACATGTTCTTCATTGACTCGTGATTTTTCTTCGGAATGCCATATACATCAATATCATCTTCTCTTGAAACAGGTGCATTCAGCAATGCTCTCCATTCCTCAATCAGATGGAATCTTCGCCTTCATCATCCATACAATCCTGCCATCCGGATAGAAGTGTGCGGTGGCATAGAATTGCATGATCATCTCATCGCTCCAGCGATCGACTACCGACCAACAAACTCGCAATCCCACAAGCAAGTGAAGCTTATGCACATGTGGGAAAAAGTCTCGTGCTTTTCATCGTCGATGTATTTCCAAATAACATATCCGTATCAGCAACAATTGGCTTTTTGTCCATGAGCACTGTCTCATAAAAGTCTTGTTGCTCTCTTGTGTGGAATCTTGGGTCAACTGCTGTTCTCCTCCTGGTGGCATATGGATCTGCTTGCCTCCATAGCCTTAGACCTTTATCCTTTCTCTCCTTCATATTTTCAGCTCGAGGATGAGCTTCATTATGAACTGGCAGTTTCTGTCTTAGCTTGAGCAAAACATGAGCCTCATCATCTGATTCTGCAGGTGGCACATTGTCCTTCTTCTTTTCTCAAGGGTATGTTCCTCACAGTCTTCTTGGGCTTGGCAGCTGGTTTGGCTTGGGCTGCCTTTTGCTGGAGTGAAGGCTTAGCTTTAGGAGGTGCTCCCGCCTCGATGGCATCACCCATCAACTTCGCTTCGAGGTGGCCGAGGTGCTTCCTCATCAGAATCATCATCATCATCACCTGTCTCTTCATGAACTTTCCTCTTCCTCTTGGAAGTCTTCTTGATTTTGCAGGAGGTTTCTTCCATGCTGAGCTTCTGTGCAACAGAGGATTTCTTGACCTTACTGGTGCCTTTCTTGGTTTGTTGCCCTTGATGCTCTTTGGCAACCACCTTCCTCTCTGGCTTAGAAGTTATTTCCTCATCTCGCAACGAAATCTGAATCTTCCTCATCCGAGTTCCTCTTCCTCCTGGCCTCGGTGGCAGCAGCAGCAGTCCACTTGGAGTGCTTCTCTCCATCATCTGAAAAACTGCTTGCTTCGACTTGTAGCTGCCTCGAATCTCAACTGCATCTCGCACTGTTCGATTGTTACTTCCTTCGCATATGTCGACAACCCGTGAATAGAGTGGGTATGGGCGAATAGAAGAGTTATCACAAACCGCAGAGGATTTTGCAAAAGAATGAGTTCAAACTTTAGATTTAGGTTTTCACAGAATACATGTCGGTCGACCGAAGTTCATCAATTCGTGAAACCAAATGTCTAAATGCACCACATACACCACTTTCGGTTGGACCGAAATGGGTTTCGTCTAGCCGAGACAGTTAGGGTTTCACTAAATCTTCACTTCGGTCTTACCGATTGTACAACTCGGTTTCACCGAAAAGTGCAAAGGTAATGGCCAGAGGCCAAATCGGTCATCCGAAAATGCAGAATCGGTCACACCGAGATGTGTTCGCGGAAACCTAACCCTAAAATTTTCACTCAAATTTGTTCTATGATCTAAACGGCTGGATAGGGAGATCTCAATCTTGGCAAGAAACATGGCAACACCTATCGTGCATTGAATCAGCGTTTGGAGCACGAGAGGGATGAAACTCACCCAATGCGGTGGAGCTTCACTACGGCGGCAACGGCGCGATGAGAAAGACCGCTGACGGCGATGGAGACCCAGAGGGCGACAAAGCGACGGCGGAGACGATCCGAGACCAAGGCGACGGCAATAAGAGTTTTGAGGGCTAAGCGCTTGAAGAAGTAATCAACGCTTTGTCCTCGAGTATATATACTCTTCGGTGTCGGTGGGACCGAAGTTTACAAACTCGGTGGGACCGAGATGGTTAATCGCATGCGATTACACACATCGTCACGCCGAAAATTAACTCGGTTTCACCGAGGTGAAAACCTAGATCAATCAAGTGATCTCGGTCCGTCCGATTTGATATATCGGTTTGACCGAAAGTACTTAGAAGGTTTTGGAAGTTAGGCTTTTGACGGATCGGTGGCTCGAAAGTGCTCCTCACTCGGTCCGTCCAAAAAGTCTTGTTCAAAGTTTGTGATATAAGCATGAATAGAGTTTGAGACAAGAAAGCATAGATAGCTAGGGAAAACTTAGGCATTCTTGTCCATCCATTTGGTCAAAAAGAAAGAAAACCATAAAGACCAAAGCAACAAATGGATGTCCTCGAATGGATAAAATCATGCATCCAACATGCTCACACAATAAGATAGCAAATGAAATATGTGTCAAACATGCACAAACAAACATTAACAGCTAGCACAATTTGGCGATGACTAGGTCATCTATATATGAGTATATTGACTTAGGAGTCAAATGAGAACATTTGATCATAGGTCATACTCATCGCTTAAGCACAAGTGGGGTTACCACTTTTCCATAAAGCATTGATGTGTTCACATCATTAGAAGATGCTTTAGCTCATTTCTTTAGAGCAAAGCTCCCCTTGATGTGAGAACCCCTTTAAAGGGTCAAACTAACCTTGGGTTGTCGTTGAAGACTTCATGTAGATGTTGAAGATGTGAATGCTCAATGTTGATGATGATCATCAAGAGTTGGGAGCAATCCTTTGATTCGGCACTTACAATACCTACATGGGTTAGTCCCACAAGGAACAAACAAGAATATCCATGGACATAGATTGAAGTTCACAATAGATGATGTCCATGAAAGCAATGATTACCTTGTCCCTTGACTTACCAACATGAGGGTTTGTGACTCCATGAACTAATGCAAGATGTGGAAGTTGATTGCACAAGTCCTTGCCAAAATGAATATGAGTGAAGTATATTGGCGGAGTCACCTCAAGAACCTTCTAGTTCTTCTTCTTGGGATCCACATCATCTTGATGGGAATCCTTGGGGTAGTAGTTGAGCTCAGAGAAGTAGAACTTGAAGTTGCCTTGGGAACCCACTTGACCATGGCCTTGGGTGCTTCAATGAATGCATCAATCTCCTCTTGAAGCTTGTCCTTGCCTTTTAGCTTGTGGTCTTGTGGTGGAAGGTCATCTTGAGCTTGTTCCTCATTGGAAGAAGTAGGATCATACTTCTTTTCTTGAGAGACAAACTTTGGAGTGGGATATTGACCTTCTTCCCATTCAACACCCTCGGCGTTGAACTTTCGCTCAAAACCAATTCCTTGATTCTTCCGTGTCTTCCTTGTTTATAACAATTTCTCAAAGCTTTTGCTTCCGCAAGACTTTTGTAGACACCTTTCTATAATCCCTTTCAATAGACTATTTTCTTGCTCAAGTGAAACTTGGCTTGAAACATTGTTAGTGGAATCAAGAGAATTACTAGAAGTAACAACATTTGATTTAGCATGATTATTGTTACTACTAGATGAAGAATTTTTCTTATGCTTGTCATGCTTAGTTTTAATAGGTGGCAAGAAATTAGACAAGAGAAGTCGTTTGGCAAGATATGAAGAACTCTTCTTTCGAAGATCGTCATTGATAGCTTTTAGAAACTCATGCTCTTGCTCTAGATTGAGCTTCTCGAAGCGTAGCTTCTCATGAGATTTTAGGAGCTCTCTATGATCTTCTTGAGTTGTTTCATGAGCTAACTTAAGAGTGTTTAGTTCTTTAGTTAGACGCTCAATCTCCTTCATAGCATTGTCATTCGACTCTTCTCGACTATAAAGACTACTAGCATGTTCATCATTACTAAGCTCACTAGATTTATCATGTAAAAGCTCATCTTCACCAAGCAAGTCATCCTCATCACTATCAAAGTCAATAAACTCAGGATGTGATACCTTGGGGCCTTTTGCCATGAAGCATCTTCCAATTCCCTCATTTGGTGAATCAAATATGTCATAGGAGTTGGAGTTGGAGGATACGAGAGCAAGACCGCAACACCTTCATCTTGACTATATTCGAGTTGGAGTGATAACTTCTTTCGAGTGATTGTCTGAGTCGGAGCCGAAACCCATTCACCAACATGAGCTTGATGTTTTCTTCTTGTGTAGCTCCTTGATGACTTGTCCTTCCTTTCCGAATCCTTGCTTCTCCGAGAGGATCTTCGCTCATAACGATCATCTCTACTCCTTCTCTCTTTTCGAGGCGACTCTTCTCTTGAGCTTCTTCTTCTTGGAGATTCTTCTTCTCTTGTGGGGAGTCGAACACTCATTTGAGTAGTGTCCGGTCTTCCACAATTGTAGCAGTTTCGATCACGACTAGAAGATCTCCTTTCATCATATGATCTAGACTTTGAGCTTCTTTCCTTGCTTCTACTCTTGTAGAATTTGTTGAAGTTCTTCACCATTAGGCTTATCTCTTCATTGGAAACTAGCTTGTCACTTGAGGATGTGGGAGCTTCAATCGTAGCTTTGTAAGCACCACTTGACTTGTTGTGAAGCTCTTCCTTATCTTTAAGTGTCATCTCATGAGCAACAATCCTTCCAATGACTTCGGTAGGCTTGAGATCTTTGTAATTTGGCATCATTTGGATCAAAGTGCACACGGTGTCATACTTTCCATCAAAAGCTCTGAGAATCTTCTTGATGATGAATCGGTCGGTCATTTCTTCGCTTCCTAAGCCTGCCATCTCATTGGTGATGAGAGCAAGCCTAGAGTACATTTCAGCGACTCCTTCACCTTCCTTCATCTTGAACTTGTCAAGCTGACCTTGAAGAACATCTAGCTTTGATTCCTTCACGGACTCGGTACCTTCGTGCATTTCACCAAAGTATCCCAAATCTCTTTGCATTCTCAAGACGGCTGATCTTGTTGAACTCCTCGGGACACAAAGCATTGAAGAGAATGTCACAAGCTTGAGCATTGTTCAGAACATCCGCAACTCATCCGCAGAGCTTCGCGATCCGAACTTTTCCTTCCTCAAGAACTCACCTTGCAAGCCAACACAAATAATGCCCCATGCGGCGGGGTTATGTCCAAGAATATGCATTTTCATTTTATGCTTCCAACTAGCAAAGTTTGAACCATCAAAGTAAGGACCTCTACGAAAATTACCCTCACTAGACGCCATACTCTCCTAGGTTGTGAAACCAAGCTTATGGAGTCCAATGCAATGGAAACCAATCCAATGGAGACCAAAGCTCTGATACCACTTGTAGGATCGGAAGTATGTCTAGAGGGGGGGTGATTAGACTACTTGACAACTTAAAAATTTAGCCTTTTGATTGGAGTAGTTTCTTAGCAAGTTCACAATGATAACCAAGTCAAGTATCACCCTACACATGCAATTCTAGAGTTATGGCAGCGGAAAGTAAATTGCATGTATAGTAAATGAGAGGTGGAGAAGAGCAAATGCAATGGAGACACGGAGATTTTTTTCTCGTGGTTCCGATAGGTGGTGCTATCGTCAATCCACGTTGATGGAGACTTCAACCCACGGAGGGTAACGGCTGCCTTGAGTCCACGGAGGGCTCCACCCACGAAGGGTCCACGAAGAAGCAACCTTGTCTATGCCATCATGGCTTACGCCCACGGAGGACTAGCCTTACTCGGGGTAGATCTTCACGAAGTAGGCGATCTCCTTGCCCTTACAAACTCCTTGGTTCAACTCCACATCATGACGGAGGCTCCCAAGCGACACCTAACTAATCTAGGAGGCACCACCTCCAAAAGGTAATAGATGGGGTTGGTGATGATGAACTCCTTGCTCTTGTGCTTCAAATGATAATCTCCCCAACACTCAACTCTCCTCACCGATTTGGCTGTGGTGGAAGAAGGGATTGAGTGGAAAGCAACTTGGAAAGACTAGAAATCAAGTTTCATATGGTAGGAGTGGAGCAACTTGATCTCAACACAAGGGTAGGTAGTTTTCTTCTCGAAATGTAAGGTAGGAGTGGTAGTTCTTTCGATGGCTCTCTCCACTAATGAAGAGGAGGTGGAGGGTATTTATAGCCTCCACACAAAATCCAACTGCTACACACATTTGAGCAATCTCGGTCCGACCGAAGTTGACAACTCGGTCGGACCGAAAGTTCAAATCTTAGAACGTTGGGATTTTCAGTGGGACCAAAATACAATCTTGGTTAGTCCGATTCTTCCAAAGTCTAGGGTTTGCCAATCTCGGTGGGACCGACTTTCTCATCTCGGTGACACCGATTTGAGTACGTAGGTTCTGAAGCTTGGCAACACCAATTTCGAATGACCGAGTTTGGAATCGGAAAATCCGAGATTCTAGGGTTTTGGCTATATGGTGAGGTGGTTCATCTCGGTGTGGTGAGTTTGGAATCGGTGGGACCGAGATTACTTATGAGTTTATGTTGGAATGAAAGATTGCTGATTGTTTGAGAGATAAATCACTAAGCACTTTAGAGCAACCAGATCATCATCATAACCTCATCCCTTTTAATAGTATTGGCTTTCCTATGGACTCAATGTGATCTTGGATCACTAAACCAAAAATGGAGTCTTGAGCTTTTGCCAATGTTTTCCTTAGCATTTTGAGGGGTCCACATCATCAGTCATTGCCATACCCATATCACTGAACTTTCTGAAATATTCTCAAGAAATGATTAGTTCAATGATATATATGTTGTTATTAATTACCAAAACCACCTGGGGATTAGTTGCACTTTCAACATGCGGTGTGGCCCGCGTGTTAGTGACACTGTGTGCCTAGTCAGCACAGTTGACCATGGTCAACGTGGTCAACTGGGGCCGGGGGCCACGGGCAGTGACCCAGAGGTGGCCCCCAGGTGTGCCACGTCGGCGGCGTCGGGGCTTCGCCGCCGGCGACCAAACCAGCGGCGGGTGTAGGACCTTGAGAAGAGGTGTCTAGAGGGGGGGTGATTAGACACTGAGTACCAAAGTTGCAGTTTTTAAGTTTCTTAATGTTTAAGTGGAGATTGGGCACAACTTCAACAATCACAATACATATCAAGCAAGCATGCAAAGAGTATATAGGCAGCGAAAATTAAAGCATGCAACTTGCAAGAAAGTAAAGGGAAGGGTTTGGAGGATTCAAACGCAATCGGAGACACAAATGTTTTTGGCGTGGTTCCGATAGATGGTGCTATTGTACATCCACGTTGATGGAGACTTCAACCCACGAAGGGTAACGGCTGCGCGAGTCCACGGAGGGCTCCACCCACGAAGGGTCCACGAAGAAGCAACCTTGTCTATCCCACCATGGCCGTCGCCCACGAAGGACTTGCCTCACTAGCGATAGATCTTCACGAAGTAGGCGATCTCCTTGCCCTTACAAACTCCTTGGTTCAACTCCACAATCTTGTCGGAGGCTCCCAAGTGACACCTAGCCAATCTAGGAGACACCACTCTCCAAGAAGTAACAAATGGTGCGTTGATGATGAACTCCTTGCTCTTGTGCTTCAAATGATAGTCTCCCAACACTCAACTCTCTCTCATAGGTTTTGGATCTGTGGAAAGAAGATTTGAGTGGAAAGCAACTTGGGGAAGGCTAGAGATCAAGATTCATATGGTAGGAATGGAATATCTTGGTCTCAACACATGAGTAGGTTGTTCTCTCTCGTAAAATGTATCTTTGGAAGTGTAGGTTCGATTCGATGGCTCTCTCCACGAATGAAGAGGAGGTGGAGGGGTATATATAGCCTCCACACAAAATCTAACCGTTACACACAATTTACCAAACTCAGTGGGACCGAATCGTTAAACTCGGTCAGACCGATTCAGCAAATAATGTGACCGTTAGGGGTTTCGGTGGGACCGAAATGCAACTCGGTGAGACCGATTCGGTTAGGGTTAGGGCATAACGTAATCTCGGTAGGACCGATTACACAAACTCGGTGAGACCGATTTGGTAATAAGCTTTCCAGAGAGTTGGTCAGGCAAACTCGGTGGGACCGATTACTCAAACTCAGTGAGACCGATTTTGGTAATAAGTTTTCCAGAGAGTTTGCATTGTAATCTCGGTAGTACCGATTGCTCAATCTCGGTGAGACCGATTTTGATAATGGACATACACAGAGAGATTACAATCCCATCTTGGTGAGACCGAGATCCCTATCGGTAAGGCCGATTTGCTTAGGGTTTGTAGCAGTGGCTATGACTGATGGAATCGGTGGCGCTGGATAGGAAGAATCGGTGTGACCGATTTTGGCTTTGGGTTTAGGTCATTTGGAAGTGGGAAAGTAGCTGAGGGTTTTGGAGCATATCATTAAGCACACGAAGCAAGAGGCTCATTAAGCAACACCTCATCCCTCCTTGATAGTATTGGCTTTTCCTATAGACTCAATGTGATCTTGAACCACTAAAATGTAAAATGAAGAGTCTTGAGCTTGAAGCTTGAGCCAATCCTTTCTCCTTAGCATCTTGAAGAAGTTCCCACATCCTTTAGTCCATGCCACTCCATTGTTGAACTTATCTGAAATATACTAGATAAAAGTGTTAGTCCAACAAGAGATATGTTGACATTAATTACCAAAACCACCTAGGGAGTACTTGTGCTTTCAGCGGGGCTCGCCGGACTTCGCCGGGAATCGAGCATGGGGGGGGGGGATCTTTTGGCGTGGGACTTGGCGCGTTCGAACGAGCGCACGAAGGCGCGTTGACTGGGGGCGGTGGCGTCGCCGGAGTTGGCCGGAGCGGCGCCGACGAGCGGTGAGGGCGGCGGTCGCGCTCGGGCGATGATGAGGATGGGCCTACAGGGCACGGGGAGAGGTGCGGCTAGGCGCGTTCGACGCTGCTCGACGTCGCGCGCGTGACAACGCTACAGGTTGGACTCGGGGATAGCCGGAACGTCGCCGGCGGCGAGAGTGGCGGGGCCCGAAGCATGGCGAGCTCACGCGAGACAAAGCGGCGGCAAAATGGATGGTGCATAACTCCTACGACGACTACTCGAAGCCACGAACGCATTGGTGAGCTCGGCGGACTGGGACGGGCCCTACAGCGAAGGCCGCGAGCTCGACAACGGAGCCAGGGTGCGGCAATGGCGGCGCGTCACGCACAGCTTCCCACGACGCGGAAATGGAGCAAGGACGAGGAGAGGAAGGGGGGAGCTCATCGAGCGGCACGCCGATGGCCCTTGGCAGTTTAGGAGCGCGGGGAAGGCCGAATCAACGGCAATCTCCGGCGCGTCCGGAGGTGGAAGACGACGGTGGAGGGGACGCTGCAGTGACTCCCGTCTCGGTCTAGGGGCACTGGAGGTCGTAGCGGCTGGCGACGGTCCTTCCTGGCGTGGTGGCGTGGCTTAGGGACGACGGTGGCCGCGGTCAGCTCGGTGGTGAGGCCATGGACGCAGACGGAGAAGGGATCTGCGGGGGGGCGAGGCGGAGAGGAGACGACGTGGGGACGAGAGGGCGAGTGGATGAGATCGGGGAGCTCGAGGCGCGGGGCTACCTTATCCTCTCGCGTGTGTGGGGGGGGGCGCCGCCATGAGGTGGTGGGCGGCGACGGGCGGTTGGGGGTAGTGGGCGGCCTAGATGGGCCGGTTGGCTCGGGCTGCACTGCACTCGGCCCAAAGGCATGCTGGCTTGTGCTCTTTTCTTTTCTTTTCTTTTTTAAAAATAAAATAGCGATAGGAAATGATTTAGTTGAGCATCCAAAGGATTTAGGAAAAATATGGGACTTGGCCCATTAATTCCTCCACAATTTTAGGTATTGCCACAAATAGTTTGGAGGCAAGAGGAATTGTCTAGGAATTCTGGAAATTGGGAATGGCATATTTAAATGCTGCTGGAACACTAATTAATTTCCAGAGGCAGTTTGGGAACTCCAAAGATTTTGGTTTTAACATGAAAAATACTTAGAGAATATTTGTCATATTGTGAACTATTTTGATTGCATGAAAGAAGAAGCAAATATTTGACATGCAATTGAATTTAAATTTGAAGCAGATTTTTGGACAAGTGGCATTTTGGCATGATGATCATGATGACATGACCTTTATTAGGGGGAGATTACTGTAGTGTGATGCTAGGGATGTTACATGGTGGGTCCTTGTGGCGGCGCCGGTGGCGGCGGTGTTGGGGAATGTAGTAATTTCAAAAAAAATCCTACGCACACGCAAGATCATGGTGATGCACAACAACAAGAGGGGAGAGTGTTGTCCACGTACCCTCGTAGACCGAAAGCGGAAGCGTTAGCACAACGCGGTTGATGTAGTCGTACGTCTTCACGATCCGACCGATCAAGTACCGAACGTACGGCACCTCCGAGTTCAGCACACGTTTAGATCGATGACGTCCCACGAACTCCGATCCAGCAGAGCTTTGCGGGAGAGTTCCGTCAGCACGACGACGTGATGACGGTGATGATGTTGCTACCGATGCAGGGCTTCGCCTAAGCACCGCTATGATATGATCGAGGTGGATTATGGTGGAGGGGGCACCGCACATGGCTAAGAGATCAAGAGATCAATTGTTGTGTCTAGAGGTGCCCCCGCCCCAGTATATAAAGGAGGGAGGGAGAGGCCGGCCCTAGAGGGGGCGCGCCAAGTGTGGGGAGTCCTACTAGGACTCCCAAGTCCTAGTAGGATTCCCCTTTCCTTTCCGGACTAGGAGAGAAGGAAAGAGGGGGAGAGGGAGAAGGAAAAGGGGTTGCACCCCTTGTCCAATTCGGACCAGAGGGTGGGCGCGCGCCTCCTTCCTTTTGGCCGCTCTCCTCTATTCCCGTATGGCCCAATAAGGCCCAATACTTCTCCCGGTGAATCCCCGTAACTCCTCGGTACTCCGAAAGTACCCGAATCACTCGGAACCTTTCCTATGTCCGAATATAGTCGTCCAATATATCGATCTTTACGTCTTGACCATTCGAGACTCCTCGTCATGTCCCCAATCTCATCTGGGATTCCAAACTACCTTCGGTACATCAAAACACATAAGCTCACAATATAAATCATCACCGAACGTTAAGCGTGCAGACCCTACGGGTTCGAGATCTATGTAGACATGACCGAGACACGTCTTCGGTCAATAACCAATAGCGGAACCTGGATGCTCATATTGGCTCCTACATATTCTACGAAGATCTTTATCGGTCAAACCGCATAACAACATACGTTGTTCCCTTTGTCATCGGTATGTTACTTGTACGAGATTTGATCGTCGGTATCCCAATACCTAGTTCAATCTCGTTACCGGCAAGTCTCTTTACTCATTCCGTAATACATCATCCCGCAACTAACTCATTAGTTACAATGCTTGCAAGGCTTATAGTGATGTGCATTACCGAGTGGGCCCAGAGATACCTCTCTGACAATCGGAATGACAAATCCTAATCTCGAAATATGCCAACCCAACAAGTACCTTTGGAGACACTCAGAGTGAAAAGCGTTATATCGAGTAGAGGGGGTGAATAGGCGATTTTTATGAATTCTTCACTAAGGAATTTGCTGGTGAGGAAATTCCTTAGCTAAGAACTACTTGCAGCGGAATATGTACTCGAAGTAAACATAACAGATACACACATAGTCAAGCATGATGAGATGAAGACTAAAAACAGAGTACGTAAAGCGTAAACACAGGATAGCAAGATGAAGACAAACAGATCAAGAAATTGGGCGAGGAATTTGTGAAAGTCTTCACCAAAGTCTTCAAGCACGATATGAACAACATTCAACACAAGAATGAGGAAATGAAAGAGTTGAGGAAATAGAACCGGTCGGTTGGTGAAGACAATGATTTGGTAAACCAGTTCCAACTGCTTTGTCTCGGTTATACGTCTGGTTGGAGCGGCCGAGTATTTAAACTCGAGGACACACAGTCCGGACACCCGATCTCGAGCCGCAACTCAGACACCCATCCTCATCAGATTCTCCTTGAACTAAGACCACGCAGGCCTCGCCCAATCACTCGTGGTAAGTCTTGGTGACTTCCAAACCTTCACAGACTTGGTCACTCGGCGATCCACAATTCCTCTTGATGCTCTAGACCTTGACGCCTAACCGTCTGGAAGAAGCACAGTCTTCAAAGGTAATAAGCGCCGGATCCACGCAGATCAATTTCTTGAGGATGCTCAATCACTTTGGGTTTGTGGGGGTTTGGTTTTGGGATTTTCCTCACTTGATGATTTTCGCCAAAGTCCTCGGAGGATGGGTTGATCTCAAATGACAAGTGTCAAGTTCTTCGGAGCAGCCAACCAGCTAGTGGTTGTAGGGGCGGCTATTTATAGCCTAGGAGCAGCCCGACATGATAAGACATAAATGCCCTTCAATGATATGACCGTTAGGTGGATAAGATATTTTGGGACAGCCGACAAGAAGACAAAGAACGGTCGGAAATTTGACTCTCAAATTCCTCGGGCTATCATGTTCCTCATCGTAGGCAATTCAGACTGGCGAATTCCTAACTCCTCGCGAGAGCAAAGTCATCAATGACTGTAAGAACTGCGTCTCTATCATCGAGGAAATTGGTCGAATCAGTATGAGATTTCCAATGGCTTCACTCAAGGGATTGGTAGGTTTAGGATTTTGAGTTGAGCATCACATGGAAATTTTTCCTTAGTATTTCTCGACCCCCTTTAACAAAGACGGTGTTTCCTATGACTCAAGAAAGAGAAAATGAAACTACGAAAACAAAAGTCTTCACGCTTCATATTCCTCGAATGAATATCAAGTCTTCAAGGTCACACCAATTTCTTCACTTTTAAAGTCTTCGTAAAGTCTTCGAATATCAAAGTCTTGATCGAAGAACTTCATTTTTAGGGTCGACTTTCTCTGTAAATATCAAACTCCTCATAGACTTATAGACCTGTGTACACTCACAAGCGATCAGCCATTTAACCTATAAGTCTTCAATACACCAAAATCACTAAGGGCACTAGATGCACTTACAATCTCCCCTTTTGGTGATTGATGACAACATAGGTTAAGTTTTCAACGGGGATAAACATATGAAGTGTAAATACTGATATTGAGGAATTTGATTGCAAGATATAGAAGAACTCCCCCTGAATATGTGCATAGTGAGGAATTTGCTTTGGAGGCAATGCACATTTGAAGAGTTGAATCATGGAGATCTCCCCCTATATCTTGTAATTCATACACGCATTTGATATATAATATGAAGAATTGAAATGCATGATGAAATATGGTGCCTGATGAGATTTAGCATGCATGCAATAATATTAACAAGGAATAAGCATGCGGAATAGCACATCAAAAGTTTCAGAGCTCAGTGCATCAAAAGCATCAGAGCACGACCAAAAGTATCAAGGCACCATCGGATTTAAGATTACAACTCGATCCAATAAAAGTTTCGGAAGAACGAGAGTTGTAACTTAAAAAAAACGCCCATAATATAAACCCTCTTGAAGACTAACTCAGATTTCTCCCCCTTTGTCATCAAATGACCAAAAGAATCGAAACTGAGGACTAACGCCCCTGAAGATTTTCAAGTTGATGGAGGAGCGCCGGCGTTGTCGGGTTGGTTGTTGAAGTAGGGCCGCCGCAGTTGTCGCCCAAATCTTCATGTTCATCAGTTTCACGTGATGAAGAATAAGAACCGCCACCGATCAGAACTTTGACTCTCTTTAATTTCTTCGAGGTGGTGCGACTACCAAAAGCTTCCCGAGGCCCATAGTCTTCAATTCTTCCGCGGAATATACATGAATGAGAACAGCCCAGATGCGGTTGAGGGTTTCATGAAGAATTGCAGCAAATTGACGCTTCACCCATTTCTCGATTATGCTCAACCTTCCGATGAAGACCGAGGAGTAACTCACGGTCACCATCACCACCGGTCTTTGTTGCTTGAGGCTTTTGCTTGGCCGAGGTATTTTGGCAGAGTCATGTGTTGCAGAATCGCCATTGGTGGAGTAAGATGTAGCTAGACGGAATTGACCATCCAATGGACGAGTGCCTTCATCAATCACAGCTGCTGCCTTGCCCTTATCATCTGATGATGAAACTGGTCGCTTGAGGACTTCAATGGGCGGCAAGTAGCTGCCATGGTTCAGAGTGTTAGCCTTGTAATTCAGTGAAGATCTTGCCCTTATGAATCTCATAATCCAAGGCGCATATGGCTTCAGCTCAAAAGGCGACATTGCAACATTAGCCAGAGTCCTCATGAAGAAATCATGGAAGTTGACGGGAACGCCATGAATGATGTTGAAAAGCATGTTCTTCATGATGCCAACGACATCTTCTTCATTTGAGTCGTGGCCTTTGATGGGACTCATTGTCTTTGTCAGAATTCGATAGACAGTCCGAGGCACATACATCAGTTCCTTGACGAGGAATTTGGTTCGAGGGGCCTGCCCTGGCTTCAACGGCTTCATGAGCACTTGCATATAATGATCAGTCAGCTCGCGGTCATTGTAGATGCAACGTGCACTTTCATGGGGAGGATCAAGAGGAAGGACACGAAGCAATTCAGTTGCTGGTGCCTTGTAGTGGGTGTTTTCCGTCATCCAATCAAGCACCCATGAATTGACATCTTCAGCATCGCCTGTGATATGCAAAGTGGCATAGAACTGAAGAATGAGTTCTTCATTCCAGTCACAGATATCAGTGCAGAAATTCAGCAGCCCTGCATCGTGAATAACTCTGAGGACTGGCTCGAAGCATGGTAGTGATTCCATATCCACATGAGGAATATGCTCATGGTCAAAGATCTTGTCCTTGTCAAATAGCACTGAGGAATAAAAGTTTGCTTGAGTAGGAGTCCAGAAGCGTCTTTTCCTCATGCGAGCAGAGTCATATGGATTGTAGGCAGTGAAGAACACATGCTCAGAAAAGAAGTCCTCAGCCTTGAATTTTTGCTTGCTTGAGAACGGATTCTTCGGTTTGGGCAGAGGAATATCAATGATTTGCAGCACAACCTCAGGAATCGCGATCTCAGGTGCTTCAGTCTGAGGAATTTCTGGTTCCTCTTCTTGTGCAATTTGGGGATCAACAACAGGTTCTTCAGCACTAGCGGCTGGAATTTCTTCATGAACAGACGATGTGGGATGAGTTTCTTCAGAGCCCAATTGAACAGTTGTAGCCGGGGACTGAGGTACTTGTTGAATAGGAGTGAAGAGAGGAGTATTTGGATGCTGACTTTCCCAAAAGTCATCGTTCATCACTGGTGTAGTGCATCCAATATCCACGTCTTCATCTTCTTTTTCAATTTCCTCAACACCAGCCTCTTCACCGTGAACTGAGGCATGGGTGAGGAAACGACTGGCGGTGAAGGGAATGCTTCCACTTCAATTTCTTCATCAAACTGTTCTGAGGTAGCAACAGATTGATTATCTTCATCAGATCCGCTTGGGATCTTGTAGTCTTCTCCATAAGGAACAATTTCCTTAGACGACATGGAGGAAATGGGAACGGCATCAATGGGATTTTCAATCGAGCTGGTCATTGGCTTCATTCTCTTCGCAGCCGAGGAATTTGACGCAGCTGATGCCTTTCTCTTCTTCACTGCAGCTTGTTCTGCAGCCTTTGTCTTCTTCACTTCATAAGCAGAAGGAAGGATTGGAGTTGGTGTTGGTGCAGTAGGAGCTAAGGACTGTGGTTCAGTTTCTTCAAGCGCAACCGTGCATTGCCTCGATCTCTTGATTTCTTCAGCGCACCGCTAGTGGATGCCCCAGGAATTTCTTTGGCGGCTGGAATGGAGTCATCAGCCTCGAACTTGTATTTTCATCACCACCGAGAGTCATCGGCAATCTTGGTATAGTTCTTCAGAGCTGAGTAGAGTCTTCACCGAGGATTTTCTTGTTGTGATGGGGCTGCAATAGCTTGTCATTTTCTTCGTCAAATTGATTTAATCTCACCTTGGCTCCTTGCCAATCAAGATTTAAGCATCGAAATCCTTGCCGAGGGCTTGATTTCAGATTGAGCCTTGAGAAGTTCTTCAGAGTCGAGTTGACAATGTTCTTTCTCGTAAGCTTCTCCTTTCTCGCTTGTGCTCTCTTTATTTCATGAGCCTTTTCAAATTTCCATTTCTCTTCGGCGATGAAATGGTTGAGCATATGACTTTGACCAGGAGTCAGTGGCAGATCCGGTATGGGAGTGTTTGGATCCTGATGCCATAGGTCGATGAAGTCAAGGATCTTCTTCGGATCCAAAAGCAGAGGCACATTTGTTCCTTTGGCTCTAGCGGCCTTTGTCAGTCTGTCTCTGATGATTTCTGCGAGTTCTTCATCAAAAGCTTCGTCATCAGAGGGAACGTTGAAGGCAACTTGTTTCTTTCGAGGACTTGGACGAGGACCGCGTCTAGCAGTTGCTTTTGTCTTCAGCAGAGTGGGGCCTGATGAGGACATTGGTGCAGCTGAGGAACTTGCTGAGACACCAGAAGCAATCGAGAAACCCTGAGTCCTTTGACATGTAGCCAGATGCACAGGAGTTGAGGACTTGGAGGGAGCTGCCGAGGATTTTGAGGGAGCAAGCAGTCCGAGGAATTTGCCGTGTGAGGGCGCTGGCCGAGGAACTGGGCCGTGAGGGCGCTGATGGTGAAGCACTTGGCTTATGAGCAGGCTTCTTTGGCATTGATTTCTCGGCTTGACCGAGGTCTCAAGCAGCAGCAGCAACAGCAGAATCCTCATTGAATTTCCTCACCGCCTCCTTGGCCTGTCTTGCCAATTTGGCTTGGCGCTGGACCATTCTTCAGAAAGTCTTCACCACGCTTGATCTTTGGTGGGATCACGACTTGGCCAGTGCCAAAGGAGCTCTTGGGCATGGAGGGTTTAAGGCTAATTTCTTCATGTACTTGGGAGTAACATAGCGATATTCCTCCATTCTCGTGCCCATCTTCGTTCTATCCTCCGATGCGACTTTGCGCTGATTTTTGGTCTCCTTGCCAAACTTGGCTTCATCGGTGTCAGATAATCTTTGTAAATTTCATCAGAATCTCAAAGGCAGTCATGACCTCCAGTTTCTTTCCTCCCTTCGTGGTCTCTTGCCTTACGCCATTTTCTTCAGATGAGGAATTTGAACTATAGAGCACTCAAGAAGTATGCAGTTTTCTTTGAGGAACGCTGCAAATGAGTTAAGTTGATGAGAAGCTAGTGATTCAGCAATGACATGAGTACCTGTGAGCAGAGTGTAGGTGCGAGGAATTTGGAGAGGTCATATGTTCTCGTAAGATTTTTCAAAAGGAACAAGTTTTGAGGAATTTGACCAGTTGAGCCTTGAGGAATTTCACTAAGCGTTTCGTCTTAGGTTCCAGAGTTGTACAGATTGAAAATCCACACAATTGAGGAATCTTGAAATGAATGCTTAGAGAGATAAATCAAGAGCATATAGTGTGTGAGGTGTTTATATGTGAAGATTTGAGGAACAAAACACCTTTGAAGATTTTCAGAAAGATTTGAGAATCAAAGTGAGTAATAAAAATGACTTTTAATTACCCGAACTGAAGAACACGACGAACAGAGGTGAACCGTGGTGAAGTTTGTCACGTTAGATCTCCGACGCCCTAACTTGGCAGAGGGAGACGGCTACGGCGGCGGCGGAGTGAAGATTTTCCGCGGTCGGCGCGAGTACGATGGCGACGTGGTCGAGGCAGTGAAGCTCTTCCTCACCGACGGCGATGGAGTAGCGGCGGCGCTAGGGTTTGAGAAGAGCTCGAGCGAGAGATAGCGACCGAGCGGAGTAAATGAAGTAAGGAAGGGAGAGGGTTATTTATAGCCACAGTGAAAAACTGTTCTCCCGAAGATTTTGGGACGAACATGCCCCTGCCCTTTCTCCTTCACGCAACATGTGTCACCCACGTACTGTGCAGATGAGATCGTGTAAGATCGTGGGTGAATAAACTAATGTATCGTGGGAAGCGGAACGGTTTGAGCGGTAAAACCAAAAATCTGGATAAGATTTGTTTTAAAATTTCGTCGCAATTTCTTCAATTGTCAAGGACACAAAGTGAAGACTTTGAAAGAGTTTCAATCGTAACGCATATGAAGAATTTGTAAATAGATTGGGTTGAGTATAGCATAGAGGGGAAGAGTCCGATCACATTCACTTAGCGGAAATCACAACTTGAAGAAATAGCAATAAGTGAATCAGAGAGGACATAAACTCATATATATATATATATATAGCCAATGAAGAAAAATGACGGAAACAATGAAGATTTTGCAAAGTTGAAGAATTTGAAAACTCAAGAGTTTCAAAATGAGGAAAACTCAAATTGAAGATTTTCAACTTTTGTGGTGGCGTGACCCATCAGATAAGAATGATGATTTCAGACACGCGCATAATTGTCGAGGGTTACGAGAATCAAATTCTTCATTAATAGTTAGAATGTTATTCTTCATTGATTGAAGAAAAACGTTTCTTCATGTGTTGCACATCTAAGTCATCAATTCTGCATAAGGGTTAGGATGTGTGTCCTTTTCAAAGAACATTCGAAGATTCTAAGATATTTAGCTCACACCGCAACTTGCTAAATTTCTTCTCATCCAAGGGCTTAGTGAAGATATCAGCTAGCTATTCTTCAGTCTTCACATGCTCGATGGAGATGTCGCCCTTCAACACATGATCACGAAGAAAATGATGACGAATCTGGATGTGCTTAGTCTTCGAGTGCTAAACTGGGTTGTGAGCAATTTTGATGGCACTCTCATTGTCGCAGAGGAGAGGCACATTCTTCACGTTGACGCCATAGTCCTTGAGGGTTTGCTTCATCCAAAGCGATTGAGCACAAAGATGAGCCAAAGCAGCAATGTATTCAGCTTCACCAGAGACAAGGATACGCATTCTGCTTTCTTCGAGGACCAATGCACCAAAGATCGTCCGAGGAAATGACAAGTGCCGATGTTGACTTGCGGTCCACACGATCACCAAAGATAGTCGAGTCGTAATATCCAATGAGATCAAAAGCAGAGCCCTTGGGGTACCATAATCCTAGTGTTGGTGTGTGAGCTAGATATCAAGAATATGTTTCACAGCCTTATGGTGTGATTCCTTCAATGCATCTTGAAATCGGGCACATATGCAAACACTAAGCATTATATCCGCCTAGATGCACATAAGTACAATAAAGAACCAATCATGGAGCGGTATACCTTGTGATCAAGTCAATACCATTTTCATCGATTGCATAGATGGCCATTTGTGGGCATAGGAATTTTGACGCTTTGCAATCTTGCATGCCGAATTTCCTCAAGACATCTTTGAGGTATTTCTCCGAGATATGAATATGCCATTTCGCTGTCGATTTAATTTGAAGACCTAAGAAGAATTTCAATTCTCCCATCATAGACATTTGATATTCTTCACTCATCATATAGGCAAATTCATCACTATATCGTTGGTTAGTACAGCCAAAGATAATATCATCAACATATATTTGGCACACAAACAGTT
This sequence comes from Aegilops speltoides, assembly GCA_021437245.1. Classification (NCBI taxonomy): domain Eukaryota; kingdom Viridiplantae; phylum Streptophyta; class Magnoliopsida; order Poales; family Poaceae; genus Aegilops; species Aegilops speltoides. The sequence goes on along the minus strand of CM038145.1, from coordinate 276,250,866 downwards.
CACCATCATATGATTTAGTAAATAGAGTAGGGTCGAGTGAACGGGTGTGAAGCCATTCTTCACGAAGAATTCCTTCAATGTGTCATACCACGCCGAGGGGCTTGCTTGAGGCCATAGAGGGCCTTATTGAGTCTCAAGACTTTGTCGATTCTTGGGATCTTCAAAACCCGGGGTTGAGCAACATATACTTCTTCCTCAAGCTTACCATTGAGGAATGCACTTTTCACATCCATTTGATATAAGATGATATCATGATGGTTAGCATAGGCAAGTAAAATGTAATAGCCTCAAGTCTAGCAACAGTGCAAAAGTTTCATCGAAATCAATTCCTTCAACCGTGTGTAGCCTTGAGCTACTAGTCGTGCCTTATTCCTCACCACAAGGCCATTTTCATCTTGCTTGTTGCGGTAGATCCACTTTGTGCCAATGATATTATGCTTATGAGGATCCGGCGATTGATCAATTCCGGACATTGTTCAGCTCGAATCGATGTAATTCTTCTTGCATAGCCTGAATCCACTCCGGCCCGTAAATGCTTCATCTACCTTAGTGGGCTCGAGATAGAGACAAAAGCATAGTGCCCACAAAAGTTAGATAAGTGTGAAGCTTTTGAGCGTGTGAGAGGACCCGTGCGCTAATGTCATCGATGATCTTCTCCACTTGCACTTCTTTTGCAACGCTGGATGAGTGGGTTGTCACGAGGATTTTGATCAGCATTTTCTTCAAAGACCATTTTCCTCATCATGTTCTTCGTGCATCACTCGACATTCTTCACGAACAGGAATGAATTCTTCAGCAGATTCTTCAAGAGGGAATGACATCCTCGGCTGTTTTGAGCTTGATAGCATCCTCGGTGCTGGTTCATCTAACACAGTAGGTAGGTGCTCTCTTTGCGAGCCATTAGTTTCATCGAACCGCACATCTACAAAGGTCAACAATCTTGTGAAGAACAATGTTGAAGACTCAGAGGTGTGCTAGTCCTTTCCGTAACCAAGCATAAAACCTTCATGTGCTTTCGGTGCAAATTTAGAGTTGTGGTGAGGATCTCTAATCCAACATTTAGCACCGAAGACTTTGAAATAACTCACATTGGGTTTCTTGTCAGTGAGGAGTTCATAGGCAGTCTTCTTGAAGAATTTGTGAAGATATACTCTGTTGATTATGTGGCAGGCATTATCAATTGCATCAATCCAGAAATGCTGAGACGTTTTGTATTCATCAAGCATAGTGCAAGCCATCTCAACAAGAGTTCTGTTCTTGCGCTCCATGACGCCATTCTGCTGAGGAGTATAGGGAGCAGATAACTCATGAGTAATACCAAGTTCATCAAGATAGGCATCAAGACCAGAATTCTTGAACTCAGTTCCATTATCACTTCTGATGTGCTTGATCTTCACACCAAAGTTGGTTGAAGCCCTCGAGGAAAATCGTTTGAAGACTTCCTGCACTTCATGTTTGTAAGTAACAATGTGTACCCATGTATATCGAGAATAATCATCAACAATGACAAAACCATATAAAGATGCATCATTAGTGACCGCTGAATAATGATTAGGTCGAAGAGGTCCATGTGAAGCAATTCAATGGACGGGTAGTGGTCATGATAGTCTTATTTGGATGCTTGGCCTTGGTCATTTTTCCGCTTCACATGCTCCGCATAAGTGATCCTTGAGGAATTTGACATTCTCAATGCCAATGACATGCTTCTTCTTTGCAAGCGTGTTCAAATTCCTCATGCCCTGCATGACCAAGTCGTCGATGCCATAGCCAGCCTTCAAGCTTTTGCTAGTAAACACACGGCTGGTTGTGGTCCCTGTAGAGAAATCAACAATATCTGATCTCCTCTCCTAAAGCCTTCAAGACTTTGGAATTTTCAGCTTCCATAATCACAACACAGCGATATTTGCCAAGACAACAACCATATCAAGATCACAAAGCATCGAGATCGACATAAGATTGTATCCTAAGGACTCAACAAGCATGACTTTGTCCATGTGCTTATCCTTAGAGATAGCAACCTTACCAAGACCCAATACCGACTTTTGCCTTTGTCAAGAAAGATGATATGCTTCAGAGGTGACGGTGATAAGGAACATCCATCAATAGATTCTTGTCACCGGTCATGTGATTTGTACATCCACTATCGAGGACCCATTCGGTGGTTTTGGGTTGATCATCCCGCAGATGAATTAGTGTAGCTTACAATCTCATATGCTTCATCGGTGAAGAATATGATATCAAGTTCATCGATGAATTTCATCAAGCGAAGAAATGATATAGCAAGATAAGGACATGTGAAATGAAAGTTCATTTCATCATGATTCGCTCAAGGCCCTTTCGAGCATTTTGTCGTGTCCCAAGAAATTCTTCAGACGTTAGAGCACGTCTGGAGACCTGACCCTGCAGAAGAGATTTAGTTCTTTTTCTTCACCACCCACATCTGGAGGGGTGGCAAAGAGTTCATCATCCTGCGAGCACCATGTGAGAAAAGTGGCAAAGATGCCAAACCATTTCGCTTAGCATGAGAGGGGTTAGGGTATGCATATGAATAAGCAGAGTAATTCTTCGAGGACTTATGAACATAATGGTTTGAAGAATAATGCACATATTCATAGCCCTTAGTTCTACCCTGCGAGACAGAGTTGTTAGCACGATGGTAATCATATGAGGACTTTGATCCAGATGAGGAATTTGATCCATATGAAGAATTTGGTCCGTATGAAGAATTTGATCTGGGGTTCCTGTTCTTCATAGGTGGTGTCATGAGGACATTCACCTGAAGACTTTCAACACAGCTTTTGGGAACCCAGATTTTCTTCATAGGGGAACCGTTCCTGCAGTTAGTGCCAACATATCTAGCAAATACTTCACCATTACGATTTTTGAACAGTTTATAGTTGAGTCAAATGACTCATCGGAAGAATGAGGAGATTCACATGTAAAGCAGATAAGTTAGATGGATCAATGGAGGTGCCCTTGCAGCAACCCATGAGGTTTTGGGATACCGCCAGTTTCCAATATGTTCCATCGGCATTGAGTTTCCTCTCAAAGGCAATACCCTCTTTCCTAGGGTTTCTGTTGAGGATCTGCTTTTTGAGCACATCACAAAGTGTCTGATGCCCTTAGAGGCTTTTGTACATGCCTCTCATGTACAATTCCTTCATCCCTGCATTGTCAGTGATACTAGCAATGTCCTCAGATGAGGAATTAGTGATAGCAGAGGCAGATGAAGAATTTGTAACATTTGAAGCATTTGAACATTCAGGTGAAGAATTAGCAGATTCACGTTCAATGCACTTTAAGCATGGAAGAACAAATTCTTCCTGAGAAGCACTGATTTGTTGAGCTAGTAATGAATCGCGCTCCTTCTGAAGATCTTCATAACACACCCTTAGCTTTTCAAGATCTTCCTTTCTTTGAATAGCTTCAAGAGAAAGCTTCTCATGATCTTGCTTTTCTTGAAAAAATTCATAAGAAAGTTTCCCATGATCAGACAAGAGAGAGTTATGATGACCTTGAAGGTTATCATACTTAGACCAAGTCTCTCAAGATTTTCATCAGGCTTTAGTGCGATCCATTTCTTTACCCAACATATCATCACTTTTATCTAGCATGTTTTGAACCTTTTCAAGAGCCCGTTGTTGTTTCACAGCAATTTTAGCAAGTTTAGAGTAGCTAGGCTTGGGATCCTCATCAGATTCATTCTCATTAGAATCAGAGGAGTTGTATTTGAGTACCTTAGCTCCTTTTGCCATGAAGCAATAGGTGGGAGCGTAGCCATCATTATCTTCATCAGCTTGTCGGTGGAGTCGGGCTTGATGTTGAAGATGGACTTGCCGATTTAAAGCAAGAGTAACGGCCGACTTCGCCACACCAGACTTAGATTCTTCAGATTCCTCCTCTTCATCATTTTCCTCGATTCAGCTTGAGTCCATTTCCTTGCCAATGAATGCCCGAGCTTTCTTGGAGCTGCCCTTCTTGTGAGATGAAGACTTTGAGGGTTTTGATGACTAAGATTTTGATGATTTCTTCTTCTTCTTCATATCATCGTAATCGTAATCCTTGTATTTCTTCTTCTTCATTTCCTTTTCCCATCGAGGACAATCTTGAATATAGTGACCAGGCTTCTTGCATTTGTGGCAAAGTCTTCTCTTGTAGTCACCGGATGAGGAATCATTTCCTCTTGAGGGTTTTCCAAAGCGACCACGCCTTGTGAACTTGGAATTTCTTCACAAGCGAGCTAGATCCTGGCTCGCTTCTTCAGATCACCAAGGCTACTACCGTAATCCTCACATTTGAGTCGACACAACCTTAGCCTTGAGGCACGTGGTTTGCCATAGTTTGAGCCATAGAGATCTCTTTTAGCAAGTCGAACTCGTGAGTGTTTAGCCTTCGAGGATATCGGCAGGATCAAGCGACTTGTAGTCAAGACGTTCTTGTATCATCGGTCCCAGAGTATCAAATGAGGAATCAAGCGATCTCAGCAGCTTTCTTCACAACTTCATGATCGGTGATGTCATGGCACCGAGGGCTTGAAGCTCATTTGAGATTTCAAAGATGAGGCGATCAAAGGTTTGTTGGACATTCTCATTGTCGAGTCTTTTAAAGCGGTTGAAGAGATTCCAAGAACATCGACTTGAGAGTCACGCTGAGTTGAAACTCCTTCATTTACTTTGGACAGCCTATCCCGTATAAGCTTAGCGCTTCCAAAGCACTCACTCTTCCATACCGCCCTTTGCTCAGATGGCCAAAGATGATATTCTTCGCTTGAGAATTGAGTTGTTTGAATCTCTTCACATCGGTAGCGGTCAGTGTTTCAGTGACAGAGGGGACACCATTTTCCACAACATACCAGAGATCATTGTCAATTGCCTCAAGATGCATTCGCATCTTCTTCTTCCAGTAGGGGTAGTCCATTCCATCAAAGGTAGGACACCCAGCCGAGATCTTGATCATACCTGCGGTCGACATAACTAAAACTCCAGGCGGTTAAACCAAAATCACACAGAACAAGGGAGTACCTTGCTCTGATACCAATTGAAAGTGCGTTATATCGACTAGAGGGGGGGTGAATAAGCGATTTTTCTGAATTCTTCACTAAGGAATTTGCTGGTGAGGAAATTCCTTAGCGAAGAACTACTTGCAGCGGAATATGTACTCAGAAGTAAACATAACAGGATACACACATAGTCAGCATGATGAGATGAAGACTAAAAAACAGAGTACGGAAAGCGTAAACACGGGATAGCAAGATGAAGACAAACAGACTGAAGAAATTGAACCGAGGAATTTGTGAAAGTCTTGATCAAAGTCTTCTGCAGATATGAACAACATTCAACATAGTAATGAGGAAATGAAAGAGTTGAGGAAATAGAACTAGTCGGTTGGTGAAGACAATGATTTGGTAAACCAGCCCAACTGCTGTCTCGGCTTGTACATCCGTTGGAGCGGCCGAGTATTTAAACTCGAGGACACACAGATCCGGACACCCGCCTCTCGAGCCGCAACTCAGACACCCATCCTCACCGTATTCTCCTTGAACTAAGACCACGCAGGCCTCGCCCAATCACTCGTGGTAAGTCTTGGTGACTTTCAAACCTTCACAGACTTGGTCACTCGGCGATCCACAATTCCTCTTGATGTTTCTAGACCTTGACGCCTAACCGTCGGAAGAAGCACATCTTCAAAGGTAACAAGCGTTGATCCACGCAGATCAATTTCTTGATGATGCTCAATCACTTTGGGTTTGTGGGGTTTGGTTTTGGGATTTTCCTCACTTGATGATTTTCGCCAAAGTCCTCTGAGGATGGGTTGCTCTCAAATGACAAGTGTCAAGTTCTCTCGAGCAGCCAACCAGCTAGTGGTTGTATGGGGCGGCTATTTATAGCCTAGGAGCAGCCCGACATGATAAGACATAAATGCCCTTCAATGATATGACCGTTAGGTGGATAAGATATTTTGGGACAGCCGACGCCAAGAAGATAAAGAACGGTCGGAAATTTGACTCTCAAATTCCTCGGGGCTATCATGTTCCTCATCGTAGGCAATTCAAGACTTGGCGAATTCCTAACTCCTCGCGAGCAGAAGTCATCGGTGACTGTAAGAACTATGTCTCATCCATCGAGGAAATTGACTGAATCTGTATGAGATTTCCAATGGCTTCACTCAAGGGATTGGTAGGTTTAGGATTTTGAGTTGAGCATCACATGGAAATTTTTCCTTAGTATTTCCTCGATTTCTTTAACAAAGACGGTGTTTCCTATGACTCAAGAAAGAGAAAATGAAACTACGAAAACAAAAGTCTTCACGCTTCATATTCCTCGAATGAATATCAAGTCTTCAAGGTCACACCAATTTCTTCACTTTCAAAGTCTTCGTAAAGTCTTCATAATATCAAAGTCTTCATCAAGAACTTCATTTTTAGGGTCGACTTTCTCTCAGAATATCAAACTCCTCATAGACTTATAGACCTGTGTACACTCACAAATGCATCAGTTACTTAACCTATAAGTCTTCAATACACCAAAATCACTAAGGGGCACTAGATGCACTTACATAGAGCACCTTTATAATCACCCATTTACGTTGTGACGTTTGGTAGCACACAAAGTGTTCCTATGGTAAACGGGAGTTGCATAATCTCATAGTCATAGGAACATGTATAAGTCATGAAGAAAGCAATAGCAACATACTAAACGATTAAGTGCTAAGCTAATGGAATGGGTCAAGTCAATCACATAATTCTCCTAATGATGTGATCCCGTTAATCAAATGACAACTCATGTCTATGGCTAGGAAACTTAACCATCTTTGATTCAACGAGCTAGTCAAGTAGAGGCCTACTAGTGACACTTTGTTTGTCTATGTGTTCACACATGTATCAAGTTTCCGGTTAATACAATTCTAGCATGAATAATAAACATTTTTCATGAAATAAGAAAATAAATAATAACTTTATTATTTGCTCTAGGACATATTTCCTTCAGTCTCCCACTTGCACTAGAGTCAATAATCTAGTTCACATCATCATGTGATTTAACACCAATATTCATATCTGTATATGATTAACACCCATAGTTCACATTGTCATGTGACCAACACCAAAGGGTTTACTAGAGTCAATAATGTAGTTCACATTGCTATGTGATTAACACCCAAAGAGTACTAAGGTATGATCATGTTTTGCTCGTGAGAGAAGTTTAGTCAATGGGTCTGTCACATTCAGAGTCGTATGTATTTTGCAAATATTCTATGTCTACAATGCTCTGCACGAAGCTATTCTAGCTAATTGCTCCCACTTTCAATATGTATCCAGATTGAGACTTAGAGTCATCTGGATTGGTGTAAAAGCTTGCATCGACGTAACCCTTTACGACGAACCTTTTTTCACCTCCATAATCGAGAAACATATCCTTATTTCACTAAGGATAATTTTGACCAATGTCTAGTGATCTACTCCTAGATCACTATTGTACTCCCTTGCCAAACTCAGGGCAGGGTATACAATAGGTCTGGTCCATAGTATGGCATACTTTATAGAACCTATGACTGAGGCATAGCGAATGACTTTCATTCTCTTTCTATTTTCTGCTGTGGTTGGGATTTGAGTCTTACTCAATTTCACACCTTTGCAACACAGGCAAGAAATCTTTCTTTGACTGTTCCATTTTGAGCTACTTCAAAATCTTGTCAAGGTATGTACTCATTGAAAATCTTATCAAGCGTCTTGATCTATCTCAATAGATCTTGATGCTCAATATGTAAGTAGCTTTACTGAGGTCTTTCTTTGAAAAACTCCTTTCAAATACTCCTTTATGTTTTCCAGAAAATTGTACATTAGTTCTGATCAACAATATGTCATTCACATATATTTATTAGAAATGTTGTAGTGCTCCCACTCACTTTCTTGTAAATACAAGCTTCTCCAAAAGTCTGTATAAAACCATATGCTTTGATCAACTCATCAAAGCGTATATTCCAACTCCGAGATGCTTGCACCAGTCCATAGATGGATAGCTGGAGCTTGCACATTTTGTTAGCACTTTTAGGATTGACAAAACCTTCTGGTCGCATCATATACAACTCTTCTTTAATAAATCCATTAAGGAATGCAGTTTCGACATCCATTTGCCAGATTTCATAAAATGTGGCAATTGCTAACATGATTCAGACAGACTTAAGCATCGATACGAGTGAGAAAATCTCATTGTATTAACCACCTTGAACTTGTCAAAAAACCTTTTGCGACAAGTCAAGCTTTGTAGATAGTAACACTACTATCATCGCCCGTCTTCCTCCTGAAGATCCATTTATTTTCTATGGTCTGCCGATCATCGGGCAAATCCACCAAAGTCCACACTTTGTTCTCATACATGGATCCCATCTCAGATTTCATGGCCTCAAGACATTTTGCAGAATCTGGGTTCATCATCGCTTCCTCATAGTTCGTAGGTTCATCATGGTCTAGTAACATGACTTCCAGAACAGGATTACCGTACCACTCTAGTGCGGACTGTACTTTGGAAGACCTACGAGGTTCTGTAGTAACTTAATCTGAAGTTTCATGATCATCATCATTAGCTTCCTCACTAATTGGTGTAGGAATCACTGGAACTGATTTCTGTGATGAACTACTTTCCAATTCGGGAGAAGGTACAATTACCTCATCAAGTTCTACTTTCCTCCCACTCACTTCTTTCAAGAGAAACTCCTTCTCTAGAAAGGATCCATCTTAGCAATGAATATCTTGCCTTCGGATTTGTGATAGAAGGTGTACCCAATAGTTGCCTTTTGGGTATTCTATGAAGACGCACTTCTCCAATTTGGGTTCGAGCTTATCAGGTTGAAATTTATCACATAAGCATCGCAACCCCAAACTTTAAGAAACGACAACTTTGGTTTCTTGCCAAACCATAGTTCATAAGGCGTCGTTTCAACGGATTTTAATGGTGCCCTATTTAAAGTGAATGCAGTTGTCTCTAATGCATAACCCCAAAACGATAGTGGTAAATCAGTAAGATACATCATAGATCGCACAATATCCAATAAAGTGCGGTTATGACATTCGGACACACCATTACGCTGTGGTGTTCCATGTGGCGTGAGCTGTGAAACTATTCCACATTATTTGAAATGAAGGCCAAACTCGTAATTCAAATATTCTCCTCTACGATCAGATTGTAGAAACTTTATTTTCTTGTTACGATAATTCTCCACTTCACTTCTGAAATTCTTTGAACTTTTCAAATGTTTCAGACTTGTGCTTCATTAAGTAGATATACTCATATCTGCTCAACTCATTTGTGAAGGTCAGCAAATAACGATACTCTCCACGAGCATCAACACTCATTGGACCGCATACATCGGTATGTATTATTTCCAACAAGTCAGTAGCTTGTTCCATTGTTCCGGAGAACGGAGTTTTAGTCATCTTGCCCAAAAGGCACGGTTCGCAATTATCAAATGATTCATAATCAAGTGATTCCAAAAGCCCATCAGCATGGAGTTTCTTCATGCGCTTTACACCAATATGACCTAAACGGCAGTGCCACAAATAAGTTGCACTATCATTATTAACTTTGCATCTTTTGGCTTCAATATTATGAATATGTGTATCATCACGATCGAGATCCAAAAAATATTTTCATTGGGTGTATGACCATTGAAGGTTTTATTCATGTAAATAGAATAACAATCATTCTCTGACTTTAAATGAATAACCGTATTGCAATAAACATGATCAAATCATATTCATGCTCAATGCAAATGCCAAATAACATTTATTTAGGTTTAGCACTAATCCTGAAAGTATAGGGAGTGTGCGATGATGGTCATATCAATCTTGGAACCACTTCCAACACACATCATCACTTCACCCTCAACTAGTCTTTGTTTATTCTGTAACTCCTGTTTCGAGTTACTAATTTTTAGCAACTGAACAAGTATCAAATACCCAGGGGCTACTATAAGCACTAGTAAGGTACACATCAATAACCTGTATATCAAATATACCCTTGTTCACTTTGCCATCCTACTTATCCACCAAATATTTAGGGTATTTCCGATTCCAGTGACCATTTCCTTTGCAGTAGAAGCACTCAGTTTCAGGCTTTGGTCCAGCTTTGGGCTTCTTCATGGGAGTGACAACTTGCTTGCCATTCTACTTGAAGTTTCCCTTTCTTTTCCTTTGCCCTTTTCTTGAAACTAGTGGTCTTGTCAATCATCACTTGATGCTCTTTCTTGATTTCTACCTTCGTCGATTTCAACATCATGAAGAGCTCGGGAATCGTTTTCGTCATCCCTTGCATACTATAGTTCATCACAAAGTTCTAGTAACTTGGTGATGGTGACTAGAGAACTCATCAATCACTATCTTATCCGAAGATTAACTCCCACTTGATTCAAGCGATTGTAGTACCTGCATAATCTGAGCATATGCTCACCAGTTGAGCAATTCTCCTCCATCTTTTAGCTATAGAACTTGTTGGAGACTTCATATCTCTCAACTCGGTATTTGCTTGAAATATTAACTTCACCTCTTGGAACATCTCATATGGTCCATGACGCTCAAAACGCCTTTGAAGTCCCGATTCTAAGCCGTTACATGGTGCACTAAACTATCAAGTAGTCATCATATTGAGCCAGCCAAATGATCATAACGTCTGCATCTGCTCCTGCAATAGGTCTGTCACCTAGCGGTGCATCAAGGACCTAATTCTTCTGTGCAGCAATGAGGATAAACCTCAGAATATGGACCCAGTCTGCATCATTGCTACCATCATTTTTCAACTTAGTTTTCTCTAGGAACACATATAAAACATAGGGAAGCAACAACGCGAGCTATTGATCTACAACATAATTTGCAAAATACTATTAGGACTAAGTTCATGATAAATTAAAGTTCAATTAATTGTATTACTTAAGAACTCCCACTTAGATAGACATCCCTCTAATCATCTAAGTGATCACGTGATCCAAATCAACTAAACCATGTCCGATCATCACGTGAGATGGAGTAGTTTTCAATGGTGAACATCACTATGTTGATCATATCTACTATATGATTCACGCTCGACCTTTCGATATCAGTGTTCCGAGGCCATATCTGCATATGCTAGGCTCGTCAAGTTTAACCTGAGTATTCTGCGTGTGCAACTGTTTTGCACCCGTTGTATTTGAACGTAGAGCCTATCACACCCGATCATCACGTGGTGTCTCAGCACGAAGAACTTCCGCAACGGCGCATACTCAGGGAGAACACTTATACCTTGAAATTTAGTGAGAGATCATCTTATAATGCTACCGTCGATCTAAGCAGAATAAGATGCATAAAAGATAAACATCACATGCAATCAATATAAGTGATATGATATGGCCATCATCATCTTGTGCTTGTGATCTCCATCTCCGAAGCACCGTCATGATCACCATCGTCACCGGCGTGACACCTTGATCTCCATCGTAGCATCGTTGTCGTCTCGCCAACTATTGCTTCTATGACTATTGCTACCACTAAGTGATAAAGTAAAGCAATTACAGGGCGATTGCATTGCATACAATAAAGCGACAACCATATGGCTCCTGCCAGTTGTCGATAACTTGGTTACAAAACATGATCATCTCATACAATAAAATATAGCATCATGTCTTGACCATATCACATCACAACATGCCCTGCAAAAACAAGTTGGACGTCCTCTACTTTGTTGTTACAAGTTTTACGTGGCTGCTACGGGCTGAGCAAGAACCGTTCTTACCTACGCATCAAAACCACAACGATAGTTCGTCAAGTTAGTGCTGTTTTAACCTTCTCAAGGACCGGGCGTAGCCACACTCGGTTCAACTAAAGTTGGAGAAACTGACACCCGTTAGCCACTTGTGTGCAAAGCACGTCGGTAGAACCAGTCTCGCGTAAGCGTACGCGTAATGTCGGTCCGCGCCGCTTCATCCAACAATACCGCCAAACCAAAGTATGACATGCTGGTAAGCAATATGACTTGTATCGCCCACAACTCACTTGTGTTCTACTCGTGCATATAACATCTACTCATAAAACCTGGCTCGGATGCCACTGTTGGGGAACGTAGTAATTTCAAAAAAAAATCCTACGCACACGCAAGATCATGGTGATGCATAGCAATGAGAGGGGAGAATGTTGTCCATGTACCCTCGTAGACCGAAAGCGGAAGCGTTAGCACAACACGGTTGATGTAGTCGTACGCCTTCACGATCCGACCGATCAAGTACCGAACGTACGGCACCTCCGAGTTCAGCACACGTTCAGCTCGATGACATCCCACGAACTTCGATCCAGCAGAGCTTTGCGGGAGAGTTCTGTTAGCACGACGGCGTGATGATGGTGATGATGTTGCTACCGATGCAGGGCTTCGCCTAAGCACCGCTACGATATGATCGAGGTGGATTATGGTGGAGGGGGCACCGCACACGGCTAACAGATCAAGAGATCAATTGTTGTGTCTAGAGGTGCCCCCTGCCCCCGTATATAAAGGAGGGAGGGAGAGGCCGGCCCTAGAGGGGGCGTGCCATGTGTGGGGAGTCCTACTAGGACTCCCAAGTCTTAGTAGGATTCCCCTTTCCTTTCCGGAGTAGAAGAGAAGGAAAAAGGGGGAGAGGGAGAAGGAAAAGGGGGCTGCACCCCTTGTCCAATTCGGACGAGAGGGGAGCACGCGCCTCCTTCCTTTTGGCCTCTCTCCTCTATTCCCGTATGACCCAATAAGGCCCAATACTTCTCCCGATGAATTCCCGTAACTCCCCGGTACTCCGAAAATACCCGAATCACTTGGAACCTTTCCGATGTCCGAATATAGTCGTCCAATATATCGATCTTTACTTCTCGACCATTTTGAGACTCCTCGTCATGTCCTCGATATCATCTGGGACTCCGAACTACCTTCGGTACATCAAAACACATAAACTCATAATATAAATCGTCACCGAACGTTAAGCGTGCTGACCCTATGGTTCGGGAACTATGTAGACATGACCGAGACACTTCTCTGGTCAATAACCAATAGCGGAACCTGGATGCTCATATTGGCTCCTACATATTCTTCGAAGATCTTTATTGGTCAAACCGCATAACAACATACGTTGTTCCCTTTGTCGTCGGTATGTTACTTGTCCGAGATTTGATCGTCGGTATCTCAATACCTAGTTCAATCTCGTTATCGGCAAGTCTCTTTACTCATTCCGTAATACATCATCCCGCAACTAACTCATTAGTTACAATGCTTGCAAGGCTTATAGTGATGTGTATTACCGAGTGGGCCCAGAGATACCTCTCCGACAATCGGAATGACAAATCCTAATCTCGAAATACGCCAACCCAACAAGTACCTTTGGAGACACCTGTAGAGCACCTTTATAATCACCCATTTATGTTGTGGCGTTTGGTAGCACACAAAGTGTTCCTCCGGTAAACGGGAGTTGCATAATCTCATAGTCATAGGAACATCTATAAGTCATGAAGAAAGCAATAGCAACATACTAAATGATCAAGTGCTAAGCTAATGGAATGGGTCAAGTCAATCACATCATTCTCCTAATGATGTGATCCCGTTAATCAAATGACAACTCATGTCTATGGCTAGGAAACTTAACCATCTTTGATTCAACGAGCTAGTCAAGTAGAGGCATACTAGTGACACTTTGTTTGTCTATGTATTCACACATGTGTCAAGTTTCCGGTTAATACAATTCTAGCATGAAATAAGGAAATAAATAATAACTTTATTATTGCCTCTAGGGCATATTTCCTTCAGGAGGATCTTGGGATCCCGTGTCCGGGCTCGTCACAGGATGCGCATGGCAGCTGGAGCTTTCTTCGGCGTCGACGATGCTTGATGCGGGATCTCGGTGGTGGTTGCTATTGTATGGGCGATGACAGCGGCTGGCACGACGGTGGGTGCTCCCTGTAGCGCCCGAAATCGGGGCGGCGGCCCCTCTTCTTCAATGGCGGCAGACTCCGGGGTCATGTGGGCGAGTAGGAGTCCGGATCTCGAGATGGTGACAGCCTTCTGAGGCTGGTGGCAGTATGGGACGTCCCTTCCATCAATAGATCGGGTTCAATGCAGCTCGGCAGGTGACACATGTACCTCTTTCGGAGTTGTCGGGTGGTGCCTGTCATCGGTAGGTGAAGCCACTGGTGGATGTGCTACCAGCGAATGCTTCGCACGACTTCTTATATGGAGACGTCAAGTCATGCCTGTTGTCGGCAGGTGATGCACGGTGGCTTTGGCAGAGGTGTCAAGTTTAGCCTGTTGTTGTTGGATCAAAGGTGGTGTGATAGTAGCAGGAGGCAGGCGGTATGGGATGTCTTTGTCTTCCTTTGTCTCCTCCAAAGGTATCCAGCTATCGAGGCGTCGGTAGCCAAATAAGGGCGGATGGTACATATGGCTTCAACGACAAGCTTATGCATTCTAGTGGAAACACAAGATGTATGATCGGGCTATGTTGTCGCGCGCTTGCTTCGTGTCCTTTGTTGAAGGTGGTGGATTGAAGCTTTGCTTTGGGGATGAAAATCCGAAGTTCAACCTTGTGGTGGACTCGCCATCATCAGTGCACGTGCGATGATTCCTTCTGGAAGGCGTAGCCTAGGAGTTGTGTATTTCTCGTTTATGTTGTATCTTGTATCATAGGGTTAGTGGCTATCTGGGAGAGTTACTGTCGCGAGGTATACGGCCTCAAGGTTTGTTTTTTGCTTTTTTCCGGGTCGATGATGTTCGGTTGCTGGATCCAACTATTAATAATATATGGCTGCATGCATCGTCCTGATGCAGAGGCCTGGGGATATCCTCCTTTTCAAAAAAAAGTCATAGGCTGACATAGCTACCTACTTAGAGCATCTCTAACCGGTCTCTTAAAAGCTTTAATGGGATTGCTAAATCTCAGTTGACTGAGACTTACCAAGTCTCAGCGCTGCAATAATCGTGGGATCTTACGTTAAGATTCCTGCAAAATTTCCATTCTAATTTTTTCTTTTTTATATGTTTTATCACTTGACTGAGACTTGATACATCTCAGTCGACTGAGATCTAGCCACATCCAACCTTTAGCTCTTCATTTCGAGAAGTTGTCATACTTAGCGATCTCTCAAACCGTTAGAGCGTAAAAAATATATGAGTTGGCCGCAAAAGGCAGCCCGACTCTCTCAAATATACTCGACCGGTGCGTCCCATAGTAAATATTTCGGCCCCCGAACGGCCACCACTTCATGTCGTCGCCACCCATTCTTGCCATCGATGCCCCTAATTTTGGCCGGAATGAACTACAAGACTTCCGCCACCTCGCCAGCCACCGCCATCGGCGTGACACCACCGGAGTCGACCCACGTGCCTCTGCCCGCACGAAGGAAGAGGCCGGGGACCAAAAACTTGCTTCAGGCCTCCCCACCGTCAACCAAGGCCGGCAGCAAGAGCGGTGGCAAGGCCGGCCCCAGCGACAGCAAGTCGCCCTTCTCTTGATTTGGCTGGCAGTAAGCGGGCGAAGAAGCCGACATCGGCCATTAAGGTGCTTGCCGAGGCTGAGGCGAAGAAGAAGGCAACTCCAGCACCTCGACTTGTCCGGCTGCTCGTACCCCGTCGCGAGCCACCCCTACGCCCCTCAATATGAATATCTAATGTTTTCTCAACAATAGAGGGTGGGGAGGAGAATGATCGTGAAGTGGAGGAGGAGGACGAGGCCGAGGAGGTCAATAATCCCATGAAGACACAATCAAGCATGAAGAGACCGAGAATACACAACTATTGCCAAGAAGAAGATTGCTATTTGTCAAGCTTGGATGAACGTGACGCTTGATGCATCGGTTGACACAGATCAATCAAAAGAGAAGTATTGGGGTAGGACGGAAGAGTACCATAGTACCATCATGGATGTCACATCAAGCTGCAGTCAAGGCTCTTTTGGGCACTGTCGGGGCACCATCCAAAAGCAATGGAACCAATGGTTCAGTTGTATTGATCAAGTCAACCATTTGTCACTGAGTGTGGTGAAAATCTTTATGTGCCTCTCGTCCAAGAGCTATACAAGCAACACAACAAGAAGAATGGTGGCAAGGGCTTCATGTTGCACCATTGCTACAAAGAACTTGCCAACAATGAGAAGTGGATTAGGAGAAACTTCAAAGCCACTCCGCAGAGGTCAAGGATTAGCATATCATTGAAGCCAGTGATGAGGAGGATGAAAATCCCAATAAGAGGCCCGGTGCTAATAAGATTGCAAGAGAGAGGAAAAGGAGAAGAGCCTTCAGCGGCAACTACAAGGAAGAGGAGGAACGGATGGAGCTGAGCTCTGGCGATTCGGACGGCGGCGCCGGCGCGCCCCCGCATCCTGACGCTCCCTCCGCCTCCGCCCCTCCCGTGCCGGCCGGTGAGCGCCTCGTCCAGACGCGGCCGCTGCCGCCTCTTTCCCCGTCCGCTCCGGCGCTGGCCGGGCCCGTGGCGCCCTCCGAGCCTCGCTTTCGGTGGTCCGACTTCGGGGACGACGAGCCCTTCCCTCCGCCCGCTCCCCCCGCCGGCCCCTCCGCCTCAGTGCCTCGCCGCGCCGTGGTGCTACGCCGGGCTGGTGGCTCAGCCCCCCTCGTGCGGGGTTCTGCTGCCGCCTCGCGGGTGCCACGGCCACCGTCGACGCCCTCGAGCCTATCTCGGGCGGACGGTTTCAAAGGCAGGGTCTTGGCTCGCCGCCGGCGCATTCTCACCTGAGGCGTGGCTAGCCGCTCTGACCGGGGGGCCGCCCGCTCCTCCTGGTGTCGCCCGTCCGGCCGGTGTCTCCCATGCCCTCCTCGGCTCCTTCTTCTCGGCCGGCGTTGGTTGTGCCCCGACGATCCTCTCCCTTCAGACCTTTCATAGCGTTTTTCGGGTCATCGGACCTACGTTTCTGTGCTTCGCGTCCATCTCCCGGCAACCTGGCTGCTCGTGCCGGTGGCCCGCCGGCGGCGGCGGCGGTGCCTGCCCTGGAAGGGAAAACCCTTCGGGCGATGGTGCGTACCCGCCTCGTGGGCCAGGCCGACCCCGCTCCTGGGCTCCTGGGCCCCGACCCGTCCCAGCGACGTGGGCCTTCGGGAGGCCTGCCCCCTCCTTGCGCCGCCCATCCGCTGCTGGGCCGCGCGATTTCCCTAGGCCCACGGAGCCAGTCCGTTCGATCTAGCTCCCCTGTGGCTTTCCCCGTCCCCCTGCCCCCCTCTCCGCCGCCACCATTCGCTCGTCCCCTCCCTCCGACCCGCTCCCCCCGACGCCAACCCTCCCTCCGTCCGGTGCCTTCCCGGCCCTCCTTAGCCCCCGGCGTCCGGCTCCCCCCGCCACCCGCGTCCCTTCCTCCCCTGCCGCGGCCTCCCATGCCGAGGGAGTGGGGTGACGGGGCGTTTCGCTCCAAGCGACGGGCTGGGGATCGCCTGGACGGTTCGCGCCCGTCCCCGGCCTCCCTGCGACGCGAAGAAGAGCTTCGTCGGGAGCTCAGGGAATTGAGGGAGGGCTGCCGCTCCCCTTCCCACTGGGAGGGTCGGTGTCGCTCCCGCTCCCCCCACCCGGCCGCCTCGGGCGACTGGAGGGCCCGCCATCGCTCCCCCTCCCCGCCACCGCGTCGTGGGCGCTCGCCATCCCCATCCCAGCCTGTGCGGCCGGCCTCCCCCCACACTCAGGGCCCTCTGCCGTTCGATGCGCCCCGCCGCTATGTGCCTCCCCATGCGGCTGCGGCCGCCCTCGGCCCCGGCCACGGGCGGTGGTGCTGCTCGCGGACGTACGGGTCCGGCCAAGAAGAAGAAGCGCCGGGGTGCCCGCGGCGCTCCGCCCGTGCCCCCCTCGGCGGCCCCGGGTGCCTCCACTACTCCCGGGCCCGTCTCCGGCCTCCCCTCCCTGCTTCAACTGTGCAGTGGGAGGGGGCACTCGCAGGTCAGCTATGTCAATCCCCAATGCTGCTACCTCTGCAAGGATCCGGGTCACCCTTCTCTCCTGTGCCCGGATAGACCGGTGGTGTCGGAGCACATGATGTTCGGCCACGGCATCGAGGGAGGCTTGGCTTCTTCCACCTCGAGGTCCCTGACGTTCCGCCACCTTCGCCGACCCTCCAGGCGGTCGTCACCGTGGTGGACGGGGTGGCCTCCCCGGAGATGATCGAGGCCGAGCTGAACCACCTCTACCGCCGCCAGTGGGATTGGGCGGTCACCCCCACCACTGGCCACATCTTCACCGTCGTCTTCCCCGACTCACTCAGCTACGGCTACGTGATGCGCAGTGGCCGGATCACGCTCGCTCTCAACCAGCTGGTTGTCGATATATCCGAGCCGATCCTTGACGCTCAGGCGGTGTCCGTTCTTGACACCACTTGGATCCTTGTCTCCGGCCTCCCTGATATTGCGTGGTCTGAGCTCGTCATCCGCCAGATGTCCCGTCTCCTGGGCAAGGTGGTGGTGGTCGATGAGCTCTCGCTGCGCAAAGAGGAGGAGGTCCGGGTCAAGGTCAAGTGCCTCGACTCCTCCAAGCTCCGCACCACCGTCTGAGTTTTCTTCAACGACCAGGGCTTCGACCTCAGGATCTCCCCTGAGCCTCCCAACCATGTCGGCCGCCCCAGCTCCTTTGACGCAGGCCTCTCTGGTGGCAACCCGGGGGCCGACGGAGACTACCGCGGTCGTCACCATGCTCGCTCGCACCACTCCGATGATGAGGGGGGGTCGGAGGACTCCCGCTGCCCTTCCCCCTCGCCTCCGCCTCCGGCAGCCGGGGGCAAGGGCCGCCAGGCCGCGCCCTACCAGACCCTCGGCGACCCCCCGGTGTCCGCGGCGACTTCCTCCGAGGCGAGCGACATCTCCAGTGTCGGCCTGGTCGTCTGCCCGGCTTCTTCCCCGCGCTCTCCCTCTTCGGCGACTCTCGTCACACTGGGTCCGGAGTTGCCCCCCCCTTGGCTGCTACTCCGGATCCCAATCTGCTGCATATGGAGCTGTTGGCTCCCCCTGAGGTGACTGTAGCCCCGGTGGCCGACGCCCCCCCTTCGGTGTCCGCCCCGTGGCCGCTCAGCCTCCTCTCCTTGAGGCGCTCCCGTCTCTGCTGCTTCCGCCCACGGCTCCGACCCCGGCCCCGATCCTCCTCAGCTACACCGGGCCCGCTCTTCTGGCCTCACCCGCAGGGGCCCTGACCATGGATGGGGAGGCCAGGGTGACCACCCCCATGGCCGCCCAGCCACCCCCTCCACGGTCAGCTGCCTACTCTCGCCGCGGCCGGTCGGCCTCCTCCCCGGTGACTGCGTCCCGTCGGAGTGCTCGGCTGGAAGCTGCTCACCCCGAGGGTATTCCGCTCTGCCCATCTCCGAGCGGGCGGAGATCCGGGATGCTGCGCGGAACCTGGAGCCAGGTACGCCCACCGTCCCCCCTTCAGCCTCGTCTTGCTCCTTCTCTGCTCTCGAGTCAATCCCTCTTGGCAACGTTGCAAAGGTGGCCTCGGACTCTGCGATCATTTTTCGGGGGGAATCCGGTCCCCCCTTAGTCCAGATTGCGGCGATCCACGCCCGCGAGATTTTGGATGGGAGGCTCGCGGAGGCCCGTGCGGCTCTCCTCTTGCCCCCTGTCCCCCCTCTGCCGGTGAGACCCCCCTTCCGGCTGCGCTGCGGTAGTTAGGTGCCCCTCCCCCGATGGGCGGGGTTGAAATCCGTGGCTGCACTCGCTCTCGCACAGCGGCTCTCCGTGCTCAAAGTGCCTCTCGCGTTCTGGGGTCAAGTAGCCCCCCAATGGCACCTTAATGCGTGCTCTGTTCTGGAACATTCGCGGTTTCGGCCATGATGGCCGGCGCCGCCAACTCATAGACTACTTGCGTGAGGAACACATTGACATTGTCTCCATCCAAGAAACCATGCGTCTTGAATTCTCGCTCTCTGAGCTTGACCGTCTGAGCTCTCACCTCTTTGTGTGGCATTGGCTCCCTTCTAGTGGGAGCGCCGGCCACTCGGGTGGCATCCTTTTAGGCGTAAAGGATGCCACCTTTGAGGTGGGAAGCACGGACCGGGGGGAATTCTTTGTGAGCATGGAGCTCTTCGAGAGGTCTCTCAACTTCAAGTGGGAGGTCATCATCGTCTACGGGCCCGCAGACCATAGTCGGTCTGCCGCCTTCCTCGAGGAGCTCCACCGGAAGATCTCCTCGGCTCCCCTTCCGCTGGTGGTTGGTGGCGATTTTAACCTCCTTCTCGTGGCGGAGGACAAGAGCAATGCCAATGTCTGCTTTTCCCGGATGCAGATGTTCAATGACTTCATTGCTGACCTTGGCCTCCGCGAGATTGACCGGATTGGTGCCAGGTTCACCTGGACCAACTGGCAAGCCTCCCCGACCCATTCCGTCCTGGACCGGGTCCTAGTATCCCCGGATTGGGACCTCCGTTGCCCCTTAGCCTCTCTCTGTGCCATCACCAAGATTGGGTCGGACCACATTCCCCTTCTCCTCTCTTCTGCTGACGAGCGTCCACCAGTCCGCCCTCGATTCCGGTTCGAGACCTTCTGGCTCTCCCAAACCGGGTTCATTGAGGCGGTTGGCACTCGGTGGATCGAGGCTCGCACCCACCCCCACCTCCGCCCCCTCGACCATTGACTCGTGGCACTTCTGCGCAAAGCGGGCACGTCAGCTCATGAAGGGGGGGGGCGCTAATATGGGTCATGACCTTCATGAGCGCAGGAAGACATTGTTATCAGCGATCCAGGCCCTTGACCTGCGCGCTGATTCGATTGGGCTCTCTCCGGACGAGTGGCTTTCCCGGTACGACCTCGAAGACCAGCTCTCTATTATCTACACCGATGAGGAGGCCTATTGGCGCCTCCGGGGTGCCCAGAAGTGGGTCTTGAAGGGTGACGCGAATACGGCATACTTCCAGGCCATTGCCAATGGCCGCCGTAGACGCAACACCATCCCTCTCTTGTGGGATGGAGAGACACTTCTTCAAGCCCCCCGCAACATTCGGTCTCACGTTGACGGATTCTATAGATCCTTGTTCTCTGCCGCTCCTAGGAGCGGCCTCTCTCTTGCCCCCGATTGTTGGGCCGGCTCCCAGTTGGTGTTTGAGGCGGAGAACGCAGCCCTTACGGCCCCCTTCTCTGAGCAGGAGGTCTAGGATGCCATCAAGGGCATGAACTCCTCCTCTACACCTGGACCGGATGGCCTCCCTGTGAGATTCTTCCAGTCCTTCTGAAACGTGATTAAACCGGAGGTCATGGCAATCTTCGACGAGTTCTACGTTGGCTCCATTGATCTCGGGCGACTCAACTACGGGATCATCTCGCTCATTCCGAAGGTCCCGGGGGCGTCCGACATCGGCCAATTTCGTCCGATCACGGTCATTAACGTCATCTTCCGGATCCTGACTAAAGGGTACGCCAATAGGGTGACCTTGCTAGCCGACCGTGTCACGCACCCCAACTAGTCGGCTTTCATTAAGGGCCGGTACATCCTAGATGGGGTCCTAGTCCTTCATGAAGTCCTCCATGAGGTCCGCTCTAAAAACCTCAAGGCGGTTTTTCTGAAGATTGACTTCCATAAAGCTTACGACACGGTTAGCTGGCCCTTCCTTAGGGAGGTTCTTCTTTGAAAGGGTTTTGACGACCGGTGGATAACTCGTGTCATGCAAATGGTTACTTGCGGTCGTACAGCCGTGAACATAAACGGTGAGATCTTCCCTTTCTTCCCCACCCTATGTGGGGTCAGACAAGGCGACCCTTTTTCCCCGTTCTTGTTCAATATGGTCGTGGACGCGCTGGCATCCATCCTTGATAAGGCGAAAGCCGCCGGCCCTATTCATGGGATCACTCCCCACCTCGCCGGTGGCGCCGGGATATCCATTCTCCAGTATGTTGACGACACTATCATTATGGTTGAAGGCTCGGAGAATGATATCGCCAACCTCAAGTTCCTCCTCCTCTGCTTCCAATAGATGTCGGGCCTCAAGATCAACTTCGACAAGAGCGATGTGATGGTGATGGGATACCCCTCGCCGAGTTTTTGGCCATCGCCAACAGGCTTAATTGCCGCATGGGCTCTTTCCCCACTACTTACTTGGGGATGCCCATAGTGACTCCAGCCTTACCATCGCGGACTTGCGCCCCTCCGTGGCCAAGCTCCAAACGCGCGTCGAGCCCTGGCAGGGGCGGTGGCTGTCCAAAGCGGCCCGGACTATCCTCATCCATTCTTCCCTCTCCAGCCTCCTCTTGTTTATTATGAGCTTCTACAACCTCCACGAGACCCTTCACAAGGAGATTGCCAAGATCCAGTCCCGCTTTTACTGGGCGGGCGACAAGGAGAAGCAGAAGTATCATATGGTCAGTTGGCCTGACATTTGCAAGCCCCGGGAGCAGGGGACCTTGGCATCATGTGCTCTAAACGGATGAACATTGCCCTCCTCTCCCGCCGGCTTTGGCGAATCTCGTAAGGGCACGGTGGTCTTTGGCTTGACATCATCCAGAACAAATACCTGTGCGGACAACCTCTCGCCTTCTGCCAGAAGTCTGGAGGCTCTCAGTTCTAGCAGTCGATCGTCCATCTTCTTCCGGTTGTCCGTATCGGGACCTCCATCTCGGTGGGATCTAGAACCTCGACGCTGTTCTGGTTTGATCGTTGGGCCGGAGACACCCCCTTCGTGTCTCGCTTCCCTGGCCTCTTCTCCATCTCCGTTGACCCCGTGATCTCTGTTGATAGGGCCCTTCTTGACTTAGGGCGCCTTGCTTTCCGGCGGGCCTTTGGCCCCATGGAATCCGCCGCCTGGCGTGAGTTACTTGACTGTGTTGCTCTCCATGAACCCTTGGTGGATGGTGGTCTTGACCTAGTGCGGTGGCGCTTTGAGCCTTTGGGCCAATTCTCCACCAAGTCACTCTACCTGGCCATCGCACCATCTGCCACCCCTCCCTCTTTCGATGGTTTGGTCCATCCGCTTGCCTCTGAAGATCCGCATCTTCATGTGGCAATGGATTCGTGGCCGGATCCCGTCCGGGGTGGAGGTGCGCAAGCGCAATGGCCCGGGCACTGGCTTATGCCCGCTTTGTGGGGTTCCCGAAGACTCGAACCACATTTTCTTCTCCTGCGTTTCCGCCCAGTTCCTCTGGAGCTGTTTTCGCGAAGTGGTCGGTGGAGATTGGTGCCACACCAATTTCCCGGACTTATTTGTCAACTCCGCCGTCCTCATGACTTCTCGCCACATTAGGTGGCTTGAGATTGGGGTCCTCGCCTGGACCCTCTGGACTGTCCGCAATAAGCTCGTGATTCAGCGCACTCCTCTTCGTCGGTCTACTAACGCTCTCTTCAAACTCTCGGGTTTCTTGCAGTTTTGGCGGCCGCTTAGCCGCCCCCTGGACCGCGACGCCATCTCAGCCTTCATCGCCGACCTCCGATCGATGGCCGTTCGCCTGTCGCCGCCGCCCCCGCCGCCTCCGCCGGAGCCTGACTAGTCGTCTTCTTCGTCCGGCGTGTTCTGTCTTTTTATTTGTTTGGGCTTGTTGAGCTGTGCCCTCAGCAGAACCTTTGTACTTGATCGTGAGACTTGGGTGTGTGCGTGTTTGTGGACTTGTCTCTGTTTGTGTGCTCTTGGCGGTTTGCTTTATCTATAAAGCGGCGCGAAAGCCTTTTCGGTACTACAAGGAAGAGCTTGTGTCTATGACAGACCAAGAAATCATTGGTGATCGAACGCAAAGAAGAGAAGGCGGAAAGGTGGAATGAGCTCAAGTCTTTGGAGGACGAGAAATGAAGGCCTAAGTTGGCAGCCGGAGAGAGGAAGTTGAAGGCGGAGGAGCGGAGGCATGCACTCAAGGAGGAAAGGCTTGTGAGAGAGAAGAAGGCTGAAGAACGTGTTATCATGTTCATGAATCCAATCAGTCGACTGACCCAAATGTTCTGTTTAGACATATGACATACAGTACCGTTCATTAAATATATTTTCATATTATATTTGTTAGACATTATAGGTGTTGATACATTCTAATATGACGCTGTTAGCTATTTTCAAATCTGCTTCTCTCCAAGTAGCATTTGTCCCGATACAATACGACGGCAGATGATGCGCGGAAGCAACACCAGTCTATTTAGACGGACTATGACGTACAGTACCATCCATGATAGAAGTACATCTCAAGTACTCTAACCTAGCTAAACATGAATGCATCACCAATGAAATATGCATGGTCAGCCACTGAGAGAGCCATGCAAAATGAAATGCAAATGCGGGTCTACAGATTAAAACTATGTACGTAGTATGTATGATTCCATTCCATGAAGTTGGACGACGATCCATACGAAATTAGATGCAATTGGACAGGAGAAAAATTAACATGATGATTATTCCTTTCTCCTCATCACAAGTTCACCACAATGAAATGCTGATTCTCCTTCTTCTTCATTACAGATCAACTCTCAAGTATCACAACATTACTCTCTCAGAGCTCAGGCAATCAGACTCACTCTCAGAGTTCCGGCCTGCATGCATGGCATCAGTTGTCCCACTTGAAGGCGACGGGGCTCCTGACCCGGTGCTTCCTGTTCTCCCAGGCGATGTGGCCGAACTCCCACGTGCCGGTCGGCCTCGCCTTCGGCCCCGCCTCGCTGCTGAACTGCACGCTGTAGCTCCTCTTCTCCTTCGGCCACCTGAACTCCAGCGTCGCCGGCGTCACGGTCACCTTCACCCCGTCGGGCGCCGCGACCGTCACGTTGTACCTCTCGGGGCGCGCCGACACCAAGGTCACCGTCCGCGTCAGCGTGCGGACGCGGGTGCGGCCGTCGAACACCACCACGAACGACGGGTGATTCAGGTTGGCCACGCCGCCGGGGATCGTCCTGTGGCACTTGGTCAGCTCCGGCACGAACTGCCGCATCTGCTCCACCGTGTAGTTGAGTGTGCAGAGGAAGTCGACGTAGTCCTGCGTGCCGGCGTCGTACACCAGGCCCGGGTCCATGGCGAGACGCGGGAGCACGAACCCGGCCCCGGCCGCCAGCGGCGTCGCGCCCATGACGGCGGCGCCGACGGCACTTCCGCTGTCCACGATGTCCCTGCCGTCCTTGTCGAGCGGGCCGGCGGTCGTTACCAGCGCCGAACGGATCATGGCCGGCGTCCAGTCGCCGTGCCCCTTCTTGATCAGGGCCGCCACGCCGGCCACGTGCGGGCACGCCATCGACGTCCCCGAGAGGATGTTGTACTCCACTCTCCGCGGGTCCATGTCGGAGCCAGATGGCGAGGCGGCACCAGACCAAGCGGCGAGGATGTTCACTCCTGGCGCGATGACGTCTGGCTTGAGGATCTCGGGGACAATCGGGTTGGGGCCCCGCGAGGAGAAGCTCGCCACCATCGGCGCACGGTTCTCGCCAGTGACCGTGTTGCAGGTGAAGTTGAAGGACGCCACCGGGTACGCCACGGACGACATGTAATCGGCCAGCTTCTTGCCGCCGGTGGAGCTGAGCTGGAGACCGGGAAGGTTGAAGGGTTGGGCCTTCACCGCGTCCCCGAACCGTACCCTACTATCTGCGGAAATCATCCCGGCTCCGCCGGCTCTCTCCACGTCAAAGCCGGCCCAAGCTCCTACACCCTGGGAGCACACCACGACCTTGGCCATGATCCTGTCGGGCGTCAGGTGGTAGTCGTACTCGCCGCAGTCGCTGCTCACTAGCGGGATCATGCCCGCGCCCTGGGAGAACGGGATGTTGTAGAGGGACTGCCCGGTGAGCACCACCCCGTTGCCGAGCCGGAGTGTCGCCGGGAACACCCGGTCCGTGGTGGCGGCGCCGACGGTCGTCATCCACGGGGCCACGTTGGTTATGCTTGACGCTTTCGGGCCGTCGTTGCCGCCCGCCATGACGACGAAGACGCCTCTGCGCTCAGCGCCGAACGTGGCGACGGCGACGAGGTCGTCGTAGAAGGCTTCCACGGGGCCTCCGAGGGACATGGAGATGAGGTCCACGCCGTCGCTCACCGCGGCATCGATCGCCGCGGTAATGGCCGACAAGGAGCATCCGTCCATGGGTGTGCACGCCTTGTACATGGCGATCCTTGCCCTGCGCGCCACGCCGCTCGCTCTCCCGCGCGCGAACTTGAAGAGATCGGCCGAGGGGACCTCGGAGCCTGCAGCCGTTGACGACACGTGCGTTCCGTGCCCCTCGATGTCCCTCGGAGTCGAATCGACGAAGGACTTGGCGCCGACGAGCTTGTTGTTGCACAAGCTGGCGTTGAATCCCGGGGCGTCCACGCACTTGCCCCTCCAGGTGGACCTGACGGGGCTGAGCCCGGCGTCGCTGAAGCTGGCGCGCTCCGGCCAGATGCCGGTGTCGACGAAGCCGATGATGACGCCGTCGCCGAACTCGGCGTCCGGCCACGCGCCGAAGTCGTCGTGGAGGCCCATGAACCACGGCGACCTCGTGGTCTGGGTGTGGTACAGCCTGTCCTTGTAAACGCGGGACACGCCGGGGACGGTCGTCATGCGCTGGGCCTCGCCGTCGGTAAGACGAGCCGCAAAACCGTGCATGACGGTGCCGTAGGTGTACTGGATGCGGTTGGAGTTCTTGCCCACCATGGACGCGTACCAGCGCTGGAGGGTGTCGAACTTGGACGGCTTGGCGAGGTGGTTGGTGAGGACGATGTAGGTGCTGGAGGTCGAAGGACGAGGCTGTTTGTGCTCCTCGGCAATGCCGTTCTTGGGCTTCGGGGTGATGGAGGGGTGTGTGGACTGGACAAGGAGAAGTAGCAGGGAGCAGCGCAAGAGGATGGAGATCACGGAAGCCATTGTTGGATTGTGTGTGGAGTCGGGTGGTGGAGGAATGCATGCGAGTGGTGGGTTTTATAGAGCTTGAGCAGCCCAGCGTGACGCTACCGGACAAGGCATGCATGCGTACGTGCTCAGATCAGCAAGAAAATGCATCGCCAAGAGAAAATATTTTGCATCACACACCTGTTAGGCTCATGATCTCATCCCAATTCTATCTTAGTTTGAAGCTTGCGTTACCATGTTTAGCTAAATATATCATCATGGTGGCTCAGCTACAGCTAGTGGATGGTAGATGCATGGTGATCCAGACCTAGTGGAAGGTAAATGTAGCCTCGAAGCAAAAAACTATTGGGCTTTGTTTTTGCAATGGAACAATTTTTATTGATATTTTGTAACAAGACCAGTGGGTAGTGACATACATTGTAGCAAGCCGTTTTTTACAGCAAGCCCCAAGGGCACATGGATGAGCAAACTAGTCTCCATTTCAAGTCTTGGAGGCAGGGTGATGCCAGGCAAATGCATAAGCACAACTTTGCCATCCACAGCTCCATTATTCGTGATGAAACAGACTTCCAAACGAAACAAGGAAGGAGTGAAACGGCCTGCTCCCTGCCCGTTTGTCTTTTCCTAAAAACTCAACTTGCCTTGTCCCCCCGTCGAGTGAAGCACACAACACATGCAAACGCGCTGGCTTTCGGTTAGCTTTGTGCAACGCCTCATCTGTCAGCAATAGCACAGGATGCCAGGCAGGGCTGTTTTCAGTCCCTGATGCAGAAAACTTGGTACTTTCTCCCACACAAAAATGCACATCGCTCATGGTACTACAAGACCATCAGCGTCAAGAAGCTAGCAAGTAGTAACATCCATTACACTTTCCCATGAGAACTTAAACAGCCATACGCAAGAGCACAACTATTTGGATCTCCTAGTACTAAAACGCCTTCCATGCTGATGCTCGTGACCTGTGATCAAAGGAAAGAGCGAAAAGATAAGAATGATGACAAGTCAAGTCCCGGCACATAACTCCCGCAAAAAAAAAAAGGCATAACATGATCATGCATTGAGTCAATTACAAAAAAAAAATGTGGAGAAAACCAGCACACTTTTTTTTTGCGAAAAGAAAACTACCACTCTTGAGGAGCAAAAATGCTAGACGTACAGGCTTTTACAGGAGATCTACAGGCTCCTTCCAAACTTTCTAAACACACCCCCCCTGATTTCAATGGGGTGGGCCTATGCTGTTGCTAATGATCAATTAAAAGCTGCCATATCACCATGTAAGCTCCTCTTCCCTGTAACATCTTGTACGTGTAGCAAAGCCGCTTGAGGAGGCTATTGAGTAAAAAGAAACTTTGAAATTTTGGCAGAAACAGCCAGCATTCGGTAAAAAAGAATCAAAAAAACATGGATCGGGTGACAATCACCGAATGATGCTGAATCAGACCGGTGGGGCCCACCATAAGTGTTGACGTGGCAATGAGGCATATATGGCACTTTAGGAGGAAATACTAAATGCTTCATCGTCATGCCAACTTCTTCGGTCTCCACCTTCTTGTGATTCAGCATGACCAACGCTCGATTCAGTTGCATCCATGTCGATTAGAAACCATGTATGTACCTAGTTCAGGGCATTCAGGAAATCCTGCATGACCACAAGCACATAGAGATTTTTTTTCTCGAATACGTACGAGTGTGCGTATCATCTATTAAAGAAGAAAGGATGAGCCGGCTTGTGCTCCTCGGCAATGGCGTTCTTGGCCTTTGGGGTGACGGAGGAGTGTGTGGACTGGACAAGGAAGAGAACTAGGAGTGAGCAGCGCAAGAGTATGGAGACCATGGAAGCCATTGTTGTTGGATTGTGTGTGTGAGAGCCTGAGAGGTTGTGGTTGCAGTGGAGGTTTTTTTTTGCGAGGGTAAAAGGATTTTTATTCCAGAGTGATAGGGATACAATCAAGTGGCACAAGTTCCTCCACACATGGTGGACTCCTACCTAGCCATACAACAGTTGTATTCTCCGTACGGCTATAATACGCCAGCCGATCTGCAACCCTATTCTAAACTCGATTAATCTTCGACGGAATAAATTCCCTTTCACCCATGAGACGATGGATCTCAGCAACTAGATGTCCATAAGCGGAGCGCGACAGACTGTCCCCTGTCAATGACCGTAAAGCTTCAGAGGAATCGGATTGAACGATCACCGGTTCTTCCGAGTGTTGGATCGCCAAGGCCATGCCTTGCATTAATGCATGAATCTCAGCCTCCAGAGCATCGTTGCAGTTGAAGATGCATCTGTAAGCTGCAAAAATAACACTCCCATCGGACCGTCATAGAATCATTCCCGCGGCCGCCGACCCGTCCGAACGCTGAAACGCTCCATCTACTGATAAGGCCACTCGCCCCTCCGGAGGCTTCGGCCATGGCTGCGGTGTAGCTTCGGGTCTCTGTTGTACCGGTGCTTCCTCCTTCATTGGCATCTTTCCTTTCATGATCTCCTCGGTTGTATATTTCCGGGCCTGATGTAGAGAAGACATGTAGCTTTGCAAGTACTCCATTGTCACCTCCATTGATGGCACTGTTTTACCATGAGTCAGTTCGTTTCGTAAGGACCATATCCTCCAGATTAACATGATAATACAATCTCGCATGTGATCATGACAGTTCAGCAAAAGGTTTAGCAACCACTCCTCGCCGGTCTCCTGTAATACCGCCGGTTCTGGGAGCTCCCAAACCTGGCTCATCGCCATACAGAGCTGGCGAGCATGCCCGCATGTGACCAGAGCGTGGAAGCTCGACTCCTTCTCCGTCCCACACAGAGGACATGTATCCCGCGTTGCAATGTGTCGATATTTCTTGCATGCGTTCGTCGCCAGGGCTCCGGACACAGCTTTCCAGGCAAGGATGCGCATCTTCAAAGGAACTTTGGCCTCCCAAACCCTTTGCCATATCCGGCGCTGGCCGTCGGGCGAGGAACTTGAAGCGCTCATACCTATGCGTGTAAGGCCAGTAGCTAGCCGGTACGCACTCCTCACAGTGAACCTTCCACTCCTCTCCGGGTACCAAGCAAGAAAGTCTTGGCCCCTGCTAGGAGATGTACGAATCTTCATAATTTCTCGGACATCCATCTCCCAAAAATATTGCCTTAGACGTTGCACGTTCCAAGCACCAGACTCCTCAAGAAAATCTGCTACCCACTTATACCTGCATGTACCCTTCGGGGTGATGGGCTTGAAGTCATGCCCCCTCGGGATCCATGCGTCTCTCCAAGTTTTAATCAAGGATCCATCTCCTACCCTCCAGATCAGCCCTTTCTTGAGAAGCTCCAGACCATGTGTGATACCTCTCCACACAACTGACGACGATGTAGGGAACACAGTGTCTAACAAGTTCCCATTAGGATAATACTTAGCCCGGAGCAAACGGGCACATAAGCTATCAGGGTTATCCAATAATCTCCACGCCTGTTTCGCAAGCAAAGCTTGGTTAAATGCTCTCATGTCACGAAAACCCATACCCCCATACTCTTGGGTAGTATCATCTTTTCCCAACTAAGCCATGCCATCTTCCTTTTGCCTTTCTCCACCCCCCACCAATATTGTCTCATCATCCGTGTTAGATCATCACAAATCGAGGCAGGGAGGCGTAACACACTCATGACATAGGTTGGTATTGCTTGCGCCACTGCCTTTATCAAGATCTCCTTGTTGCCTGACGAGACGTACTGCTCGCTCCAGTCAACAAGCCTCTTCTGTAATCTTTCTTGAGTAGTCTCAAACTGACCTTTGTGCATTCTCCCTTCCGGGACCGGTAAGCCCAAATACGTAGGCTCAAAAACCTGCTGAGTAATCTCCAGAATATGCTTCACTTCATCCGCCACCGACTACATGCAATTATCGGAAAAAAGGATGGAACACTTCCCTGGGTTGATAAGTTGACCCGTCGCTGAGGTGTATGTGTTCAACAAACCTTTAACCATGCTTGCCTGCTGTGTTGACGCTTCAAAGAGTAACATGGTGTCATCCGCAAACAATAAATGAGCAATCACCGGTGCACCCCGGCAGATTGATACCCCTCTCAATTCCCCATTGTTCACTGAATTTGAGATCAGAGATGATAGAGCGTCAGCAACAAATAAGAATAAGAAGGGGGATAGTGGATCACCTTGCCTCAACCCCCTAGAAGGGCCAAATGATTCTAGTATTTTCCCATTGAACTTCACAGAATATTTCACTGATCTCACACACGCCATAATCCATACGATCCACTCATGTGCAAAGCCCCATTTACGCAAGGCTTGTTCCAAGAACTCCCAATCCACGCGATCGTACGCCTTTGAAAGATCAAGTTTGTAGGCGCACTCCGCCGGTTTGTTCTGTCTCAGTGACTGTATATGATGTATGCACTCGAAGGCAATGATAGAATTGTTAGAGATCAGACGACCGGGAACAAAGGCACTTTGATTTTCACTAATCAAGTCTCCAAGTATAGGCCGAAGTCGGTTGGTAAGACACTTGGATACAATTTTGTATAAAACGTTGCATAGACTAATCGGTCTAAAATCCTTGAGCTCCTTTGGATGTGGAACCTTCGGGATAAGAACGATAGCCGTGTCGTTGACCCCTTCCGGCATTACTCCAGAATGAAAAATTCCAATATCGCAGCCACGGTCTCATCCTCAAGCACCCCGGTTTCTCGATAAAACCTTGCCGGTAGCCCATCCGTACCTGGCGCTTTGATAGGGCCAATCTGAAATAGCGCAGTAGACACCTCTTCTTCGAAAAAGGCAGAACAGAGTTTATCATTCATGGCATCGGCAACTTTAGGTGCAATACCCCTCAACACCTCCCCTGGCGAAAGCGTCGGATCTTTGGTATATACCTCCTTGAAGTAAGAGGTCGCCATACGCTCCATCTCGGGACGGAAAAGTGCACCACGTGCCATTCTCACGACGGAGGTAATGTATGAAGTTACGACGTGCGCGCCACACTGCTCGTCGGTGCAGGTAGGCCGTGTTCCTTTCTCCCTCCTTTAACCACTCGATCCTCGACCTCTGAAGCCATAGCATTTCCTCTCTATATAGTAATTCATCCGAGGCATGCATCTTTTGTCTGATCAATGCCCTGTCAGCATCCCGTAGTTGTAGATCTGCGAGCTCTCCTCTAAGTTTCTCGATCTCCGAAGAGACATGGCCAAAAATTTTCTTACTCCAAGCCCGTAGTTCATTCATCATTTCTTTGAGGGCATCCCGTACTGCCCCCAAATTCCCGTTCGGATTACTCCTCCACCATCTGTTTGAAGGAAATATGCCCTAGAGGCAATAATAAAGTTATTATTTATTTCCTTATATCATGATAAATGTTTATTATTCATGCTAGAATTGTATTAACCGGAAACATAATACATGTGTGAATATATAGACAAACAGAGTGTCACTAGTATGCCTCTACTTGACTAGCTTGTTAATCAAAGATGGTTATGTTTCCTAACCATGAACAAGGAGTTGTTATTTGATTAACAAGGTCACATCATTAGTTGAATGATCTGATTGACATGACCCATTCCATTAGCTTAGCACACGATCGCTTAGTATGTTGCTACTGCTTTTATCCATGACTTATACATGTTCCTATAACTATGAGATTATGCAACTCCGTTTACGGAGGAACACTTTGGTACTACCAAACGTCACAACGAATCGGGTGATTATAAAGGAGTACTACAGGTGTCTCCAAAGGCAGATGTTGGGTTGGCGATTTGAGAATAGGATTTGTCACTCCGAATGTCGGAGAGGTATCTCTGGGCCCTCTCGGTAATGCACATCACTTAAGCCTTGCAAGCATTGCAACTAATGAGTTAGTTGCGAGATGATGTATTACGGAACGAGTAAAGAGACTTGCGGTAACGAGATTGAACTAGGTATTGGATACCGACGATCGAATCTCGGGCAAGTAACATACCGATGACAAAGGAACAACGTATGTTGTTATGCGGTCGACCGATAAAGATCTTCGTAGAATATGTAGGAACCAATATGGGCATCCAGGTCCGCTATTGGTTATTGACCGGAGACGTGTCTCGGTCATGTCTACATTGTTCTCGAACCGTAGGGTCCGCACGCTTAAGGTTTCGATGACATTTATATTATGAGTTTATGAGTTTTGATGTACCGAAGGAGTTCGAGTCCCGGATGAAATCGGGACATGACGAGGAGTCTCGAAATGATCGAGACGTAAAGATCGATATATTGGACGACTATATTCGGAGTTCGGAAAGGTTCCGAGTCATTCGGTAATTATCGAGTACCGGAGAGTTACGGAATTCGCCGGGAGAAGTATTGGGCCTTATGGGCCATACGGGAAAGAGAGAGGGCTGCCCTAGGCAGGCGCGCCCCCTTGCCCTAGTCCGTGGGCTAGGGGAGGCCGCACCCTCCTTCCTTTCCTTCTCTCTTCCCCTTCCTAGTCTCCTACTCCTAATACATGGAAGGATCCCTAGTTGGACTAGGAAAGGGGGAATCCTACTCCCGGTGGGAGTAGGACTCCCTATGGCGCGCCTCCTCCTAGGCCGGCCTCCTCCTCCCTCCCTCCTTTATATACGGGGGCAGGGGGCACCCTAGGACACACAAGTTTGATCTACGGATCGTTCCTTAGCCGTGTGCGGTGCCCCCCTCCACCATATTCCACCTCGGTCATATCGTCATGAAGCTTAGCGAAGCCCTGCGCCGTAGAACATCAAGATCGTCACCACGCCGTCGTCTTGTGGAACTCTCCCTCGACACTCGGCTGGATCGAAGTTCGAGGGACGCCATCGAGCTGTACGTGTGTCAAGAACTCGGGCGCCGAGTAACGGCGCCGGGATCGGTCGGATCGCGAGGAGAACGTCGACTACTTCCTCTACGTTGTGATCGCTTCCGCCGGTCTACAAGGGTATGTAGACAACACTCTCCCTCTCGTTGCTATGCATCACCATGATCTTGCGTGTGCGAGGAAATTTTTGAAATTACTACGTTCCCCAACAGTGGCATCCGAGCCTAGGTTTTTATGGTTTGATGTTTTGCACGAGTAGAACACAAGTGAGTTGTGGGCGATACAAGTCATACTACCTACCAGCATGTCATACTTTGGTTCAGCGGTATTGTGAGATGAAGCGGCCTGACCGACATTACGCCAGACGCTTACGCGAGACTGGTTTCACCGCCACGAGCACTCGTTGCTTAAAGGTGTCCGGTGGGTGTCTGCTCTCTCACTTTAGTTGAACTGAGTGTGGCTACGCCCGGTCCTTGAGAAGGTTAAAACGGAGTCTATTTGACGAAGTATCGTTGTGGTTTTGATGCGAGGTGAGATTGGTTCTTGCTTAAGCCCGTAGCAGCCACGTAAAATTTGCAACAACAAAGTAGAGGACGTCTAACTTGTTTTTGCGGGGCATGTTGTGATGTGATATGGTCAAGACGTGATGCTATATTTTATTGTATGAGATGATCATGTTTTGTAACCGGTTATCGGCAATGGCAGGAGCCATATGGTTGTCGCTTTATTGTATGAAATGCAATCGCCTGTAATGCTTTACTTTATCACTAAGCGGTAGCGATAGTCGAGAAGCGTAAGATTGGCGAGACGACAACGATGCTACGATGGAGATCAAGGTGTCGCGCGGTGGCGATGGTGATCACGACGGTGCCGGAGATGGAGATCACAAGCACAAGATGATGATGGCCATATCATATCACTTATATTGATTTGCATGTGATGTTTATCTTTTATGCATCTTATCTTGCTTTGATTGACGGTAGCATTATAAGATGATCTCTCACTAAATTATCAAGAAGTGTTCTCCCGAGTATGCACCGTTGCCAAAGTTCGTCGTGCCTGGACACCACGTGATGATCGGTGTGATAAGCTCTCGTCCATCTACAACGGGTGCAAGCCAGTTTTGCACACGCAGAATACTCAGGTTATACTTGACGAGCCTAGCATATGCAGATATGGCCTCGGAACACGGAGACCGAAAGGTCGAGCGTGAATCATATAGTAGATATGATCAACATAAGATGTTCACCATTGAAAACTACTCCATCTCACGTGATGATCGGTTATGGTTTAGTTGATTTGGATCACGTGATCACTTAGATGACTAGAGAGATGTCTATCTAAGTGGGAGTTCTTAAGTAATATGATTAATTGAACTTAAATTTATCATGAACTTAGTCCTGGTAGTATTTTGCAAATTATGTTGTAAGATCAATAGCTTGCGTTGTTGCTTTCATATGTTTATTTTGATATGTTCCTAGAGAAAATTGTGTTGAAAAATGTTAGTAGCAATGATGCGGATTTGATCCGTGATCGAGGTTTATCCTCATTGCTGCCGTAAGAATTATGTCCTTAATGCACCGCTAGGTGAGCGGACCTATTGCAGGAGCGGATGCGAGGCGTTATGAGCGGTTGGCTAGCTCAATATGATGACTACTTGATAGTTTTGTGCACCATGCTTTATGGCTTAGAATCGGGACTTCAAAGATGTTTTGAACATCATGGACCATATGAGATGTTCCAGAATTGAAGTTAATATTTCAAGCAAATACCGAGTTGAGAGATATGAAGTCTCCAACAAGTTCTATAGCTAAAAGATGGAGGAGAATCGCTCAACTAGTGAGCATGTGCTCAGATTGTGCAGGTACTTCAATCGCTTGAATAAAGTGGGAGTTAATCTTCCGATAAGATAGTGATTGACAGAATTCTCTAGTCACCATCACCAAGTTAGTAGAACTTCGTGATGAACTATAGTATGCAAGGGATGACGAAAATGATTCCGGGCTCTTCGTGATGTTGAAATCGACGAAGGTAGAAATCAAGAAAGAGCATCAAGTGTTGATGGTTGACAAGATCACTAGTTTCAAGAAAAGGGCAAAGGAAAGAAAGGGAACTTCAAGTAGATTGACAAGCAAGTTGTCACTCCCACGAAGAAGCCCAAAGCTGAACCAAAGCACAAACCGAGTGCTTACATCGCAAAGGAAGTGGTCCACGGAAGCGGAACTGCCCTAAATATTTGGTGGATAAGAAGGATGGCAAAGTGAAAAGGGTATATTTGATATCTGGTGTTTGATGTGTGCTTTACTAGTGTTTATAGCAACCCCTCGGTATTTGGTACTGGTTCGGTTGCTAAGAGTAGTAACTCAAACGGAGTTGCGAATAAAGAAACTAGTTAAGGGTGAAGTGACGATGTGTGTTGAAAGTAGTTTCAAGATTGATATGATCATCATCGCACACTCCCTATACTTTCGGGATTAGTGTTGAACCTAAATAAATGTTATTTGGTGTTTACGTTGAGCATGAATATGATTTGATCGTATTTATTGCAATACGGTTATTCATTTAAGTAAGAGAATAAACTGTTATTCTGTTTACATGAATAAAACCTTATATGGTTACACACCCAATGAAAATGGTTCATTGGATCTCGATCGTAGTGATACACATATTCATAATATTGAAACCAAAAGATGCAAAGTTAATAATGATAGTGCAACTTATTTGTGGCAATCGCCGTTTAGGTCATATTGGTGTAAAAGCATGAAGAAACTCCATCTTGATGGGATTTTGGAATCACTTGATTATGAATCACTTGATGCTTGCGAACCGTGCCTTTTGGGCAAGATGACTAAAACTCCGTTACCGGAACAATGGAACAAGCTCTCGACTTATTGGAAATAATACATACCGATGTATGCGATCCAATGAGTGTTGATGCTCGTGGCAAGTATCGTTATTTTCGACCTTCACAAGATGATTTGAGCAGATATGGGTATATCTACTTGATGAAACATAAGTCTGAAATAGTTGAAAGGTTCAAAGAATTTCAGAGTGAAGTGGAAAAATCATCGTAACAAGAAAATAAAGTTTCGCGATCGATCGCGGAGACGAATATTTGAGTTACGAGTTTGGTCTTCAATTAAAACAATGTGGAATAGTTTCACAGCTCACGCCACCGAACACCACAATGTTATGGTGTGTCCAAACATCGTAACCGCACTTTATTGGATATAGTGCAATCTATGATGTTTCTTCTTGATTTACCAATATCATTTTGGGATCATGCATTAGAGACAGCTGCATTCACGTTAAATTGGGCACCATCTAAATCCGTTGAGGCGACACTATATGAACTGTGGTTTAGCAAGAAACCCAAGTTGTCGTTTCTTAAAGTTTGGAGTTGCGATGCTTATGTGAAAAAGTTTCATTCGATAAGCTCGAACCCAAATCGAGAAGTCGTCTTCATAGAATACCCAAAGGAAATTGTTGGGTACACCTTCTATCACAGATCCGAAGGCAAGATATTCGTTGCTTGAGATGGATCCTTTCTAGAGAAGGAGTTTCTCTCGAAAGAAGTGAGTGGGAGGAAAGTAAAACTTGATGAGGTAATCAGATCTGCTCCCTTATTGGAAAGTAGTTCATCACGAAATTGGTTCTGTGACACCTACACCAATTAGTGAGGAAGTTAAATGATGATGATCATAAAACTTCAGATCAAGTTACTACCGAACCTCGTAGGTAAAAGCAGTGAGATCCGCACTGAGTGGTACGGTAATCCTGTTCGGAGGTCGTGTTACTTGACCATCACAAACCTACGAACTATGAGGAAGCGATGATGAGCCCAGATTCCATAAAATGGTTTGAGGCCATGAAATCTGAGATATGATCCATGTATGAGAACAAAGTATGGACTTTGATGGATTTGCCCGATGATCGGCAAACCATAGAAAATAAATGGATCTTCAAGAGGAAGACGGACGTTGATAGTAGTGTTACTATCTACAAAGGTCGACTTGTTGCAAAAAGGTTTTCGACAAGTTCAAGGGGTTGACTACGATGAGACCTTCTCACCCGAGCGATGCTTAAGTCTGTCCGAATCATGTTAGCAATTGCCGCATTTTATGATTATGAAATTTGGCAAATGGATGTAAAAACGCATTCTGAATGGATTTACGGAGGAAGAGTTGTATATGATGCAACGAAGGTTTTATCGATCCAAAGGAGCTAACAAAGTGTGCAAGCTCCAGCGATCCATTTATGGACTGGTGCAAGCATCTCGGAGTTGGAATATACGCTTTGATAAGTTGATCAAAGCATATAGTTTATACAGATTTGCAGTGAAGCCTGTATTTACTAGAAAGTGAGTGGGAGCACTACAGCATTTCTGATAAGTATATGTGAATAACATATTGTAGATCGGAAATAATGTAGAATTATTCTACAAAGCATAAAGGAGTGTTAAAAGGAGTTTTTCAAAGAAAGACCTCGGTAAAGCTGCTTACATATTGAGCATCAAGATCTATAGAGATAGTTCAAGATGCTTGATAAGTTTTTTTTTCAATGAGTACATACCTTGACAAGATTTTGAAGTAGTTCAAAATGGAACAGTCAAAGAAAGAGTTCTTGCCTGTGTTACAAGGTGTGAAATTGAGTAAGACTCAAAACCCGACCACGGCAGAAGATAGAAAGAGAATGAAAGTCATTCCCTATGCCTTGGCCATAGGTTCTATAAAGTATGCCATGCTATGTACCAGATCTGTTGTATACCCTACACTGAGTTTGGCAAGGGAGTACAATAGTGATCTAGGAGTAGATCACTGGACAGCGGTCAAAATTATCCTTAGTGGAATAAGGATATGTTTCTCGATTATGGAAGTGACAAAAAGGTTCGTCGTAAAGGGTTACATCGATGCAAATTTTTGACACCGATCTGGATGACTCTAAGTCTCGATCTAGATACATATTGAAAGTGAGATCAGAGATGATAGAGCGTCAGCAACAAATAAGAATAAGAAGGGGGATAGTGGATCACCTTGCCTCAACCCCCTAGAAGGGCCAAATGATTCTAGTATTTTCCCATTGAACTTCACAGAATATTTCACTGATCTCACACACGCCATAATCCATACGATCCACGCATGTGCAAAGCCCCATTTACGCAAGGCTTGCTCCAAGAACTCCCAATCCACACGATCGTACGCCTTTGAAAGATCAAGTTTGTAGGCGCACTCCGCCGGTTTGTTCTGTCTCAGTGACTGTATATGATGTATGCACTCGAAGGTAATGATAGAATTGTCAGAGATCAGACGACCGGGAACAAAGGCACTTTGATTTTCACTAATCAAGTCTCCAAGTATAGGCCGAAGTCGGTTGGTAAGACACTTGGATACAATTTTGTATAAAACGTTGCATAGACTAATCGGTCTAAAATCCTTGAGCTCCTTTGGATGTGGAACCTTCGGGATAAGAACGATAGCCGTGTCGTTGACCCCTTCCGGCATTACTCCAGAATGAAAAAATTCCAATACTGCAGCCACGGTCTCTGTCCTCAGTACCCCCCAGTTTCTCTGATAAAACCTTGCCGGTAGCCCATCCGTACCTGGCGCTTTGATAGGGCCAATCTGAAATAGCGCAGTAGACACCTCTTCTTCGGAAAAGGCAGAACAGAGTTTATCATTCATGGCATCGGCAACTTTAGGTGCAATACCCCTCAACACCTCCCCTGGCGAAAGCGTCGGATCTTTGGTATATACCTCCTTGAAGTAAGAGGTCGCCATACGTTCCATCTCAGACGGAACAGTGCACCACGTGCCATTCTCACGACGGAGGCAATGTATGAAGTTACGACGTGCGCGCCACACTGCTCGTCGGTGCAGGTAGGCCGTGTTCCTTTCTCCCTCCTTTAACCACTCGATCCTCGACCTCTGAAGCCATAGCATTTCCTCTCTATATAGTAATTCATCCGAGGCATGCATCTTTTGTCTGATCAATGCCCTGTCAGCATCCCGTAGTTGTAGATCCGCGAGCTCTCCTCTAAGTTTCTCGATCTCCGAAGAGACATGGCCAAAAATTTTCTTACTCCAAGCCCGCAGTTCATTCATCATTTCTTTGAGGGCATCCCGTACTGCCCCCAAATTCCCGTTCGGATTACTCCTCCACCATCTGTTTGAAGGAAATATGCCCTAGAGGCAATAATAAAGTTATTATTTATTTCCTTATATCATGATAAATGTTTATTATTCATGCTAGAATTGTATTAACCGGAAACATAATACATGTGTGAATATATAGACAAACAGAGTGTCACTAGTATGCCTCTACTTGACTAGCTTGTTAATCAAAGATGGTTATGTTTCCTAACCATGAACAAGGAGTTGTTATTTGATTAACAAGGTCACATCATTAGTTGAATGATCTGATTGACATGACCCATTCCATTAGCTTAGCACACGATCGTTTAGTATGTTGCTACTGCTTTTATCCATGACTTATACATGTTCCTATAACTATGAGATTATGCAACTCCCGTTTACCGTAGGAACACTTTGGGTACTACCAAACGTCACAACGTAACTGGGTGATTATAAAGGAGTACTACAGGTGTCTCCAAAGGCAGATGTTGGGTTGGCGTATTTCGAGAATAGGATTTGTCACTCCGAATGTCGGAGAGGTATCTCTGGGCCCTCTCGGTAATGCACATCACTTAAGCCTTGCAAGCATTGCAACTAATGAGTTAGTTGCGAGATGATGTATTACGGAACGAGTAAAGAGACTTGCCGGTAACGAGATTGAACTAGGTATTGGATACCGACGATCGAATCTCGGGCAAGTAACATACCGATGACAAAGGGAACAACGTATGTTGTTATGCGGTCTGACCGATAAAGATCTTCGTAGAATATGTAGGAACCAATATGGGCATCCAGGTCCCGCTATTGGTTATTGACCGGAGACGTGTTTCGGTCATGTCTACATTGTTCTCGAACCGTAGGGTCTGCACGCTTAAGGTTTCGATGACAGTTATATTATGAGTTTATAAGTTTTGATGTACCGAAGGAGTTCGGAGTCCCGGATGAAATCGGGACATGACGAGGAGTCTCGAAATGATCGAGGCGTAAAGATCGATATATTGGACGACTATATTCGGAGTTCGGAAAGGTTCGAGTCATTCGGTAATTATCGAGTACCGGAGAGTTACGGGAATTCGCCGGGAGAAGTATTGGGCCTTATGGGCCATACGGGAAAGAGAGAGGGCTGCCCTAGGCAGGCCGCGCCCCTTGCCCTAGTCCGGTGGGCTGGGGAGGGCCGCACCCTCCTTCCTTTCCTTCTCTCTTCCCTTCCTAGTCTCCTACTCCTAATACATGGAAGGATCCTAGTTGGACTAGGAAGGGGAATCCTACTCCCGGTGGGAGTAGGACTCCCTATGGCGCGCCTCCTCCTAGGCCGGCCTCCTCCTCCCTCCCTCCTTTATATACGGGGGCAGGGGGCACCCTAGGACACACAAGTTTGATCTACGGATCGTTCCTTAGCCGTGTGCAGTGCCCCCCTCCACCATATTCCACCTCGGTCATATCGTCGCGAAGCTTAGGCGAAGCCCTGCGCCGGTAGAACATCAAGATCGTCACCACGCCGTCGTGCTGACGGAACTCTCCCTCGACACTCGGCTGGATCGGAGTTCGAGGGACGTCATCGAGCTGTACGTGTGTCAAGAACTCGGGGGCGCCGGAGTAACGGCGCCGGGATCGGTCGGATCGCGAGGAGAACGTACGACTACTTCCTCTACGTTGTGATCGCTTCCGCTTCGGTCTACAAGGGTATGTAGACAACACTCTCCCCTCTCGTTGCTATGCATCACCATGATCTTGCGTGTGCGTAGGAAATTTTTTGAAATTACTACGTTCCCCAACACTGTTCTCAATCACCGCTGGTAGCGCGGGCGAACGCTCCCACATAATCTCGTACCGCAGTGACGCCCTTGTTTTTGGTACCTCATCATGTGTCATCCGTATTAAGACTGGACAATGGTTCGAGCATGACGACGCCAAATGTACCACTTGTGAGAACGGGAACAGCTCCCGCCATGCTTCATCCGCACATGCTCTGTCAAGCCGGACCCTGACATTACCACCCCCAACCTGGCCATTATCGTATGTGAATGGGGTCCCGGTGAACCCTAAGTCCATTAGTTCACACGACAGCAAACAATCCCGAAACAGTTGCATCTGTGTCTCGGATCGCTGCGTATGCGAGAAGTGCTCGTGTTGCTACATTGCCTCATTGAAATCCCCACAAACTAACCATGGTTCTTCAGAAATTGCTCTTAGACTTGAAAGTGAGCTCCACATACGATGCCGATTTTCTGTTCTTGGCTCACCATATACATACGTTGTTCTCCACGACCTATCATTTGTCGTATCAATGATCCGCACGTCTATGAACCTTGCACACGAGTCCAGAACCGTGACTTGAAGGTTCTCATCCCAATATAGCGCAAGGCCACCACTGAGGCCATCGCTAGACACTCCCGCAAAACCCTTCAATCTTAGCTTCCACTTAAGTTTCTCCATCTTACTAGAGGCTTGCCTAGTTTCAGAGAGAAAGACAAGCCCCGGGGAATTGGCTTTATAGAGGGCCAAAACCTCACGAACTGTCCGGCGGTCCCCCCCCCCCCGGCAGTTCCAGATTAGTGAACTCATTGCATCCGGTGGTCCTCCTCGAAGGAGGCCGCCGATCTATTATCTTCAGAATCCACTTTGGCACGCTTGCTGCCAGTACTACTGCTGGGTGACTTATTACCGTCACCATCTTCTCCCGATCCCATAGTCAGGGCGAGAGTATCTCCCTTCACTGTTTGTGCTTTAGTCGTGGCTGTGTCCACATCATCCAATGCCAACCTCTTCCTGGCTGTGTTGTCACTCCTTTTCCCTGACTGCGGAATTTTTGATGGGCTGGAGGCCGTATCCATGACTTCAGGATCAACAGCAGCACTCCCTGACTTCTGGCTCGGTTTGGGTGTATGGCTGTAACCACCCCCCACCCCCCCGATCAGATGCTCCGTCGTACCTCTGTTTGTTTGGACCATCTGCGTACAACCATGCTCCAAACTTCTTACTTTTCTCATCATGAATCCTTGATCCACATTCTTTGTACTCGTGGCCAATGATGCCACAAACGCTGCAAAAACGAGCTAGTTTCTCATATCTTACTAGAAAGACTTGGCGCTCCTTGCCTCTGACAATACTCACAAACTTGGTCAGGGGTAGACGCACATCATGGCGCACCCTGATTCGAACATAGTCACCGCGAACATTGCCGTTCAACCTCATATCTAAAATCTCCCCTGAATTCCTCAACAGATGCTCAACAATGTTTACTTTGCAGAAACCCTCTGGAAGTTTATGTATCTGAAGCCATATCGGCATAAAGAACATTGGTACCTCTTCTGCCTTAGTGAATCCATCATATGGACACATCAAAACCGCCAAGTTCCTAAACAACCATCTTGATCGAGCATGCGTTCATAGTCGCCGAGGCAGGATGCCTGAACGACAAACAGTTTGGGGCCGGCTGGACGGAATCTTACTTGTTGCGCCGGGTTCCAGGCCGCACGCATGTCCTTGTAGAAGGCTGTGGGGCTGAAAGATTTCTCCGTGTGAACCCTAGCTAGGGCGAGCCAGCGAACACTTTCATTGATCTCTGGATCATCTTCATCGATGACTAGATCGTCAAACACTTCATCATCTAGGTTTAGCTGTTCCATGAAATCGTTCAGATCCGATCTCATATCTTCTCTGCCTCCTCCGCTGGTCCCGGACTGCGCATCTACCGCGGTGCTCATCGCGGCGACGGAGGCGTGGAGTTGTTTGATGGACAGGAGAACCCTACGCACGGGAGAGACCGCACGGAGGGGATATTTGGTTGGGTAGGAACTCGCCGACGGGAGATCGCCAGCTAGGATACGAAACCCTAGCCTCCGCTAGGGGGAAAAACGCAGTGGAGGGTTGCATGTGATTGATGGGTTTTATAGAGCTTGAGCAGCCCAGCGTGACGCTACACAAGGCATGCATGCGTGTTCAGATCAGCAAGAAAATGCATCGCCAAGAGATAATATTTGCATCATCAATTTTTTATCTTAATTTTGATTTGAAGCTTGCATTACCATGTTTACCCTAAATATATCATCATGCGTACATGGCGTCTCAGCTACAGCTATTGGATGGTACTAGATGTGGATTTCTTCCAGACT
This sequence comes from Aegilops speltoides, assembly GCA_021437245.1. NCBI lineage: Eukaryota > Viridiplantae > Streptophyta > Magnoliopsida > Poales > Poaceae > Aegilops > Aegilops speltoides. Next base: position 276,207,098 of record CM038145.1, on the reverse strand, counting down.
AAATCTTAGCTAGTGGAAGCTAAATGCAGCCTCGAAACAAGAATTAGGGAACCTCCAACGGGGCGATCCATTTCGTCCGCTGCCGTCCGTTTGGGTCGGCGCAGATACAAAAGGCGGCCCAATGCGCCGACCCAAACGGACACATTTTGAGTCAGATTTGCGTCGGCGCGGACACACAACGGATGCGCGCACGCTCGCCCTCTCCTCCCCCGGGCTCGCTGGTCTGTGTCACATTGCTCTTCCCCATCCAACAGCAACCCTCGCCCTCCTCCTTCGTCGCCGACGCCGACGCCCATTTTCGCCGGTGACTCTGCCAGCTGTCGGGGCCTCCACATCCGTCCAGCTACGCCGCCCACTCCCACGTCGCCCGCCACCGCCGTCTTGCCGCCGGGGAGCCGACTGCTTCCCACCCCCAGCACACCCCACCACACAGCCGCCCCCGACCTATAAGCCGCCTCGTCGCCCGGCTAGATCCTCACCGGCACGCTCGTCGGATGCCGACATGCTTGTCGGACGCCGGCAGGACAACTAGCTGGTCCGTGCGCGCCGCAACTCCCTTCGCCGGCCGTCTCCTTCACCGACTCCCGCAAGTTGTTCGACGGTTTGCCAAGGTACAAAATGGACTCCGCTGACGAGTTCTTTTTTCACAATTTTCTTTGCGGCTTCGACGATTCCTTCTCCGATGACGAGGAGAAAATATTGGCTGCCGTGTTGGTCCATCACCACCTCAATAGCCAGCGACCATTGTTCGGTGGCTCCATTCCGGGCCACCTTCCGGCGTTGAATCGCAACCGAGAGAGCGGGCATTTCCTTCTTTGGAAGGACTACTTTGATACAACAAACCCGTTGTTCAAACATCAGAAATTTCGCCGCCGTTTCCGTATGAGTAGGCATGTTTTCAACCGTATTAGAGAGGGGTGGTCGGCTATGATGACTATTTCGAGTGCAAAGAGGATGTCGTTGGCAAGATTGGTTTTTCCTCTTATCAGAAATGCACTGCCGCCATCCGAATGCTTGCATACGGAGTGCCCGGTGATCTCATTGATGAGTACGTCTGTATGAGCGAGTCTACTTGCCTAGAGTCCCTGTATAAGTTCTGCAAGGCTGTTATTGTTGTGTTTGGTGATACCTCTCCAACGTATCTATAATTTTTTTATTGTTCCATGCTATTATATTACTCCTTTTGAATGTTTATGGGCTTTATTTTACACATTTATATCATTTTTGGGACTAACCTATTAACCGGAGGCCCAGCCCATATTGTTGTTTTATTGCCTGTTCCAATATTTCAAAGAAAAGGAAAATCAAATGGAGTCCAAACGGAATGAAACCTTTGGCAGCGTTATTTTTGGGAAGAATATGATCCTAGAGACTTGGAGTTCACGTCAGAAGATCCTCGAGGAGGCCAGAAGATAGGGGGACGCCCCCCCCCCTACTGGGCGCGCCCCCCCTATCTCGTGGGCCCCTCGAGCACCTCCCGACCGACTTCTTTCGCCTATATAAGCCTACGTATCCTAAAACCATTGAATATCAAGATAGACCGGGAGTTCCGCCGCCGCAAGCCTCTGTAGCCACCAAAAACCTCTCGGGAGCCCATTCTGGCACCCTGCCGGAGGGAGAACCCATCACCCGTGGCCATCTTCATCATCCCGTCGCTATCCATGACAAGGAGGGAGTAGTTCACCCTCGGGGCTGAGGGTATGTACCAGTAGCTATGTGTTTGATCTCTCTCTCTCTCTCTCTCTCTCTCTCTCGTATTCTCTCTCGTGTTCCCTCTATGTCACGATCTTGATGTATCCCAAGCTTTGCTATTATAGTTGGATCTTATGATGTTTCTCCCCCTCTACTCTCTTGTAACGAATTGAGTTTCCCTCTTGAAGTTATCTTATCGGATTGAGTCTTTGATTTGAGAACACTTGATGTATGTCTTGCTGTGTTTATCTGTGGTGACAATGGGATATCACGTGCCACTTGATGTATGTTTTGGTGACCAACTTGTGGGTTTTGCCCATGAACCTATGCATAGGGATTGGCACACGTTTTCTTGATTCTCCGGTAGAAACTTTGGGGCACTCTTTGAAGTACTTTGTGTTGGTTGGATGAATCTGAGATTGTGTGATGCATATCGTCTAATCATGCACACGGATACTTGAGGTAACAATGGAGTATCTAGGTGACATTAGGGTTTTGGTTGATTTGTGTCTTAAGGTGTTATTCTAGTATGAACTCTATGATGGATTGAGCGAAAAGAATAGCTTCATGTTATTTTACTACGAACTCTTGATTAGATAGAACAGAAAGGATAACTTTGAGGTGGTTTCGTACCCTACCATAATCTCTTCGTTTGTTCTCCGCTATTAGTTGCTTTGGAGTGACTCTTTGTTGCATGTTGAGGGATTGTTATATGATCTATCTATGTTATTATTGTTGAGAGAACTTGCACTAGTGAAAGTATGAACCCTAGGCCTTGTTTCATATCATTGCAATACCGTTTACGCTCACATTTATCGCTTGCTACCTTGCTGTTTTTATAATTTCAGATTACAAAAACCTTTATCTACCATCCATATTGCAGTTGTATCACCATCTCTTCGCCGAACTAGTGCACCTATACAATTTACCATTGTATTGGGTGTGTTGGGGACACAAGAGACTCTTTTTTATTTGATTGCAGGGTTGTTTGAGAGAGACCATCTTCATCCTACGCCTCCCACGGATTGATAAACCTTAGGTCATCCACTTGAGGGAAATTTGCTACTGTCCTACAAACTTGTGCACTTGCAGGCCCAACAATGTCTACAAGAAGAAGGTTGTGTAGTAGACATCAAGTTCTTTTCTGGCGCCGTTGCCGGGGAAGTGAGTGTTTGAAGGTATATCTTTAGATCTTGCAATCAAATCTTTTTGTTTCTTGTTTTATCACTAGTTTAGCTTATAAAAGAAAACTAAAAAAATGGAGTTGAGTTTGTCTCATACGCTTCGTCTTTTTAATATCTTTCATGAGTTTGATGAAAAGGAAAATTGTGCTCAAGTGCTAGAAGAAGAAATCTATAGAATGTTTGATACTAAATCTTTGAATGATGCGCATGATTGCAATGTTGTTAGTATGAACTCCTTGAATATCCTTAGTACTAATGATGATTGCTCTAGTCATGATGAAAATATCTCTTATAAGCATGTCAACTTTTGTGGAGTGCATGTTTGCATGAGCATACCGAATAGAGAAGATGTATATTGCAAGAGGCATAAGCATTCAGAAACTAAATTGTTGCAAGAAAAGTTAAATGGGAGTGCTGGAAATTTACATTTCCTTTGCCGTACTTGTGAACTTTGCAATGAACGTGGTCATTTACATCTCCGATGCAAATTATTTCATGATCGAATCATGTCCAAAAATTGTGATGATTTGATTTTCCTTGCACATTATAATGAACTTAGTTTGATTTTGGGTTATGAAGAGTTGAAACGTTTAACTAAGGATCTTCCAGATTTTGCCCTTAAGAAATTTCTTGATATCTAGAGAAGATTTATTTGTATTGTACGGTGAATTGCATTGAAAATCCTTATATTGCCAATTACCTAAAGAAAAGAAAACAAATAGAAGATGAAGAGAATACTAATGAAAGGGAAGAGACTTCCCATTATCCTCCTATTATTTCTTATGATGAATCAGGTATTGAGGAGGAGCCTTCTATTCAACAAATCTCATCAATAAGGAGCTCAAGGAAGAAGGTTGAACCCGCACATAATGTGAAGAAGAAAAGGAAGAGAAGGAGAGGCAAAGGTAAAAAGGTATCCCTCCCAAATGGTGTTGCTCCTACTACTCATTGTGATGATGATAATTGCTATACTATTGGTGCTATCCATACTATTGATGAGAGTGAGTATGCTTATGATATGAAAGGGCCCAAGCTTGGGGAAGCTATGTTTGATGAGTATGAAATATTTGAGAATATATTTGCTGAAATTAATGTTTGTCCCAAGCTTGGGGATGCTATGTTTAATGAAGATGATATTTTTAGCATCCCAAGTTTTGATATGCAAAGTTGTTATGATGATAGCATGCCTCTTACCTATGATGATTATATTGATGAAAGTGGGTTAGGAAGAGTGTCAACTTTAGGAAGTAGTTATCCCAATATTTTGGAGGATGTTGAATCTTATTATGATAAATATGAAAGTGGATTTGGAAGAGTGTCAACTTTATTTAGTGATGATTCCACTATCTTGGAAGAGGTTTCAATCGATTATGATGAGAACGAAGTTTCTACTTATGATGATTATTGTGATGAAACTTATGCTATAAAAAGTAGTGATGATTATATTTATAAAGCTTGTCATGATTATGATTACCCTTTTTCTGAACATTACTATTTTAATGTGGAAACAATTTTTAGTGTTCAAGTCTTTTTGAAGGAAATATGCCCTAGAGGCAATAATAAAGTTATTATTTATTTCCTTATTTCATGATAAATGTTTATTATTCATGCTAGAATTGTATTAACCGGAAACATAATACATGTGTGAATACATAGACAAACATAGTGTCACTAGTATGCCTCTACTTGACTAGCTTGTTAATCAAAGATGGTTATGTTTCCTAACCATGAACAAGGAGTTGTTATTTGATTAACAAGATCACATCATTAGTAGAATGATCTGATTGACATGACCCATTCCATTAGCTTAGCACACGATCGTTTAGTATGTTGCTACTGCTTTTATCCATGACATATACATGTTCCTGTAACTATGAGATTATGCAACTCCCGTTTACCGGAGGAACACTTTGGGTGCTACCAAACGTCACAACGAATCGGGTGATTATAAAGGAGTACTACAGGTGTCTCCAAAGGCAGATGTTGGGTTGGCGTATTTCGAGATTAGGTTTTGTCACTCCGATTGTCGGAGAGGTATCTCTGGGCCCTCTCGGTAATACACATCACTGAAGCCTTGCAAGCATTACAACTAATGAGTTAGCTGTGAGATGATGTATTACGGAACGAGTAAAGAGACTTGCGATAACGAGATTGAACTAGGTATTGGATACCGACGATCGAATCTCGGGCAAGTAACATACCGATGACAAAGGGAACAATGTATGTTGTTATGCGGATCGACCGATAAAGATCTTCGTAGAATATGTAGGAACCAATATGGGCATCAGGTCCCGCTATTGGTTATTGACCGAGACGGTCTCGGTCATGTCTACATTATTCTCGAACCGTAGGGTCCGCACGCTTAAGGTTTCGATGGCGGTTATTATGAGTTTATGTATTTTGATGTACCGAAGAAGTTCGAGTCCGGATGTGATCACGGACATGACGAGGAGTCTCGAAATGGTCGAGACATAAAGATTGATATATTGGAAGCCTATATTTGGAGTTCGAATGGTTCGGGTGAAATCGGGATTTTCTGAGAGTGCAGGGGTTACGGAACCCTCCGGAGGCTATTGGGCCTTAGTGGGCCTCGAGGGAGAAGAGGAGGGCCGGCCATGGCAGGCAGCGCGCCCCTCCCCTAGTCCGAATAGGACAAGGAGGGAGGCGGCGCCCTTCCTTCTTCCCTCCCCAATCCTACTCCAACTAGGAAGGGGGAGTCCTACTCGGTGGGAGTAGGACTCCTCGGCGCGCCTCCTCTGGGCCGGCCGCCCCCCTCCCTCCTTTATATACGAGGCAGGGGGCACCCTAGAACACACAAGTTTGATCTACGGATCGTTCCTTAGCCGCAGCGGTGCCCCCTCCACCATATTCCACCTCGATCATATCGTCGCGAAGCTTAGGCGAAGCCTGCGCCGATAGAACATCAAGATCGTCACCACGCCGTCGGTTGATGGAACTCTCCTCGACACTCGGCTGGATCGGAGTTCGAGGGACGTCATCGAGCTGTCGTGTGTCAAGAACTCGGGGCGCCGAGTAACGGCGCCGGATCGGTCGGATCGCGAGGAGAACGTCGACTACTTCCTCTACGTTGTGATCGCTTCGCGCCGGTCTCACGAGGGTGCGAGACAAGACTCTCCCTCTCGTTGCTATGCATCACCATGATCTTGCGTGTGCGTAGGAAATTTTTGAAATTACTACGTTCCCCAACAGTGGCATCCGAGCCTAGGTTTTTATGGTTTGATGTTTTGCACGAGTAGAACACAAGTGAGTTGTGGGCGATACAAGTCATACTACCTACCAGCATGTCATACTTTGGTTCAGCGGTATTGTGAGATGAAGCGGCCGGACCGACATTACAGCAGACGCTTACGCGAGACTGGTTTCACCGCCACGAGCACTCGTTGCTTAAAGGTGGTGGTGGGTGTCTGCTCTCTCACTTTAGTTGAACCGAGTGTGGCTACGCCGGTCCTTGAGAAGGTTAAAACGAGTCTATTTGACGAAATATCGTTGTGGTTTTGATGCGAGGTGAGACTGGTTCTTGCTTAAGCCCGTAGCAGCCACGTAAAATTTGCAACAACAAAGTAGAGGACGTCTAACTTGTTTTTGCAGGGCATGTTGTGATGTGATATGGTCAAGACGTGATGCTATATTTTATTGTATGAGATGATCATGTTTTGTAACCGAAGTTATCGGCAATCGGCTGGAGCCATATGGTTGTCGCTTTATTGTATGCAATGCAATGCATACTGTAATGCTTTACTTTATCACTAAGCGGTAGCGATAGTCGTAGAAGCATAAGATTGGCGAGACGACAACGATGCTACGATGGAGATCAAGGTGTCGCGCCGGTGACGATGGTGATCATGGTGGTGCTGCGGAGATGAAGATCACGAAGCACAAGATGATGATGACCATATCATATCACTTATATTGATTTGCATGTGATGTTTATCCTTTATGCATCTTATCTTGCTTTGATTGACGGTAGCATTATAAGATGATCTCTCACTAAATTATCAAGAAGTGTTCTCCCGAGTATGCACCGTTGCCAAAGTTAAGTCGTGCCTGGACACCACGTGATGATCGGGTGTGATAAGCTCTCGTCCATCTACAACGGGTGCAAGCCAGTTTTGCACACGCAGAATACTCGGGTTATACTTGACGAGCCTAGCATATGCAGATATGGCCTCGGAACACGGAGACCGAAAGGTCGGCGTGAATCATATAGTAGATATGATCAACATAAGATGTTCACCATTGAAAACTACTCCATTTCACGTGATGATCGGTTATGGTTTAGTTGATTTGGATCACGTGATCACTTAGATGACGAGAGAGATGTCATTTAAGTGGGAGTTCTTAAGTAATATGATTAATTGAACTTAAATTTATCATAAACTTAGTACTGATAGTATCTTGCTTGTTTATGTTTGATTGTAGATAGATGGCTCGTCTTTGTTGTTCCGTTGAATTTTAATGCGTTCCTTGAGAAAGCAAAGTTGAAAGATGATGGTAGCAATTACACGGATTGGGTCCATAACCCGAGGATTATCCTCATTGCTGCACTGAAGAGTTACGCCCTGGATGCACCGCTGGGTGCGAACTGTCTTCTTTGAGCAACACCGGATGTTGTGAGCGTCTGGCGAGCAAAGCTGATGACTACTCTATAGTTGATTGTGCCATGCTTTACGGCTTAGAACCGGGACTTCAACGACGTTTTGAGCGTCATGGAGCATATGAGATGTTCCAGAGTTGAAGTTAATATTCCAACAGAATGCCCGGATTGAGAGATATGAAGTCTCCAATAAGTTCTATAGCTGCAAGATGGAGGAGAATAGTTACATTAGTGAGCACATACTCAGAATGTCTAGGTACTACAATCACTTGACACAATTGGGAGTTAATCTTCCGGATGATTGTGTCATTGATGAATTCTTCAATCACGCCACCAAGCTACAAAGGCTTCGTGATGAACTATAATATGCAAGGGTTGGTAAAGACTATACCGAGCTCTTCGCAATGCTAAAGGCTGGAGGTAGAAATCAAGAAGGAGCATCAAGTGTTGATGGTCAATAAGACCACTAGTTTCAAGAAGAAAGGCAAAGGGAAGAAGAAGGAAACTTCAAGAAGAACAGCAAGCAAGTTCTGCTCGGAGAAGAAACCCAAGTCTGGACCTAAGCACGAAACCGAGTGCTTCTACCGCAAGCGGTCGTCCTTTGAAGCGGAACTGCCCCAAGTATTTGGCGGATAAGAAGGATGGCAAGGTGAACAAAGGTATATGTGATATACATGTTATTGATGTGTACCTTACTAGAGCTCGCAGATAGCACTGGTATTTGATATCTGGTTCATTGCTAATATTTGCAACTCGAAGCAGGACTACGGATTGCGAACACTAGCAAAGGGCGAGGTGACGATGCGCGTGGGAAATGGTTCCAAAGTCGATGTGATCGCGGTCGGCACGCTACCTCTACATATACCTTCGGATTAGTTTTAGACCTAAATAATTGTTATTTGGTGCTGCATTGAGCATGAACATTATATCTGGATCTTGTTTGATGCGAGACGGTTATTCATTTAAATCGAGAGAATAATGGTTGTTCTATTTATATGAGTAATATCTTTTATGGTCATGCACCCTTGAGGAGTGGTCTATTTTGATGAATCTCGATAGTAGTGATACACATATTCATAATGTTGAAACCAAAAGATGCAGAGTTGATAATGATAGTGCAACTTATTTGTGGCACTCGCCGTTTAGGTCATATCGGTGTAAAGCGCATGAAGAAACTCCATCTTGATGGACTTTTGGAGTCACTTGATTATGAATCACTTGGCACTTGCGAACCGTGCCTCATGGGCAAGATGACTAGAACCCGTTCTCGGTACTATGGAGAGAGCAACAGATTTGTTGGAAATCATACATACGAGATGTATGTGGTCCGATGAATGTTGAGGCTCGTGGCGGATATCATTATTTTCTCACCTTCACAGATGACTTAAGCAGATATGGGTATATCTACTTAATGAAACATAAGTCTGAAACATTTGAAAAGTTCAAAGAATTTCAGAGTGAAGTTGAAAATCATCATAATAAGAAAATTAAATTTCTACGATCTGATCATGGAGGTGAATATTTGAGTTACGAGTTTGGTCTACATTTAAAACAATGCGGAATAGTTTCGCAACTCACGCCACCGGAACACCACAGCAGTAATGGTGTGTCCGAGCGTCATGAATCGCACTTTACTAGATATGGTGCGATCTATGATGTCTCTTACAGATTTACCGCTATCGTTTTGGGGTTATGCTCTAGAGACAGCCGCATTCACACTGAATAGAACACTGTCGAAATCCGTTGAGATGACACCTTATGAACTATGGTTTAGCAAGAAACCAAAGTTGTCGTTTCTTAAAGTTTGGGGATGCGATGCTTATGTGAAAAAGCTTCAACCTGATAAGCTCGAACCCAAATCGGAGAAATGTGTCTTCATAGGATACCCAAAGGAAACAGTTGGGTACACCTTCTATCACAAGATCCGAAGGCAAGACATTCGTTGCTAAGAATGGATCCTTTCTAGAGAAGGAGTTTCTCTCGAAAGAAGTGAGTGGGAGGAAAGTAGAACTTGATGAGGTAATTGTACCTTCTCCCTTACTTGAAAGTAGTTTGTCGCAGAAACCGGTTTCTGAGACATCTACACCAAGTAGTGAGGAAGTTGATGATGTTGATCATGAAACTTCAGATCAAGTTCCGCAGAACCTCGTAGATCAACCAGAGTAAGATCCGCACTGAGTGGTGCGGTAATCCTGTTCGGAAATCATGCTACTAGATCATGATGAACCTACGAACTATGAAGAAGCGATGGTGAGCCCAGATTCCGCAAAATGGCTTGAGGCCATGAAATCTGAGATGGGATCCATGTATGAAAACAAAGTATGGACTTTGGTTGACTTGCCCGAGGGTAGGCAAGCAATTGAAAACAAGTGGATCTTCAAGAAGAAGACCGACGACGACGGTAATGTTCTCGTCTACAAAGCTCGACTTGTCGCAAAGGGTTTCGACAAGTTCAAGGGATTGACTACGATGAGATCTTCTCACCCGTAGCGATGCTTAAGTCTGTCCGAATCATGTTAGCAATTGCCGCATTTTATGATTATGAAATTTGGCAAATGGATGTAAAGACGCATTCTGAATGGATTTACGGAAGAAGAGTTGTATATGATGCAACCGAAGGTTTTGTCGATCCAAAAGGAGCTAACAAAGTGTGCAAGCTCCAGCGATCCATTTATGGACTGGTGCAAGCATCTCGGAGTTGGAATAAACGCTTTGATAGTGTGATCAAAGCATTTGGGTTCGTCTGAGACTTTTGGAGAAGCTGTATTTACAAGAAAGTGAGTGGGAGCTCAGTAGCATTTACGATATTATATGTAGATGACATATTGCTAATCGGAAATGATATAGAATTCTGGATAGCATAAAGGGATACTTGAATAAGAGTTTTTCAATGAAAGACCTCGGTGAAGCTGCTTACATATTGGGCATTAAGATCTATAGAGATAGATCAAGGCGCTTAATTGGACTTTCACAAAGCACATACCTTGACAAAATTTTGAAGAAGTTCAAAATGGATCAAGCAAAGAAAGGGTTCTTGCTGTGTTACAAGGTGTGAAGTTGAGTAAGACTCAATGCCCGACCACTGCAGAAGATAGAGAGAAAATGAAAGATGTTCCTATGCTTCAGCCATAGGCTCTATCATGTATGCAATCTGTGTACTGACCGATGTGTGCCTTGCTATAAGTTTAGCAGGAGGTACCAAAGTAATCCAGAGTGGATCATGGACAGCGGTCAAGAACATCTGAAATACGAAAAGGACTAAGGATATGTTTCTCGTATATGGAGGTGACAAAGAGCTCATCGTGGCAGTTACGTTGATGCAAGCTTTGACACCGATCCGGACGATTCTAAATCGCAGACGGATCGTATTTACACTAAGCGGAGGAGCTGTCGGTTGGTGCAGTTCTAAACAAAGCGTCAGCGGGATCTACGTGTGAAGCGGAGTACATAGCAGCTTCGAAGCAGCTAATGAAGGAGTGCGGATGAAGGAGTTCATATCCGATCTAGGTGTCATACCTAGTGCATCGGGTCCAATGAAAATCTTTCGTGACAATATCGAGCAATTGCCTTAGCGAAGGAATCCAGATTTCACAAGAGGACCAAGCACATCAAAAGACGCTTCAATTCCATCCGGATTTAGTCCGGTGGGAGACATAGAGATTTGCAAGATACACACGGATCTGAATGTTGCGAGACCCGTTGACTAAGCCTCTTCCACGAGCAAAACATGATCAGCACCAAGACTCCATGGGTGTTAGAATCATTACTATGTAATCTAGATTATTGACTCTAGTGCAAGTGGGAGGCTGAAGGAAATATGCCCTAGAGGCAATAATAAAGTTATTATTTATTTCCTTATTTCATGATAAATGTTTATTATTCATGCTAGAATTGTATTAACCGGAAACATAATACATGTGTGAATACATAGACAAACATAGTGTCACTAGTATGCCTCTACTTGACTAGCTTGTTAATCAAAGATGGTTATGTTTCCTAACCATGAACAAGGAGTTGTTATTTGATTAACAAGATCACATCATTAGTAGAATGATCGATTGACATGACCCATTCCATTAGCTTAGCACACGATCGTTTAGTATGTTGCTACTGCTTTTATCCATGACATATACATGTTCTGTAACTATGAGATTATGCAACTCCGTTTACGGAGGAACACTTTGGTGCTACCAAACGTCACAACGTAATCGGGTGATTATAAAGGAGTACTACAGGTGTCTCCAAAGGAGATGTTGGGTTGGCGTATTTCGAGATTAGGTTTTGTCACTCCGATTGTCGGAGAGGTATCTCTGGGCCTCTCGGTAATACACATCATGAAGCCTTGCAAGCATTACAACTAATGAGTTAGCTGTGAGATGATGTATTACGGAACGAGTAAAGAGACTTGCCGGTAACGAGATTGAACTAGGTATTGGATACCGACGATCGAATCTCGGGCAAGTAACATACCGATGACAAAGAGAACAACGTATGTTGTTATGCGGTCTGACCGATAAAGATCTTCGTAGAATATGTAGGAACCAATATGGGCATCCAGGTCCCGCTATTGGTTATTGACTGGAGACGTGTCTCGGTCATGTCTACATTATTCTCGAACCGTAGGGTCCGCACGCTTAAGGTTTCGATGACAGTTATTATGAGTTTATGTATTTTGATGTACCGAAGAAGTTCGGAGTCCCGGATGTGATCACGGACATGACGAGGAGTCTCGAAATGGTCGATACATAAAGATTGATATATTGGAAGCCTATATTTGGAGTTCGGAATGGTTCCGGGTGAAATCGGGATTTTACCGGAGTACCGGGGGGTTACCGGAACCCTCCCGGAGGCTATTGGGCCTTAGTGGGCCTCGAGGGAGAAGAGGAGGGCGGCCATGGCAGGTCGCGCGCCTCCCCTAGTCCGAATAGGACAAGGAGGGGGAGGGGCGGCGCCCCCCTTCCTTCTTCCCCCTCCCCCAATCCTACTCCAACTAGGAAAAGGGGGGAGTCCTACTCTCGGTGGGAGTAGGACTCCTCCAGGCGCGCCTCCTCTAGGCCGGCCGCACCCCCCTCCCTCCTTTATATACGGGGGCAGGGGGGCACCCTAGAACACACAAGTTTGATCTACGGATCGTTCCTTAGCCGTGTGCGGTGCCCCCCTCCACCATATTCCACCTCGATCATATCGTCATGAAGCTTAGGCGAAGCCCCGCGCCGATAGAACATCAAGATCGCCACCACGCCGTCGTCTTGACGGAACTCTCCCTCGACACTCGGCTGGATCGGAGTTCGAGGGACGTCATCGAGCTGTACGTGTGTCAAGAACTCGGGGGCGCCGGAGTAACGGCGCCGGGATCGGTCGGATCGCGAGGAGAACGACGACTACTTCCTCTACGTTGTGATCGCTTCGCTTCGGTCTCACACAGTGCGTAGACAAGACTCTCCCCTCTCGTTGCTATGCATCACCATGATCTTGCGTGTGCGTAGGAAATTTTTTGAAATTACTACGTTCCCCAACACTTTTATGATACTCTCACTATTCCGAATGAGAAGAAATTTGCTTATGTGGAGAGTAGTAAATTTTCTATGCTTGTAGATCATGAAAAGAATGCTTTAGGTGCTGGTTATATTGTTGAATTCATTCATGATGCTACTGAAAATTATTATGAGGGAGGAACATATGCTTGTAGGAATTGCAATAATGCCAAGTTTCCTCTCTATGTGCTTAACATTTTGAAGTTATGCTTGTTTTACCTTCCTATGCTAGTTGATTATCGTTCCCATAAGTTGTTTGCTCACAAAATCCCTATGCATAGGAAGTGGGTTAGACTTAAATGTGCTAGCCATATTCTTCATGATGCTCTCTTTATGTTTCAATTATTATCTTTTATGTGAGCATCATTGCCATCATCATGCCTAGCTAAAAAGGCATTAAAGAAAAGCGCTTGTTGGGAGACAACCCAATATTTACCCTTACTGTTTTTGTGTGTTCACATGATTATGCTACTGTATTAATCATGTTTTATAGCTTTTTTCAATAAAGTGATAAGTAGAACCTTTGGGAAGACTTGGGTGAAGTCTTTCTGATCTTGCTGTAAAAAACAGAAACTTTTGCGCTCATGAGATTAGCTACCATTTTTACTGGAGAGTGCTTTTAGGTTGATTCTTTTTGCAGATTATTAATATAAAAGTTACTCAGGTCCATCAATTTATTTCAGAATTTTTTGAGTTCCATAAGTATACGTTTGATACTGATTATTACAGACTGTTCTATTTTTGACAGATTCTGTTTTCATTGTGTTGTTTGCTTATTTTGATGAATCTATGAGTAGTGTCGGAGGGTATGAACCATAGAGAAGTTGGAATACAGTATATATTACACCAATATGAATTTAGAATGAGTTCATTACAGTACCTAAGTGGTGGTTTTATTTTCTTATACTAACGGAGCTTATGAGTTTTGTTCTGAGTTTTGTGTGGTTGAAGTTTTCAAGTTTCGGGTAAAGATTCGATGGACTATGGAATAAGGAGTGGCAAGAGCCTAAGCTTGGGGATGCCCAAGGCACCCCAAGGTAATATTCAAGTACAACCAAGAGCCTAAGCTTGGGGATGCCCGGGAAGGCATCCCCTCTTTCGTCTTCGTTCATCGGTAACTTTACTTGGAGCTATATTTTTATTCGCCACATGATATGTGTTTTGCTTGGAGCATCATTTTATTTTATTAGTATTTGCTTGCTTTTATTTAGAATAATGTTTTGCATCTTTATTTTCAATAAATATGTCAAGGATAGCCTTTGCCTTGCTTATTTTACTAGTATACATGTTGCTGTTTCAAAACAGAAAGTTTACTGCTATTGCAAAAATTCCCTAGAAAAGTCAGAGCATGATCTAATGTTGAATCTTTTTGATTATTGAGCTCTGGTAAATCTTCTACAGCGTAGTATTTTTCTCATAATTTTTGGAGTTAGGAAAGTATGATGAATCTTGCATTCTTTATAGACTGTACTGTTTTGGCAGATTGCTGTTATGGTTGCATTGTTTGCATATGTTTGCTTGTTTAATGATTCTATTTGAGGATAGGAGTGTTAAATATGCAGAGGAATTTAGTATGAAATGTTGAATAATAATTTTAGTGATTTGTTACAGTAGAAAATGATAAGGTAGTGCATTGGTTTATACTAACCTATCTCACGAGTTCTTGTTGAGTTTGGTGTGGATGAAGCTTTTGATAAAAAGAGAAACCATGACATGAGACGAATTAAGGAGACACAAAAGTTCAAGCTTGGGGATGCCCAAGGCACCCCAAGATAATATTTCAAGAAGTATCAAGCATCTAAGCTTGGGGATGCCCCGGTAGGCATCCCACTTTCTTCTTCAACAACTATCGGTTAGTATCGGTTGAGCCTAAGTTTTTGCTTCTTCACATGAGTTGTGCTATCCTTGCAATGTCATTTTATTTTGTTTTGCTTGCTGCTTGAATAAAATACCAAGATCTGAAATTCCTCAATGTTAGAGAGTCTTCACATAGTTTTACAATTATTTGACTACTCATTGATCTTCACTTATATCTTTCGGAGTAGTTTGTCGTTTGTTCTAGTGCTTCACTTATATCTTTCAGAGCACGGCGGTGGTTATATTTTGTAGAAATTGCTAATCTCTCATGCTTCACTTATATTATTTTGAGAGTCCTTAAGAACAGCATGGTATTTGCTTTGGTTACAAATTTGGTCCTAGAATGATGAGCATCCAAGTTGGGTATAATAAAAACTATCATAGGAAGTGAATTGGATGCTATGATCAATTTGTTGCTTGATGATTGTTTTGAGATATAAAGGTAGTAATGTTAGGGTCATGCTAGTGGATAATTATGAAATTGAGAAATACTTTTGTTGAAATTGGCAAGTCCCGTAGCATGCACCTATGGTAAAAGTTGCGTGACAAATTTGTTGCATGAGGTGCTCTTTTGATTGTTTTCCTTATGAGTGGCAGTCGGGGACGAGCGATGGTATTTTCCTACCAATCTATCCCTCTTGGGGCATGCGTAGTAGTGCTTTTCTTCGAGGACTAAGTAGACTTTTGCAATAAGTATATGAGTTCTTTATGACTAATGTGAGTCCATGGATATACACACACTCATCCTTCCACTTTGCTAGCCTCTATTATACCGCGCAACTTTCGCCGGTATCATGAACCCATTGTTTACCTTCCTCAAAACAGCCACCATACCTACCTATTATGGCATTTCCATAGCCATTCCGAGATATATTGCCATGCAACTTTCCACCATTCCGTTTATTATGACACGTTTCATCATTGTCATATTGCTCTTTGCATGATCATGTAGTTAACATCGTATTTGTGGCAAGGCCACCTTCATAATTTTCATACATGTCGCTCTTGATTCATTGCATCGGTACACCGCCGGAGGCATTCATATAGACTCACATCTTGTTCTAGCTTTGAGTTGTAATTCTTGAGTTGTAAATCCATAAAAGTGTGATGATCTTCATTATTAGAGCATTGTCTCAGTGAGGAAAGGATGATGAAGACTATGATTCCCCCACAAGTCGGGATGAGACTTCGGACTTTACAAAAAGAAAAAAAAGAGAGAAAGGCCAAAAAAGAAAAAAGAAAGGCTGAAGAAAAAAAAGAAAAAAAGAAAAAAAGGAAAAAATAATAAATAATAAAATGAGAGAAAAAGAGAGAAGGGACAATGCTACTATCTCTTTTTCCACACTTGTGCTTCAAGGTAGCACTATGATCTTCATGATAGAGAGTCTCATATATTGGCACTTTCATATACTAGTAGGAATTTTTCATTATAGAACTTGGCTTGTATATTCCAAGACGGGCTTCCTCAAAATGCCCTAGGTCTTCGTGAGCAAGCAAGTTGGATGCACACCCACTTAGTTTCTTTTTGTAGAGCTTTCATAAATTTATAGCTCTAGTGCATCCGTTGCATGGCAATCCCTACTCAATCACATCGATATCTATTGATGGGCATCTCCATAGCCCGTTGATACGCCTAGTTGATGTGAGACTATCTTTGATACGTCTCCAATGTATCTACTTTTGCAAACACTTTTGCCCTTATTTTGGACTCTAACTTGCATGATTTGAATGAAACTAACCTGGACTGACGCTGTTTTCAGCAGAACTGCCATGATGTTGTTTTTTGTGTAGAAAAGAAAAGTTCTTGGAATGTCCTGGAAATCTACGGAGGCACTTTTCAGAATTAATAAGAATTTTTGGCGAAAGAATCAAGGTCAGGGGCCCACGGGCTGTCCACGAGACAGGGGGCGCGCCCCCCTAGGGCGCGCCCTCCTATCTTGTGGTCCCCTTGGACCTCCTCCGACCTCAACTCCAACTCCATATATACCGTCTCGGGGAGAAAAAATCAAGAAAAAAGTTTCATCGCGTTTCACGACACGGAGTCGCCGCCAAGCCCTAATCTCTCTCGGGAGGGCTGATCTGGAGTCCGTTCGGGGCTCCGGAGAGGGGGGTTCGTCGTCGTCGTCATCACCAACCATCCTCCATCACCAATTTCATGATGCTCACCGCCGTGCGTGAGCAATTCCATCATAGGCTTGCTGGACGGTGATGGGTTGGATGATATTTACCATGTAATCAAGTTAGTTTTGTTGGGGTTTGATCCCTAGTATCCACTATGTTCTGAGATCGATGTTGCTATGACTTTGCTATGTTTAATGCTTGTCACTAGGGCCCGAGTGCCATGATTTCAGATCTGAACCTATTATGTTTTCATGAATATATGTGTGTTCTTGATCCTATCTTGCAAGTCTATAGTCACCTATTATGTGTTATGATCCGACAACCCCGAAGTGACAATAATCGGGATACTTCTCGGTGATGATCGTAGTTTGAGGAGTTCATGTATTCACTATGTGTTAATGCTTTGGTCTGGTTCTCTATTAAAAGGAGGCCTTAATATCCCTTAGTTTCCGTAAGGACCCCGCTGAACACGGGAGGGTAGGACAAAAGATGTCATGCAAGTTCTTTTCCATAAGCACGTATGACTATTTACGAAATACATGCCTACATTACATTGATGAATTGGAGCTAGTTCTGTGTCACCCTATGTTATAGCTATTCCATGAGGAATCGCATCTGGCATAATTATCCATCACTAATCCATTGCCTACGAGCTTTTCACATATTGTTCTTCGCTTATTTACTTTTCCGTTGCTACTATTACAACTACTACAAAAACCCAAAAACATTTACCTTTACTGTTGCTATCGTCACTATTATTATCATACCACTTTTGCTACTAGACACTTTGCTGCAGATACTAAGTTATCCAGGTGTGGTTGAATTGACAACTCAACTGCTAATACTCAAGAATATTCTTTGGCTCCCCTTGTGTCGAATCAATAAATTTGGGTTGTACTTCACCCTCGAAATCTATTGCGATCCCCTACACTTGTGGGTTATCAAGACTAATTTCTGGTGCCGTTGTCGGGGAGCATAGCTCTATTCTCTGAGTCACTTGGGATTTATATCTGTCGATCACTATGAAGAACTTGAAAGACGATCGAACTACTATTTTGCCCTCAACTACGAGGGGAGGTAAGGAACTGCCATCTAGCTCTGCACTAGATTCTCCTTCTGTTATTAGTAGGCTTGCGACACCTAAACCTGCTACTACTATGAATTCTGATATGTCGCATGTTATTGATGATGCCACTTTTGCTATGCATGATGAAACTACTTCTGTGCGTGATACTACTTTGCCGTTAGGTGAATTTCTAGATGAACAACTTGCTAGAGTTAGGGGGAATGATATTACTAAAGATCCTATTACTGATGATGAACGTCCCCCAAGGATTATGTATTACCTGTTGTTCCTAAGGGTTATGTCAGGAATGAAAAAGCTGCTATGGAAATTCTTGCTTGCAATGATAGAAATGATCTTAAGAAATTATTAGCTAAATGGAAGCAGCAGTCTCTTAATGCTAGAATGAAACCCGATCCTGCTTTTGCTACTTCACCTATCTGTGTTACTGATAAGGATTATGATTTCTCTGTTGATCCTGATATTATTACTTTAGTTGAATCGGATCCTTTTTATGGCCTTGAATCTGAAACTGTTGTGGCACATCTTACCAAGTTGAATGATATAGCCACCCTGTTTACTAACGATGAGAAGTCTCACTATTTATATATCCTTAAGATATTTCCGTTCTCATTAAAGGGTGATGCTAAGACTTGGTATAATTCTCTTGCTCCTGGTTGTGTGCGTAGTCCCCAGGATATGGCTTATTACTTCTCTGCTAAATATTTCCCTGTTCATAAGAAACAAGTTTCCTTGCGGGAAATATACAATTTTGTGCAAATTAAAGAAGAGAGTTTCCCACAAGCTTGGGGGAGGCTTCTCCTGTTACATAATGCTTTTCCTGATCATCCGCTTAAGAAAAATGAACTACTTGATATCTTTTATAATGGACTAACCGATGCTTCCAAGGACTACTTGGATAGTTGTGCTGGTTGTGTTTTCAGGGAAAGAACAGTCGATGAAGCTGAAATATTATTGAATAATAAGTTGACTAATGAAAATAATTGGACTCTCCCCGAGCCAGTTCCTAAAGTAATTCCTGAACCAATTGAGCCAACTCCTGAGCCTATTCCTAAACCCACTCCGAAGAACCGAGGTGTTTTATTTCTCAGTCCTGGAGATGAAGAGGCAAAGAAATCAATGAAAGAAAAAGGTATTAAAGCTGAAGATGTTAAGAATTTACCTCCTATTGAAGAAATACATGGTCTTAATTTACCGCCTGAAGAACCTGATTGTCTTGATAACCCCCCATAGGTAGTAAAGGTAAATTCTCTCTATAGATATGATAAAGTTGAAATACCCTCTACTAAATTTCATAGCCCATGCTTAGATTAATTTGATGACTTTATGGCTAGACAAGAAAGTTTTAATGCTTATGTTGGTAGAGAGTTAAAGAATAATGCTTTCGAGATAGGACGCGTAGGTGATAATCTGGCTAGAGTTAAAGATGAACTTCACCGTGTTAGCAAATATGCTTCTATGATTGCTACTCAAGCTGAGCAAGTACTCAAAGCTCAAAATGATTTGCTTGATGAATTAAATAATAAAAATGACTTTGCTGTTAGAGTGGCTACTAGAACTGGTAGAATGACTCAGGAACCTTTATATCCTGAAGGCCACCCTAAGAGAATCGAGCAAGATTCTCAGAGAAATAATTTAGAGGCACCTAGTTCTTCTAAGAAGAAGAAAAATAAAAACGATAGGGCTTTGCATGCTTCTAAGGAACCTACTGTAGGCACACCTAAGAATCCCGATGATATTTCTATCTCTGATGCTGAAACACAATCAAGTGATGAACATGAACCTAGTGATAATGTTAATGATAATGTTCATGTTGATGCTCAACCTAGCAAAAACATGTTGGGGAACGTAGTAATTTCAAAAAAATTCCTACGCACACGCAAGATCATGGTGATGCATAGCAATGAGAGGGGAGAGTGTTGTCTACATACCCTCGTAGACCGAAGCGGAAGCGTTGACGCAACGTAGAGGAAGTAGTCATACGTCCTCCCGGTCCAACCGATCCAAGCACCGTTACTCCGGCGCCTCCGAGTTCTTGACACGCGTACAGCTCGATGACGCACCCTCAATCTCCAATCCAGTAGAGGCTCGAGGGGAGTTACGTCAAGACGACGGCGTGGTGACGATCTTGATGTTCTCTGTCGCAGGCTTCGCCTAAGCACCGCTACAATATGATCGAGGTGTAATATCGTGGAGGGGGGCACCGCACACGGCTAAGGAACGATCAATGATCAACTTGTGTGTCCTAGGGTGCCCCCCTACCCCCGTATATAAAGGAGGGAGGGAGGAGGTGGCCGGCCCAAGGGGGGCGCGCCATAGAGGAGGGGAAACCTACTCCAAGTAGGTTTCCCTCCCTTTTCCTTATCTTATTTGGAGGGGGAAGGAAAGAGTACTAGTATTAGGAAGTAGTACTAGTAGTAGTAATAGGAAGAGAGGGAAGGAGAAAGGAAAGGGGGGGGCGGCCCCTCCTCCCCAATTCGGATTGGGCTTGGGGGGGCGCGCCCCCCTCCCTTGTTCCTTCTCCCTTCCTCCTACATGGGCCCAATAAGGCCCATATACCTCCCGGGGGGTTCCGGTAACCTCTCGGAGCTCCAAACTTCTCCGGAACCTTTCCGGTGTCCAAATATATCCGTCCAATATATCAATCTTTATGTCTCGACCATTTCGAGACTCCTCGTCATGTCCGTAATCATATCCGGGACTCCAAACAACCTTCGGTACATCAAAATACATAAACTCATAATATAACTGTCATCGAAACCTTAAGCGTGCGGGACCTGGATGCCCATATGGGTTCCTACATATTCTACGAAGATCTTTATCGGTCACACCGCACAACAACATACGGTGTTCCCTTTGTCATCGGTATGGTACTTGCCTGAGATTCGATCGTCGGTATCCAATACCTAGTTCAATCTCGTTACCGGCAAGTCTCTTTACTCGTTCCGTAATACATCATCTCACAACTAACTCATTAGTTGAAATGCTTGCAAGGCTTAAGTGATGTGTATTACCGAGAGGGCCCAGAGATACCTCTCCGACATTCGGAGTGACAAATCCTAATCTCGAAATACGCCAACTCAACAAGTACCTTTGGAGACACCTGTAGAGCACCTTTATAATCACCCGATTCGTTGTGACGTTTGGTAGCACACAAAGTGTTCCTCCGGTAAACGGGAGTTGCATAATCTCATAGTCATAGGAACATGTATAAGTCATGAAGGAAGCAATAGCAAGATACTAAACGATCATGTGCTAAGCTAACGGAATGGGTCATGTCAATCAGATCATTCAACCAATGATGTGACCTTGTTAATCAAATAACAACTCCTTGTTCATGGTTAGGAAACATAACCATCTTTGATTAACAAGCTAGTCAAGTAGAGGCATACTAGTGACACTCTGTTTGTCTATATATTCACACATGTATTATGTTTCCGGTTAATACAATTCTAGCATGAATAATAAACATTTATCATGATATGAGGAAATAAATAATAACTTTATTATTGCCTCTAGGGCATATTTCCTTGATCTTCCACTTGCACTAGAGTCAATAATCTAGATTACACAAGTAATGATTCTAACACCCATGGAGTCTTGGTGTTGATCATGTTTTGCTCGTAGAAGAGGCTTAGTCAGCGGTTCGCAACATTCAGATCCGTATGTATCTTGCAAATCTCTATGTCTCCCACGGACTAGATCCGGATGGAATTGAAGCGTCTCTTGATGTGCTTGGTTCTCTTGTGAAATCTGGATTCCTTTGCTAAGGCAATTGCTCCAGTATTGTCACAAAAGATTTTCATTGGACCCGATGCACTAGGTATGACACCTAGATCGGATATGAACTCCTTCATCCAGACTCCTTCATTGGCTGCTTCTGAAGCAGCTATGTATTCCGCTTCACATGTAGATCCCGCCACGACGCTTTGCTTTGAACTCCACCAACTGACAGCTCCACCGTTTAATGTCAACACATATCCGGTTTGCGATTTAGAATCGTCCGGATCAGTGTCAAAGCTTGCATCAACGTAACCATTTACGATGAGCTCTTTGTCACCTCCATATACGAGAAACATATCCTTAGTCCTTTTCGGTATTTGGGATGTTTTTGACCGCTGTCCGATGATCCACTCTGGATTACTTTGGTACCTCCTGCTAGACTTATAGCAAGGCACACATCAGTCTGGTACACAGCATTGCATACATGATAGAGCCTATGGCTGAAGCATAGGAACACTTTTCATTTCTCTCTATCTTCTACAGTGGTCGGGCTTTGAGTCTTACTCAACTTCACACCTTGCAATCAGGCAAGAACCCTTTCTTTGCTTGATCCATTTTGAACTTCTTCAAAACTTTGTCAAGGTATGTGCTTTGTGAAAGTCCAATTAAGCGTCTTGATCTATCTCTATAGATCTTAATGCCCAATATGTAAGCAGCTTCACCGAGGTCTTTCATTGAAAAACTTTTATTCAAGTATCCCTTTATGCTATCCAGAAATTCTATATCATTTCCAATCAATAATATGTCATCCACATATAATATTAGAAATGCTCTGAGCTCCCACACACTTTCTTGTAAATCTGAGCTTCTCCAAAGGTGCATATAAAACCAAATGCTTTGATCACACTATCAAAACGTTTATTCCAACTCCGAGAGGCTTGCACCAGTCCATAAATGGAGCGTTGGAGCTTGCACACTTTGTTAGCTCCTTTGGATTGATAAAACCTTCGGTTGCATCATATACAACTCTTCTTCCGTAAATCCATTCAGAATGCAGTTTTACATCCATTTGCCAAATTTCATAATCATAAAATGCGGAAATTGCTAACATGATTCGGACAGACTTAAGCATCGCTACGGGTGAGAAGGTCTCATCATAGTCAACCCCTTGAACTTGTCAAAAACCTTTTGCAACAAGTCGAGCTTTGTAGACAGTAACATTACCGTCAGCGTCAGTCTTCTTCTTGAAGATCCATTTGTTCTCAATTGCTTGCCGACCATCGGGCAAGTCAACCAAAGTCCATACTTTGTTCTCATACATGGATCCCATCTCAGATTTCATGGCTTCAAGCCATTTTGCGGAATCTGGGCTCACCATCGCTTCTTCATAGTTCGTAGGTTCATCATGATCTAGTAGCATGACTTCCAGAATAGGATTACCGTACCACTTTGGTGCGGATCTTACTCCGTTCGACCTACGTGGTTCTGTATTAACTTGATCTGAAGTTCTATGATCATTATCATCAACTTCCTCACTAGTTGGTTTTGACGTCACAGAAACCGGTTCCTGTGATGTATTATTTTCCAACAAGGGAGTAGGTACAGTTACTTCATCAAGTTCTACTTTCCTCCCACTCACTTCTTTCGAGAGAAAATCCTTCTCTAGAAAGGATCCATTCTTAGCAACGAATGTCTTGCCTTCGGATCTGTGATAGAAGGTGTACCCAACTGTCTCCTTTGGGTATCCTATGAAGACACATTTCTCCGATTTGGGTTCGAGCTTATCAGGTTGAAGCTTTTTCACATAAGCATCGCAACCCCAAACTTTAAGAAACGACAACTTTGGTTTCTTGCCAAACCATAGTTCATAAGGTGTCGTCTCAACGGATTTCGACGGTGCCCTATTTAACGTGAATGTAGCTGTCTCTAGAGCATAACCCCAAAACGATAGCGGTAAATCTGTAAGAGACATCATAGACCGCACCATATCAAGTAAAGTACGATTACGATGTTCGGACACACCATTACGCTGTGGTGTTCCGGGTGGCGTGAGTTGTGAAACTATTCCACATTGTCTTAAGTGTCAACCAAACTCGTAACTCAAATATTCTCCTCCACGATCAGATCGTAGAAACTTTATTTTCTTGTTACGATGATTTTCAACTTCACTCTGAAATTCTTTGAACTTTTCAAATGTTTCAGACTTATGCTTCATTAAGTAGATATACCCATATCTGCTTAAATCATCTGTGAAGGTGAGAAAATAACGATATCCGCCACGAGCCTCAATATTCATTGGACCACATACATCTGTATGTATGATTTCCAACAAATCTGTTGCTCTCTCCATAGTACCGGAGAACGGCGTTTTGGTCATCTTGCCCATGAGGCACGGTTCGCAAGTACCAAGTGATTCATAATCAAGTGATTCCAAAAGTCCATCAGTATGGAGTTTCTTCATGCGCTTTATACCGATATGACCCAAACGGCAGTGCCACAAATAAGTTGCACTATCATTATCAACTTTGCATCTTTTGGCTTCAACACTATGAATATGTGTATCACTACTATCGAGATTCATCAAAAATAGACCACTCTTCAGGGGTGCATGACCATAAAAGATATTACTCATATAAATAGAACAACCATTATTCTCTGATTTAAATGAATAACCGTCTCGCATCAAACAAGATCCAGATATAATGTTCATGCTCAACGCTGGCACCAAATAACAATTATTTAGGTCTAATACTAATCCCGAAGGTAGATGTAGAGGTAGCGTGCCGACCGCGATCACATCGACTTTGGAACCATTTCCCACGCGCATCGTCACCTCGTCCTTTGCCAGTGTTCACTTAATCCGTAGTCCCTGTTTTGAGTTGCAAATATTAGCAATGAACCGATATCAAATACCCAGTGCTCTGCGAGCTCTAGTAAGGTACACATCAATAACATGTAGATCACATATACCTTTGTTCACTTTGCCATCCTTCTTATCCGCCAAATACTTGGGGCAGTTCCGCTTCCAAATGACCGTCTGCTTGAAGTAGAAGCACTCGATTTCAGGCTTAGGTCCAGACTTGGGTTTCTTCTCTTGAGCAAACAACTTGTTTGCTGTTCTTCTTGAAGTTCCTTCTTCTTCCCTTTGCCCTTTTCTTGAAACTAGTGGTCTTGTTAACCATCAACACATGATGCTCCTTCTTGATTTCTACCTCCGCAGCCTTTAGCATTGCGAAGAGCTCGGGAATCGTCTTATCCATCCCTTGCATATTATAGTTCATCACGAAGCTCTTGTAGCTTGGTGGAAGTGATTGGAGAATTCATCAATGACGCTATCATCCGGAAGAGTAACTCCCGGTTGAATCAAGTGATTACAATACCCGGACATCTTGAGTATGTGCTCACCGACGAACTATTCTCCTCCATCTTGCAGCTATAGAACTTATTGGAGACTTCATATCTCTCAATCCGGGCATTCTTCGGAATATCAACTTCAACTCTGAAACATCTCATATGCTCCATGACGTTCAAAACGTCGTTGAAGTCCCGGTTCTAAGCCGTAAAGCATGGCACATTGAACTATCGAGTAGTCATCGCTTTGCTCGCCAGACGTTCTTAACGTCGTCGGTTACAGATCAAGAAGCAGTTCGGCACCCAGCGGTGCTTCCGGGACATAATTTTTACGTGCAGCAATGAGGATAATCCTCGTTACGGACCCGATCCGCGTAGTTTCTACCATCATCTTTCAACTTAGCTTTCTCAAGGAACGCATTAAAATTCAACGGAACAACAGACGGGCCATCTATCTACAAACAACATAGACAAGCAAGATACTATCGGTACTAAGTTCATGATAAATTTTAGTTCAATTAATCATATTACTTAAGAACTCCCACTTAGGCAGACATCTCTCTAGTCATCTAAGTGATCACGTGATCCAAATCAACTAAACCATAACCGATCATCACGTGAGATGGAGTAGTTTTCAATGGTGAACATCTCATGTTGATCATATCTACTATATGATTCACGCTTGACCTTTCGGTCTCCGTGTTCGAGGCCATATCTGCATATGCTAGGCTCGTCAAGTTTAACTGAGTATTCTGCGTGTGCAAAACTGGCTTGCACCCTTTGTAGATGGACGAGAGCTTATCACACCCGATCATCACGTGGTGTGCAGGCACGACGAACTTTGGCAGCGGTGCATACTCGGGAGAACACTACTTGATAATTTTAGTGAGAGATCATCTTAAAATGCTACCGTCAATCAAAGCAAGATAAGATGCATAAAAGATAAACATCACATGCAATCAATATAAGTGATATGATATGGCCATCATCTTCTTGTGCTTGTGATCTCCATCTCGAAGCACCATCATGATCACCATCGTCACCGCGCGACACCTTGATCTCCATCGTAGCATCGTTGTCGTTTCGCCATCTATTGCTTCTCGACTATCGCTACCGCTTAGTGATAAAGTAAAGCAATTACAGATGCGTTGCATTTCATACAATAAAGCGACAACCATATGGCTCTCGCGATTGTCGATAACCGGTTACAAAACATGATCATCTCATACAATAAAATATAGCATCATGTCTTGGCCATATCACATCACAACATGCCCTGCAAAAACAAGTTAGACGTCCTCTACTTTGTTGTTGCAAGTTTTACGTGGCTGCTACGGGCTTAAGCAAGAACCAATCTCACCTACGCATCAAAACCACAACGATAGTTTGTCAAGTTGATGCTGTTTTAACCTTCGCAAGGACCGGGCGTAGCCACACTCGGTTCAACTAAAGTTGGAGAAAACTGACCCGCTAGTCACCTGTGTGCAAAGCACGGCGGTAAAACCAGTCTCGCGTAAGCGTACGCGTAATGTCGGTTCGGGCCGCTTCATCCAACAATATCGCCGAACCAAAGTATGACATGCTGGTAAGCAGTATGACTTATATCGCCCACAACTCACTTGTGTTCTACTCATGCATATAACATCAAACCATAAAAACCTAGGCTCGGATGCCACTGTTGGGGAACGTAGTAATTTCAAAAAATTCCTACGCACACGCAAGATCATGGTGATGCATAGCAACGAGAGGGGAGAGTGTTGTCTACGTACCCTCGTAGACTGAAGCGGAAGCGTTGACGCAACGTAGAGGAAGTAGTCGTACGTCCTCCCGGTCCAACCGATCCAAGCACATTACTCGGCACCTCCGAGTTCTTGACACGCGACAGCTCGATGGCGCACCCTCAATCTCCAATCCAGTAGAGGTTCTGAGGGGGAGTTCTATCAGCACGACGGCGTGGTGACGATCTTGATGTTCTCCTGTCGTAGGGCTTCGCCTAAGCACCGCTACAATATGATCGAGGTGTAATATTGTGGAGGGGGGCACCGCACACGGCTAAGGAACGATCAATGATCAACTTGTGTGTCCTAGGGTGCCCCCTACCCCCGTATATAAAGGAGGGAGGGAGGAGGTGGCCGGCCCAAGGGGGGCGCGCCATAGAGGAGGGGGAAACCTACTCCAAGTAGGTTTCCCTCCCTTTTCCTTATCTTATTTGGAGGGGGAAGGAAAGAGTACTAGTATTAGGAAGTAGTACTAGTAGTAGTAATAGGAAGAGAGGGAAGGAGAAAGGAAAGGGGGGGCCGGCCCCCCTCCCCAATTCGGATTGGGCTTGGGGGGGCGCGCCCCCCTCCCTTGTTCCTTCTCCCTTCCTCCTACATGGGCCCAATAAGGCCCATATACCTCCCGGGGGGTTCCGGTAACCTCCCGGAGCTCCAAACTTCTCCGGAACCTTTCCGGTGTCCAAATATATCCGTCCAATATATCAATCTTTATGACTAGACCATTTCGAGACTCCTCGTCATGTCCGTGATCATATCCGTGACTCCGAACAACCTTCGGTACATCAAAATACATAAACTCATAATATAACTGTCATCGAAACCTTAAGCGTGCGGACCCTACGGTTCGAGAACAATGTAGACATGACCGAGACATGTCTCCGGTCAATAACCAATAGCGGGACCTGGATGCCCATATTGGTTCCTACATATTCTACGAAGATCTTTATCGGTCAAACCGCACAACAACATACGTTGTTCCCTTTGTCATCGGTATGTTACTTGCCCGAGATTCGATCGTCGGTATCCAATACCTAGTTCAATCTCGTTACGCAAGTCTCTTTACTCGTTCCGTAATACATCATCTCACAACTAACTCATTAGTTGAAATGCTTGCAAGGCTTAAGTGATGTGTATTACCGAGAGGGCCCAGAGATACCTCTCCGACATTCGAATGACAAATCCTAATCTCGAAATCGCCAACTCAACAAATACCTTTGGAGACACTGTGAGAGCACCTTTATAATCACCCGATTACGTTGTGACGTTTGGTAGCACACAAAGTGTTCCTCCGTAAACGGAGTTGCATAATCTCATAGTCATAGGAACATGTATAAGTCATGAAGGAAGCAATAGCAACATACTAAACGATCGTGTGCTAAGCTAACGGAATGGGTCATGTCAATCGGATCATTCAACCAATGATGTGACCTTGTTAATCAAATAACAACTCCTTGTTCATGGTTAGGAAACATAACCATCTTTGATTAACAAGCTAGTCAAGTAGAGGCATACTAGTGACACTCTGTTTGTCTATATATTCACACATGTATTATGTTTCCGGTTAATACAATTCTAGCATGAATAATAAACATTTATCATGATATGAGGAAATAAATAATAACTTTATTATTGCCTCTAGGGCATATTTCCTTCAAAACAATGATATAGAGATTGAACCTGCTGTTGATCTTGATAACCCACCATCAAATAATCAACGTTATGACAAGAGATATTTTGTTGCTAGGAAGCACAGTAAAGAAAGAGAACCATGGGTTCAGAAACCCATGCCCTTTCCTCCTAAACCTTCCAAGTCAAAGGATGATGAGGATTTTGAGCGCTTTGCTGAAATGATTAGACCTATTTTCTTACGTATACGCTTAATTGATATGCTTAAAGTAAATCCTTATGCTAAATATATGAAGGATATCATCACAAATAAAAGAAAGATACCGGAAGCTGAAATTTCCACCATGCTTGCTAATTACACTTTTAAGGGTGGAATACCAAAGAAACTTGGAGATCCGGGTGTACCAACTATACCATGCGCTATTAAAAGAAATTATGTTAGAACTACTTTATGTGATCTTGGAGCCGGTGTTAGTGTTATGCATCTCTCTTTATATCGTAGACTTGAATTGAATAAGTTGACACCTACTGAAATATCTTTGCAAATGGCTGATAAATCAACTGCTATACCTGTCGGTATTTGTGAGGATGTGCCTGTTGTGGTTGCAAATGTCACTATCTTAACGGACTTTGTTATTCTTGATATTCCCGAGGACGATAGTATGTCTATTATCCTTGGTAGACCTTTTCTTAATACTATAGGGGCTGTTATTGATTGCAACAAAGGCAATGTCACTTTTCATGTTAATGGTAATGAGCATACGGTACACTTTCCGAGGAAACAATCTCAAGTTCATAGCATCAATTCTATCGAAAAAGTTCCAACTATCATTTTTGGAGGTTTTGAATTTCCTCTTCCTACTGTCAAGAAAAAGTATGATATTATTATTGTTGGGGATTTTCATATCCCCGTCGAGGTAACTTAGTGTTTTTCGAAATTTCTCCGGTTCCTTATTCGGAATGAGTTTGTTAACAAGACTTGATCAACCTTGTTAGCGGATTCGTTTTGATGATCACGAGATGGATAAAACTAGAAGGCACAACTTTCTGTACCCTCTTTTTACTTTCTGTTATTTAGATTAAATAAAGCAAAAATAGTATTATCTATCTCTTTTCTGAATTATCTGTGGATTAAAAAATAGTCCGAAAATAAAAGTGCTCCAAATGCCCTGCAAATTTAGTATGATTTTTTCTGGAATATTTGAGGATTTTAGGCACTGAAAACACTGTGGGAGGGCCAAGCACCAGACCACGAGAGAGGAGGGCGCACCCCCCTGTCTCGTGGGCCCCTGGTGGCTCCCCTCCACTTATGCCAGCACCCACACACTTCATCTTCTACCCAAAAAAATCCCCATCCAGCTCAAGCCCGAGTTCTAGCTCGTTTTGCTGTGATTTTCGATCTCTTAGCTCAAAGCTCCATTCGCAAAACTGCTTTGGGAGATTGTTGCTTGGTATGTGACTCCTCCATTGGTCCAATTAGTTTTTGTTCTAGTGCTTTATTCATTGCAAATTTTTGCTGCATAGGTGACCATGTTTTTGAGCTTGCATGTTAAATTTTTGAGGTCCCAAGCAATTCCAATGCATGATATAGGCTCTAGGCACTTGTATGAGTAGTTGCTATCAATCTTGTTTAGTTTTATCTAATTTTATTTTGAAGTTGCTAAAATTTCAGAAAAAGAAATATGCTTAGAAGAATGTACCAATGTGGTTCTTCGGCAAAGAAAGGGCCAAGAATTGCTATACGTGAACAAGATGTTAATTTGCCAAGGGACGCAAATGTACGGGCTTGCGAGTGGCCATCCAATCATTTTATGGTCGAAGTAGGCTTCAAGGAGGAATTTGACGCATATGTGCGTAATGCCGAGATGGAGGAATTCTTACAAGATAAGTGTCATCAATATTATCAATTGACTGATTCCTTTGTGCGGAGGTTCGAATATATTTCTTCGTGTAATTCTCCTAGTGTTATGTTTGATATTTATGATACATCTTATACCATGGATTTAGAGGATTTTACAACTACTTGCAAACTCCCGCAGTGGGGTAATATTAATGATCCTCCCAAATATGAAGTTAGGAATTTTCTTGCTAGTATCACTGTGGGAGAATCTAGGGACGTAACACAAGCTACCATAGGGAGCATTCATTTTCCTGCTATACATTACTTTGCTCTCTTTATTGGTAGATGCATTAACGGTAAGGACGAAGTATGTCACATGTGTGCCCCTGATCTTTGTGTCCTCAAGAGTGCTGTGTTAGGTTATAGAGGTTATAACTTGGGGGCAATAGTTGCACGTAGGTTGCAGAATAATAGTAGAAGGTGTAATTTCTTTGGAGGAATTTATGCAACCCGTGTGGTTAATTTTCTTAATATAGCTCCACGAGAGGGGAATATGATTGTACCTCCTATTTATTTGGATAAAGAAGCTATGTTTGATCATAATTTTCTTGAGAGGAATGAACAATTCCTCCATTATCGACTAATCTATGATAGACGCAACGTCGTCCCTGTTACTCTTCCTGCTCCCTATCTTTTTGATTATCAGGCAAAAGGAAGATATGTTGTCACCAGGGAAGAAACCATTGAATATGAGAGGGGAGTGGAGGCAGCTTGCCAACACGCTGCTGCTCAGGAGGCGGTTGCCTCTTCATCTCAGTACTACCCCAGTTTCACTTATGTATATCAGCCAGGCGGTCACTGGTATTAGACCAGCTTAGGCCAAAAGCCTAAGCTTGGGGGAGTACGTATTTCTCACCGACTTTACATTCATGTTCACACACTAGTCGTCGGTGCTCATACTCTTTCATTGTATTATACATGCTAGTTTAAATTCCTTTTTCTAGCTTTCTTCTTGTGTGTTTGTTAAACCTTAACAAAAACCAAAAAAATTAGTTAGTTTAAGTTCTCTGCTTGTAGTAGAAATTAAAATGAAAACCCAAAAATATTTCTCGTTCTTCTTTTACTTGTTGGGAGCTTTCCCGTGTAAATAGTTTATTTTCTTTTCTTTCTTTTGGGGGTCGGGAAGACCATATTGAAAATGCTTAGTGGCTCTTTTATGCATGATTGTTAATTTATATTTAGAGCCCATATTACTTGTCTTCTCTCTTGAGTTGAATTCTTGCAGATTCCAGCTTAGTCCAATGCACCTGCACTCTTATTATTATACACATCATTCGGTCGTGCAAGTGAAAGGCAATAATGATGATTTATGATGGACTTATTGGGATGAGAAAAGCTGGTATGAACTCGACCTCTTTTGCTTTTGTAAATATGATGATTCATCGTTCCTGAGTCAGCTATTATGAAGTAAACATATTTACAATGACATTTAGAGATTATAGTTGGTTGTGCCATGCTTGATTAGCTATGAGTTATAATGGTTTACCTTGCGTGCCAACATGCTATTAGAATGATTATGATGTGGTATGATGGGATGATATCCTCCTTTGAATGTATTAAGTGACTCGACTTGGCACATGTTCACGCATGTAGTTGAATCAAATCAACATAGCCTTCATGATATTTATGTTCATGGTGGATTATATCCTACTCATGCTTGTATTCGGTGTGAATTAATTTTAATGCATGCTTACGACTGTTGTCGCTCTCTCAGTTGGTCGCTTCCCAGTCTTTTGCTAGCCTTCACTTGTACTAAGAGGGAATACTGCTTGTGCATCCAAACTCCTTAAACCCCAAAGTTGTTCCATATGAGTCCACCATACCTTCCTATATGCGGTATTTACCTGCCGTTCCAAGTAAATTTGTATGTGCCAAACTCCAAACCTTCAAATGAAATTCTGTTTTGTATGCTCGAGCAGCTCATGTTTCAACTAGGGCTGCCTATATCTTCCATGCTAGGTGGGTTATTCTCAAGAGGAGTGGACTCCGCTCCTCATTCACGAGAAAGGGCTGGTAACCGGGATGCCCAGTCCTATGATCCAAAAAGATCAAAGCAAATCAAATTAATTAAACAAAACTCCCCCAGGGCTGTTGTATGTTGGAGGCACTCGTTGTTTCGAGCAAGCCATGGATTGATGCTTGTTGGTGGTTGGGGGAGTATAAACCTTTACCATTCTGTTTGGGAACTGCCTATAATGCATGTAGTATTGAAGATACATCCATCTCATAGTTGTTGCGTTGACAGCGAAAGTATGCCGCTCAAAATGTTATTCAATCTCTATTTTAAAATAGAGCTCTCGCACCTCTACAAATCCCTGCTTCCCTCTGTGAAGGGCCTATCTATTTAATTTTTATGTTGAGTCATCACCCTTCTTATTAAAAAGCACCCGCTGGAGAGCACACTGTCATTTGCATTCATTATTATTGGTTTATATTGGGTATGACTTGAATGGATCTCTTTTACCATGAATTACAATGTTTAGTCAGTCCTTGATCTTTAAAGGTGCTCTGCATTTATGTTTTGCGGTCTCAGAAAGGGCTAGCGAGATACCATTTTGTTATATCATGTTACGATTATTTTAAGAAAGTGTTGTCATCCGAGTTTTATTATTATGACTCGCTAGCTGATTATGCTATTGATATGAGTAATTGTGAGACCTATGTGTTATTGTGAGTATGGTTAGTTTATAATATTTGCTGAAACTTGAATGCTGGCTTTTCATGGTTACAACAACAAGAGCAAACAGAGTTTATGAAAGTTTTTCTTTCTCACTTTCAGTTTATCAACTGAATTGCTTGAGGACAAGCAAAGGTTTAAGCTTGGGGGAGTTGATACGTCTCCAATGTATCTACTTTTCCAAACACTTTTGCCCTTGTTTTGGACTCTAACTTGCATGATTTGAATGAAACTAACCGGATGACGCTGTTTTCGAGAGAACTGCCATGATGTTGTTTTATGTGTAGAAAAGAAAAGTTCTCGGGATGGCCTGGAAATCCACGGAGGCACTTTCCAGAATTAATAAGATTTTTTGGCGAAAGAATCAAGGTCAGGGGGCCCACGGGTTGTCCACGAGACAGGGGGCGCGCCCTCCTATCTTGTGGGCACCCTGGACCTCCTTCGACCTCAACTCCAACTCCATATATACCGTCTCGGGGAGAAAAAAATCAAGAAAAAAGTTTCATCGCATTTCACGACACGGAGCCGCCGCCAAGCCCTAATCTCTCTCGGGAGGGCTGATTTGGAGTCCGTTCAGGGCTCTGGAGAGGGGAATTCGTCGTCGTTGTCATCACCAACCATCCTCCATCACCAATTTCATGATGCTCACCATCGTGCGTGAGTAATTCCATCGTAGGCTTGCTGGACGGTGATGGGTGTTGGGGAACGTAGTAATTTTAAAAAAAAAATCCTACGCACACGCAAGATCATGGTGATGCATAGCAACGAGAGGGGAGAGTCTTGTCTACGTACCCTCGTGAGACCAAGCGAAGCGATCTGGCGTAGAGAAAGTAGTCGACGTTCTCCTCGCGATCCGACCGATCCGGCGCCGTTACTCCGGCGCCCGAGTTCTTGACACACGTACAGCTCGATGGCGTCCCTCGAACTCCGATCCAGCCGAGTGTCGAGGAGAGTTCCGTCAAGACGACGGCATGGTGACGATCTTGATGTTTTACGGCGCAGGGCTTCGCCTAAGCTTGACGATATGACCGAGGTGGAATATGGTGGAGGGGCACCGACACGGCTAAGGAACGATCCGTAGATCAAACTTGTGTCTTCATGGGGCGCCCCCTGCCCCCGTATATAAAGGAGGGAGGGAGGAGGAGGCCGGCCTAGGAGGAGGCGCGCAATAGGGAGTCCTACTCCCACCGGGAGTAGGATTCCCCCTTTCCTAGTCCAACTAGGGATCCTTCCATGTATTAGGAGTAGGAGACTAGGAAGGGGAAGAGAGAAGGAAAGGAAGGAGGGGGTGCGGCCCCTCCCCCTAGCCCAATTCGGACTAGGGCAAGGGGGGGCGCGCGGCCTGCCTAGGGCAGCCCCTCTCTCTTTCCCGTATGGCCCATAAGGCCCAATACTTCTCCCCGGCGAATTCCCGTAACTCTCCGGTACTCCGATAATTACCCGAATGACTCGGAACCTTTCCGAACTCCGAATATAGTCGTCCAATATATCGATCTTTACGTCTCGACCATTTCGAGACTCCTCGTCATGTCCCCGATCTCATCCGGGACTCGAACTCCTTCGGTACATCAAAACTCATAAACTCATAATATAAATGTCATCGAAACCTTAAGCGTGCGGACCCTACGGTTCGAGAACAATGTAGACATGACCGAGACACGTCTCGGTCAATAACCAATAGCGGGACCTGGATGCCCATATTGGTTCCTACATATTCTACGAAGATCTTTATCGGTCGGACCGCATAACAACATCGTTGTTCCCTTTGTCATCGGTATGTTACTTGCCGAGATTCGATCGTCGGTATCCAATACCTAGTTCAATCTCGTTACGCAAGTCTCTTTACTCGTTCCGTAATACATCATCTCGCAACTAACTCATTAGTTGTAATGCTTGCAAGGCTTAAGTGATGTGCATTACCGAGAGGGCCCAGAGATACCTCTCCGACAATCGGAGTGACAAATCCTAATCTCGAAATCGCCAACCCAACATCTGCCTTTGGAGACACCTGTAGTACTCCTTTATAATCACCCGATTCGTTGTGACGTTTGGTAGTACCAAAGTGTTCCTCCGCAAGCGGAGTTGCATAATCTCATAGTCATAGGAACATGTATAAGTCATGAAGAAAGCAATAGCAACATACTAAGCGATCGGGTGCTAAGCTAACGGAATGGGTCATGTCAATCAGATCATTCAACTAATGATGTGATCCCGTTAATCAAATAACAACTCTTTGTTCATGGTTAGGAAACATAACCATCTTTGATTAACAAGCTAGTCAAGTAGAGGCATACTAGTGACACTCTGTTTGTCTATATATTCACACATGTATTATGTTTCCGGTTAATACAATTCTAGCATGAATAATAAACATTTATCATGATACGAGGAAATATATAATAACTTTATTATTGCCTCTAGGGCATATTTCCTTCAGTCTCCCACTTGCACTAGAGTCAATAATCTAGATCACATCACCATGTGATTAACATCGATAGTTCACATCATCATGTGATTAACACCCATAGTTCATATTGCCATGTAACCAACACCCAAAGGGTTTACTAGATTCAGTAATCTAGTTCACATCGCTATGTGATTAACACCCAAAGAGTACTAAGGTGTGATCATGTTTTGCTTGTGAGAGAGTCTTAGTCAACGGGTCTTTCACATTCAGATCCGTTATGTATTTTGCAATTTTTCTATGTCTACAATGCTCGCGAAGCTACTCTAGCTAATTGCTCCCACTTTCAATATGTATCTAGATCGAGACTTAGAGTCATCCGGATCGGTGTCAAAACTTGCATCGGCGTAACCCTTTACGACGAACCTTTTCCACTTCCATAATCGATAAACATATCCTTATTCCACTAAGGATAATTTTGACCGCTGTCGATGATCTACTCCTAGATCACTATTGTACTCCCTTGCCAAACTCAGTGCAGGGTATACAATAGATCTGGTATACAACATGGCATACTTTATAGAACCTATGGCCAAGGCATAGGGAATGACTTTCATTCTCTTTCTATCTTCTGCCGTGGTCGGGTTTTGAGTCTTACTCAATTTCACACCTTGTAACACAGGCAAGAACTCTTTCTTTGACTGTTCCATTTTGAACTACTTCAAAATCTTGTCAAAGTATGTACTCATTGAAAAAACTTATCAAGCGTCTTGATCTATCTCTATAGATCTTGATGCTCAATATGTAAGCAGCTTTACCGAGGTCTTTATTTGAAAAACTTCTTTCAAACACTCCTTTATGCTTTGCAGAATAATTCTACATTATTTCCGATCTACAATATGTCATTCACATATACTTATCGAAATGTTGTAGTGCTCCCACTCACTTTCTAGTAAATCAGGCTTCACCATAAGTCTGCATGCAAAACTATATGCTTTGATCAACTCATCAAAGCGTATATTCCAACTCCGAGATGCTTGCACCAGTCCATAGATGGATTGCTGGAGCTTGCACACTTTGTTAGCTTCCTTTGGATCGATAAAACCTTCTGGTTGCATCATATACAACTCTTCCTCCAGAAAACAATTCAGGAATGCAGTTTTTACATCCATTTGCCAAATTTCATAAATTGTGGCAATTGCTAACATGATTCGGACAGACTTAAGCATCGCTACAATTGAGAAAATCTCATTGTAGTCAACATCTTGAACTTTGTCGAAAACCTTTTTGCAACAAGTCGAGCTTTGTAGATAGTAACACTACTATCAACGTCCGTCTTCCTCTTTAAGATCCATTTATTTTCTATGGTTTGCCGATCATCGGGCAAATCCATCAAAGTCCGTACTTTGTTCTCATACATGGATCATATCTCAGATTTCATGGCCTCAAACCATTTTGCGGAATCTGGGCTCATCATCGCTTCCTCATAGTTCGTAGGTTTGTCATGGTCAAGTAACACGACCTCCAGAACAGGATTACCGTACCACTCAGTGCGAATCTCACTCTGCTTTTACCTACGAGGTTCGGTAGTAACTTGATCGAAGTTACATGATCATCATCATTAACTTCCTCACTAATTGGTATAGTAGTCACAAGAACAGATTTCTGTGATGAACTACTTTCCAATAAGGGAATAGGTACAGTTACCTCATCAAGTTCTACTTTCCTCCCACTCACTTCTTTCAAGAGAAACTCCTTCTCTAGAAAGGATCCATCTTAAGCAACGAATATCTTGCCTTCGGATCTGTGATAGAAGGTGTACCCAACAATTTCCTTTGGGTATTCTATGAAGACGCACTTCTCCGATTTGGGTTCCAGCTTATTAGGATGAAACTTTTTCACATAAGCATCGCAACTCCAAACTTTTAAGAAACGACAACTTTGGTTTCTTGCTAAACCACAGTTCATATAGTGTCGTCTCAACGGATTTAGATGGTGCCCTATTTAACGTGAACGCAGCTGTCTCTAATGCATGATCCCAAAACGATATTGGTAAATCGGTAAGAAACATCATAGATTGCACTTTATCCAATAAAGTGCGGTTACGATGTTTGGACACACCATTATG
The DNA here is from genome assembly GCA_021437245.1 of Aegilops speltoides. Lineage (NCBI taxonomy): Eukaryota > Viridiplantae > Streptophyta > Magnoliopsida > Poales > Poaceae > Aegilops > Aegilops speltoides. The sequence continues at coordinate 276,169,424 of CM038145.1, read as the reverse complement.
ATGTGGTGTTCCAGGTGGCATGAATTTGTGAAACTATTCCACATTGTTTTAATTGAAGACCAAACTCGTAACTCAAATATTCATCTCCACAATCAGATCGCAGAAACTTTATTTTCTTGTCACGATGATTTTCCACTTCACTCTGAAATTCTTTGAACTTTTCAACTATTTCAGACTTATGTTTCATCAAGTAGATATACCCATATCTGCTCAAATCATCTGTGAAGGTCAGAAAATAATGATACCCGCCGCGAGCCTTAACACTCATTGGATCGCATACATCAGTATGTATTATTTCCAATAAGTCAGTTGCTCGCTCCACTGTTCCGGAGAACGGAGTCTTAGTCATCTTACCCATGAGGCATGGTTCGCAAGCATCAAGTGATTCATAATCAAGTGATTCAAAAAATCCCATCAGCATGGAGTTTCTTCATGCGCTTTACACCAATATGACATAAACGGCAGTGCCACAAATAAGTTGCACTATCATTAGTAACTTTGCATCTTTTGGTTTCAATATTATGAATATGTGTATCACTATGATCGAGATCCAATGAACCAATTTCATTGGTGTGTAACCATATAAGGTTTTATTCATGTAAACAGAACAACAGTTTATTCTCTTACTTAAATGAATAACCGTATTGCAATAAACACGATCAAATCATATTCATGCTCAACGCAAACACCAAATAACATTTATTTAGGTTCAACACTAATCCCGAAAGTATAGGGAGTGTGCGATGATGATCATATCAATCTTGAAACTACTTTCAACACACATCGTCACTTCACCCTTAACTAGTTTCATTTATTACGCAACTCTGTTTGAGTTACTACTCTTAGCAACCGAACCAGTACCAAATACCGAGGGGTTGCTATAAACACTAGTAAAGTACACATCAATAACATGTATATCAAATATACTTTGTTTACTTTGCCATCCTTCTTATCCACCAAATATTCAGGCTAGTTCGCTTCCGAGAACTTTGTCCTTTGCGGTGTAAGCACTTAGTTTCAGGCTTTGGTTCAGCTTTGGGCTTCTTCGTGGGAGTGACAACTTGCTTGTCAATCTACTTGAAGTTCCCTTTCTTTCCTTTGCCCTTTTCTTGAAACTAGTGATCTTGTCAACCATCAACACTTGATGCTCTTTCTTGATTTCTACCTTCGTCGATTTCAACATCACGAAGAACTCGGGAATCATTTTCGTCATCCCTTGCATACTATAGTTCATCATGAAGTTCTACTAACTTGGTGATGGTGACTAGAGAATTCTGTCAATCACTATCTTATCTGGAAGATTAACTCCCACTTGATTCAAGCGATTGAAGTACCCAGACAATCTGAGCACATGCTCACTAGTTGAGCGATTCTCCTCCATCTTTTAGCTATAGAACTTGTTGGAGACTTCATATCTCTCAACTCGGGTATTTGCTTGAAATATTAACTTCAACTCCTGGAACATCTCATATGGTCCATGATGTTCAAAACATCATTGAAGTCCCGATTCTAAGCCATAAAGCATGGTGCACAAAACTATCAAGTAGTCATCATATTGAGCTAGCCAAGCGTTCATAACGCGCATACGCTCTGCAATAGGTCTGTCACCTAGCGGTGCATTAAGGACATAATTCTTACATGCAGCATTGAGGATAAACCTCAGATCACGGATCCAATCCGCATCATTGCTACTAACATTTTTCAACACAATTTTCTCTAGGAACATATCAAAAACAAACATATGAAAGCAACAACGCGAGCTATTGATCTACAACATAATTTGCAAAATACTACCGGGACTAAGTTCATGATAAATTTAAGTTCAATTAATCATATTACTTAAGAACTCCCACTTAGACAGACATCTCTCTAGTCATCTAAGTGATCACGTGATCCAAATCAACTAAACCATAACCGATCATCACGTGAGATGGAGTAGTTTTCAATGGTGAACATCATTATGTTGATCATATCTACTATATGATTCACGCTCGACCTTTCGGTCTCCGTGTTCGAGGCCATATCTGCATATGCTAGGCTCGTCAAGTATAACTGAGTATTCTGCGTGTGCAAAACTGGCTTGCACCCGTTGTAGATGGACGAGAGCTTATCACACCCGATCATCACGTGGTGTGCGGGCACGACGAACTTTGGCAGCGGTGCATACTCGGGAGAACACTTCTTGATAATTTAGTGAGAGATCATCTTATAATGCTACCGTCAATCAAAGCAAGATAAGATGCATAAAAGATAAACATCACATGCAAATCAATATAAGTGATATGATATGGTCATCATCATCTTGTGCTTCGTGATCTTCATCTCCGCAGCACCACCATGATCACCATCGTTACGGGCGCGACACCTTGATCTCCATCGTAGCATCGTTGTCGTCTCGCCAATCTTATGCTTCTCGACTATCGCTACCGCTTAGTGATAAAGTAAAGCATTACGAAGCGATTGCATTGCATACAATAAGCGACAACCATATGGCTCCAGCCGATTGCCGATAACCGGTTACAAAACATGATCATCTCATACAATAAAATATAGCATCACGTCTTGACCATATCACATCACAACATGCCTGCAAAAACAAGTTAGGCGTCCTCTACTTTGTTGTTGCAAATTTTATGTGGCTGCTACGGGCTTAAGCAAGAACCAGTCTCACCTACGCATCAAAACCACAGCGATACTTCGTCAAATAGACTCCGTTTAACCTTCTCAAGGACCGGCGTAGCCACACTCAGTTCAACTAAAGTGAGAGAGACAGACACCCACCAGTCACCTTTAAGCAACGAGTGCTCGTGGCGGTGAAACCAGTCTCGCGTAAGCGTCTGGCGTAATGTTGGTGCAGGCGCTTCATCTCACAATACCGCTGAACCAAAGTATGACATCTTTGGTAGGTAGTATGACTTGTATCGCCCACAACTCACTTGTGTTCTACTCGTGCAAAACATCAAACCATAAAACCTAGGCTCGATACCTTTGTTGGGGAGCGTAGTAATTTTAAAAAAATTCCTACGCACACGCAAGATCATGGTGATGCATAGCAACGAGAGGGAGAGTCTTGTCACGTACCCTCGTGAGACCAAGCGGAAGCGATCTGGCGTAGAGGAAGTAGTCGACGTTCTCCTCGCGATCCGACCGATCCGGCGCCGTTACTCCGGCGCCCGAGTTCTTGACACACGTACAGCTCGATGGCGCCCTCGAACTCCGATCCAGCCGAGTGTCGAGGAGAGTTCCGTCGAGACGACGGCATGGTGACGATCTTGATGTTTTACGGCAGGGCTTCGCCTAAGCTTCGCGACGATATGACCGAGGTGGAATATGGTGGAGGGGGGCACCGCACACGGCTAAGGAACGATCCGTAGATCAAACTTGTGTCTTCATGGGGTGCCCCCTGCCCCCGTATATAAAGGAGGGAGGGAGGAGGAGGCCGGCCTAGGAGGAGGCGCGCAATAGGGAGTCCTACTCCCACCGGGAGTAGGATTCCCCCTTTCCTAGTCCAACTAGGGATCCTTCCATGTATTAGGAGTAGGAGACTAGGAAGGGGAAGAGAGAAGGAAAGGAAGGAGGGGGTGCGGCCCCTCCCCCTAGCCCAATTCGGACTAGGGCAAGGGGGGGCGCGCGGCCTGCCTAGGGCAGCCCCTCTCTCTTTCCCGTATGGCCCATAAGGCCCAATACTTCTCCCCGGCGAATTCCCATAACTCTCCGGTACTCCGATAATTACCCGAATGACTCGGAACCTTTCCGAACTCCGAATATAGTCGTCCAATATATCGATCTTTACGTCTCGACCATTTCGAGACTCCTCGTCATGTCCCGATCTCATCCGGGACTCGAACTCCTTCGGTACATCAAAACTCATAAACTCATAATATAAATGTCATCGAAACCTTAAGCGTGCGGACCCTACGGTTCGAGAACAATGTAGACATGACCGAGACACGTCTCGGTCAATAACCAATAGCGGGACCTGGATGCCCATATTGGTTCCTACATATTCTCGAAGATCTTTATCGGTCGACCGCATAACAACATACGTTGTTCCCTTTGTCATCGGTATGTTACTTGCCCGAGATTCGATCGTCGGTATCCAATACCTAGTTCAATCTCGTTACCGGCAAGTCTCTTTACTCGTCCGTAATACATCATCTCGCAACTAACTCATTAGTTGTAATGCTTGCAAGGCTTAAGTGATGTGCATTACCGAGAGGGCCAGAGATACCTCTCCGACAATCGGAGTGACAAATCCTAATCTCGAAATCGCCAACCCAACATCGCCTTTGGAGACACCTGTAGTACTCCTTTATAATCACCCGATTCACGTTGTGACGTTTGGTAGTACCAAAGTGTTCCTCGGCAAGCGGGAGTTGCATAATCTCATAGTCATAGGAACATGTATAAGTCATGAAGAAAGCAATAGCAACATACTAAGCGATCGGGTGCTAAGCTAACGGAATGGGTCATGTCAATCAGATCATTCAACTAATGATGTGATCCCGTTAATCAAATAACAACTCTTTGTTCATGGTTAGGAAACATAACCATCTTTGATTAACAAGCTAGTCAAGTAGAGGCATACTAGTGACACTCTGTTTGTCTATATATTCACACATGTATTATGTTTCCGGTTAATACAATTCTAGCATGAATAATAAACATTTATCATGATATGAGGAAATATATAATAACTTTATTATTGCCTCTAGGGCATATTTCCTTCAATGGGTTGGATGAGATTTACCATGTAATCAAGTTAGTTTTGTTGGGGTTTGATCACTAGTATCCACTGTGTTCTGAGATCGATGTTGCTATGACTTTGCTATGCTTAATGCTTGTCACTAGGGCCCGAGTGCCATGATTTCAGATCTGAACCTATTATGTTTTCATGAATATATATGTGTTCTTGATCCTATCTTGCAAGTCTATAGTCACCTATTATGTGTTATGATCCAACAACCCCGAAGTGACAATAATCGGGATACTTCTCGGTGATGACCGTAGTTTGAGGAGTTCATGTATTCACTATGTGTTAATGCTTTGGTCCGGTTCTCTATTAAAAGGAGGCCTTAATATCCCTTAGTTTCCGTAAGGACCCCGCTGAACACGGGAGGGTAGGACAAAAGATGTCATGCAAGTTCTTTTCCATAAGCACGTATGACTATTTACGGAATACATGCCTACATTACATTGATGAATTGGAGCTAGTTCTATGTCACCCTATGTTATAGCTATTACATGAGGAATCGCATCCGGCATAATTATCCATCACTTATCCATTGCCTACGAGCTTTTCACATATTGTTCTTCGCTTATTTACTTTTCCGTTGCTACTGTTACAACTACTACAAAACCCCCAAAACATTTACCTTTACTGTTGCTACCGTCACTATTATTATCATACCACTTTTGCTACTAAACACTTTCCTGCAAATACTAAGTTATCCAAGTGTGGTTGAATTGACAACTCAACTGCTAATATTCAAGAATATTCTTTGGCTCCCCTTGTGTCGAATCAATAAATTTGGGTTGTACTTCACCCTCGAAAGCTGTTGTGATCCCCTACACTTGTGGGTTATCAATCTTCTCCCTCTTTTTGTCCTCACAACCACCATATTTTACCACCTTAGTGCTATGTCCATGGCTTACGCTCATGTGTTGCATAAGAGTTCAAAAAAGCTGAAGCGCGTAAAAAAGTATGAAACAATTGCTCGGCTCGTCATCGGGGTTGTGCATGATGGGAGTATTTTGTGTAATGAAAATGAAGCATGGCCTAACTATATGATTTTGTAGGGATAAGCTTTCTTTGGCTATGCTATTTTGATAGGACATGATTATTTGTTAGTATGCTTTGAAGCATTATTATTTTTATGTTTTATAAGCTTTTATCTTGAATCATTTGGATCTAAACATTCATGCCACATTAAAGAAAATTACATTGAGAATTATGCTAGGTAGCATTCCACATCAAAAATTCTGTTTTTATCATTTACCTACTCGAGGACGAGCAGGAATTAAGCTTGGGGATGCTTGATACGTCTCCAACGTATCTATAATTTTTTATTGTTCCATGCTATTATATTACCCCTTTTGGATGTTTATGTGCTTTATTTTACACATTTATATCATTTTTGGGACTAACCTATTAACCGGAGGCCCAACCCATATTCTTTGTTTTATTGCTGTTTGATATTTGAAGAAAAGGAATATCAAACGGAGTCCAAACGGAATGAAACCTTCGGCACTGTTATTTTTTGGAAGAATATGATCCTGGAGACTTGGAGTTCACGTCAGAAGATCCTCGAGGAGGCTAGGAGATAGGGGGCGCCCCCTCCCCCTACTGGGCGCGCCCCCCTGTCTCGTGGTCCCCTCGAGCACCTCCCGACCGACTTATTTCGCCTATATAAGCCTACGTACCCTAAAACCATTGAATATCAAGATAGATCGGGAGTTCCGCCGCCGCAAGTCTCTGTAGCCACCAAAAACCTCTTGGGAGCCCGTTCCGGCACCCTGCCGGAGGGGGAACCCGTCACCGGTGGCCATCTTCATCATCCCGGCGCTATCCATGACGAGGAGGGAGTAGTTCACCCTCGGGGCTGAGGGTATGTACCAATAGCTATGTGTTTGATCTCTCTCTCTCGTGTTCTCTCTCGTGTTCCCTCTATGGCATGATCTTGATGTATCCCGAGCTTTGCTATTATAGTTGGATCTTATGATGTTTTTCCCCCTCTACTCTCTTGTAATGAATTGAGTTTCCCTCTTGAAGTTATCTTATCGGATTGAGTCTTTGATTTGAGAACACTTGATGTATGTCTTGCCGTGTTTATCTATGGTGACAATGGGATATCACGTGCCACTTGATGTATGTTTTGGTGACCAACTTGCGGTTTCTGCCCATGAACCTATGCATAGGGGTTGGCACACGTTTTCTTGATTCTCTGGTAGAAACTTTGGGGCACTCTTTGAAGTACTTTGTGTTGGTTGGATGAATCTGAGATTGTGTGATGCATATCGTATAATCATGCCCACGGATACTTAAGATGACAATGGAGTATCTAGGTGACATTAGGGTTTTGGTTGATTTGTGTCTTAAGGTGTTATTCTAGTATGAACTCTATGATGGATTGAGCGGAAATAATAGCTTCATGTTATTTTACTACGAACTCTTGATTAGATAGAACAGAAAGGATAACTTTGAGGTGGTTTCGTACCCTACCATAATCTCTTCGTTTGTTCTCCGCTATTAGTTACTTTGGAGTGACTCTTTGTTGCATGTTGAGGGGCTGTTATATGATCTATCTATGTTATTATTGTTGAGAGAACTTGCACTAGTGAAAGTATGAACCCTAGGCCTTGTTTCCTATCATTGCAATACCGTTTACGCTCACTTTTATCGCTTGCTACCTTGCTGTTTTTATAATTTCAGATTACAAAAACCTTTATCTACCATCCATATTGCAGTTGTATCACCATCTCTTCGCCGAACTAGTGCATCTATACAATTTACCATTGTATTGGGTGTGTTGGGGACACAAGAGACTCTTTGTTATTTGGTTGTAGGGTTGTTTGAGAGAGACCATATTCATCCTACGCCTCCTACGGATTGATAAACCTTAGGTCATCCACTTGAGGGAAATTTGCTACTGTCCTACAAACCTGTGCACTTGCAGGCCCAACATTTGGCCCTGAGTACTTGAGAGAGCCGACTGCTGAAGATACAACCCGTTTGTTGGCGATGAATGTCAGCAGGGGCATCCCAAGGATGCTTGGTAGTATAGACAGCATGCATTGGGAGTGGAAGAACTGCCCTTCTGCTTGGCAAGGGCAGTATAAGGGCCATGTCACGGCTTGTACTGTCATACTTGAGGTCGTGGCGTCTCAGGATCTCTGGATCTGACACTCTTTCTTTGGCATGGCCGGATCACACAATGATATCAACGTGCTTCAGCGCTCGTCGGTGTTTGCAACCTCGATGGGGCATCGTTTGATATCCTGCTAATACCTGGAGCACGCAGAAACTGTGGGAGGTGATGACTGCTTGTGTGATCATGCATAATATGATCGTAGAAGACGAGCGCCCAGAGCGTCTGTACGATCAAGGGTTTTAGTTTCAGGGTAAGAATGTTGTGCCTGAACATGGATTAGCGGCAACATTTGAATAGTTCACCCAATTTCATCAAGACATGCGTGATTGGAAAACTCACGTGCAACTGCAAAATGATTTGGTTGAGCATATATGGGCTCATGTTGGCAACCAATAGATGTATCTTCTTTATTCGTTTACAAAACTATGTGAGAATTATGTGAGACCTTTTTATTTTCATTTGGCTTGTAATAAACTATGCCATTTTATTTTAAACTATGCAATCATGCAAAAAAAGGGGGAGGGGGGGCAGGCAGCCACGCCGACACATATGGATCGGCGCATTGGGCGCCCTGCTGACCCATATGTAAAACAGGGCGGACAGCCGACCCAAACAGACAAAGAGCGAACGAAATCGCCGTTCGTTTGGGTCGTCCAATTGAAGTTGCTCTTATTGACCTTTGTTTTGTACCAAGTAGCCGTGATGAACATCCTTCCAAACTAAACAAGGATTGAAACGGCCTCCACTTGCCTTGTCTCGCATGCAAGAGCACATGGCTTTCAGTTTACACTCTAGCTTTGTACACGAGGGATGAAACAAACTGCCTAATCTGTCACACAGTCCCTGTGTAGCCCTGGTGAAGTTTAGGATGAAATGAGACCAGTGATCGCTGCTTGATGAGTCATTGTAGATATGTTTGGTTGGGAAATACACATGGCCCAGCACGTGTACCTATGAACATTGTTATGAATCAATAAAGTGGCGTGAGTTCTCAAAAAAAAAAAGATTGATCGCTAGTTTTTTAGTGATTAAAAAAACTGATCGCTCAGTGATGTCCTCTTGCTAGCCTCATGTCGTCCCCAGCCTCTTTGTTGTCAGTTCGCCTGAACCGCCGCCGACCGCCCCCGATCTCTAATCCTTTCCATGTGGTCTGTAGATCCAATTTGTAAGTGACAGAAAAATTAATTTATCCATCTTATTAATCTGAAGGAGTGAGATTTAACATCTTAAATTCCTATTCTCCTATTATTTTAGGGTTTGTTTGACATGTGGATTTTTCTTAAAATTACTTGACGGTCTAGATGGATAATCACATGGATTGCAAAATCAAGAATGGTGCCTCAAGTCACACCCCAATCACAACGTCAAGTAAGCTAGCAGAATAAAGAGGTACCTATTTTTGTAATCAGAGTTTTTTTTTTTGTTATGATACATTGGCTAATATGGTTTCTTATTTATGTGAGGTTACTAAAAATATTGTAGACATGTTGGTTAATAAAAATTACGCATTGTAGCCATATATTATTGCTACTTTTATTTTTGAGAGGATATATTAGTTTTACTTGTACGTGTTGACCTCGACGACCTGTTTTCCTGGCTTCGCCCCTGACTCGGGCCCTCTGGACTATTCACAACAAAATTTCTATTGAAGGATTTTTTCCTTCTTGCCCCGCTAATTACATTTTTAAATGGTGTCTTCTTTTTTGCAGCAATGGTGTCCTCTTACGAAGAGGAAGGACAATGACGCCGCGAGAATGTCTTGCTCAAGAAAGCAGCTTCATGCTTACCATAGGAAAGCTCATTCATAATTGCAGCGCTTACGGACTCATGGCCCCTCTTGAATCTTGATGTACTCTATAAGTAGTCTGTAGCTCATTTGTAACTTCGTCACTTACCATATGAGTATGTTTATAACTATGTTATGTTGGCTGTGTTGATTTTTACTATTAATTTAAAGTCGAACGCTTCTTACGCCTGTTTTCTAAAATATGAAGCAATTTCATGTTACGATCAATTCTGATATATCACTGTAATAAAAAAAATTAATCTTTGAAATTCTGATTAGACACTCTTTAAATCTTCAAATCCTGGGCCCTTACATGATTTTTTTGGCTGCTCACGTCAAAACATATTTCATCATTAAATTTTACAAACATTCAATATACATCCCTATGTACATGTGTATTCTTTTCAATTTTTTGAAATTTAAAGAGTTAAATTCAGTTTTTTTTTGTAAATGGAGCCATTTCCGAGGAAACACCGGATATATCCGATATTTTCTCCGTAACATTCCTGCCGTCCTGCGCAGTCCGCGCCAGCAACAGAAAAAAAAAAAACGCTTCCTTGGGCGTTGACTTGCGAGTCGCCAGAGTGAGCGGTGCGCGCCCCGCGGCGGCGCGGCCCACGCCCTACACAGCCTCGGGTGGCCATCGATTAGCCAGCTCCCCTCCGATTCCCCCATCTGGTGCTGGTGGCGAGGCTTCGAGTTCCTGACACAGTTTGCAGTAGCGTATCCTTGTCGAGGTAACTAGGTTACACCGCAACCTGATTCATCGAATGCTTCAAATTTTGATCCATATCCATGTGTTGCAGTTGTATGTTCCAGCATGATTTCGCTATGCATTGCTACGCACCAGATGGGCTAACTCGGGCTCAATCGAATTCCTGGCGTTTTTAGCTGTAAAATAGCGAATTGCAGGTTCGAATAGTTTGTGCTTGTTCGTATTAGCAACTGAGAATTCATCATGTTTCGTCTTGTTTTTTGTCATTTAACATTGGAAGGGCTGTCTTCCATTTGCTTTTAGATGCTCCTGAACAGAACTTTGGTATGTATGCAGCAGGATATTCTGCTGGAGAGAAGTGACAGAAAGTACAGATCCGGGTAATCTTTTCAGCTTTACATATTGCTCCAGTTTGCAGAATAACTTCCACATTTGGAAGTGGCAATTCCGATATCCTGTTACAGTTTTTTTTCAGGCAGTCTTTCTGATTGATCTTTGAAATACTCTTAAGACGTCACCTACGAAGCTAAAGTTTCAGACACTGCATAGTTCTATAGGGTACAGGATGCATGATATGTTATACGTCACAGATACATCTCTTAAGTTGTGCATACATATCAATGACTCCATTAGACAGGCGTACAGGTCCATGGATAGACCAATATTTAAAGAGTAATTTCAGAATGGATGACTTAGGCTTCATCTTCCAGATGCTACCCAGCTGATTGACAGGTCGGCATTAGAACCGACTTGGCTAATGGTGCTTGCACTTGCACGTGCTTCTTCCAGTGCTAGGGCGTCCTTTAGATGAGAGACCACCATACTCATTGTTGGCCTCTACCGAAAAAGGGTTTCCCCCCGCTTTGTATTCCAAAGCACCAACCAACAATACAAAAACGATGCTGGGGCGAGCAGCACAACAAGCCCAAAGAAGAAAGGAAGAAGAAACAAATGCCAACAACGGCAGCTCGACTAAGCGCGGACGGCCCGCCACCACTACGCCCTCCAAAGACACACACCACAACCCGAGGCTCCGAGTGCCGCGTACCAGCACCTCCAAGAAGGTATGCGACGTCGACGACGCTTCTTTGCCGGACGAGTCCTAGGGTTTCCCGGTATGCGGAGGAAATGGAGAATGGCTACCACCAACACCCTTCAAGAAGGAAAGGTGGCACCCGCCGTGTCATCAAGATCGGAGCCGAGACGAGCGGCAAGGATTTCTCCCGACGCCAAACACCACCGCCCATCCGGAGCCTACCAACCAAACCACCGCCCGATCGCCATCGAGGTTGCGCCGCCACCCACGCCGTCTCGCTTCGAGCACCAACACGAGGCCGAGAAGACCGGAGAGAAGCGCCACACGCCGAGAAAGCAAAGCGGCACCAAGGCCGAGTGGGAGGAACCACCTCCACCGCCGTCGTCGCGAAGCCCACGCCCCGACCGTCGCGTAGCCGGCCGGACACGGCGGCGGGCAAACAAGCCAGCCACCGGCCGCCCGCCCGAAGCAAGCCCGCTAAGCCCGCCGCGATCTTTGCGCAGAGTAGGCCGGCGCGCACCGCCCCGCCCGCGCAACGCCGCTTTCCCCGCCGCTTCGGGAATCACGCCGCCGACCCGCCCGCCGCCCGGCTAAGATCGATGGGTCCGTAGGGCCTAGATCTGGGCGAACTCCGCCGCCAGGCGTCTTTGCAGCGCCGCCCGCCGCCAACGACGCCGCCGCCGTCGGCCGCTTCGCCCGCCCGCGACGAGGCACCCGCCGCCAGCCAGACCGTCGCCGCCGAGAGCACCCCCCAGCAGCTCCGCCCGGAGAGCCACGGAGGGAAAAGCGAGGCCGCCGCCACCAGCGACCGGGGCAGGCGGGCGGCGCGCGGCGACGGCGGCCGGGAGAAGGGAGAAATGGAGGGAGAGATCGGCGTGACGGCCGCCAGCGTGGCGGCTTGATCATGAGAGGGAGGAAAGAGGTGTGCCTTGTTGGCCTCTCACTAGATGCCTCTCTTGTGCAAAGCAGTGCCATGTCCACAACCTTCCAAATGGAACTGAAGTCATACTGACGGTGTAGTCGTGGATCAACTATTGTCTCAATATTGCCCATGATAACCTTCTCCTTTACACGCTGCACAATATGCACATGGGTCGGTAAGATTGGAGGTTCACCCGTGACAATCTCTAGTAAAACCACTCCAAAGCTGAAGACATCACTACTTGTGGTGAGCCTGCCGCTAACACAGTACCTAGATAAGAGCAGTCGAACAAAAGTACCTGGTTAGTTGGTTTCGTCAAAGCTATTTGAATTTTATGCAATTAAGTAGAAAATGAAGCAATGCACACACGGGCCAACAATGCCTGATTAGCAGGATTCGTATACCATCACCCTTTGTTGTGCAGGTGCAATCTAGTTCTGCTTTGGGCACCAAATCTGCATGATGTTTTATTTTTATTTTACGATGTAGCATGCATGGTTTATTTTTTCCATTTAATGTACTGTTTGTTGGATTTTCCACATTTTTGTTACTCGTAATATTCAATGAGTTTGAACCTAGAAATTTTGTACACAGCTACAGTAAATTGTGAGGCGGAACTAGAATTTCTGGTGGGAACTTCAATATTAATTTGGTGTCTAAATCAAAGACGCTTGCATGTGCATGAGTTCATTACAAAGGTCTGATTGCCTACCATGGGGCCTTTATTTAATTAATATAGTATCATTCAATACACATTTTTTCTGATAGCGAAATGTTTTTTTACTTCCTAATAACTTTATACATGATTATGAGAGAATAGGTAAGAAAACAAACTCTGGATCGATGTAGCCTAGAGTTCCTGCAGCTGTCACAGATATGTGACTTTGTGCCAGATTGATGTATGACTTGGACAATCCAAAATCTGAGATCTTGGCAACCATGTCATGTCCTAGAAGAATGTTGTGGGACTTCAAGTCTCTATGAATTATTGGTAACACACATCCCGTGTGCAAGTAGTCCAAACCTATGTAAAAAGCACACGTTATCATATATTTCTTTGTGCATTTAACTAGCAAAAATCAAGAAATTTAGTGTTTTCGCCAAAGTATACCTTGGGCAGCTTCAAGTGCAATCTGTGCTCGATCACGCCATCCCAGTGTCTGAACAATTGCCTTTCTGCCTGAAGCACCACAATTGAAGTTGTAAAAGCTAACAATTTATCAGGTTGCAACCACAAAGTGATTGGCATCATCATCTCCAAAACAAACATGATTATTGCGATACAAGATGCATTTAATAAAGACTTAAAATCATGTAAAAAGTTTTGTACATTGCATGATTTCTAAAGAACAACGATACATAATACTACTAATTATGGTGTTTTCTTCAGGAAGGGCATTTCACAAGGAAGTCCGGCATTATAAATTTTGGAGTTTGCAAATTACGAACCTCTTAAGTTATCATAAAGACTTCCATTGGGCATGTACTCATAAATTAGAGATAGATGGTCCTTCTCTGTGCAGTAGCCGACGAGCAAAACGAGATACCTAAGGTGCACGGTTGTTAAGCTCCCAACCTACAAAGTAAAATCAAACTAATTTAGAGTTTGAGACCCTTCAAAAGTGTTTGTAGTTCTGAAGTCAGTTTCAAAAATATATTCGTATGAAATTGATGGAATCGTTGTCCCTTTGACCTTACGACATTGGGTATGCATTTGTTAATTCTATCCGTCATTTAACTTAGCTAATGATCTGCAAAGTACCCCTGATGTCACAGATCTTTTCAGTATACTAAGAATAACATGAAAATTCCTTGGAAAATTAAACATATACGTATTTTGCACAAGAATGCATGCTTATCTAACTTGTGTCATACTCTATAGATTCAAATTAAATACCTCTGCTAAAAACTCTTCCATCCCTTTTCCTGTTGCTGATGTTGGAGAATGCATCTTCACAGCAACTTGAGTACCATCTTTTAATTGACCATGGAAGACAGGCCCATAACCTCCTTCACCAATGCATGTGAAGAAATTATTTGTTATTGCAACCAACTCCGCATATGTGAATTCACGGCTGACGGATGTGTGTACGTGACCTTTATAGTCTTCATGACTTTTTGGACATGGTAGATTAGCACATCCCGGTAGCACACTTGTAACTGTATCATGATAAATCATGTGTTGCAGCAAAGGATTTTTTTTTTACATAATTAGAACTCCTATCTTGAAATAAATCAATTTTGTAGGAATTAACAGGAGATATATCTACCTTGCTTTCTGCAGAAACAAAACACTGTCAATGTACATGCCAACAATGCCACTATCACCACTGGTACTGCTACGACAATTTTGAGGAGTACGCTTTTCTTCTCTGGCGATTTTCCATTGCATGGATCTCCATTCATGGCGTCATACCTAAAATTACAGAGATTTTTTCTCTAATGAATTGGACGAACGCATATATGGATATTCCGGAGGTGCAGCTTACTAGACATCAGAGTCTAAAAGTAAACACTTAATATGTTGCCTTTTGTTTCACCCCAAATCTGTAGATGTTGCATTCCAATTCTTACAAGTTGATGTTATGGCGCTGCTAGAAGGAGGTCACGAGAGGGCCGGCCGGGGGCCTTTTTGCCCACGGCCGGGCAAGAGGGAAGGGATTTCCTTCTTATTTCTTGCTTGATTAGATTGATACATCTTCTCTCTTTATATAGAGAGGTTTACTTGACTCCCAAGCAAGGCTTACTTGACCCCTAAGCAAGCGACCCTTATCTTTAATTAACCCTAAGACTAACGGGCTATACCGCCAGCCCAGGCCCATTACGTACTCTAACACTTACGTAATGGGCCTAGGCTGGCGGTATAGCCCGTTAGTCTAGGCCCATTACGTACTCTAACAGTTGATCTCAAGGAAGTCTGCTTCAAAATTGTATCAGCATCTATGCAGCAAAGTTAAAGAGCAGGAAGAGGTCCAAACCTTAAAGTAAGTGAACCTGCCATGCATAAAGCTTCAGGAAATGGACTATCAAGATGATTCCCCGATAAATCACTGCAGGAGAAAAAGGACAACAAATCATCCCCAATCAATCTGTATGAGTTCCTTGTTTCATAAACAGCCAAAGGGTAGAACTTACAGGACACGAAGGGACGATAAGTTTGTTAAAGAATCAGGCACTGCTCCATATAAATTATTGAATGACAAATTCCTGAAATAGATTTTGGAAACATACCACTAACTAACAGAATTTTGAGTTATTAACTTAGCAATGATTTTGTTGCAAGTTATACTCACAGGTGTTGGAGTGATTTCAAAAGAGAAAATTGTTCAGATATCACACCTTGCAAATCACTGTTGGACATGTCCCTGAAAAAAATGATGTACTCTGTTAGTGTTACTATCTTGGAGAAACAATGTGTTGGATGATTTGGAGTTAGGGTTTAAATCTGGATAATCTCACACACTTAGAAGTTAGAACCAATATTCAGTTTCAGTTTACAAAAATTGAAAATTGTATGAAAAAAGTTAACCATAGACTTACAAAGTTTTAACTCTTGATGTGACTCCATCACTTTTACATGTCAAACCAATCCATGTATATTTTTCGGGTAAACATGGGTCGCCCATCCAGTTCTTCTCAACTTGGTACTCAGTTTTGATATTCATCATTGCTTCAACTAAGTAGAATAAAAATGGCATAGCAAAAAGCATGACATTAGCATGTACTAGTACAATAATATAAGTTGACAACCCTATTAATTTTTAAACTAAGGAAAATCCTATTAATTTGCAATGCAAATGCATGAATATTTTAACGTGGTATTCGTATGTGAATTATCTGTGATGTTTCTCCTTTTATTTTATGGAATATACATGATATGTATGAAGTATTAGCAGTATATATAAGTTTTGTATGCAGTATGCACGAAATGCAATGGAATCTAACATATAAAGCCTGCTAGACTACCCGCTGTTCCAGCGGCATTGCGTTCACGCAGCATTTTCAACCGCACGATGCATTTACTGTTTGCAGTTTTACCCTGCTGTCAATTGGCCAACCGCTCGTTGCATTCACACACGTCCAATAATTATGTAGCTCTATGACTGATGGGGTCGAGCGTCTATGGGGCCACTGAGCGGAGGCTGGGTTTCTCTTGAGCTGGGTGGGCGATTGGCTGGTGGACCGCAGTTCGTGGTTGGGTGAGAGCGACGTGAAGGGATGGGTTTTCCCTGGTCTACGCAGACCGTGCTCTACCTGCTGTTTCGGTGGTCCCGGTTGGCATTTGGGCCCGCTGTGAAGTGGCTTGGGTGCTCAGGTAGCTCATACGAGAGGGATTGCCAACTGGATAAGAGCGGCGTGGCGGTCTCGACCATTGGTCAGAGGCCATGTGACCTAGCCGCCCGCAGCTGCAGCCGCCTCCTCTCCTCTTCATGCCTCCTCTCCTCTTCCTCGTTCTCCTGTCGCCGCCGCCGCCTCCTCCTCTCCTCTCCCCGAATTCTCCTACCTCAGCCGCCGCCGCCGCCGTCGACCTAGACGTCACCGGCTGAGACCGCTGTGGTATGGATAAGGAGACGAGAGGAAGAGGACATCCTTCCATGACAGCGCCCCGACCTGCCAGGTCTTCCTCCTCGTCGGCCTAGGTCTGGGTCTGCTGGATTAGATGGACAGAAGTGGTGGATCCGATGGTTGCCGGAATCCCTCATCGTCGGAGGAAGGCGTGCGACCGGCAAAGAAATAGGCTGATGGAGCAGGATGGGGTGGCGGTTCAAGTTCAGCGGCCTTCGCGTGTTGTGGTTGGCGGCGCTCCACTTCCCTTCTCCCCTGCCCAGGTGAGTCGTCCTTGATCTAAAATATTTAATCCCCACACTGATTTTTTTATTATACAATACGGTGGTCTGCAGATTATCCTTCAAAGGAGGCCACAAAGAGCAGCGATGGCTTCTTGGTAATCTGCAATTGGCCACAAAGGATGAGGTACATGGAGGTATGGTGCTATCACTGCTCGGCTGCCCCCATGCTTCCTTTCAAGTTTAGCGCTTTCACTAACTTTAGCTAGGTTTGTAATTTCAGATTGCCAGCTACGTTCCATTGGTGTATATGCAAGCTACAGAGGTTTGTGGATCAATTTGATTGTAGCTTTATTCTCTTATTTCATTGTGATGTTGTTTTAATTACCGCCATGTGAAATTAGGCGCTTCTTTTGGGGAGAAATTTTGTGATGCTATATTCTGCATCCTATATTACTGGCTTACATGCTTTAAGGAGGAGATTTTAATCTCTGGCGTGTATGATGAAAAAGAATGTTAATTGCTAATGCTTTATTTCAGAAAACCAAATATGCACCATGCCGATATGCTTCATGACGAGTGTGCTTTTGTCATCCCTCACCCTCCCAGGTTAGTGTTTTGGCCCTTTTAGTAGTTTTTTATTTTCCTTGCTCGAGCCAGATTGTAGGTCTGCATATTCCTATATATGTGTTTTATTGTTTAGTGATGCCTCATTGCATCGGCCTTGCAGATGGCCATTAGGTGCTAACCAAGAGGTGCACGCCATGAATCAAACTACCGAGGGGGCATACAGTAATAAGGAGGGCGTGGCTATCGCAGCCAAGCAACCCTCCCCCTCAATCATGCACTGCTTTTCAAACGCAGTTCGCCACTGCTGTTTAATTAGCTCCTGCATTAGTAGCGGATTCAGAGTTTATTCTTCAGCAGATTCAATTTGCGGGAGACTCCTGTTGCAGTTTGGTGACATAGATCAGTGTCAAGTCGCTTAACAAATGCAGCTAGGTTCCATTTAGTTAGCCAAAGCCATTGTGCATTAAAATTGTAGATGTGCATGACAGTGTGGAAATCATTATGGCACGTCTATGAGCATGCTATACTCCCATGCTACTTTCAGTTATTGACCACTAGCTTTATTACAGCACCCAGGATTTCAGGGTTTGCTTTACTTAGGTTAGTATGTACTCTACCACAGATGAATTGGTTATATCTCATTTTAATATACTTCATTAGTAATTACTAAATAATCTAAAGCGAGTTCTATGGCAAATTTTGTTTGGGTCTATTTTTTTTGGATCATTTCCATATCTACATTTCTTACATATAAAGGTATGCTGCAAAAATTAAGGGTCTGGATGGTAATTTATGGCTGTTTCAGTTGCTGATCATGTGATTATGGTAGTCTACAATTTGCTTATGGGTTCTTCATTGCTTGATTTTTATCTCGGACAAAAGAGGGCCAGCCACACCTTTGAAATAAGCAGCGGCCATCCAGTCCAGAACAGGTATATGTTCAGTTCTGGTTGCCTTCCATTTACTTGCCCGCAAGCAACACTTACCTCACATATCTATTGTTTGTTTTGTTATAGACTGAATCTGCTCGACAAAGTGTGAAAATGCAATTACTGCTTGGAAAAGTGTAAAAAAGGCCAGGGTATCATTTATGTAGTTATTTGGAATGCAAGGTTAGGAAGTAGGTGCTTCTCTCTTTACCATTCATTTGCCCCGCCACTCTGATTTTTGGCTTGCTAAGATATGGACTTTCTAAAATGGATGTGTGCAGATCCAAGAAATAAGATGAGAAGAGGAATCTAGCAAAGGAAGGTGAATCTTTTCTCTTGTGAATACAACAAGGTTTGTTCCTGCTAGCGAGCAACACAGATCTCATGCATGTACTGATTGATGCCTTGGTTATATTGATCTATAAAGATAATTTCAGCCTTCCATGTATTTGAACATTTATTGTGTTGCAGATGAACTCTACCATGCTTACTGATATACTCCTGCGTATATGTATGTTGTACTAGAAGTTCCTATTTTTTAACTATTGCGTACCAGAAAATTGAATTGGCAATGTCTACATAAATATGATGTATTAAATTATGTTTTGAGAGGGATTTGTTCATTTTCAAAACTAAGGAAGTTGGATGAGCTTAAAGCACCCATTCATCAGTTCACTGAACTTTTCGAATTCTATTTTAAGTCCACAAGAGGGCAAAATCATTGCTCTTTCCCAGATTATCTAAATCAGATGAGCGGGCTCCAAACTCCAAGTGCCATTTGCCGTTTTTGTGTTTTGATTTTTACTTGAGTGCCTTTGGACCGATGGTACTATGGAGAGGTGACATTAGCACGGTTGATGGTTGCTTCTCTCCTGTAGAGTACATCTCCTTCTTCTATATTCCAATATATCAATAAAACAAGAGATCTATAATATCATTGTTTATGGAGTTCACAGATCATTGAAGATTTTTGCTGCCATGGAATTGTGAGTTTGTGACTATACATTCTTGTGTCTTGAAGATGTATTGTCTCTGTATGTGAATGTCAATATCCAGGTATGTAAGCAAGTCCTAACTTTTATTCACATATTTATCTATGAAATGCATGCAAGCAAATCACATCTTACAGACAAATGCCCCCTTATAGGTAAATGTGATGATTCATAAATTAACCGGTTGGAGATATGTAGATAGTCAGGTGTACTGATAACTGGAGTTTAGTGCTCAAAATCCTTCTACCTTTTCTACTGACTGTATTTTCTTGACGTCTTTAAGAGAAGAATGAGTACTATTAGTCATTGTCTATCATGTATAATAGTACAATACTGGAGATGTGAATGGATAATGTTCATTTAGTATAGTATTAGTAGATGATGTTTTTTTTCTTCAGTCAACTCGTGTATTTCCTGATATGTTCAGTCTATTCCCAAATTAGTTCGTAAAGTAGCCTTAACAATTATACAGTCTCTTTGTGTATTAGTACTCTGTTTTCTTTGGTTTTTGGTCAGCTGGAAGAATCAGTTTGCCATAACATGTGAAAATGATTTTATTTACTTACGTTGTTGCTTTTATCAGTTAGCAAAGATGTTTGTCAAATGTAGTAAGTTAGGCATCGCAGTGAAGCTTGGCAAAGGGACTTCTGGTGAGGCCTACAAGGCTGGAAGCACTGTATGTAAGGTGGTACCGTCTGATGGATATTCATTTGTCAACTAATACATGACCACACTAGAGAAGCACACGCCGCGCACACACAAGGATCCTATCAGGTTCTAAATATGTACGTGGATGTGGATGATCTTTAAATACTTGGATGATTATTCCACATAAACAAAGTCATATTGTCATTTTTAACACAAGAACAAAGCAGTGTCCCATGACACAAATAGCTACTGCTTGTGTTGAGTAGAAAATTCATTCATTAGTTATGGGGCATCAAGAAGAGCAAACACCAATGCGGTGAGACATACCTGTTCCATATAAACATGCGGAAAGTTGTAAATCCTTTCACCTTGGCGAGGCACTGTGATCAACGGCCTAGCCCAAGCATGCCATAGCTCCTTGTATAATGCGTCGCTAGAACTCCCTGCACAAAGGATTCATTATGTGAACTAACATGGCAAGTTTACTTTGTAGCATGGTAAATTTAGTTTTATAGCATTTTAACCTGACATATCGATATCTTATTGCTCTTCAAAGGTATCTAAAAGTTGTGTTCTCTGCAAACAGATGGGTGATGTTAGTCAATAGAATACCTAAGATGTCAGTTTTGTTGCCAAATATTGTAATCCCAGATTTACAAAGTTCTAGAATAGAAGATGATCTGGTGGCTACCTCTCTATTATTTACTCGAATGACTGTACTTATATCTTACCTTCAAACTTTACCCGATCTTGGTTTAGTTTCCATCTCCAATCAGATTAATGGTTTGCAGACCAAAGCCAATGTTTTATGGAGTTCTTATTCCTAATTTAGTTATATATTTCATTTGTAGTTTCTTGGTAGATAATAAGCAGTGGCAGATGAACCAATAAGTTATCTGTGCCCATGCTTTATTGTAAGCGTTAAATTTGCTCTCTGGTATTACTTTCAATGTGTTATCCATACCCATGCTTTTTGCGGTTAATTATCATGTCCTATCAACTTATGCAGAGTCCATGATATCATACAGTTTGAAGTCAAAAAATTCATGATATGGGTGATACGGAAAAGTCATTGCTTTCTTTGCTGGAACATTCCCTGATTGCCTGGACTTCTTGGGTCAATCGCTGGACGCCACCCCCGTCTCCTGGACGTCATGACGCCCCCAATTTCCTTGACGCCGCGTGCCACCGATCTTCTATAACTCAATTTCTCCAATTTCTCTCAGCTGTGAGCTCATATATATTTTTGAGCTGTAAACTTATTATGTAAACTCAACACTTTGTTTTGTGACAAGTGAACTCATTTCATATTCATCTATCAATCATGGTTGAAGTGTCTATATGTCTCTCCCTTGCCAATGTACTAAAATTTGAGGTCTACATACTTTTTTCTAGCCACAATTCCATTTCTTGTCTCTGAATAAGCTACAATAAATGCAAAAGAAGATATTGCAGCAAGTAGCTTATAGATTGAAATTTGCCGCATTATTTATTTGTCGTATTGTTGCTCAGTTGATTCTGGACGTGAAATTAAATATGACATGCTATTCTTGATGTAATTGCGAAATTGCATCCAACATCAAGTAAAGATTACAGCAAACGTCACTTACAGGTCGCTTGCATTCAACATCTTCAGAACTTCACACGCATCCATCTCCTCCTCCAGCTGCTGCTGCCATCACGCCACTGGTGCTGATGTTCAGCGCCACCCACTTCTCCAGCATGTCGCGGAGCGAGCTGCGCCAACGTACGCAGGGGAGCGCAAGCTGTGTTGTCGCGCGCAGGCCTGGGCGAGCACCCGCAATGGGCTGTGCTGACACGCGCAAGCATCCGCAAGGCGAGGGCAAGCACCCACAGAGCGCAAGCATCCGCCACGCGAGCGCGAGCTGCGCCGGCGCGTCCAGACATGGACGAGCGCCGGCGGAGAGCTGCAGTGACGAGGGTGAGTTGCAGCGGCGCGCGCAGCCATGGGCGAGCACCGGCGGCGACCTGCAGTTACTCGCTCAGGTGTGGGAAGCTAGGGCGGCGAGTTAGGGTACCTCGCGCAGGCATCAGCGACGTACGCCGGCGAGCAACCATGGCGACCAGAACAAGCTAGCCACAGAGCAATCGGATAACCACAAACACATTGGATAAGGTAGAAAGAGGTAAGGGTACTTTGGTCCTTTCAGGTGACAGGAAATTGAAATGGAAAAAGAAAAAGTAATGGAAAAAGAAAAAATGGCATGGTAATCAAAATGCAACGGATCTACTCCCTCCGTTCCTAAATACTTGTCTTTCTAGATATTTCAACAAGTGACTACATACAGCGCAAAATGAGTGAATCTACACTTTAAAATATGTCTACATACATCCGTATGTTGAGTCCATTTGAAATGCCTAGAAAGACAAGTATTTGGGAACGGAGGGAGTAGATGGCATTTTTACCAGGCCAATTTTGAGAGTGGCAGTTCTGCGAAGCCCAATATCGGAAGTGGCAAATAACCGCTTTTTTATGTAAAAAGGCTATCATGAACTGATCTTATGCCTTTCTTATAACGCCGTGTAAGAACATCATATCTAAATATCTATTTTCTAAGGGAAAAGTTGGTACTCAACTGACTGATTTTTCCCTAACATTCGTCACGTTCAACGTCTACTGTGTGTCTTCATGGGCCCGCGCACCGCATCTTTTCTTTCATCCTTATCTCCACTGAAACGCTATCCACACATACAAGCAGTCTGTTGCGAACCCACTAGGCGACCATGGTAGGGCGACC
Organism: Aegilops speltoides; assembly: GCA_021437245.1. Lineage (NCBI taxonomy): Eukaryota > Viridiplantae > Streptophyta > Magnoliopsida > Poales > Poaceae > Aegilops > Aegilops speltoides. The sequence continues at coordinate 276,146,409 of CM038145.1, read as the reverse complement.
AAGTCGGCTGGGCCCGAGCGGTCGCCGTCGAAGCTACCCAAGTGACGAAAGGAAGAGCCACGCCTCCTTCGCCGCGGCGCGATCCCGGCCAGAGGACCCCGTCGCTGACGGCGAAGCGGGTTCAGGGACAGCGTCACGACACCGACGGGTCGGCCTCGCGCTTCCGCCGCCCATGCCCGCCAGGCCATGCGGCACATGCCGACGAGTTTCAACAACTATGAAGATGCAGAACGGCGATGGCAATGACGACGTTGTTGCCGCGACATCCTTTCATTGTAAAAATAATAATAAATTGCAACATCATCCATGTTGCAAAAGTTCTTTATGCAACATCATCTTTGTTGCAAAAGGTGAAGCTGAAAAAAAGAATTTTGCTAAACAACCTCTGTTACAAATGTTTCTGTAGCATGAGTTCTGTTTCAAAGGCTTCTGCAATGTCACCTTTGTTGCAATGATGAGGACAGAGCTGGGTTGTTGGATAACATCAGATCTAAGGGCTGCTTAGGAGGCGGATCTTTTTAGCCCATTTTCTAATGCTTTACAGATTTTATGACCAGACTCTAAATATTCTTATGTTCATGGCTTGAATACTTGGTTCACTTTTGGCCTTTGCGAAGGCACTGGTGCCCATGCAACTATGACGCATCATCATTGTAATGGTGAATAGCATATGAAGCCTCCTAATTTGTAGCGCTGCAATTTGGAGCCTTTTTGAAGTGGAGCAGCTTTGTCTGGTTGGCCTTCAATTATTTGTGCGTTGCTTGTGATCCTACTAGCTTAGTGTGCTTTGGTTGTTTACTTGTTTCCTGTTTATATACCCTACATGCACTAACCTGTTTATCTAGCACTAATGGTATTTATTTTATCACAGGTTGGAACTGCTCTGTCAAATCCTTACCTTTCTTTTTCAGAGGAACTGAATGGTTTGGCTGGTCCACAACAGTCTCAGGTAATCTTGATTTTACATGGTGAATGTTCTCTGTTGCATCATGATCAACTTGTGCTTGCCAAATGGATCTCCTGAAACAAATTCCTCCTAATAAATTGTAGAAGTCCTAATGAAGAAAAAATATGTTCATGTCCTTCTAAAACGATGTATGTACTGGTTGGCTTTGTGATTCCTCTCAGATTGTGCTTTTTGGCTTTGTGATTCCTCTCAGATTGTGCTTTTCGTTCTTATGTAGCAATGCATCACTTCTCCAGGTGAAAAAATGATGGAAACAAAGGCTCTGTTTAAATTTGTTGTCCTTTTACATCTTCCAGCCTTTATCATACATTCTTCTTATCCAATTGTGAGTTTAAGTAGTTATACCTATCATTGTAAGCCTGTAGGAAGCAAATATTTTCATGTGAATTTTATTTCTCTGTGATGGTTTTAACAGAAACAAAACATAGCCACTGTTACATCATGTTATTTATCTTACCGTGTTGTTCTATCTGTATACTCTGTTTACGTCTTTTTGACACTCCCAGTTTTGTTTTTCTATGGTATATATTTGACTCCTTTCCATGCCATTTGGCTTTGAATCTGTCCTCATGGTCATGTCTACTGGTATATAGTGCACTCGAAGCTATGTATATTGTTATCTACAGACCGTTTATCATAAATTTCTGTTTTACCTTATGCTTGTCCTGGTGGTTTTCTTCCTGGGTGATTGTGTGCTCATATGCCATTGGTCAATATCCATCTTTATAGAGGATGCCCACTTTTCTTAGTTTCATACCGATTCTTAATGGTCTTGCAATGCCTGCTCGGGTTAGTTCTTTGAATGAATAGAGAATAATAAATGTATTGGGGGTTCCAATATCAAGTGTACCACCTGGTTATTTCTTACCCAACTAATACACACTACTTGGTGATAAAGGAAAAACAGCTAGAAAAATAATTAATAAAGTGTACCATCTGCTTATTGTTTTATACACAGTCGCTTGATTCTTTTTGTTTGTCTATAGGCCTCTGATCCTGTCTGCAGTGTGCGGCTAGGTTGTTCGTCCGCCTAGGTCGTAGGTTCCTTCCTTCCTGCCGACGGCAGGTACAAGACTCGAGCGATGGTTAACGGCAAGCACTATATACACCATCCATCTATGCTAATATAGCCTGTCTTTTAAAGCCAATGTATGCTATTACCAAGTGATCTGAATATTTTCTTTTAAGCACCAAGCTTTCATGTAATGGAATATAAGTATCTTTAAGTTGATTCTAAATCAATCTCATGCACATGCTTTGAATGCTTGGCTCGCTCTTGCTTTTGCCGCCATGGTCAAACGTGCAGCGATGACTCTGTCTAATGTTTATCACTTCAATATGTGCCCGAATAATATTAATGTACACTCTTTCAACACATGGCTTGCTCTCGGCCTTTGCGCCATTGGCGCAACTGGTCATCTAGTAGTTGTAAAATTTTAGAAGTGCATTTGCATATTTACATATGGTGCTGGTTGTAACCCCTTGAAAGGACTAGAGGGTCCTGATTAAAGTAATTGATAAACATGGAAACTGCTAGCGGCAATTACTAATCCTGAGTAGGGAGGCATGCCCCCATCCTACCAAATAGCAACTGAATTTTTTGAATGAAGTACATTTAGTTTTATGCGCACCTAATTAGGATGAAAAATCATTTGCAATGAAGAGAAATTAGTAGTTCAAGAAGCTGAATGCTGGAGGTGTATCTTGTGCACAAGTGCAAAGATATTGGTTTAAGTATCAAATCAGCATTAAAATTCTGAAAATTACTAGCCTTATACATTTGGTTTTTCAAGTTTTAGCTTGTTCTACATTAAGAGTAGAAAAGGTAAGAACATTCTGACAAGGGATAAATAAAAAGGAAAGGAAAAATAAATAAAAGGTAGATGTTTTCTGAACAAACTTGTCTTCTGACATACTGTTAGTTTGAATTTAAATTATAATTTGAAAGCATGACACCACACATCATGAACTAAATCTAGAACTTATATATAAGGAAATAAGTGTTGATCTGATACCTAGCCGCAAGATTTTTTTTTTCATTGTGCCCAATATTGACTTTCGTACTGGATACCTGCCATGTTGATGTTTGCAGAAATGGCTTTATATCTTAACTTTTGTGAGTGCACAAAGAATTACCTGTTATTCTTTTCAGCAATCTTTGGGATGATGTTAAGTGTATTATTCGTAATGGTGGGAACATGCGCTAGCGCTATGGTGAACCAGACATTTTCCTAAATCCATTTTACCTTTTTTTCTGGGTAAGAGTTCTTAGCTGTTTCTCTTTACATATTTGTGTTTATCATTTCGCTTCCCGCGCTTGAAAAATGGAAAACTGAGACTTCACAATTATGCGGTGAACTCTTCTCCATTGGCTGGAAACTTTGGGAGATCGAGATGTATACGTACCATCTTGTGTATCGGTTGCAGTATCATCATGCTGGATGAGGTAGTATATCTCGTATGCATTTAGCATGGGAGGCAGCACAGAGGTGTTGGTAGCGATGATGCGGACATTGTAGAAACCACTGTTATCTGTGAATGGAGCTGTGGCATTTGAATAGTCTGAAAAGAGATAGTTTGGGGTGATCGACAGATTATTTGGCACCCACAGGTAGCCATTGTAGTATACATCAAATGCCCGCAACCGTTGCTCCTGGAAATCGGTATAATACATGTTGAGGTAGTACCCAGGCGTTACTGTGGCCGGCCAGCCAGAAGGAACTTCCCATGACAAGTTGAGAGGGGTGGAGGTGGTAGGCGAGGTGACGGCAGTTTGGAGCACTATAATTGGCACCTCGAATGGATCAGTTGAATATCGTTTAATTTCACTTGTTGTAGATAGATTCAGCCACCCTGAGGTACCTTGTGATGGCCACCACAAACGATCATAGGGATCATCTGGATACCTGCAGAAGTAACAACCGAGTTCATGTTTATGTACATTATTATGCTTTCACAACATAAATAACAAACTGTGCTCCCTCCAATCCATATTAATTGTCGCTGCAAAGTTTAAATTGTCACTGATTTAGTATAAAGTTTAATGTTTAGTACTCTCTCTGTATTTACAGGTACGAGTATTGTTCAATGTTTAGTACTCCCTCCGTCCCAAAATAAGTGACTCAAAGTTGAGTCACTTATTTTGGGACGGAGGGAGTAGTATATAGTAGTACTTGCTAGGAAAATATGTCAGTCTCTGAACTTAATATTACCTAACTAGGCTGCTTGCGCCAAGACTGTGCCGTTCCTGGAGCGCGATGGACTGATTGTGCATGGCTGCTGGGTACAATGAGCTCTTCATTTTCCTCATCTCCATTGATGACAGGAAGGGAGTCCCCCTGCCAATGTCTATTAAGCAAACTGATACTGAGCTCACCGCAGCTACAATGATGGCCTCAGCAACGTAAATCGTAGTCGAGCTGTTGACGTTGATCCGGTCCCAGAAATGGAGCCCCATGTAGACATCAAACATCAGTGGCGACCTGACGAGGTCACGCTCCTTACCATCATAATTCCCGTGCAAGAACGTTGCTCTCACGAGGTACTTGAGGCCTGCCGTGGCAGGAGACAAGGTGTAGCAGTTCCGGCCTCCATTGGGGAAGCTTCTGAGGTTCAAACTTGACCTGAGCAGTTCAAGAGCATTGTATTCTGCAGAGATGTTGTGGTTCTTTCCCGTGTTTATGTACCCATCGTCTGAAGTGTAGTTGAAACCTGTTTTCTCGTCCAGGTAGCTGGATCCACCTGGAAGCCCGCAGTCTATGCTGATGAATCCTTCGTCTGCACGGATGGGGAAACATGTTAGGTAAAAATCAATGGAACGCGGGTGGAGCAAGAAATGGATCAAATCTCGGGCTGTAGTGAGCTGAGCCCTGTTTCCTTGTGATTATTTTTGTCCTTTCTCAGGAGGCTCTGGTGAACTTTTCATTTTTCTAACTTCTGTAAAAAATTCTTTCGAATACGTACGCTGTGAATTGCTAGAAGTCGATAAATGAATTAGATTCTGATTTATTGAGCTGAATATATCTCACAATTTCTGACATAAAGGCCTGACGTGAGATTGTAATGGTTATCAATTTAGCGCTGAATTAACCAGCGTACGTATGCCTCCCTCAAAAAAAAAAAAACAGCGTACGTATGCCAGAGGGGTGCTTCAGGATGGAGTCTATGGCAATGCAGTTATAGGGAGGTCTTGTCGGACCAAGTGGTTCTGTCCCAGGCGCCGACTAGATTGTTTTCAGTCGAGAGAAGACTCAGACCCAGTTGTGATCTTTCACCTCTGTTAGGGGTCCTCTCATGGACTTAAGTGTAATTTTTCACTATATCGGGTCAAGTTTGTAATTTGTACTGCCCATCGCTTTGATCTAAACCTGACCATACCTTGGGGCAGGTCGGGCTTAACAAAGCAGTGGGCGGTACAAGTGTGGGGGCACCGAGTCCCTTGTGCGTGCTTTTATTTTTGGCTTTCAATTTTCAAACTTTTATATCTTTTAAACGTAAAGTCCAAATTAAGTTCTATTTGCATATTCGTGTTTATTGTGATGAGGGCTTTTAAATAAAATTCATTTTGAATATATTTTGATGAATTTTAAAAATAAATGTGAAGTTTCAACTCTTAAAACCTAGTACGAGCGACTGATAAAATCATGATTTTTGTGGCTACGATCAACAAAAAAGTACCTTAAAATTTTATCTATGAAACTTGGTAAAAATGAGCGAGAAAATCACAAGTTTAAGTTGAAACTCATAAGTTTTAATGATTAAAACTTAAGACTTATTATGCTCTCGTGAGGGATCCAACTATTTCATGAATCGCGAGGCAATTGAGCGGCCGGGCAGAGCTTGGAAGGTCCGTGCCCCCGCACCTACACGCCCCCTGCGAATTTCCGCACGTATATTTGAAAGTGATAAAAAAAGTGGACTTGTGGATCAGCTGCTACCGAGAAGCCTAGAAGGGGTATAGGGAGCCTGTTTATGCTAACTTGTTCAAAGCTCCTTGTATTTTTTTTATTGTATTCAGTATGATTGGAGTTCCATCCAAACTCCAGAACAAGACGCTGAAGCTTTCACCATAAGACGGGATTGGCCTCTTCAAAAATGGTATAATTTAAATTATGTTTATTGCATCCAACTATTTACTATATTACTAAGCTTCCTAGTGGTAAAAGGCCTCACAATCAATTGAGGTGTCCAATTGGAATTGGATCACCCGATTTTGAGCAAGTCAACAATTTCTCAAAACTCTCCTTTAATTTTTTTATACTATACACTATGCTTCCTAATGTTTAAGTCCTCATAATTAATTGAGATCTTCAGTTTAGAACTTGGTCATTTGATTTTGACGGGGTCAATAACTTTTCAAGGAGATCTCACATTTAATTATTTAATTCATCATATTCCCTAATTTTGAAGCTCTTTTATTTGATTGAGATATTCGATTTTGAATTTGGTTTACGATTTTGATCGGCCCGTGATTTTTTAAATCAATCGACACCAACTGGCTAGAAAAACATATCAACCCCATGCACCCTCTTACCACACAGAAAAAAGAAGCGCCACCATGTGATGATACTATAGCACCAATATAGTACATGTAGCCACCGATGCAGAAATTTATCCACAAAAGTATGAGTTGATTAGTGCATAACATATAATTACACCAAGAAAGGCCCACAAATAACCGCATTATAAATAAAAATAAAACATACACCATCGTCTTCCTCATCCGTCAATCTAAATATTCCATCAGTTTCAAAATAAAAAAAGGGGTGTTAGCTCTTTGGAAAGTCAATTTTTTTTAACTTTGACCAACTTTAGAGCCAAGAATATCGGCATCCACAATATTAAGCCAAAAAAAAAATATGAAAATTTATTTCATGATGAATCTAATAACACCAATTTGATATTATGAATTTTGATATATTTCTTCATAAATTTGATCAAACTTAAAGGGATTGGACTTTTCAAAAAAGTAAAACATCTTATATTTTAAAACAAAATGAGTATTTTTTTTTAAGAATCTCAACAATATCAACGACGCAGCAAAGCGCGCCCAACCCTTCTAGTACTATAGTAACCATGAAAATTTAATTAATCTTGGACTTGGCAAGGAAAAAAAAACCTTCATACTGAGAGCAAAGCCGTGGACGTACCTAATGAATCAGCATCGGAGTGCACATGTACATGTAGTAGACTCGCAGCAAGAAAGATCAAGCAAGGTATCGTGCAACCCATGGATCTATTCAAACCCATCCTCTGCCCTCGGAGCCAGCCAGAGGGATGCAATGCAGCTAAGCAATGGGTATCGACCACAATTATATATAAGCAAGACGCCTTCAGATAGGACGGCCGAGAGAGCCTAACTGGCTAGCTGCACAGGGTTGTCAAAGTCCGTGGTCGCGATCGACAGTGATAGTAGCCTGATCACTTCCAGATCATAACATGACGGTTGATCCCGTCCAAGTCTATACTACAGCCTACAGGGGCGTCTTGGCGTGCAAACCGGGCGAGATGGTCAGTCCACCCATCCACGGCCGAACCCAGGCTACAAACGGTCAGCTGCCAGGTGTCTTACACACTTGCACCGGAAGGACGCAAAATACCCGAGACTTTGACTTACAGGTATACCCTGGATTACCCTAAAAAAAAAAGGTATACCCTGGATTTCATGGGGCTCAGGGCATCTCCAATCGCAAGCTCTTAAAATGGACTGACGTAAATGTCCACACCCGACGGGTCATAACGTGGTTGCTTTTGGTTGGACATGTAGATGTCCATGTCCACACGTCCACAAAACATCCTCAAATTTGCAACCAGGTCCGTCGATATTTAGGGGATCCGTTGAATGGTAAAAAAGATCTAGACACTGCTGTCCAGACATACAGGAGCTTTGAAAGTCCTTTTAGAGATTTCCTCACCAGCTTGCAGAAAATGAAGGCGCAATATGCATTGATTTTTCCCCATCCGTATGGCTGATTGTGGAATTCGGCAGCCATCGTGTTGCCGCAATCGCTGCAGAAAACACTAGTAGTATATCAAAGTTACTAGAGGAGCGAAATAAGTGAGTTGGCTGATGGGGCACATGTCAAAAAAAATTCAGCATATGAAGCACATGTCAATTAATCCAGCATGCGACGACAAACCGTGGGATAAAAAAATTCTTGGGGTGGCGTGCTCTTCATGGATCCCTTGCCAGAGGTATTTTTGCAAACCGGCATGTTGGAACTAAGCACAACCTTGACTTCCACCTCCTAGGAAACCTTGTGATGGCTATGTTACGCGTGCTTAACCTTTGCTAAGTGTCATGCGTAGGGTTTGCAGAGTCTGTCTTATGCCATGTTGTTACCTTCGTTGCTCTTATCTGGGGAGGATTTTTACGGTACCCTTGTACTCCCAATTGGAGGTGGGGAGTACGGATCGATATCCACCATTGATTCGAAAGTGCAATATTGACTTTCTCTCCGGAACAAAATTCTCGGCGCAGTTTGTGCCTGAATTCGGTTTACATGCAAGATCGCTGATGCGTACATCTTGGTGGGTGCGCAGGCGCCAATTGATCTGGATCATCCCCTTGTCTCTCGCACGACTATCGTCTCAGCCGCTGCCGCCACGCCGGCGCACCGCCCGAATTCTACATAATTGATTTTGCTCCTTCCGTAATTGGTGTTCATTGGTTGAAATTAAATTGATGTTTTCAGTCGCTTGCTGCTAGTACGATTCGACCCTAAGTGTGTCTACTTGTTGTTGGGGAACGTAGTAATTTCAAAAAAAATCGTACGCACACGCAAGATCATGGTGATGATATAGCAACGAGGGGAGAGTGTTGTCTACGTACCCTCGTGAGACCAAGCGGAAGCGTTGACGCAACGTAGAGGAAGTAGTCGTCGTCCTCCGATCCGACCGATCCAAGCACCGTTACTCGGCACCTCCGAAGTTCTTGACACGCGTCAGCTCGATGACACACCCTCGATCTCCAATCCAGAGAGGCTCAGGGGAGTTCCGTCAAGACGACGGCATGGTGACGATCTTGATGTTCTCTGTCGCAGGCTTCGCCTAAGCACCGCTACAATATGATCGAGGTGTAATATCGTGTAGGGGGCACCGCACACGGCTAAGGAACGATCAATGATCAACTTGTGTGTCCTAGGGTGCCCCTACCCCGTATATAAAGGAGGAGGGAGGAGGTGGCGGCCCAAGGGGGCGCCATGAGGAGGAAACCTACTCCAAGTAGGTTTCCCTCTTTCCTTATCTTATTTGGAGGGAAGGAAGGAGTACTAGTATTAGGAAGTAGTACTAGTAGTATGAAGGAAGAGGAGAAGGAGAAAGGAAAGGGGGCGGCCCCCTCCCCAATTCGGATTGGGCTTGGGCGCGCCTCCCTTGCTCCTTCTCCTTCCTCTTACATGGGCCCAATAAGGCCCATATACCTCCCGGGGGGTTCGGTAACCTCCCGGAGCTCCAAACTTCTCCGGAACCTTTCCGGTGTCCAAATATATTCGTCCAATATATCAATCTTTATGTCTCGACCATTTCGAGACTCCTCGTCATGTCCGTGATCATATCCGGGACTCCGAACAACCTTCGGAACATCAAAATACATAAACTCATAATATAAGCATCATCGAAACCTTAAGCGTGCGGACCCTACGGTTCGAGAACAATGCAGAACATGACCGAGACACGTCTCGGTCAATAACCAATAGCGGGACACGGATGCCCATATTGGTTCCTACATATTCTACGAAGATCTTTATCGGTCAAACCGCATAACAACATACTTTGTTCCCTTTGTCATCGGTATGTTACTTACCTAAGATTCGATCGTCGGTATCCAATACCTAGTGCAATCTCGTTACCGGCAAGTCTCTTTCTTTTTTACATGTCGTCATCTCATAACTAACTCATTAGTTATATGCTTGCAAGGCTTAAGTGATGAGTATTACCGAGAGGGCCAGAGATACCTCTCCGACAATCGGAGTGACAAATCCTAATCTCGAATTATGCCAACTCAACATGAACCTTGGAAACACCTGTAGAGCACCTTTATAATCACCCGCCACGTTGTGACGTTTGGTAGCACACAAAGTGTTCTTCCGTACACGGAGTTGCACAATCTCATAGTTGCAGGAACTTTGTATAAGTCATGAAGAAAGCAATAGCGGTATACTAAGCGATCAAGTGCTAGGCTAACAAAATGGGTCATGTCAATCACATCATTCTTCTAATGATGTGATCCCACTAATCAAATGACAACACATGTCTATGGTCGGAAACATGACCATCTTTGATTAATGAGCTAGTCAAGTAGAGGCATACTAGTGACTATATGTTTGTCTATGTATTCACACATGTATCATGTTTCCGGTTAATACAATTCTAGCATGAATAATAAACATTTATCATGATATGAGGAAATAAATAATAACTTTATTATTGCCTCTAGGGCATATTTCCTTGAGTCTCCCACTTGCACTAGAGTCAATAATCTAGATTACATAGTAATGATTCTAACACCCATGGAGTCTTGGTGCTGATCATGTTTTGCTCGTGAGAGAGGCTTAGTCAACGGTTCGCAACATTCAGATCCGTATGTATCTTGCAAATCTCTATGTCTCCCACTTGGACTTGGTCCCGAATGGAATTGAAGCGTCTCTTGATGTGCTTGGTCCTCTTGTGAAATCTGGATTCTTTTGCCAAGGCAATTGCACCAATATTGTCACGAAGATCTTCATTGGTCCCGATGCACTAGGTATGACACCTAGATCGAAATGAACTCCTTCATCCGACTCCTTCATTTGTTGCTTCGAAGCAGCTATGTACTCGCTTCACATGTAGATCCCGCCACGATGCTTTGTTTAGAATCGCACCAACTTACAGCTCCACCGTTTAACAAAAATACGTATCCGGTTTGCGATTTAGAATCGTCCGGATCGGTGTCAAAGCTTGCATCGACGTAACCATTTACGACTAGCTCTTTGTCACCTCCATATCGAGAAACATATCCTTAGTCCTTTTAGGTATTTCGGGATGTTCTTGACCGTGTCCGATGATCCACTCTGGATTACTTTGGTACCTTCTGCTAAGCTTATTGCTAAGCATACGTCGGTCTGGTACACTGACATTGCATACATGATAGAGCCTATGGTGAAGCATAGGAACATTTTTCATTTCTCTCTATCTTCTGCATTGTGGTCGGGCATTGAGTTCGACTCAACTTCACACCTTGTAGCACGAGGCAAGAATCCTTTCTTTGCTCGATCCATATTGAACTTTTTCAATATTTTGTCAAGGTATGTGCTTTGTGAAAGTCCTATTAAGCGTCTTGATCTATCTCTATAGATCTTGATGCCTAATATGTAAGCAGCTTCTCCGAGGTCTTTCATCGAAAAACTTTTATTCAAGTATCCCTTTATGCTATCCAGAAATTCTATATCATTTCCAATTAATAATATGTCATCAACATATAAAACTAGAAATGCTACTGAGCTCCCACTCACTTTCTTGTAAATCTGAGGCTTCTCCAAAAGTCAGATAAAACCATATGCTTTGATCACACTATCAAAACGTTTATTCCAACTCCGAGATGCTTGCACCAGTCCATAAATGGAGCGTTGGAGCTTGCACACTTTGTTAGCACCTTTTGGATCAACAAAACCTTCCGCTGCATCATATACAACTCTTCTTCTAGAATTCCATTCAAGAATGCGTCTTGACATCCATTTGCCAAATTTCATAATCATGAAATGCAGCAATAGCCAATATGATTCGGACAGACTTAAGCATCGCTACGGGTGAGAAAGTCTCATCGTAGTCAACCCCTTGAACTTGTCGAAAACCTTTCGCAACAAGTCGAGCTTTATAAACGATAACATTACCATTAGCGTCGGTCTTCTTCTTAAAGATCCATTTATTCTCAATGGCTTGCCGATCATCGGCAAGTCAACCAAAGTCCATACTTTGTTTTCATACATGGATCCTATCTCGATTTCATGGCCTCCAGCCATTTTGCGGAATCTGGGCTCATCATCGCTTCCTCATAGTTCGTAGGTTCATCATGGTCAAGTAACATGACTTCCGAACAGGATTACCGTACCACTCACAGTGCGGATCTTACTCTGGTAGACCCACGAGGTTCAGTGAAACTTGATCTGAAGTTTCATGATCAATATCATTAGCTTCCTCACTAGTTGGTGTAGTTGTCACGGAACCGGTTCTCGTGATGAACTACCTTCAATAAGGGAGTAGATCTGATTATCTCATCAAGTTCTACTTTCCTCCCACTCACTTCTTTCGAGAGAAATTCTTTCTCTAGAAAGGATCCATTCTTAGCAACAAATGTTTTGCCTTCGGATCTGTGATATAAGGTGTACCCAACAGTTTCCTTTGGGTATCCTATGAAGACACATTTCTCGATTTGGGTTCGAGCTTATCGGTTGAAGTTTCTTCACATAAGCATCGCAGCCCCAAACTTTAAGAAACGACAACTTTGGTTTCTTGCCAAACCATAGTTCATAAGGCGTCGTCTCAGCGGATTTTGATGGTGCCCTATTTAACGTGAATGCGCCGTCTCTAAAGCATAACCCCAAAAGCGATAGCGGTAAATCGGTAAGAGACATCATAGATCGCACCATATCAAGTAAAGTACGATTCTGACGTTCGGACACACCATTTCGTTGTGGTGTTCGGTGGCGTGAGTTGCGAAACTATTCCGCATTGTTTCAAATGAAACCAAACTCGTAACTCAAATATTCTCCTCCACGATCGATCGTAGAAACTTTATTTTCTTGTTACGATGATTTTCTACTTCACTCTGAAATTCTTTGAACTTTTCAAATGTTTCAGACTTGTGCTTCATTAAGTAGATATACCCATATCTGCTCAAATCATCTGTGAAGGTGAGAAAATAACGATATCCGCCACGAGCCTCAACATTCATCGGGCCACATACATCTATATGTATGATTTCCAACAAATCTGTTGCTCTCTCCATAGTACCGGAGAACGGCGTTTTAGTCATCTTGCCCATGAGGCACGGTTCGCAAATACCAAGTGATTCATAATCAAGTGATTTCAGAAGTCCATCAGTATGGAGTTTCTTCATGCGTTTTACACCGATATGACCTAAACGGCAGTGCCACAAATAAGTTGCACTATCATTATCAACTCTGCATCTTTTGGCTTCAACATTATGAATATGTGTATCACTACTATCGAGATTCAATAAAAACAGACCACTCTTTAAGGGTGCATGACCATAAAAGATATTACTCATATAAATAGAACAACCATTATTCTCTGATTTAAATGAATAACCGTCTCGCATCAAACAAGATCCAGATATAATGTTCATGCTCAACGCAGGCACCAAATAACAATTATTTAGGTCTAAAACTAATCCCGATGGTAGATGTAGAGGTAGCGTGCCGACGGTGATCACATCAACTTTGGAACCGTTTCCCACGCGCATCGTCATCTCCTCCTTGGCCAGTGCTCGTTTATTCCGTAGTCCTGTTTCAAGTTGCAAATATTAGCAATAGAACCAGTATCAAATACCCAGGTGCTACTACGAGCTCTAGTTAGGTACACATCAATAACACGTATATCACATATACCTTTGTTCACTTTGCCATCCTTCTTATCCGCCAAATACTTGGGGCAGTTCCGCTTCAAAGTGACGATCGCTTGCGGTAGAAGCACTCGATTTCAGGCTTAGGTCCGGACTTGGGTTTCTTCTCTTGAGCAAACAACTTGCTTGTCGTTCTTTTGAAGTTTCCTTCTTCTTCCCTTTGCCCTTCTTCTTGAAACTAGCGGTCTTGTTGACCATCAACACTTGATGCTCCTTCTTGATTTCTACCTCCGCTGCTTTCAAAGATCGCGAAGAGCTCGGGAATAGTCTTGTTCATCCCTTGCATATTATAGTTCATCACAAAGCTCTTGTAGCTTGGTGGCGATGATTGAAGAATTTCATCAATGACACTATCATCGTGAAGATTAACTCCCGGTTGAATCAAGTGATTATTATACCCGACATTCGAGTATATGTTCACCGACGTAACTATTCTCCTCCATCTTGCAGCTATAGAACTTATTGGAGACTTCATATCTCTCAATCCGGGCATTTGCTTGAAATATTAACTTCAACTCTGGAACATCTCATATGCTCCATGACGTTCAAAACGTCGTTGAAGTCCCGATTCTAAGCCGTAAAGCATGGCACACTCGAACTATAGAGTAGTCATCGACTTTGCTCGCCAGACGTTCTTAACGTCGTCGGTTACATCAAGAAGCAGTTCGGCACCCAGCGGTGCTTCCGGGGCGTAACTCTTACGTGCAAACAATGAGGATAATCCTCGAGTTACGGACCCAATCCGTGTAATTGCTACCATCATCTTTCAACTTTGCTTTCTCAAGGAACGCATTAAAATTCAACGGAACAACAAAGACGAGCCATCTATCTACAAACAAACATAGACAAGCAAGATACTATCGGTACTAAGTTCATGATAAATTTAAGTTCAATTAATCATATTATTTAAGAACTCCCACTTAGGCAGACATCTCTCTAGTCATCTAAGTGATTACGTGATCCAAATCAACTAAACCATAACCGATCATCACGTGAGATGGAGTAGTTTTCAATGGTGAACATCATTATGTTGATCATATCTACTATATGATTCACGCTCGACCTTCGGTCTCCGTGTTCCGAGGCCATATCTCGCATATGCTAGGCTCGTCAAGTTTAACTCGAGTATTCTGTGTGTGCAAAACTGGCTTGCACCCGTTGTAGATGGACGAGAGCTTATCACACACGATCATCACGTGGTGTCTCGGCACGACGAACTTTGGCAACGGTGCATACTCAGGGAGAACACTTCTTGATAATTTTAGTGAGAGATCATCTTAAAATGCTACCGTCAATCAAAGCAAGATAAGATGCATAAAGGATAAACATCACATGCAATCAATATAAGTGATATGATATGGCCATCATCATCTTGTGCTTGTGATCTCCATCTCTGAAGCACCGTCTTGATCACCATCGTCACCGGCGCGACACCTTGATCTCCATCGTAGCATCGTTGTCGTTACGCCATCTATTGCTTCTCGACTATCGCTACCGCTTAGTGATAAAGTAAAGCAATTACTGTATGCGTTGCATTTCATACAATAAGCGACAACCATATGGCTCCCGCCGATTGCCGATAACCGGTTACAAAACATGATCATCTCATACAATAAAATATAGCATCACGTCTTGACCATATCACATCACAACATGCCCTGCAAAAACAAGTTAGACGTCCTCTACTTTGTTGTTGCATTTTACGTGGCTGCTACGGGCTTAAGCAAGAACCAATCTCACCTACGCATCAAAACCACAACGATAGTTTGTCAAGTTGATGCTGTTTTAACCTTCGCAAGGACCGGGCGTACACACTCGGTTCAACTAAAGTTGGAGAAAGCAGACACCGCTAGTCACTGTGTGCAAAGCACGGCGGTAAAACCGATCTCGCGTAAGCGTCTGGCGTAATGTCGGTCCGGGCGCTTCATCCAACAATACCGCTGAACCAAAGTATGACATCTTTGGTAAGCAGTATGACTTATATCGCCCACAACTCACTTGTGTTCTACTCGTGCAAATAACATCAAACCATAAAAACCTGGCTCGGATGCCACTGTTGGGGAACGTAGTAATTTCAAAAAAATTCCTACGCACACGCAAGATCATGGTGATGATATAGCAACGAGGGGAGAGTGTTGTCTACATACCCTCGTAGACCGAAGCGGAAGCGTTGACGCAACGTAGAGGAAGTAGTCGTACGTCCTCCTGGTCCGACCGATCCAAGCACCGTTACTCCGGCACCTCCGAGTTCTTGACACGCGTACAGCTCGATGACACACCCTCGATCTCCAATCCAAGAGAGGCTCGAGGGGAGTTCCGTCAAGACGACGGCATGGTGACGATCTTGATGTTCTCTGTCGCGCAGGCTTCGCCTAAGCACCGCTACAATATGATCGAGGTGTAATATCGTGTAGGGGGCACGCAAGACGGCTAAGGAACGATCAATGATCAACTTGTGTGTCCTAGGGTGCCCCCTACCCCGTATATAAAGGAGGGAGGGAGGAGGTGGCTGCCCAAGGGGGCGCGCCATGAGGAGGGGGAAACCTACTCCAAGTAGGTTTCCCTCTCTTTTCCTTATCTTATTTGGAGGGGGAAAGAAGGAGTACTAGTATTAGGAAGTAGTACTAGTAGTATGAAAGGAAGAGGGAGAAGGAGAAAGGAAAGGGGGGGCCGCCCCCCCTCCCCAATTCGGATTGGGCTTGGGGGGCGCGCCCCCCTCCCTTGCTCCTTCTCCCTTCCTCTTACATGGGCCCAATAAGGCCCATATACCTCCCGGGGGGTTCCGGTAACCTCCCGGAGCTCCAAACTTCTCCGGAACCTTTCCGGTGTCCAAATATATCCGTCCAATATATCAATCTTTATGTCTCGACCATTTCGAGACTCCTCGTCATGTCCGTGATCATATCCGGACTCGAACAACCTTGGTACATCAAAATACATAAACTCATAATATAACTGTCATCGAAACCTTAAGCGTGCGGACCCTACGGTTCGAGAACAATGCGGACATGACCGAGACACGTCTCTGGTCAATAACCAATAGCGGGACCTGGATGCCCATATTGGTTCCTACATATTCTACGAAGATCTTTATCGGTCAAATCGCATAACAACATACTTTGTTCCCTTTGTCATCGGTATGTTACTTGCCTGAGATTCGATCGTCGGTATCCAATACCTAGTTCAATCTCGTTACCGGCAAGTCTCTTTACTGGTTCTGTAATATGTCATCTCATAACTAACTCATTAGTTATATGCTTGCAAGGCTTAAGTGATGAGTATTACCGAGAGGGCCCAGAGATACCTCTCCGACAATCGGAGTGACAAATCCTAATCTCGAATTATGCCAACTCAACATGAACCTTCGGAAACACCTGTAGAGCACCTTTATAATCACCCAGTTACGTTGTGACGTTTGGTAGCACACAAAGTGTTCTTCCGGTACACGGGAGTTGCACAATCTCATAGTTGCAGGAACTTTGTATAAGTCATGAAGAAAGCAATAGCAGTATACTAAACGATCAAGTGCTAGGCTAACAAAATGGGTCATGTCAATCACAACATTCTTCTAATGATGTGATCCCACTAATCAAATGACAACACATGTCTATGGTCAGGAAACATGACCATCTTTGATTAATGAGCTAGTCAAGTAGAGGCATACTAGTGACTATATGTTTGTCTATGTATTCACACATGTATCATGTTTCCGATTAATACAATTCTAGCATGAATAATAAACATTTATCATGATATGAGGAAATGAATAATAACTTTATTATTGCCTCTAGGGCATATTTCCTTCACTTGTCATCTGTCCCATTGGTTTTGATTCTCCGGTCCTCAAGGTCTGCAACTCTGCATCTCGTTCTCTTGCCATGCATCGCTTATCAAGAAGAAAGTAATTATAGGTCTCTGGCAGCCGCCTCGCCGGCGAGGCCTCGTCCCCATGGTCCAGCTGATGAACTTAGGGTTTAATTATTGTGATGTTCTTTTGATAAAAATGAGTCAGAAAATGATGCAATCCACGTTGTGTTCATAACTAACATTGCAGCAGTCAGTGGCGGAGCTTGAGCCAAAAACATGGAGGGGCCATGGGCTTGAGGGGGGAAAACATAATTATTTTCAACTGATGTTTAGTGAAAAATATGCTTAATACAAAGGGATATAAGCTTGTTTTCCTTTGAGCTGGGGGGGCCATGGCCCAGGTTGGCCCCCACTAAGCTCCGCCACTGGCAGCAGTTATCCTACGTAATTGCTCATGGTACCATTTTACCCTTAAGATAACGGCACTCCACAACTTTTGGTGTCGGTACTCCTAGGTTGGAGTACGAGTGAAGATTATCCGTTGGATTTGACAAAATGGACGGCTTATGATATGGTAGTGCACAAGACGAAGAGTGGAAGGCTGGGCCTAATGCCTTACTGTTTTTGTTTCATTTGAGTTGCCCTAAGAATCGAGTTCTTGTTATTATGTTCCATGATTGAGCGTGTTAACCATATGTTGGTGTTTTATGTCCCCTTGACAGTTCCCATAACTGCAAACTATCCAAGAGTCACAAGCTGGTTTAAATTTACAAACTTGCGTTTTCTTTGTCAAGGACCATGGCCTCGTGGATCTTTCGAAAAACTTGGGCCAGTGGTGTGGAATCCCACGTTGGTCCGCACGTGTGAAGCTACGAGTGGCTGCTTGGGACTTAGTACTGGACACCTCGGAACTTGGTGAAATACTAGGGACCGGGTCAGATACGGTGACTCTTGGTTTGGATGTCGACCCACCGGGTGTCTCCTCGACTAGGATGTAGTCACGGAGCAAGTATCGTTCATTCAAATCTGCCTTAATCAGCATGTCTTGGGTCATAGTAGTTCATGTTGCCGAGCAAGCATTGTCGTGCCGCTCGAAACTTCCGGTGCTAGCTCATAAAATGGGTGCCTCTAAGGGGTAGATTCCGGTTGTTAACAGAGTGCTTATGGATCCTATAATGGGTATGTTGGTGCACCCCTGCAGGTTTAAATGTTCTCCAAAACCCGTGTTCGCGTTTATCGATGATTTGGAGCTTAATGCTAATTCATGGACAACCTTAATCAATTTAACAAAAAATTGCCAACATGTGCATGCCTTGATTGTCTCTTCTTTGAGGGATAATTCCCGAAGGAGAGGACAATAGAGTGTTATGAATGAGTAGGTAGGTGGATATATGATCAACTTACGACCTCGTTCTCATATGCTTTCTCATCTCAAATTCTAATAAAAGTAAGTATAGTATGCTGCTTAGCCGCTTGTTGTAACTTCACCATTTAACCCATTTATCACACCTGAAAGTATTGTTAGTTCTAGTATCTTCAGTAATGAGACTTGTTGAGTACCCAAAGTACTCGCCCTTTCCATAACAACGACTACAGGTACATGCTACTACGCTAAATGTGATGACAGGTTCATTAGTACGTGGAGTTCTTTGATGATGACAAGTAGATTAGCGGGTTCCAGCTGGCAGCATGAAATCGATGGAATGTGACTGTTTGCTTTATGTTTCCACCTCTTAGGCATTACTTGATTTTTTTTACTCAGACTATTTGAGACTTTCGCTGTGATGATGGATGTTGGACCATGTGGTCTTCGAGTGTAATAAATTTTGATGTTTACACTATATATACCATCTCTTTGGTAGTGGAATTGTTCTTATATTTGATTTGTAAAGACCATGACATATGGCATTATGTGTATGATATGAAGTCATATGCTACGACAGCTCTATATGTGCTTCTATTCTAGAAATGGACCGCTAGGGTCTATATTTGGAATAATACCGCATATGGGGCCTTACATGCTCTAATATGAGAAAAGAACATCATGTGAAAGTTTGGGAGAAAGGCCAAGGGTTTAGGACGAAAAAGAATAATAATAGCAATATTAATTAGGGTTTGCAATAATAAAAATATTGTTGTAACTAATATGTTCATGTCAAGTTAATGCAATGCAATATGATGGCATGATGTCCAGACGATGCCAGAAAAACATGCAAAGTTGTTTAGGGTATTGCTCTAGGTTTTACACATTTTCCAATAGTTCCGGCCGGTTTAAGTGTATTTGTTCTGATTTTCAGCCAGGTTTTAATGTTTTTTCTCTATGGTTCTTTTCTAGCTTTGTTACTCCATTTCTTTTATTTTTCCCTTTTCCCATTTTATTTTTTCTTTCTTATTTATTTTTTCCTTTTCCTTTTTTCTATTTTTACTTTCATTTTTTAATACGTGGTGAATTTTTTAAACATTTCATATACAATTTGAACATTTTTAAATGCAAGTTGAACATTTTTTGAAGATATGTTGAACATTTGTAATGCGCATATTAACCGTTTTTAAATACACGGTGAACAATTGTAAGCACACATTAAACTTTTAAAAAATATCGCAAACATGCAAAAATTTCTTATTTATTTATGAACATTTTTAAGGGCACAATTTTTTAATAAAAAATTGCACGAACAAATTGTTGCATTTCTTAAACTTTTTTCGGAAATGTCATGAACATATTTTTAAACGTGTGAACATTTTCTTAATTTCCGTTATAAGTTGTTTTTAATAGTAGAACATTGTTTACCAATTATGTGAACATTTTTTTAAATATTTTCATGAAGATTTTTTTAAATGGCATGGACATATATGTTTTAAACATGTGATCCTTTTGTGGAAATCGACAAAGAAGCTTTTGAATTTTATGAACATTTTGCTAAAACCACACGAACAATCTTTTACATTAGATGGCCATGTTTTAATGTCCGTTGAAATTTTTCAAAAACTACAAAAGGTTGTGGAGTGAGTGAACTTTAAAAAAAAAGTGAAAACAAAAACGTAAATCTCTACTACCTAAAAGAAACGGAGTGTTCCGTTTCCCCTCTTACGTTCGTCCGACCCCAGATTTTCAGTCGTCGCTCGTCGCTCCTCGATCGTCCGCACATGGGCCAAAGGCCAAAGCCCAGCCCGAGCGAGCCAGCCTACAGCACAAGCACACGCACTCCTTCCTCCTCACGGCCTCAAACGGGCGACGCTAGTGTTTCGCCCAGCCCCAACCTCGGCCGCCGCTCGACCTCGGCGACCGCCGCTCCTTGGCTCCCCGGCCGCCGCTAGACCTTCACGGCGACCTCCTTGGCTCCTCCGCCGCCACTCGACCTCCTTGGCTCCTCTGCCGCCGCTCGACCTCCACGGCCGCGCCTCGCCAACACTTGCTTCCCCGTATCCCGCCCTTCGTTGATATGGACTCGTGCTCCTCGCCCTCATGGTGTTGTGCTAGACGCGTGCTCCGCGGCCCCTCCTCCACGGTCTCGCACAGGAAGGACGAGGGCGGGTCCTGGTTGCTGACGTGTGTGGGTGCGGATGTGGTGGCTGGTAAGATTTTCATTGATCTCTTCTCCGTTGGAAATTGTCTAGCCGGTATTGATTTCACGAACACACCTATCATATGCCCTAGCAGTGCAAGCCTGAACACATGGTTATAATTAGTTAGATGCAAGTATATGAATGATGAATGAGTGCTGCCTTAAATCATCAGCACATTAGTGGTGCCCGATCAAAGTTATACGCTCGCACTGGACAGCCTGTAAGCCAAAGTGGTTACGCCGAGCTGTAGCTGCTGGGCGCCCATCTAGCCGCTCAGCTGGGTGTGGCGTCACTCCTGTCCCCGGCAACACGTACTTCTCTACCAGACAAATTAACTTAGATTGGGCTGCTGCAAGAGTTTCTATTGTTGAATTTGAATGTTCTTTCAAGGAGAAAAAGGTTAGTAAATGATGTTGTTTTCTACGATGCAAATTCAGTCGTCGGCTTTGCTATTGAGTGCCAAGGTGATGGGTATATAAGATGTAGATTCGAAACTGCGGGGTTCAACATAGAGGGCTTCACTACAATATTTTTGCCATGCGGTTGATGGATGTGAATGGCCTAAATAACACGGCCAATGAGCGGACGCTTCGTCGAATATTTTTGATCTATGCAGCACTGGATCAATTACACATCCATCCACCCAACTTTAGTTTTGATATATTTGATGCATCATGCACAATGAATCTTATGTTGAAAAACTTAGACATATAAGAATGTCTGCAAACAAACCACGTACCACACAGTTTAGAGGGTTTATTTTTCTGCATTTATATTTATTTTCTACATTTATACTAGCTATGAATCAATAAGTATTTCTATTTTTTTATTTGATGCCAAATTTTAAGGAACGTCAATTTGATGTATTTTGACAGTGATCGGCATGTTGACTTGGCGCATGTTCGTTCGCAACATACCTTAGTATTGTCGAAGGGTTGGATGATTGTACACGGATGTACCATTAACGACAATGGTGTGGATGGATTGAGGAGACAAAGAATACGGAAGGAGAAAGAAGTAGGATGATTTGAAGGTTAAAAAATCAACAATGCTATTTGATGTGCATGAGGATCCTAAATAAAACATGACTGATGTGAAACCAATTGGCTATTCATGTCCCCGATGCAACGCACGGGCAATTACATGGTAGGAACAGCAAAAAGAACCAAAAATATATATATAGAGCGAGAAAACGAGAAACGGCAGCTCCACGCGTAAACAACTGCAGGCGAGCGGGGCGTGCGACTCGCCGAGAGCGAGATAGTATGCGCCCGAGCAAGCACGCTCGTGCGCTCGGCCGCGCGGACGCTCCGCCCCGCTGGCGGAGCGCCACCGATCGAGAGTTCGAGACGCGCGCTGAATGAGGCGTGGAGGGGAGGCGGCTGGTGCGCCTCCTCCGGTGGAAGATCCGCGAGCCGAGCAGCCAGAGCTCCCGCGGAGCGGAGGCGGAGCGAGTTGTGTCTGGCTACGCCCCTCCCTCTCCTGCTCCTCCGCTGCGCTCCAGGTGCTCGCGGAAATGCCGCGCCGCTTGACACCTCGCCCGGCCGTTGTGCTTGGAGCGCCATGAGCGGCAGGCGCAGACACTACACCTCCCTGGTCTCTCTCTAACCGCGTCCTCTCCATTTCCTTGAGACCGTGAGCCCTGAGCGTGCAAGCACCACGCGGCTACGGCGAGCACTCGCGGTCTCGTCAAGGTCAAGCACACAGCCGGGCAGCATTGTCGTCACTCACC
This sequence comes from Aegilops speltoides, assembly GCA_021437245.1. Lineage (NCBI taxonomy): Eukaryota > Viridiplantae > Streptophyta > Magnoliopsida > Poales > Poaceae > Aegilops > Aegilops speltoides. The sequence goes on along the minus strand of CM038145.1, from coordinate 276,123,717 downwards.
TTCCACGAAGACGGAGACTACCTCTGCCTCCTGTGCGTTTTCCCTCTCATGCAACTAGTCTAGCAGTACACGCGTTCGTTGCAGTCAAAGGTCAAGCAGAATCGACAACACCATGGCCACCCATGCCCCACAGAACACTGTACTGTGTGGCCATCTGCGTTCCCCAGCTCTACCGCTACTTCAGGACAAGATGGAGGCAGGCAGTTTCTGGTGTGCTGCTCACAATTGAACAGCCGACTGGCAATCTACTCTGGTTCAGTCCCAAGGTATGCTCCTACTTCCTATCTCCTTCCTTTGAACTGTGTTTCGAATCTCCATGTATTCTTACTTCTTACTCAACCAAATAAAGCTTCTGTTCTGAATATTGGCTCGTAGTTCTCCCGTGTTGAATCTGGTCCCAAGCACCAAATGAATAAGATTGATCAGTCAACTATCTGTCTACTGGCAACATATTCAATGTAATTTTGCTGGTAATAGACAAATGGATCCTGTTCAGAAGCGAGTTTGCATTATTATCCTTACTTAGACAAAACGTGTTTTTTTTTACCTCCCCTCCAACCTCGAATGGTTCGACAGTTTTGATAAAAAGAAATTGTCTTTCAGTGATCTTCTTGGAATTTAGGTGCATAATACAGTGTTTTCCTTTCCTATTGTTTTCACTCAGAGAAGGGGAGAGGTGGTGCAGCAATGGCGCAGTGGAATGGCATGGAGCAGGCAGCGACTATTGCACAGCTGGTGGGAGTGGATGCGTTGGGGCTCATCTCTGACGATTGTACAGGCAGCACAGACAGTTCAGCGCAACAAGGAGACCTGCCAGGAGCTTGTGCAGGATGTCCAGTTGATAAATGGACTGCTACGGATGCTGCAAAACCCAGAAATGATGCAGCGAGAAGAGATTGTAAATGCACTCAATGGACTGGAGGGGACGCTCCGGGAGGCGTACAGCCTCGTCAGCTCCTGCCAGGACTGCAGCACCACATATCGCATATTCATGGGATGGAAACACACTGACCAGTTCCGACGCGTGAAGAAGAAGATTGCCAAGCACCTCCGCTTCTACCCCATGATCTTCCATGCTGACATAACTTGTCGTCTCGAAAGAATAAGCAACGGCACGCTGTCGACGTGCTCATCTCAGGTATAGTCAGTTTGTACTTCACTGGCAAACATCATCATGGCTTTTCGATTGTAGCCAAGGGTCTTCACGTAATACTAGTCTCGTATGCTTGAAATTTGTTTTGTTGTTCCAGGATGCAGGAGGAGTGCTGACATCGTCTACCAGCCACTCAAACTCTGAAGCTCGGTGAGTTGTTAGCAAGCACAAGGAAATAGAGATACTTAATCTGTTGCTTGGTTACTGCAAGAAGTGGCCACAACATTATTTCCGAAACATTTTGGTACATACATAAAATAGTTACTTTTATGTCTTAACCATGAATTTTCAGGACTGAACGTAGTTTGCGGCCTGTTGAATTAGAAAGATCGCAGAAATGCAGGAGCGCTGAGTCTATTGCAGTTGAGGAACACCAGCTAACAAGTAATTCTTTCAGTTAACTGTTTATGGAGTTGGGATCTTGAATTTGATATATTGCATTGTATTGTGTATTACTAGGTTTTAAGGAGAGGTAGGGGAAGGGCTATCACCCCAAAGGCAAGATAGAAGAGTTGCTCTCCTAATTCTTGCTGGATTTATTACTCATAGGGGTTGCTCTTTAACAATCTGATATAAGTAATAAATCCTAGATCTTCTGATTGACTTGAGTCCCAAGTTGATAGCTCTTCCTAATTTAAATGATAAACTACGTAACCGAGAGATGGGATCTTAACCCATAAGTGGGAGCTGATTTCCTTGCCATGGGGCCATGTACTTGCATAAGTTCAACCTTGCCAAATGTTTACTTAACTTTCCAAAGTACAACTTCATGTCCCGTATGATTCTTCTTGAACATGGTTTAATCAAAGTATATTCCTATTACTTTTTCTGATATTGCTCATGAGTCATGTATATTGTTAGATGTATATAGTCTCTTTTCGGTATATCCCCATTGTATAAGGGGTTTCATGCACTTTACCACACATGTATATGTAATGGCCTTTGGCCCTCAGTAAAGCTCAGTTGCTCATTATCCAGCATGGTATCAGATGCTAGGTTAGCCTCTCGCTCCCGCACGATGCAACTCCGTGCGCCTCGTTCCTAGCTTGCTTGTTCTCCGGCCGTTTGGCCGCTGCCTCTCCAACCGTCCGGCTGCTGCCTCTCCGTCCCCGCTCTGCCTCTCCGTCCCCGCTCTTCTGCTCCTCCAGTAGGCCGCCGTCTCGCCCGGCCATCGCATCGGCCGCTCCGTCCAGCCGCTGCCCTGCTTAGCCGCTGCTCCTCTCCCGCTAGTCTCGCCCGGCAACCCCAGCCCTGTCTGGCCAGCCTCGCCCGGCCCCTCGCCTAGCTGTGGGGCTGCTAGTCCGGCCGCTCCGGGAGCTGCAGGGCCGCCCCCTCACCTGGCTGCAGGCTGGCCGATGCGGGAGCTGCAGGGCCCGGCCAGCCTCGCCCGGTGCTTCTTGTTCGGCCGCTGCGGGCGCAGGATCGATCCTCCCGCGAGCGAGCGCTCGAGCGGGCGCTCGATCCAGGGATCCCCTCGATCCCTCCTGATCCCGATCGGGAATTCCTGTTCCGTTGACCAAAAAAAAAGCAACAGAGAGACTTTCTCATGTCTTCTTCGAGCTATGTAGCTATCCCCCGGTGCTCGGTGATCTTTGATGGCACCAACTATGCTGAGTTTGCGGGCTTCATGCGTATCCATATGCGTGGTCTTCTGCTCTGGGGTGTTCTCTCTGGCGAGGTACCTGTCCGCTTCGCCTGTTGCTCGCTTGATCCGCGGTGCTTCTTGCTTGATGCTTCTCGGTGATAGGGATGCAGCCAAGGCTCTTGATGATCTGCAGTTGATGCCTATGATCGCGGTATCCGCCTATTCGATGCTCTTTCATCTCACGGGATGATCATCGCTTACACTCAATGGTGCAATGATGATGCTCGAGCTGTTGTCGTTCTCACTGCGAGTGTCCTCCCTCAGTTTGCTTCGGAGTTCATGGGCCTCGGCACTGTTGCAGCATGTGGTCCTATCTTTGTCAGCGCTATCAGCCCTCAGGCGATGCTCTATACCTCTACGTCAGTGCGTCAGAGCATGCTCTTCAAAGAGGTGACTCGTCTGTTGATGAGTTCTATTCACAGTGCTCTGCCATCTGGCGTCAGCTTGACTCACTGCGGGCAGTTGTTTGTGGAACTTGCCGTTGCTGTCAGACTACGCGGTCTGACTTGGAGTTTAAGAGGGTTCATGAGTTCTTATCTCGTCTCCGCTCTGAGTTTGAGCCTCGCCGTGCTCACTTACTTCCTCATGGTCATGTTCCTTTCTCGGAGGTGCTTGCCGAGCTTCGTGCTGAGGAGACCCGCCTTCGCTCTGCCGGGTTGCTGGCGGTTCCGTTTGTGTTGGCTGCTTGGGCTCCAGTGTCGTCTGCTCGGCTCACTGCTCCACCGCTCCTACCTACACCTTCAGGGGGGTGGGTCGCCCTTCTTATGCTGAGAAGGGCAGGTCGCGCCGTGACACGTCCTGTGGCTACTGCTCTCGGCCAGGTCACCCAGAGTCTGATTGCCGTGAGAAGAAGCAAGACCAGAGGCGCTCCTCTCCCAGTGGGACTCCTGGATCTACCTCGACTCCGTCACTCACTGACCAGGACATTGTTCGGCTTAAACGCCTTCTGGCTTCCTCTGGTTCTTCACCGACAGGTTCTGCTGCTGCTGTGACTGCTTCCACCACTTCATCACCATCGGCATCTACACCGTCAGGTACATCTTCGTGGGTTTTGGACTCTGGAGCTTCCTTTCATATGTCCTTTGATTCTTCAGCGTTGTCTTCTCTTCGCCCTCTTGATTCTCCTATTAATGTTCTTACTGCCGATGGCACATCTCTTCCTGTTGCTAGTCGTGGTATTCTTTCCACTCCATCTTTTTCTGTTCCTAGTGTTTCACATGTTTCTCGCCTTACCATGAATCTTTTCTCTGCTGCCCAACTTACTGATTCTGGTTGTCGGGTCATTCTTGATACCGATTCTTGCTCCATTCAGGATCGTCGCACCAAGGTTTTGGTTGGTGCTGGCCCCCGGCGCCTTGAGTCCAAGGGTCTTTGGGAAGTTGACTGGCTTTGTGTTCCTTCCGCTGCCACCACTTCAGTCAGCTCTCATGCTCTTGCTGCCTCTTTGTTTGCGTCCTTCCAGCAGTGGCATCATCGCCTTAGTCACATCTGTGGCTCTCGCTTGTCTTTCTTAGTGCGTCAGGGCCTATTAGGGTTTGTATCTCGAGATGTTTCTTTACCTTGTAATGGTTGTAGACTTGGCAAACAGACCCAGTTACCTTATCCTACCAGTCAGTCGGTATGTCAGCATCCTTTTGACTTAGTTCATTCTAATGTCTGGGGTCCAGCTCCCTTTGATTCGAAAGGTGGTCATCGCTACTATGTTTTGTTTATTGATGATTTCTCTCGCTACACTTGGCTCTACTTCATGAAATCTCGTAGCGAGGTTCTCTCTATATACAAACGATTTGCCGCCATGGTTCACACTCAGTTTTCCACGCCTATTCGTACTTTTTTAGGCCGACTCATTTGGAGAGTATATCTCCCGGTATTGCGTGGCTTTCTCGCGAACAGGTACCCTTGCCAGCTTCTCTGTCACAGTGCCCATGCTCAGAATGGCGTTGCCAAACGCAAGCATCGTCATCTGCTTGAGACGGGTCGTGCGCTGATGATTGCCGCCTCTCTACCACCCCATTTTTGGGCTGAGGCTGTTTCTGCATCCACCTATCTCATCAACATTCAGCCATCGACTACTCTGCAGGGTGGTATTCCTATGGAGTGTCTCTCTGGTCGCTCTCCTGACTACTCAGCTCTTCGTATGTTTGGATGTGTGTGCTACGTCCTTCTTGCCCCGCGCGAGCGCACCAAACTGATTGCTCAGTCGGTTGAGTGTGTTTTCCTTGGCTACAGTGATGAGCACAAGGGCTATCGCTGTTGGGACCTTGTTGGTCGTCGCTTGCGCATCTCGCGTGATGTGACCTTTGACGAGTCTCGCTCCTACTACCCACGTCCTTCTTCCTCCAGCTTCTCTGTGGATGATATTTCTTTTCTTCTCCTTCCCGATACACCCTGCTATGTGCCTCCTGTTTCACCTCTTCCTCCTACACCTCTCATTCATTCTCATTCACCATCGACACCATCTTCTCCATCCTCCTCCTCCACCTCTACACCATCATCTCCAGTCCGTCGCCTTCTCTCACCGTTTCCTCTCCACTATACTCGTCGCCCTTGTACTCAGGATGACTCTCCTGACGTGCCTGACGCGCCTTCCACCTCTGGTGCACCTCCGTTCCCGCCTACCCCAGTTCATAACCTCCGTGCTCGGCCTCACCCTCCGCCTGATCGCTATTCTCCTGATCGGTACGGTCTCTCTGTTATTGCTGAGCCCACTTCCTATCGGACTGCCATGACTCAGCCTTAATGGCAGCTTGCGATGGCCGAAGAGCTTGCTGCCCTTGAGCACTTTGGCTCATGGGCTCTGGTTTCCCTCCCTTCCGGTGTTCGTCCCATCACTTGCAAGTGAATCTACAAGATCAAGACTCGCTCCGATGGTTCTCTTGAGCGTTACAAAGCTCGTCTTGTGGCCCGTGGCTTTCAGCAGGAGCAGGGACGCGATTATGATGAGGCATTCACTCCTGTGGCCCACATGACCACTGTCCGCACTCTCCTTGCTGTGGCTTCTGTTCATCATTGGTCTATCTCTCAACTTGATGTCCAGAACGCCTTTCTCAGTGGCGAGTTACGTGAGGAGGTTTATATGCAGCCACCACCGGGGTACTATGCTCCTGATGGCATGGTCTGTAGACTTCGTCGCTCCCTCTATGGTCTTAAACAGGCCCCTCACGCCTGGTTTGAGCGCTTTGCCTCTGTGGTGTCTGCCGCTGGTTTCTTGCCCAGTGATCATGATCCCGCGTTGTTTGTCCACACGTCTCCTCGTGGTCGGACTCTTCTCCTTCTCTATGTTGATGACATGATCATCACTGGTGACGACTCTGAGTACATTGCCTTTGTTAAGGCTCGCCATCGAGACCAGTTCCTCATGACTGATCTTGGTCCTCTTCACTATTTTCTTGGGATCGAGATCTCCTCGACCTCTGATGGTTTCTACATCTCCCAAGAAAAATATATTGAGGATCTTCTTGCTTGCGGTGCTCTCGGTGATGAGCACACTGTTGTGACTCCTATGGAGCTCAATGTTCAGCTTCGTGCCTCTGATGGTGACCCTCTTCCTAATCCCACTCGCTATCGTCACCTCGTTGGCAGCCTTGTCTATCTTGCTGTTACACGTCCTGACATCTCCTATCCTGTCCACATCCCGAGTCAGTTTGTTTCAGCCCCCACCTCTGTCCACTATAGTCATCTCCTCCGTGTTCTACGATACCTTCGTGGCACGATCTCTCAGCGCCTTTTCTTTTCCCGCCCGGCTCTCTTGAGCTCGGGCCTACTCGATGCTACAGGCTAGTGATCCATCGATCGGCGCTTCGCTCTCGCCATCTTGTGTCTTTCTTGGTGGCTCTCTTATTGCTCGAAGACCAAGAAATAGACTCTGATGTCTTGCTTTCGAGTCTGAGGTGAGTTGTGAGCCATGGCTATGTTGACTACCGAGGTGATCTGTTCTGATGGTTACTTGAGGACTTTGGTATGTCTGCTACTACCTCGACTCCCCTCTGTCGAGGCGACCGGTGCTATCTCGGTATGCAGCGTGACCGGTGAAGCATGAGCTCACCAAGCACATCGGTGTGGATGCCTACTTTGTGCGTCTTTCATGCGAGATTAGACTCTCGCTCTTCACTATGTGCCCTCTGAGTTGCAGTTGGCTGACTTCTTCACGAAGGCACAGACTCGAGCGCAGCATGGCTTTTTCCTCTCGAAACTCAGTGTTGTTGATCCACCATGAGTTTGAGGGGGGGTGTTAGATGTGTATAGTCTCTTTTCGGTATATCCCCATTGTATAAGGGGTTTCATGCACTTTACCACACATGTATATGTAATGGTCTTTGGCCCTCGGTAAAGCTCAGTTGCTCATTATCCAACATATATAACATATTTAATTGAATTTTAATTCAGGTTACCAGGAAATTGCTGAACCTTTTGCTAGGAAGCAGAGGTTCCGGTGGGGTCACTGTTTGCCCTGGAAAACGGTAGAAACAGCTCCTTGTATTCATGAACTCAACGGACCAGGTATTAGCTACAAGCACCAACTCAACATCAATGGATACTGAAGATAATAGAATAAATAAATGAATATTTAGACATATTAGTTATAACATTCGGCAAAACCCATCAACTTTGAAAGGAAACTACAGTCTGCATCACAAACAAGCAAAGCTCATGGTGCATTCCCTGCAGGGTTTTCAGGTTTCCATTTCTCACAATTGTTGTCTGCTACAAATAATTTTGCATTCCAATGCAAAATTAGAAGTTGTGGATACGTTGATGTGTATAAGGTACATAGTATGAATGTGCTTTTGAAAAAAATAATCCTTTTTGGATCTAGGAGGGAAAAAAAATCCTTTTTATCTTTTGTATTATTCTTCGCAAGTATATTCTTAATGGTCCAAATCTTGTTGCACTTTTAAATGCATAACACACAAGCATCATAACTAAATTTTCACAACAAAACTTCCTTGGTTCATTCGCTGGTGGTCTGAGTGTTTTTTACTGATGCTGTTACCCTTTTAAGATGACCAAATTACCAGTGCAAAAAATTGTTTGGGCATTACATCAGCAAACACGCATTTGCTCCTTTACTTTCATATATTCAAACATCATGAAGTGATCAGTTCATTAATTAAAAATTCCCTGTCCCTCTGCTTCTGCTTTAGCTACCTCAAGTTTATAAAAGATCTGACAAGACATGTCTTGGCATATGTAAATCAAGTTTCATCAGCCCTGGCTAATAATGGCATGCAAAAAAAGGTGCATCCACAACACCTTTACCTTTGCATACGACACATTAAACTTTATTTTTTCTGAATTTTTCCTAAACAGCATAGATCTGATATTGAGTTTTGAGAGGCGAAAGATTACATAAGATAGATATCCATTCCCCGGATGAAGGTTCTAATATGCCAATTTAGACATATTTCTACCAGAGAAATTCTTACTTGTAATTAGTTTTAACATGGATTAAGATATGTACATATGTATGTATGTCACCTTTTGTTTTGTTATCTGCAAAAGGAGCACAATCTTAAAGAATTTCTACATAACATGGATGTAAAATTGAATACTGTATTGAGCCGAAATGTAAATGTCTAGAATCGAATGGTTATTTTGGCATACATCCGACCTAGATGCTCCCTTTTTTTTGGAAATCTTTGCAGCAGTACTAAATCACATACCGACAAATTGTCATAGATAAACCTAGTGTTGATGCTTGCAGGGACGATTGGACAGTGGACTTGAAGTCATGATCAAAAGATTTCATCAAAATAACTCCCATTCTTCACTCACATTTGAAAATGAAGTCAGCTTTCATGCAAAGCTTCTACACAAAAACGTTGCTAAGCTCATTGGATGTTGCAGTGAAAGAGGAGAAGCACTTTTAGTCTATGAATCTCTACCAAATGGGAGTTTGTCTGACGCGGTAACTGGTATGCCTCTTCTAAGTTGTTCTTATAGTTCCTTGTGGACCTTTTTCACTTAGTTTGTTCTCTCACGATTGTGACCATAAGTATCTCACTGGCACAGGAACAAGGGTGTCGCTCAACTGGTCTGAGCGCTTCAAAATAATTTTAGGGATAGCCCGCGGGGTGGCCTATCTACATGATTGCTGTGGGATACAAATTATGCATGGGGATTTAAATCCACAAAAGATTCTCTTAGATTCTTACATGACTCCTAAGATTACTGATTTTGCTTTTGCAAAAGTGTGTAGTTCGGATGGGCGTGAACGACACAAGGGTAGTTTACTCGGTACAAGGTATGAACTTATCAAATTCACAGTAAGCCTTTGCTCCATCACCTCATGTATTTTCTTCATCTTCATGTATTTTCGTATATGTTTGGTTCTAGGGGTTATATGGATCCTGGATGATAGACAAAGGGTTTTGGGGTTATGGGCTTCGACACCTCTAGGGGTCGGCCTCAATAACATATATATATATAACAAGGGGGTACCTCATTGGGTACAAATACAATACGTACAAAGATTACAATACGTACAAGTCTATTAGTCTAACACCCTCCCTCAATCTTAACCGTGATCTGAAGAATTCAGAAGATTAAGATTGCGACGACAACCCTCAAACTGAGGTAGTGGCAATGGCTTCGTGAAGATGTCGGCAAGTTGGTCCTTTGATGGAATGAACTTGATCTCAAGCAACTTCGTGAAACTCGTTCTCGACAAGGTGATAGTCAACTTCAATGTGTTTCGTTCGGGCATGAAAACCGGATTTGAAGAAAGGTACGAGCACCGATGTTGTCACACCAAAGAACAGGTGGATGACGCCGAGGACTCTCAACTCTCGAAGCAAGGCTGAACCGGATAAGTTCGGTGGTGGCATTGGCAATCTGCTTTGTATTCACTTGAAGATTACTACGAGACAACTGTAGCTTGTTTACGAGCACTCCAGCGATCACATTAGGACCATAGAACACCGCATATCCCCGTGGATCGCTTTGTCATCGGGACTACCAGCCCAATCTGCATCGAGAACGCCGAGAGGCTGGGAAGAGGCGATCGAAGGTGCGAACCAGAGCAGCGATCAAACGAACATAGCGCAGAATCGTTTCCAAAGCAGTCCGGTGAGTATCCAGAGGAGCATGAAGAAACTGGCACACGCTGTTCACCGCATAAGAGATATCAGGACGAGTAATCGTCAAATACTGTAAGCCAGCAACAATACTGCGATACGTTGTAGCCTCATCCGAAGGAAGAAGGGTACCATCAAGTGCAGAGAGTCTATCAAAAGCTGTCATGGGAGTGGAAGCAGGCTTACACTGAAGCATACCAGCACGACGAAGCAAATCCAGAGAGTACTTCTGCTAAGTGAGAGTCAGACCGGCATCTGAATGAGAAACCTCCAAGCCAAGGAAATAATGGAGCCGACCAAGATCTGTAATGGCAAAATCACCACTCAAAGCAGAAACAAGACGATCCGCAAAGAAGAGCCGACGAGCTGATCAATATGATGTCATCAACATACACCAACAGTACATAGTGACCGCAGGCGTCAGTAGCATGAACAAGGAAGTATCACCGTCGACGGAACAAAGCCATGTGCACGGAGAGCGAAGCGGTAGCGCATGCCAAGCGCGTGGCGCTGTTTAAGACCATAGAGAGCCTTTACCAAGCGACACAAATGTGTGGGACGAGTAGGATCAACAAATCGGTGCGGCCGACGATATAGACCTCTTCATCAAGAACACCATGCAAAAAGCATTCGAACATCGAGCTGTCAAGAGACCATCCACGAGTAAGCGCAAGAGACAAGAGCATGCGAATAGTCGTCGGCTTGATCACAGGATCAAGGTATCATCATAATCAAGACCTTGACGTTGTTTGAACCCACGAGCAACAAGCCGAGCCTTATACCGCTCAATAGAGCCATCAAGATGTCGCTTAACTTTGAATACCCATTTAGAATCAATTATATTGACACCACGCATGCGGAGGAACAAGACGCCACGTACCATTTTTGAGCAATGCTCGATACTCTTGTTCCATTGCGGATCGCCGATGAGAATACCAGAGCTGCTTGATAATGACGGGGTTCAGAAGGATCGATTGCGAGAATGAGCTATACGGACGCGAGCGTGCAACCGTGCCATCGGTGCGTTGAAACGGTTTAAAATACCACTCTTGCTGCGAGTGTGTGGACGCTGAGCAACCGGAGCGATTAGCGCGATGGAAGTCTCGAGAACGTCGATGAAGAGACTGCATCTCCGAGAAGAAGATATCGCGGTTGATGGTGCCCGCGACAATGAAGAACGCCAGAGGCGAGGCGGTAAGCGCAGGCGTCGCCGAACAGGGGACCAGCGCGTCAGACGCGGCATCGCCGAGCAGCGTCTGGCGAGACCGACCGGTCATCGGCGCAGGCGAAGACGGCGACGAAGGAGCTCCGGCCGAGCTGTGGGCGAACGCGAGCGGGTGTGATGAGACCCGACCTGCATGGCCCATGGGAGGCGGCGCAGATCAACGCGATCCGGGAGCGCGGCTCGCTGCGATCAAACCGGATCCGGGTGGTGGCGGGCGTGGGTGCAGAGACCTGCATGCGCCATGCAGGAGGCGCGATGGCGGATCGGCGTGATCCGATGAAGAAGCCGTCGAGCAGGGGTGAATCCTCAAGGAGAACAAGCCAAGCACCTCTACCGGTTCTGCACCATGGTTAGACAACAAAGAGGCGAGTGTGCAAAGCATCTACAAATTGATCGGGCAATAAAGGAGATGAATGCAGGTTCATTTGGTGTGATGACAGGAGTTGGAAGATTAGAGAAAGGAAAAACATGCTCATCGAAGACAACATCTCGCGAAATATACACACGATTTGTTGGAACGTGAAGGCATTTATAACCTTTGTGCAACGGACTGTACCCAAGAAAGACACATTTTTTAGAACGAAACTCGAGCTTTCGATTATTGTAAGGACGGAGATGTGGCCAACACGCACAACCGAAAACTTTGAGAAAAGTATAGTGAGGAGTCTCATTAAGCAAGAGTTCTAGTGGAGTTTTCATGCCAAGGAGTCGCGACGGAAGTCTGTTTATGAGAAAACAGGAAGTAGTGAAAGCATCACTCCAAAAACGAAAAGGAACAGAGGCATGAGCTAATAAGGTTAAGCCGGTCTCAACAAGATGACGATGCTTACGTTCAGCTGAACCATTCTGCTGATGTGTATGAGGACAAGACACACGATGCGAGATCCCAAGTTTCTCAAAGAAGGAATTTAAATTGCGGTACTCACCCCCCCAATCTGATTGTACATGAATAATTTTGTGTTGTAGGAGACGCTCAACGTGTGTTTGGAACTTAAGAAAAACATCGAACACATCGACTTATGTTTAAGAAGATAAATCCGTAAAGCGATCGAAGCATCAATAAAACTGACATAGTACTCATGACCACTAATGAGACATCGGCGGGAGGACCCCAAACATCGGAAAACACAAGTTCAAGAGGAGTTTTCACTACATGACTAGAAGCAGAAAAAGGTGGCGATGACTCTTTCCCGCTAACAAGCATCACAAACTGAGACATCTTTATTACTAGAAACTGACGGTAACTCATGACGGTGAAGAATATGTCGAACAATGGGTGTAGCTGGATGGCCAAGACGAGAGTGCCATTGTGCGGGAGGTACTCGAACAGCACTGAAGACTTGAGGGACGACTGGGGAGACAGATCGCGGCACATCAAGAGCATATAGTCCATGACGAAGGTGCCCTCTAAGAAGTACGTCCCGTGTGGCCCGGTCCTTGATAAAAAGATGAAACGGGTGAAACTCACAAGACACATTATTGTCATAAGTAAGTTTAGGTACGGAGAGTAAGTTTCGGGCAACAGTGGGAACTCGAAGAACATTCTTAAGACGCAACTGTCGAGATGTATGTGTGAGAAGAGATGCCTGACCAATATGAGAGATGTGCATACCTGCCCCATTTGCTGTGTGAACCTTGTCAGGACCATGGTAGGCCTCCCGAATAGCAAGCTTGTCCAGTTCATTTGTCACGTGCTCTGTGGCGCCAGTGTCCATGTACCAAGTGGGATCAACATTATAAGACTGAGTCTTTCCTTGATGCTGCGTCATGTTGACTTGTCGTTCATTGCCCTTGCCGTTGTTGCCAAGGCGAGAAACTCGGGCTGAAAGCAGCGGTGACAGCGAGATGCAACGTGGCGAGGAATTCCACACAGCTGACAAGGGGCAACAGCTCCACAAGCAGCACAGCAAGCACATGGGCGCCCGTTCTCGACGACAATGGTAGGACGCGATTGAGAGGAAGCAGCCGTAGGAGCACCACCCTTGCCTCCCGTAGGAGGGGTTGAAACAGCCGTAGGAGCAGCAGGACGGGCACCAGAACGCCCCTTCCCACCACGAACAGCAGCGTTAGCCGAGGGGGGCTCATCCGGATGACGACTGGCAAGGCGTTGCTCCGTTGAGAGGAGGCGCTGGAAGAGTTCCTGCGGCTTGATGGGAACCTTGCGTTCCCTGATCACCTCCACAAGAGAGTCATACTCGGCATCGAGACCTTGGAGAACATATGTGGTAAACTCTGTGTCACGAAGTGGCTCGCCGATGGAGGCAAGCTGATCGGCGAGGCGTTTGATCTTGTTGAAGAAAACGGTGACAGAGTGATGATCCTTGCGAGTCTCATTGAGCTGTGTACGAAGAGACATGTGCTGAGACGAGGATTGTGCGGAGAAACTGGACTCCAACGCATCCCATACTTCATGAGACGTGGTAGCAAATAACACCAAGCCGGCGACGCCCTCGGTGAGGGAGGATTGAATCGCCGAGAGAATCGCTTGATCTTGAGCAATCCATGGCCGGTACATATGATGATCCGGCGGGGGACATGGCAGAGTACCATCGACAAAACCCTCCAAGTAGTGACTACGAAGGAGGGGAAGAATCTGTCTTGGCGCCAAAACAGATAGTTGTCCATCTTGATTTCACCGCGAAGGTTTTGAAGTAGAACGGTGGAGTCGAGATGACGTCGGCGAAGTCATAGGGCGGCGGCACAGAACCGCACCGGAGGGGCGATATCCCGGCGAGGCGTGTGGCGCAACCGAGGCGCTGTGGTGGCGCACCGTGAGGCGCGAGCGCGGGATCCCAGCGTAGGTAGGGCCATAACCGGCAGCAGGAGGTGCACCGTAGCAGCGCCATAGCCAGCGACGGGACACCGTGAGGGAGCGCGTGAGATAGCACCATAGGGAGCGCCATAGTAGGCACCGAGGCGGCTGGGTCGACGCAGCGTCTGGCGGCGGTGGCGCGTAGGGGCCAGCGGCGTAGTTAGCGCAGAGCGGGCGAGCCGGGAGGAGCAGCAGACGGCGCCCGGAAACAGGGGTCCGTCGATCTTCCTCCTTGGAGAAGGTGGGCGAGAACGGCGGCGCGAAGACGAGGGAGCCCGCCCCGATCGGATCGGTGGCGCCGCAGGGGCCGAATAGGGTTCGGCGAGCAAGGTGGTGGTGGCGGACATAGTCGCCGTGTCGGAGAGGGCAGCGAGGGTGGCCGCGCCGGAGAGAGCAGCGGCGGCGGCGGCCTCGGAAGAAGCAGCGGAAGACGTCATGGCTAGGTCAGGATCGTTAGATCGCATCTGTTACCATGATAGACAAAGGGTTTTGGGGTTATGGGCTTCGACACCTCCAGGGGTCGGCCTCAATAACATATATATAACAAGGGGTACCTCATCGGGTACAAATACAACACGTACAAAGATTACAATACGTTCTAGGGGTTATATGGATCCTGGATATGTTATTGACCGTATCTACTCAGTGAAGAGTGACGTGTATAGCTTCGGTATCACTCTTCTTGAGATAATTACTGCAAAGAGGCCCGATGCACTTTTCAAGGATGCAGGTGATGTAAGTACATGTGCTAACTACTGTCCTCGGAAAACTGTGCTCTGCAAATAGAATTCCTTGGATGTACCAGCCCATTTTCTTTGTGCATATATCGGATTTGCTAAATAGGGGCACTCAAGTAATATAAAACGAATTGCCTTCTCTATTTATGATGCTGCAGCTTGTCAGATTGCCGACAATGGCAGGATCAATGGAGATGTACCACATGATAGATCCAGCATTGCATGGTGAATCAAAAATGGCCGAGATAATGAGATGCATTCAGATCGCGGTATGGTGCGCCAGGCCCAATGCGGGAGACCGGCTCAGCATGTGGGATGTTCTTCTGATGCTCAGCTGCGAGAGTGCAACCTTACGTGTGCCGGAGCCATCCCAGAGCCAGTGCGACACACAGGAGCCTTGTGAAGGGGTGCTATCGGATTCAGAGATAACTGAACCAAGATAGTATGGGCGATTCAAGGCCACAGATTTCATCGGGCTCTATATGGCGCGCAGAGGTTATTAAGTACAGTAGTACTAATTTATTTAGTTGAGTATTTGCGCATCAGTGGAGCGATGATGTGCGTACAAAACCAATTCTTTTTGCATGTGCGTGTCACTAGTTATGAGCGCTCAATCACATTGTAGACGCAGCATGAATCTTCTCAGTTTCTCACCAAGTACCCTGTAGTGTAGTGTAGGTGTGCATCGTCGTGCTGTTTATTCTGAGTTTGAAGAGAAGGTTATAGATGTGTGATGAATCCTGCAATCTACACCATGTTTCATCTTAATTGTATCTCGGGCAAAAATCAAGCCGCCTGACGTGCCTAGCTTATCCAATGTAAGCGCCTAGCCAACCGGCAAGGAGCGCAGGCGGCGGCGACGGGCAGTGACAGTGTGCCGCTTGGCGGCCTAGTGCGTCTGAAGCAGCAGGCTTGCCCTCCTGAATCCTGATGCATCATAGCTTGGGCCTCCTACGGTGTTGTGGCACGTTGCCTTCCACCTCGTTGCTCTCAAAGTGTTTGACGAAATGACGCTTAATGTTGTTCAACTAGAAAGCAGGTTTCACCAAACCACGCGCATCGGACTAAGGAAGCGGCAGCACAAGAAAAAACCTGCTGAAGTATCTGAAGTGAATTGAATTCTTTCTCCATTTTACCTGTCCTTTTCTGTTGGCCGTGCTAGAGTCTTCCCATTTGAATGGCTAGATATTTCGTATAATGTACATGTCTCTGTCAAATATAGATATGTTTGCCTTATACCAATTTATATGTTTTAATATAATTAATGATGCTTTATTAATTTAGATAGTATAACCCTGATATGCGGGAGCTCCTTTTAACTGCCTGTTTTAGTAATATGATGATAGATTAGCCTGAGGAATCAGAACCTGCATAGTTCCATTTAGCATCTGAAACATTGTTTTTATGTGGATGATAAAAAAAAAATCATGACCCCCCTCCCTCCTCTTTTTTGTAATGTAGTCGACGCCATCATGTGTATCAAACTTGAGTATGGAATAATGAAAAACTGGATGGGTGATCCATGTTTCCCAACCAAATATGCATGGGACGGCGTGAAATGTAGCAGCACACCTGGTAACGCTACGAGGATAATATCTCTGTGAGGTCTTTTTAAATGGTCTTTTATGTTCTACTCATATATGTAGCCAATCCCTTATGTTGAATGGTAATTTCCGTGCAGAGATCTCTCCAATAGCAGTTTGCATGGCGTGATATCTAATAAATTTGCATTGCTCACAGCGCTCGAATATTTGTAAGGATCAGTTAACAGGATCACTATTCTATATAGAATTTTTAGTTAAACTGTTATTTTTTAAGTGGGTCAGTACCTGGCTCTCTACCAAGTTATCCTTCCCAAAAAGTTATTTTAGTGGATAGATTGTTTATAATTATTACTACTAAGCAAGACAAAATAGTAAATGTCTAAGTTGCGTGTAACTTTGTGCAGAAATTTGTCAGGCAACCGTCTGAATGGCTCGCTTCCAGATTCCCTCTGTAAAAATAATGCAGGATCTCACGTTTTCAGGTTTGGGTTTTCCTGATGACTTTTTTTCTATTAATATGCATCCAAATGTCAAATGTGGAGTGTTCTTCTTTCTGTGATCTTACACATGTACCGATGTAACAAATTTAAGATTGTTTTCCACACCAAATACTCTGAACTGATTAGTAATTTAAGGTCTGAATCTTATCAAGACATGTGCAACCAAACAATTAGCCCGTCTTCATCGGGAAATAGAACATCTATCATATCTATTTCAGTATTGGTTCCTGCACTGGTAGTGGCTGTACTTATCATTTCATATCTGGTCTGGAGGCAGAAAAGAAAGCCTAACAGTGAGTGTGCTCTTATGGTCTTATCTTCTACAACATGTATCAATGTGGATTGTCATGGTTTACCATATTTAGTATTTATGTTATATCTATCATTTGCACCACCAGTTTCTACTCGTGTCCTGCCAGAGGCAGAACTTGTGAGTGCTCCAGTGAGTAGGAAAGGTCACAGGGAGCACCAGGAAAATACTGAGGATCGCTGAATCACATACAAGGAGTTGGAGAAGTTTACAGATAAGTTTGAAAGGTTCATACTATGGTCGTTTAGAAGGCAATACTGAAGTTGCTGTCAAGATGCGTTTTTTTTTTGACCCAACACCGTAGAGCAAAATGTTCTACGGTAAATCAATTAAAGTAAATAATGTACAAATATGTTACAAATCCCCTAGGGAATAAAGAAATAAAGCTAGAAGCTAACCAATGCCTGCTCTAGGAATGAAACCCATGTTTACATATTATGATCTATCCACTGGGCAAATCGAGTTGCAAACTTTTGCTTGATCTTATGTCGAAGGAGCTTTAAGTCTTTTTTGAGGTGGCATCTCCAAGACTGAAACGAATGTGGAAGTGCTCTGAACACTAAATTGTTCCTCTGAATCCAAATATTCCAACAACCCAAAATGAGGATTTCAACAGCAAATTGTTTTGAAAGGAGCTGAGTGGCCAAGATGGTGTCCTCATAAACTGATGTGCCTCTACTTCTATTTGGAATCAGAGAATTCCAGCAATCTTGTGCAAAATTGCAATCCCACAATAGGTGCATAGGAGTCTCTTCTGCCTGTTGATTACAATTTGGGCAATAGATATCATCAAGGTGCATGCCTTTTCTTAGGAGAAGAGCCCTGGTGTTGATTCTACAGTGAGCTACCAGCCAAAAGAAAATTTTGTGCTTGAGCCTGCTGGAGCTATCCCAAATGAGGCTGAAAAAAGGATGTTCCTCATACTTTTCCAGAAGCAGATTATAAATATGAATTGCTGAAAGTCTGCCAGTAGCCCTAATGATGCTCCATTTATCATTAACGTGTGAATGTAAGGTTGGAGCCAAAGTGGGAAGCTGATTGAACTCATCAAATGCTTCAACAGAGAGAGGTAAGTGGAACTGATCAATCCAATTTTCCTCCTGAAAGAATCTTAGAACCGATTGATCCTCATGTAGAGCAAAGGAGTGAAGATGTGGGAGCAAAGTTTGGAGACTCTGTTCCATCCAACTGTCTGTCCAGCAAAGGATAGATTGCCCAGACCCAATGGAGCATCTGCTGATTTGTTTGAATCTCTCAAGGAGGGCAATATGAGATTTCCACCAGAAAGAGCCTTCAAATTTTCCTCTTGGTGGTTCAGAATGATAATATTTCTCCCAGATCAAATTAATCCATGGTATATCCTCCTTATTGAGAAATTTAAAGAGGTTTTTCATTAGAAGTGCCTTATTGTGCAGAGAGATATCTAGGATTCCAAGGCCCCTTGCTTCTTTGGCCTACAAATCTTGGACCAAGCAATAAGTGTTGTTCCTCTGTCCTCCATGCCAAACTTCCTCCAGAGGAAATTCCTCAAGTATTTGGTGACTTGCTGCAAGACACCAACTGGGAGAGCTAGAGAACTCGTGAAGAAGATTGGCAGTGATGCAAATACAGATTTGATAAGCAAAAGCCTTCCATCATAAGATAACATAGTGGAGCAGCCAGAAAGCCTTCTTTCAATTCTTTGCATCATTGGGCTGAAATCTTCAATTTTTGGTTTTGTTGTGCCAAGAGGAAGACCCAAATAAGTGAAAGGGAAATGACCTTGCTGACACCCCAAAACATGAAGCAAAGAGTTGATTTGTGAGTCAGGTACATTCAGAGGCACCATGAAAGATTTCTCATAATTAACTCTCGGGCCGGTGAAAGCAGAATAATGTAAGATGAGATTCTTGACTTGCTCAATTTGTCTAACATCAAGCTGGCAGGACTAGGATTGTATCATCAGCATATTGAATCATAGGAAAGTCAGGGCAAGCTTGGCTTACTATAGGAGGAAGAATTAGCTGATTATGCATGGCTTCATTAAGAATGGATTGCAGGAGATCAGCTGCCAACACAAAAAGCAAAGGGGAAACAGGGTCTCCTTGTCTGGCCCCTTGATTGCAATGAAAAAATTTCTTGGTACCCCATTTAACAATGCTGAAGAAGTGCCTGAAGAAAGGAGCATTGAGATCCAGTTCATCCATCTATCTCCAAAACCTCTAGCTTTTAGTATTGCAAGAATAGCTTGATGATTAAGAAGATCAAAAGCTTTTTCAAAATCTAGCTTGAGGAGCACAATAGGCTGCTTGGATTGCTGACATTGATGTAAGTACTTATAAGCCCACCCTAGACAGTCATTAATGGTTCTGTTCTTTAATAAATCCATATTGATTGATGTGCACCATTTTAAGAATAATAGTCTGAAGTCTATTGGCCAGCAACTTGGTTATGATCTTGATGGAGCAGTTGAGAAGATCAATTGGTCTGAAGTCATTAGCAATGACAGGATTGTCTTTTTTAGGAATGAGAGTGATGAAAGAAGCATTTATACTCTGCAGAGAAATACTTCCATGGTAGAAATCATTTATCATCATGTAGAAATCTTCAGCAATGATGCTCCAACAAGCTTTAATGAAGTCACCATTGAATCCATCAGGTCCAGGTGCCTTATCAGAAGGAAGATCTTTGACCACAGAGTCAATTTCCTGTTTTGAGAAAGGAATTTCTAAATCCTCTAATCCTTCAATTCTGTGAATAAGGTTTATCAGATTTAGAGGATCTAAAATCTCACTAGTTTGACCCAATCTTTCCTTGAAAGCTGACCAAAGAACTGCAGCCTTGGCATGATGCTCTGTCAATTCAACCCCCTGATCATTGATAAGTGTCTGGATGAAGTTGTGTATGCATTTAATTGTAGCCTTAGCCTGAAAGTGTTAGAGTTATAATATAAGTCATGTACCCCTTTTGTATCTATCCCGTTGTATAAGGGGTTTCCTGCATATGTTCCACACTTGTACATGTATATATATCGGCCTATGGCCTCATGGGAATACAAGTTGCTTATTCCTAACATGGTATTAGAGCTAGGTCAATTTTTTGCACGCTGCAACTCGTGCGTTTGATCCGCTTTCTACATCCTGATCGATCTCCAACCGGGCTGCTCAAAGGGTCCCCAATCGATCTCCTGCCCCCGCCGGCTTCGCTCTTGTCCCGTAGGTCCGCCGGGTTCGATTTGGTCCCGCAGATCCGTCGGCTTCGATCTGGTCCCGCAGGTCCGTCGGTCTAGTCCTGCAGGTCTTCGGTCGATTCCTCCCGATCGATCCCCTGCTCCAGCCGGCCCCAATCGATCTCAGCCCGCAGGCCCGATCTCTACTTTCCGCAGGACATGCCTTGCTCGGCCGGCCCCTTCTTCATTGCCGCTACCTTCTCGATCGATCTCGTCCAGCCGGTCCCGACCGCTACCTTCCCGCAGGCCCTGGACTCTCGTCCGATTTGTTGACCAACAAAAAAAGAAAAAAAGAAAAAAAAATGTCTGTTGCATTGAGCTACGTTGCTGTCCCTTGCTGTCCGGTGATTTTTGATGGTACTAACTACACCGAGTTCACTGGCTTTTTGCGCATTCACATGCGTGGCATCCGTCTCTGGGGTGTTCTTTCTGGCGAGGTCTGCTGTCCGCCACGTCCGGTTCCTCCGGTTGCCCCTACTCCGCCGACTCCACTGGTTCTTCCTACGGACGCTAATCAGGCTGCTAAGGATGCGGCTAAGCTTGCTGATGAGGCTGCTGATCGTGCTTATGATGAGAGGGTTTTGGCTTATGAGGAGGCTCTTCGGACGTATTATGGTGCTCTGTCTGTTTACACCCAGTGGCTTGATGGTGATGCTCGTGCTGCAGCTGTTCTCACTGCTAGTGTTCTGCCTTAGTTTGCTTTTGAGTTTCGGGTCTTCCTCTGCCTTTGAGATGTGGACCCGTCTTTGGCAGCACTACGAGCCCTCTGGTGATGCCTTATACCTTTCTGTGGTCTGTCAGGAGCATGCTCTTCAGCAGGGTGACTCTACTGTTGATGACTTCTATGCACGAGTTACGCTATCTAGCGCCGACTTGATTCTCTCCGCATGATCTGGTTGTCGACTTGCTCTGTTGCCAGTCAGTGTCGAGCTAATTTGGAGTTTCATCGCGTCACGAGTTCTGTCTCACTCAGAAGGAGTTTGAGCCCGGCGTGCTCGGGCTTGTTTGCTCGTGGTCGTATTTCTCTCATGGAGGCGCTTTCGAGATTCGTCTTTGAGGAGACTCGCCACGTGGTGCTTTGGTTTGTTGGAGGTTTCCTCTGTGCTTGCTACTCGGGCTTCTTCCACTCCACCCTGCCTCCGACCCTTCTCGCCGAGTGCTCCGCCGCTCTTGCCCACTCCTTCCGAGGCTCGGTCGCCCCGTCCACATTGTGACTCTGCAACAATGATGGTCATATTGAGTCCCGATGCTACACGGCGGAAACACTGCGCAAGGCGTGATCATCATCTTCGTGGACTTCGTCATCTACCTCGACAACTTTCACCATTGCTTTGGTCGAGCGGGATATTTCGAGACTTAAGCATCCGCTTTCGCTTCGTGTTCTTCCTCGACGGCACCGCTGGTTACGGATCGATGCTTCCCAGACCGAGCAACCGCCCTCTACGGTCGGTACATCCCCATGGGTTACGGACTCTGGAGCTTCTTTTCATATGTCTTCTCATTCTTCCATTTTGTCCTCTCTTTGATGGCTGGATTCTCCTGTTCATGTCTTCACTGCTGATGGTACTCCACTTTCTGTTGCTAGTAGAGGCAATCTTTCCACTCCTTCTTATTGTGTTCCTGATGTTGCTCATGTTCCTCGACTTACCATGAATCTGTTTTCTACTGGTCAACTTATCGATTACGGTTGTCGCGTCATCCTTGACGTTGACTCTTGTTACATCCAGACCGTTGCACACACACTCGGTTGGGACGGCCCTCGCCGCCATGATTCTCGTGGTCTTTGGGAGTTGGGTGGCTTCATGTTCCTTCCGCTGCCACCACCATCGCCAGTTCCTCCGCTTCAGTCGCCTCCGTTACTGGTTCCTTCAAGCAGTGGCATCATCGACTTGGTCATCTATGTGGTTCTCGGTTGTCGTCTTTAGTTCGTCGAGGTCTTCCGGGGTCTGTCTCAGGAGATGTCTCTTTAGAGTGTCAGGGTTGTCGTCTTGGCAAGCAGATTCAGTTACCATATTCCCATAGTGAGTTAGTGTCTAAGCATCCTTTTGATTTAGTCCATTCTGATGTATGGGGTCTCGCTCCTTTCGCTTCGAAAGGTGGTCATAAATACTATATTATTTTCATAGATGATTTCTCTCGTTACACATGGCTTTATTTCATGACTTCTCGTAGTGAGGTGTTGTCTATTTATAAGCGTTTTGCTGCCATGGTTCATACTCAGTTCTCTTCACCCATTCGTGTTTTTCGTGCTGACTCCGCTGGCGAGTATATCTCTAAGATGTTGCGTGGTGTTCTTGCTGAGCAAGGAACTCTCTCTCAATTCTCTTGTCCTGGTGCTCATGCTCAGAATGGTGTGGCTGAGCGAAAGCATCGACATCTTCGTGAGACGGCTCGTGCATTGATGATTGCTGCCTCTCTCCCGCCTCATCTTTGGGCTGAGGCCGTCTTCACCTCCACCTATCTTATCAATATACAACCTTCCGCTGCCCTACAGGGGTGTTCCTTTCGAGCGTCTTTTTGATCGTTCTCCCGATTATTCGATGCTTCGCTTGTTTGGTTGTGTTTGCTATGTTCTTCTTGCCCCTCGCGAACGCACCAAACTGACCGCTCAGTCTTTTGAGTGTGTCTTCTTAGGCTACAGTGATGAGCATAAGGGCTATCGTTGTTGGGATCCTATCGGTCGTCGGATGCGTATCTCTCGAGATGTGACTTTTGATGAGTCTCGTCCCTTCTACCCACGCCCATCTTCCTCGACTTTTTCAGTGGAGGATATCTCTTTTCTCACTTTTCCTGACTCACCTATCACCCCCATTGAGCATGTGCCTAGTCGTTCCACTCCCTCTACTTCCCCACCTCTAGTCGATTTGCAGCCACCATCTTCCCCGGTCTTGTTGCCTCGCATGTCACCGGATTCTACACCTTCATCTCCAGTGACTTCTTCGTCGCCACCCCTCGATTCTACCTTGGCGATTCCTCCTTCTATTGTTCCATCTTTTCCTCAGCATTACACTCGTCGTTCATGACATGTGGATGTCTCTGTGGATGAGTTGTCATCTTCCTCTCAGCCTACTTATGGCTTGCGTTCTCGTCCTCGTCCGCCTGTTGATCGCTTTGGATTTCCCACCGCTGGTGCTGTTGTTCTTGAGCCGGCTTCTTATCGTTAGGCTGTTGTTCATCCTGAATGGCAGTTTGTGATGGCAGAGGAGATTGCTGCTCTTGAACGCACTGGTACCTGGGATCTTGTTTCTCTTCCTTCTAGAGTTCGTCCCATCACTTGTAAGTGGGTCTACAAGGTTAAGACTCGCTCCGATGGTTCTCTTGAGCGTCACAAAGCTCGTCTTGTGCCTCGTGGTTTTCAGCAGGAGCATGGTCGTGATTATGACGAGACTTTTGCTCTGTGGCCCATATGACCCTTTGTTCAGACACTTCTTCTTTGTTGCCTCGCACGCCCATCGGGTCTATATCTCAGCTTGATGTTAAGAATGCTTTTCTTAATGGTGAGCTGCGTGAGGAGGTGTACATGCAGCCACCACCTGGGTATTCTGTTCCTGATGGCATGGTATGTCGCCTTCGTCGCTCTCTCTATGGCTTTAAGCAAGCCCCCCGCGCCTGGTTTGAGCATTTTGCCTCTGTGGTCACTGCCTCTAGTTTTTCAGCAAGTGCTCATGATCCAGCATTGTTTATTCACCTTTCTCCTCATGGTCGGACTCTTCTTCTCTATGTTGATGACATGATCATCACTGGGGATGACCCTGAGTATATTGCCTTTGTAAAGGCCCATCTTAGTGAGCAGTTTCTTATGTATGATCTTGGACCTCTTCGCTACTTTCTTGGGATTGATGTCTCTTCTACCTCTAATGGCTTTTTTATATCCCAAGAAAAGTATATCCAGGATCTTCTTGCTCGTGTTGCTCTTACTGACGAGCGCATTGTTGAGACTCCTATGGAGCTCAATGTTCACCTCCGTGCTACTGATGGTGCTCCTCTCCCTGACCCAACGCATTATCGTCATCTTGTTGGCAGTCTTGTCTATCTAGTTGTCACTCGTCCGGACATCTCTTATCCGGTTCATATTTTGAGTCAGTTTGTCTCTGCTCCCACATCGGTTCACTATAGTCATCTCCTTCGTGTTCTTCGATATCTTCGGGGCACGATCTCTCACCGTCTATTCTTTCCTCGCTCCAGTTTTTTACAGCTTCATGCCTATTCGGATGCTACGTGGGCTAGTGATCCTTCAGATCGCCATTCACTTTCTGCTTACTATGTTTTTCTTGTTGGTTCTCTCATTGCTCGGAAGACGAAGAAAGCAGATTGCGTTTCCGCTCGAAAGCCGAGGCTGAGTTGCGAGCAATGGCTCTTTTGACGGCAGAGATGATTTGGTTACGGTGGTTACTTCAGGATTTTGGTGTTTCTGTCACTACACCGACTCTGCTCTTATCTGATAGTGCAGGTGCTATTAGCATTGTGTGCGATCCTGTGAAGCATGAGCTCACCAAGCATATTGGTGTTGATGCTTTCTATGTGCGCGCTGGTGTGCAGGATCAGGTTATTGCTCTTCAGTATGTGCCTTCCGAGTTCTGATTGGCGGATTTCTTGACGAAGTCCCAGACTAGAGCACAACATGGCTTTTATCTCTCCAAACTCAGTGTTGTTCATCCACCATGAGTTTGAGGGGGGGTGTTAGAGTTATAATATAAGTCATGTACCCCTTTTGTATTTATCCCGTTGTATAAGGGGTTTCCTGCATATGTTCCACACCTGTACATGTATATATATCGGCCTATGGCCTCATGGGAATACAAGTTGCTTATTCCTAACAGAAAGAACTTTGAGTTTTCATCTCCAAATTTCACCCATCTAATTGTTGCTCTTTGCCTCCAATAAATACTCTGAAAAGACAACAACTTGAGGAGATGCTCTTTCAATATATCCCTACCATTTTGCTCCACATTTGAGAGCATTCTAAATTCCTCAAAGTAATCCCACATCAAGATAACACTATTGGTGGCCTGAGTGCTGAGTATCAGATTTGAAATGATCTTACTCCAAATTTTTAGACCTTTCCTTAGTCTTTTAAATTTTGCAGTGATGAGTTTTGCACTGTTACTGGCCTGAATGGGTTGTTGCCAAATGGACTTTACTACTTCTTGAAAATTTGGAAGTTGAAGCCAAAAATTCTCAAATCTGAAAACTTTAGCTTTAGGAATACTAGTACCAATTTGGACAACAAAGGGGCAGTGATCAGAAATTGGCTTTGCCAAGGGAAGAGCCAGGGTATTGGGATAATGTGAGGACCAATTCTCAGAGGTGAACACCCAGTCAAATTTTTTCCAGCAGAGGGGCTTGTTGCACGTTGCTCCAAGTAAAACTTCTCCCTTCAAAAGAATTTCAACCAAGGCTAATTGACTGATTGCAGCATTGAAATCCATCATATTATTTATATTTCCAGCTCCATCATTTCTATTGGAAGGGTATCTAATGTAATTAAAGTCCCCTGTAATGATCCAATTAGTTTCAATAGGCATCTGTATGTTTTTGAACCAGTCCAGGAAAATTTGTCTCCCTTCATCATCACATGGACTATAAATGTTTGTCAAGATCCAAGAATCCCCTGTGTGAACTGAAATAAACCTAATTGAAATGGAGAAATCATTTTTAAACAAGCATTCTCCTTGAAACATAGCATCATTCCATGCCACAAGCAAACCCCTAGATGCCCCCATAGAAGGAGAAAAGTCAAATTTATTTATTCTTTTTGGGGCAAATTTTCTCAAATATGAGCTATCAAAAGTCTCTCTCTTGGTTTCTTGCAGACAAATAACAGAGCACTGTGATTCCTCAATTTTATTAGATATAGCAAGCCACTTGTCACTTGAGTTTATACCTCTCACATTCCAGTTCAAAATATTCTAGGATCTATTCATTGCAGAACAAACAGACACAATGCAAGAACATAAGCTGAACAGAAACCACTAAGATAGGACATATACTCAATCCAGTTACAGTCCCACAATCTGAAGATTCTTTGAGAAGCCAAGAGAACAGAGAGAGAGAGTTCATTACAATAAAGTTCAGGTGCATTTCTAGGAGCATGAGCCTTAAACAAAAGGAGCTATTCAGGACCAAAAGAAGGACAACTACAAAGGTTCCCAACATTGCCATCAAAGACTTCAATCTTTCCATGCTGGTGGCTTCCCCCCCTCTTTTGATTTTCTTCTACAAGAGGTTTTCTTCATAGCAGATCTTAGGATCCACCTTGCAATAAGAAGAGTTCAGATTCTTAATTATTTTTGAGTTGCAGACAGGAGGTTTAGCAGAACATGCCATACAGCTACTATCATGACAGGTTTTCTTTCTATATCCCTTATTTAATAGTTGGAGTCTCTCACTTCTTCTTACCTCAGATTCCACTATAGGCACCCTGTCTTTTCTTTTGCCCTTGACAAAGAACAGATCTGCAGGTGACCTCCTCAAAGAATAGGATAGCTTGCATTTCCTCCAAACTAGGAGCCTGCAACTGAGAGCAAGATGGGGCCACTGTTACAGGACAAGTAGGTGGAATGGAGAAAGCAAGATGCTGAGATTTCTGAAACTCCTCACAAATAATAGACCACATAGGAGACAACAAGAACACCTTGGCCCACTCAAATTTATCAGGGGTCAAAAGTGCACAGCAAATAAAATCCACCCAGTCATAAGGTACCTGAACATCTGTGTGGCCTTCAGAACCAATAGAGAAATGCTTCTCCCAAGCAGAAAAACAAGCCACAACCTGACTGCCAGAATCTGCAACAGAGTCATCATGGGGGTAATTAGGTAAATATCTCCCTTTGACAGTAAACCCTGGTGGTGCTGAAGAATTAGAGGTGGAAGAGCATGTAATAGCCCTACTTGCAGAGTCAGGTTTGGAAGAGTAATCTGAAGAGCAATCCAGGATTTCAATTTCCTTATCAACAAAAGAGCTTTGGTCATCTTCCCTGTTTTGAGCTGCCAAGATTTCAGCAGGAGAAGCTAACTGAATTACTGGATCCTCTCCTTCAGCAAGATTCAGGTTGAAAAAAGATCCACCCTCCTCTTCAAAGAACAAGTTGCCCTCCACCTGGTTAATCTCCAAAGAAGTGGTCACCGAGCTTGATTGAAGGAAGGTGATTGAGGCAGAACTTGATTTAAATCAAAACCAGCACTGTCAGATGGTTCCACAGGTGGCAAAATGTGAAAGAATTCCAAAGGGGCAGCAATAATGGGCAGAGCAAGTTCAGGTTGATCCTGGGGCTGAATAATTTCCGGCTGCCCTACCTGCATGGGCCCAAGGGCCAAGTTGGTGAAAGAATTCCAAAGGGGCAGCAATAATGGGCAGAGCAAGTTCATGTTGATCCTGGGGCTGAATAATTTCCGGCTGCCCCACCTGCATGGGCCCAAGGGCCAAGTTGAGGTCTGGGAGATCCACATGGGCCTGGCCCAAAATATTTAAAATCACATATCCCTCCTAGACAGGCTGACCAATGGCCTCTTGCATATCAATCTCCACCCCATTAGATCCCACTGAAAGAGCTGAGTCCTCGTCACATGGACTCGATGAGTTCTTAGCAGAGGTACCAATTTCGATCACCTAAAAGACATTAGAATTTTGACAGTGGGATTCCTGACAAATTAAGAGATTATCGTCATGTTCTCTCTCTTGTTACCTAGGTTCAGAGCTTGACAAAGGTGTATCACAGGAATCTAGTCTCATTGGTTGGTTTCTGCTGGGAGAAAGATCATTTGGCACTGGTTTACGAGTACATGCCTCAAGGCAATCTTTGTGATCGTGTGAGAGGTTTGTCCATTGCAAACGTAACCACTGATTACGTGATTAAGAGAGAACAACTGTGTAGCTGTCTCAGTTCGCACACAATTTCTGTGCACTGTTCAAGACATTGTCTCAATTCCAAAGTAATTTTCGGCTATCTACGTCTCTACCTTCTGCGGTGCATGCATATTTCTAGAGGCTGTTTGACAAAGAGAAAGTATTGAACTATATTTTGTTTTAATTTCAAGCACAAAAGAGCGAACTGAAATTACAAATAAAATTTTGCAACAATTGTGAAATAATAATACCCCTTTCGATCCATATTAATTGCCATTGGTTTAGTACAATCCTGTACAGCGACAAATAATCTAGATTGGAGGAAGTAAAAAATTCATAAAAAAATGAATTGTTTTCACAACACACGTGAATTAATGTTCTACTCATTCGATGGGACAGTGCAAAAAAAAAAAGAACACAATCAACACTTTGAAAAAGCTCACTTTTGAAGCATATTAGGGTTTCTGTTTTGCTTTTTCTACCCAAAGTACACGAATGTGATTTCTTCAATAAAATTTATATGTTCGAAGAAAACTCAATGATGTTTGTCTACATTTTCTTACATTGATATTTTTTAGTTTTTTTTTTACGTGAATGCTACTTTCGCCTTAGTAGCAGCTATCATGTAAGTCCATATAGCTGATGAACGACAAATCCCAAATCAGTCAGGAGTTTCCTAAATCGACTCACTGTTCTTGGACCTTTAGCGAACACAAGCTAGCAGCCGAGATGATGCCGCAATTTCCCCTCTGACCCACGAACTCGCACCTGCTCGGTCAGCAAACAGGATTTGAGCACCGGGCCGCTGATTTGGTTGAGATCGAGACCAGCAGGCAGGAATTTGCACCTCAATTACCAAAAAAAGGCTTTCGCCCCGCTTTATAAATAAAGCAAACCGCCACAGAGCATACATAACACATAGGTTCACACCGACACACACGAGTCTCACGCCAAAGTACAAAGGTTCTGCTGAGGACACAGCTCAACAAGCCCCCAAAAAAAAGGAAAACAACAACAGCACACCAATTTGCACCTCAATTGACTTAGCCATGGATTTCTCTTCAACGTGACACAGGAATTTTTATATGTTTTGGCCTCAACCTTTGAGCTCCAATTGTATTGATCCTACTTGCATTGGGGTCATTGTGCTGTATTTCAAATTTGTAGTGCTGTCATAACGCAACTTGTTGTTTAATTATGAGGTCCCAGAAGTATAATTTGCAAATGAAAAACGTCAATAATTGAACTCTTGCTCAACGTATTGCAAGTTGAGGCACTAAATTATACGTAGTGGTTCTGTCCGAGGTCGCACGACGGATTTTGATCCTAAATTGCAATGTCAACTAATAAACCAGAGCCCGTCCGACCAATTCCCGTGTGAGTGTAGTCATTTTCAAATATGTCATTCATCGTTCATTTTACCCTGTCATCGGGAACTAGTCAGTGCAGGTCACAATGTCAATCTGAATCGTTCATTTTACCCTGTCTTCAAGCATAAAACAATAAACATGTACGTATGCCAATATGCCGTGTCAATCTGAATCTTCAACTGCTACTGCTTATCACATAGATGGGTCATCACCTTTACAAAATAAAGGTTGTCAATATCCCTTCAGTGCTGTATTTGCATTCTCTTCTACTGCTCCGTCCCAAAATATAAGGATGTTTTTGAAACTAAAACAGCTTGAAAAACGTTCTTATATTATAAGACGGAGGGAGTACCTTATTTTAAGTCGGCCCCATAAAACTCCATTCATAAAATTAAAAAAATAACGTCTCCTCCCACATCGCCCCCACGCGGCGACGGGGGGAGGAATCCTAAATCACTGCCATCAGCCCTTTCCCTCACCTCCCTCCTCCCCCTCGCCGCCGCCACAGGCCTCGGCCGAGCGAAGCTCGACCAGAGCCGCCGGCGGTTTTTCAAAACTGTCATGTTTTTTGTAGCAATTTCGGAAACTATAGCGTAGAATGAAAAAAACGCAAAACTAGTAGCCCGTCGGCGAGTGGGCGAAAAGGAGTTTTCGCCGAGCCATGGCCAAAGCAGGCTTCGGCCGCGCTTAAATAAAACTCGTTGTTGGTGGGGCCCGCCGAAAATAGTAGCCGTCATTGGGCGGCGAACTAGGCCGCTGCCCACCGTGGACCAAGCAGGCCTTTTTCGCCAGTTGCGACCGAAAAGGTGCGGATAAGCACCGTTCGCCCTATTTATTCGCTCTGTTCTTCGTTTCCCTTTCTCTCTCGGTTCTTCTCAGACCTCGCCCCCCTGCGCCGATCTCCTCCATTTGCCACACATTTGCAAATCCAACCCACAGAATCGGTAGATCATAGCAATCCCCACCGGCCTACGGTGTTATTTTTTGCTATGGGATAGTTTTTGATGTGTTTGGGGAGGAGCAGCCATGGTGGGGAGGAGGAGCCATGGTGGAGAGGAGGACGGGTAGTAGGTGGTGGTGACTAGTAGCAGCTGCTGCAGAGGAGGAGGAGCAGGTTGGGTGCTGACCGGAGTTGAACCTCCGGTCGTCGGGGGCGGCGTTGTCGTTCTCCGGTGGTGCAAGTACTTCGCGAGGTGGCCGGTGCCGCTGAGTCAAAGAGAGAAGCAAGAAGTGGACACACACTTCGAAGGTATAATCACGTCGTCACAAATATTATGTAAATTGTATAGTTCAGTTAGTGTATATAAGTCATATTGTGAATTTTAGTGTCAATATATTTTTGGAGGCATTTTAGCGCATAGTTCGTGTAGCGGATAATATTAGTGTTCATTGTGAATTTCAGTGTTAATTTAATTTAGGAGGCATTTTAGCGCATAGTTCGTGTATCGGATAATATTAGTGTATATTGTGAATTTTAGTGTTAATATATTTTTGGAGGCATTTTAGCGCATAGTTCGTTGTGATTAATGAGGAGATGATAATGTCTGACAAGTGAAAATGTCAGAATCAGTAAATTTGACTGTTTATTACGGGGCCGGTAACGTTCGATATAATGAGTTGGGAGTTGATCTTAGCGAGTTTAAAAATGGCGTCATGACACTAGCAGACCCGGACAGACTGGACATTAGACAATTGAAGTCTTGGTTGACAACTAGTTTGGGCTGGATCTCAAGTATGTTCCACAAGATTCACGCATTGTGGACCAAATCTTGTAAAAATGTGAAGTGGGAGTTGATGCGGTAGATAGGAGCCAACATTGGTTGTCCTGTTAAGACGCTGCCGAGACCAAGAATCCACCCATATGTACTTGTGCAACTTTGTGCGAAGGAGGAGAATGCCGTATAACTCCACGGGGGTATGAAACCGTCGAGGCGGTGAAGTGGCGACCGAGATTGTTTTATCCGGGTCACAGCCACAAGATGTGTATGCTAGCCAACCCGAGAAAGAGTCGGAGTATGTGCCACACAATGTTTGTGGTCCTGACTGGGCAGAGTAGCCAGTCGATAATACTAGCTGGTTCTGGTTTCTTGATGGGGATGAGGAAGGGGATGAAATGCAGAGGGTGATGGAGGAAGAGGACGAGGATGGATTGGTGGAGGAACTGGATTCTGAAAATTCTGAGGATGAAGTTGAGGTACCGATTCCTTCTGCATGGGAGCAGGACATATCCACCGGCCTCACGGTGAACGATGGCCATGAGACTCCATGGCAGTATAATCTGAACCAAGTACAAATAGGGGCTATGTTTGATACAAAGAAAAAATTGAAGTATGCGGTGATAAAGTGGGCTATGTCTACGCAGAGGGTTTTCAAGACACACATATCAAGTCCAACAAACTATACCGTGAAATGTGTTGAAATAGGTTGTCCAGGAAGGTGCACGCACACGCGTCAAGTATGACATCCTTTGGGTTGTCACCATTGTCATCCCACATAATTGTGTGAGGAAGAACTGCTGGTGAAGCATCCGAACCTGACTTCAAGTCTCATTGCGCAACTCATGTATCTTGAGATAGTAGAGAAGAAAGATATGGAAGCAAAACACATCCAGACAGCGGTGAAGGTCGATGGAATTATGTCATTCCTTATGGGAAGGCTTGGAGGGCTAAGGAAGGCTATGGAGGAAAGGTTTGGGACGTTCTTTGACTCATATGATAATGTTGTCCGTCTCCTGGGCATCTTCAAGGAGAGGAATCCGGCACTTATGTGAATGTACAACACATGAGGTTCTTTGAGTATACCTGATTTCAAGGTGTTGAAACGAGTTTTCTTCTCTTTTGCTATGTGCATCGAAGCTTTCCAAAGATTGTCCTCCTGTTATGTTTGTGGATGGTACATTCCTAACCGGTCAAGATAGAGGGCAACTCGACTGCTATTGGTGTGGACGGAACAATCAAATCATCCCACTTGCCATGGCATTTGTGGAGGGTGAGAACTTTCTCAGCTGGGTATGGTTCTTCCGCCAAGTGAAAATTGCCATCGTGAAGGACCGACCAAATGTGTGTGTCATTCATGAGACATATGCTGGTATATTGAAGGCCGTGAAGACACTTCGTAATCCAACGGATGACTAACCAACACCTTGGAGGGACTTGCAGAGCCGGTGGTGCATGCGCCATCTTGGGGCTAATTTTTCTCACAATTCAAGAACAAGCGGTTGATGAACTTGTTCAAAAATTATGCAAGCAAAGCCAGCAGCATAAATACGATTTTATATGGTCAAAACTAGATGAGTTTACTAAGAAGCAGGTCCGTGCGAGGAAGAAAATGGAAGAAGATCGGGTTAAATTAGCGTAACTCATCGCGGAGCTAGAGGAGCCAGAGGTCTTTGTGACTTGCCAAACAATTGACCCTCCTAATACTAAGAGAAAGAAGGGAAGAGCAATAAAGAATTTTTACGAGTGGATAGAGAAAGAGCCTCCAAATGAATTGGTCTTTGCTGCATGACACACATGGAGCTAGGTATGGGCACATGACAACCAATCTTGCAGAGGTGTATAACTTCAACGCCGATAACATTATCTTAATTTTGTAGGTTAAGTTGGGCTGGACTTCTACCCTTGGCACGGCTGGTTGAGGGTACATTGGATGAGTGGATTGATGGTCCGGACTTAGATGAGGCGGGTGAACCACTGCAGTACACAAGAGGCAAGTGAACGTTTCTCTTCGACAAGTCCTCCTTACCGCTTAGTAGATAGATGGAGACCCGAGACACATACGTTTCACTTTCCACGGGAGAGATGGCGCCTACTTTACAGGATGTGTCGTACTTGTTGGGATTACCTCTGGCCGGTGCTGCCATAGGTCCCTTAGAGGCAGAATCTGGGTGGGAAGCAGCTATGCAGACCCGTTAGGATATCCCGATGTTCAGTTGTCGGAGGCACAGATTGACCGGTCCCTAGAGGCATATATTCTTTGGCTGTTCGGCAAGACGATGTTTACGGAGAACCACGTGACCACTGTCGATGCACGACTCATCGGTATTGCACGTGAGATAGCTGACGCACGTTGCCCTGCGGATATTCTCTGAGAGGAGTTTTGGTTACTGCTTTGTGTTAGCGGCTACGTATAGAGGACTATGCAAAGCTTGCGGTTGAAGTCTAGAAAATCTGGTATTGTTGGATGTCCATTATTGTTGCAGCTCGGTCATACGAGAGATTCCCTATTGGGCGACCCTATGTCTATGTTGATAAACCTTTTGGTTTGGAGGACTTAGTGGGGCTTATGTTACTGCTATCGGCGACTTACCTACTATGGGATCTGTTTGGGCACGACGAGAGGTACATTTATATTAAGTAACAATTAATTCAATTACTTCTTGCCATTCAATAATATTACTAATGCTTATTTGTTGTCATGGCACGAGAGACAGTTTATGCATAGTCGTTAGGGATGCTACCCGTCCTTCACGGCGCAGATTTGATAGTTTGCACGAGGATCAAGTTATCTGGAGCCATACTCGCCTCGAGCTATATCATCGAGGTACCAGTTGGGATTTCTGGATTGTGCACTAGAGATCGGCACTTTTGGATGACCAAGGCCAAGTTGGTGTTCGACGTGACGGTTGAGGAGATGTCTCTTAATAGGGTGATGAGACAGTTCGGTCTATATCAAGAGCCTAAGATTCCAGATATTCCACACTTGCCAGAACACCTGCACAAGTAAGTACTAATACTATTTTAGTTGTCAGCTTTGCATTCATAATATACCGGTTCATGTATCGCGCATGTCAATCTCAGGGACAGTCGCCTAGGAGGAAACAAGTCCATGGCTTATTGGCTTAAGAGCATTTCCCCTTACGTCGACGAATGGACTACCGCTGCGACAAATATCTGGGGTGAGGTTAAGACCTTCAATCGAAATGTTGGGTTGTATCTGCGGCGTTACACGCATACAACGAGGATCTACTTGGTTCCATCAGCTGCTCTGATCGATCGAAGCCCTCTCACCAGCGATATGTACCCAATGCCTCTGTTGTGGGAACCAGACACCACGCGGTAAATGCCTTCATTCTCATATGTGAATTCTTTTGTTAATCTGGACATATTCGGTTGGTTGTCTATTCGTGCTGTCTATCATACAACGAGGGTATAATTGGTTAACTCTTCGTGTACAGTGTGACTTGACATTACAGGCGCGAGAGGAGGTTTCCGCTTTAATGCGGGCTTGATCGAGGGGAGAAACTATCCCACCGCAAGAGAGCGTCTCATGGTTGAGGCGTCTTGATGACAAGCTACGTGGGATTTACGCAGCTATTACGTGTAGACGGTCTTCGGATGTTGCACTTCCTCCTCCAGCACATCGTCCGCCACGACCCTCTATACAACATTGAACCACGACGCTCTGTTCACCGTTCAGAACCACGACCCTCTGTGCACCGTGCAGAACCACCTCCTTCACAGCCAGGGAGCTCTTCCTGGCATGAGCCACCTCCTTCACAACCAGGGAGCTCTTCCTGGCATGAGCCACCTCCTTCACAGCCGTGGAGCTCTTCCGGCATCACCACCTCCTTCACAGCCGTGGAGCTCTTCCCGCATCACCACCTCCTTCACAGCTAGGGGCGCCACGGCATCGAGATGGAACTAGGTAACACTAATCACTTCATTCTTTTTAACAGTGTAGTAATCATTCTTGCATTCTCAGCGATCCGATGCTTCTTGGTAGTGCTTCGTTCATTCATTTGTATCAATTTTACATGTTTTACTTTATCTGCAGCGGCAACCGATCATAACCGTTCATGCATTGAGCGATCACCGATCCTTAGTGGTGATGCTGATTACTTTGAGGGCGACCATGAGTATGATGACCTAGCTACAAACATTTATGGCTTCTCGCAGACAGTGTTTCACACTCCACCACCACCACCGACACAGGAGACACAGACCGTGAGAGACGAGGTTAACTATGGTCGTGGTTATCGCGAGCCTCGTCCACCGCCTCAGCGCTTATCGCCTTCGGTCCTCGCCGAGGAAGACCAGACTCGTCGTCGCCCCCATGATGATATGCTTATCTATCTATGTATGACTCATTATCTATGTTAGTTTCAGACTATTCGCAGCTGTGTGTCAGTATTTATGTATGAGACATGCTTCATGTATGTGTTATTATCGCACTTCCTTCTATCTAATCAGGAGACATATATTGTTTTATGTATGCGAGAGACATATTATTATTAATTCGCATTCTTATTCCAGTTACACTTCCAAATAGACTACAACCGATAATTAAGATACAGCTTACATACTACAAAATGAAATTCAGATAGAACATAATGCCCTACAATAATACAATACAAACTAATAATGCAAATACATCTGAATGAAACGGTACAAATGGAATACATCTTACATACTACATGAAGTGATCATCGTCATCCTCCGTTGATGCAGCCCTCTTGCCCTTGGACGATGCGGTCCTCTTGCCCTCCGTTGATGCAGAACTCTTGCCCTTGCTGGATGCAGAACTCTTACCTTTCGAGGATGCAGAACTCTTGCCATTGGACGATACAGAACTCTTGCCCTTCGATGATGCAGAACCCGGAAGCGGCGACATAAAGATATCTTCATCGTCCTCGCTCTCCTCAATCCATAAAGATGGATTATTTGCTGAAAGCCTTCTGAAAGATTCACTCTTCGGCACCACCACCTTCTTCCACCTTTCATGCAACCTAAGAAGTTCTTGACGTACCTCCTCATAGGTCCTTTCAGGCCACCCAGACCTACGTAATTGGTGAGCCAACTCATTCATTATGGTGTCACTACCGGTGAGTTCGTCCCATGGAACTATCCTATTGTCCATCCTGAAATTGGTAACTAGACTCAGAAGAGTCCTGCTCATCCCAGGGTGAAAACTACGATCGAATGGATAATGGGACATCTCGACTACACTACACTGGAATGCTTATCCACCTTCGCCTGAAGGGGTTTTATAGATCTGAGAGGAGATAATGGCGGAAAGAATAAGCTGCGGTATGGCGGGAAAGTGTTGGCGGGAAGGAATGGCGAAAAATAAGGCGGAAGGGATTGGCGAGAAAATAAGGCGGGAAGGGTCAAGGGAAGCAGTGGCGGGAACATAAAGCGGGAAGGGTTCATGGAAAATTGGCGGGAACATAAAGCGGGAAGGCGTTGGCGGGAAGGGTGGGCGGAAGCGGTGGAGACAAAATACATTTCAGCATGGGCCATGCAACTTCGGCCTAGGCTTGACCGAAAAGTGTATTTCGGCCTAGTGTTGGCCGAAAAGAAACATTTCGGCCTAAGTGTGGCCGAAAAGTGCTACTTCGGCCTAGTGATGGCCGAAAAGTACTACTTCGGCCTAGTGATGGCCGAAAAGTTAGACTTCGGCTTAATTGTGGCCGAAAAGTTGTACTTCGGCCTAAAGATGGCCGACGGGCTACTACTTTTGGGTTTTTTGCATTACGTCCTATAGTTTTCGAAATTGCTACAAAAAAGAACACAGTTTTGAAAAAAAATCGGCATCCTCGTCCCTTCGCAGGCAGGGCCAGCGCGGGACGGCTCCCTCTCGCCTGGGAGTGGCGCCGGCGTTGAGCACGGCAGCACGGTGATGCGCAGGCGCTGTCGTGGTTCTAAGCCTGACAGTAGAATAGGGGGGTAGGTATGGAGAGGCAAGATCCTAGCTATGGATAGTTGTATACGCAAGAGATTTACGAGTTCAGGCCCTTCTCGGAGGAAGTAACAGCCCTACGCCTCGGAGCCCGGAGGCGGTCGACTGGATTATATGCGTATGAGTTACAGGGGTGCGAACCCTTTACACTGAGGAGGGGGGTGGCTTATATAGAGTCCGCCAGACCCCTCCGGCCCTCAGTTATGCAGGGTTTAAAGTACATTAAGGCCTGGCGTTAATGGTAATGCCATACATAAAGTGCTATCATGACCATAGAGACTACTTAATGACAGACCGTTTGTGTGCAGAGTGACTCTAGATCTCCTGGTGGTCGAGTGAGTGGCTTCATGGTCTAGTGTCTTCGAGTCCGTCGAGTGGAATCCTTCCAGGTCGACTGAAAGGTAGTTTCTTCTAGAGATGTCCTTGGGGAGGGTACCTTGGACAGGTCCATGATCCTACCCTAGGTACATGGCTTCATCATTAGCCCCCGAATGGATCGAGGTTTGAGTGAGGAAGGAGTTGAGAATTCTTCCGACCCGTTTTTCGTGCTATGAGTATGTCTTGTTCTGGATCAATGACTTTAGGTGACGGCACCAACTTCTTTTTCAGTCGTCTTGATCCATTCTTTGTATCTGTCGAGTGACTTTTCTGTACTTAGAGTTCTCAGAGCGACGGATCGGAGGAAATCTCCAGTCTGACAAGTTGCTCTGCTGTTCGCGGATTTAGCGGGATCTGAATTTCGGGAAGCGCGCGAGGCGGAGGAGGCCGCGGTATTCGGATGAGATAAGGCAGGAACACCCCGATCTCCGTGCCACCTTTTTCGCCATGTATCGCGTGCACGACAGTTGCGGGATTTGACAGGATCGTCCGGGCCTACCAGTCAGCCACTCGGAAGCGACCTCATATAAGGCGCCGGACGGGAGTTTTTTGAACAGTGCACCCTCATTTTCCCTCCCTCTTCCTCAGATTCATCTGCTGCGTTCGCCACCATCCCAGCGCTGCTGCTCTGTGCGTGTTTCGCCGGCGACGATGGTGAAGGAGAAGATGGCGGCTTTGGAGCGGGCTAAGAAGGCGACGGCGAAGGCGAAGGGGAGGGCGACCAGTCGGGGTGGATCCTCATCGCGGGCCGGTCTGCCGCAAGGCTGGATCCAGGGCAACTGGATCCGCTCGACCATCCGTCAGAAAGATCTTGACGACCTGGCCAATGAGGGATTGATCCCTCATGGATCAGCGAGGCTCCCGGGGAAGGAGTGGCAGCCGCAGCCTCAAGAGGGTGAGTGTGTCCTCTTAGCTACCCACGTCGACCGCGCTGCCATCCCACCCTTTCTTTCGAGGATTTCTGAACTTCTTTGGGGCACAACTCCACCACTTCACACCCAACTTTATCGTCTATCTCGCTGCTTTCGTGTCCTTGTGTGAGAATTTCTTGGGTTGTCGGCCGCATTGGGGCCTTTTCAAACACATTTTCACCTGTCGCTCTCAAACGGTGAAAAAGGCCAATCCGAGTGACGAGAAAACCCAAGTGATTCAGATGTGTGGGGGTCTTGGGGTTCAAATGAGGAGTAAAAGTTCTTTTCCAGCCATAGTCCTTCCTGAGTCGGTCCGAGGGTGGCAGTCGATCTGGTTCTACTGCCAAGACCAGGCGACGGCAGGGCAGTCGACTGGACTCCCTCCTTTCTCCATGGATCGAGTGAGCAGGCCGTCCTATCTGAAGGTGGTCCCGACGGAGTAGGCTCAGGTCAAGGTGCTGGTCGAGCGTGTAGTCCAGCTCATCCGTGACGCGGTGACTAGCATGGATCTTTTGGAGGTTTTCCTTCGACAACGCATCCAACCACTTCAATATCGAGACCATCCGATGTGGATGTATTCTGGCACTGAAGACACCACTCGGGTCCACCCGGAGGAGGTCGAGGACGCCACACTGGAGAGGTGTATGACTGCCATCGCACGGAACAAGGACAACCCCCGAGGAGCCAGGAGGATCCCTCCACTCGACCAATCATACGAGCCAGACAAGGTCCAATTATGAATCTCCGACTGTGAACCTGCTTCCTTCATTCTATTTTGTTAGAATTCACTCGACTGACTTTTTGTCTTGTTTGTTGACTTCTAGGCCACTACTGGAATGTACTTGATGCCCAACGGGGCGCAAGAACAGATCGAGGAGGAGGAAGGGAGTGGAGGCGAAAGTCAGGAGGAGTGGCAATCTGATGGTGAGGAGGATGAAGACGACGACGGCTCTGGTGAAGAGGAGGAGGAGGAAGAGGAGGAGGAAATCGTCCCTCCCCGCACTGAAAGGCGATCCAAGCTCGCCCATGACCCTGCAGTCGAGCGTGGCAAATCGACTGTGCCTGTTGGACAGTCGACGAAACGCCCTCGGACGACCCCTCCGGTGCCGACTGAGAAAGCAACGAAGCAACTCCGAGTGACGTCATCAAAGCCGACGAAGGCCCTGCCGAAGATGAGGATGGTGATTCCCACTATTTCCGAGTAATAACAGGACTTGCGCTTTCTTGTTTGGCATGAATAAACTCTTGATTGACTCATTGGCTAACCGACTGATTTCTGGAATCTGCAGTGCTGCTACCTCTGAAACCTCAATCAGGAACGAGGACCAAGAGATGGAAGATGCTGCCACTTCCAACCCTGGTATGATCTCTGTAGTTTCGCTTTTGGTGATTGGATCTTCATTTTTAACTTTGAATCTTTCCTGTAGCCCCACCTCATGTCATTGATCTCCCTGATGATGACGATGAGGAGCCACTGAGGCAGAGGAGGAACAAGAAGGCGCCTGCTGGTAAGACTGCTCAAGTTGTATCAGCACCTGAGACGCTGGTTCCGGAGGGAGGCAACGTCACTCGGACTACCATGTCCTTTGCTGTGCCGCTGACGAGTGCTCGTCCTTCGTCGTCGAGTGCTGATCCACCTTCCTTTTCGCCACACACCATGTCCCAGAGGACCAAGCAAGTGCTGCTAAGGAGGCTATACGCCAGGCGGGGGTCATGATGGAGCAGGTGAAGGCGATCCGAGACGCCAGCCAAGCAGCTTATGATGCAAGCTCAGCTCTTCAGAGCAATGTTCAGGTTAGTCGATCACCGCTTGTTTTGTTAGGATATGGTACCTGAAAACTCCTCTTTCTGAAGATCTTAGTATCTGTACACCCACTGGGTGTGTCGATTGACTGTTTGGATTGGTGGGGGCACGCTGAGTGCACCCACTGGGTGTAGTCCCCGAGACTACGGTGGACTGCTGGCAGTCGACTGTAGTCTCTATACTTTGAATTTGTGCACTCTAACTTCCGCACTCGATCTGGTCGAGTGAAATCTTGGAACCAGTGGGGGCACGCTGAGTGCACCCACTGGGTGTAGTCCCCGAGACCATGGTCGACTGCTCGCAGTCGACTATGGTCTGAAGAACATCTTTTTTATTGTGGCTGATCGCTGTCGATTAGCTATGGTTTAGGATCATAACTTTCCGTCTCTTTCGGTCGACTGATCGAACCAAGTCGGTAGAACCAGTGGGGGCACGCTGAGTGCACCCACTAGGTGTAGTCCCCGAGACTATAGTTGAATATTTTGATTCGGCTGTAGTCTTAGAAATGCTACGATTTTTTCTCTTAGTCACTTGGAAGTGACCTATCTTTGATGTCTGTCGACTGATCTTTCGCAGAAATCTTGCGAGCTTGTGGCTCGTTATACTGAGTTGGAGAACAAACATATCCAGCTCGAACTTGACTTGAAGCTTGTCCAGGAGAACTTCACGAAGGCGAAGGAGGAGGCAAAAGGTATGTTTGGTGAGAATCTTGACGATTGCCTTTATTTTTTGTCCATTCCTAAGTCTGATCTTACTGTCACTTTGCAGATAAACTGAAGGAGGCTCTGAAGAAGAAGGACCTTGACCTCGCCGAGGCGCAGAAAGCGGCTTCGGATAAGATGAAGCTCGCAGAAGAAAAGCTGGCTTCAGTCGGCAAACTTGAAGAGGAAAATACCAATCTGAAAGCTGCTCTCGACGCGGCCAACAAGGCGGTCAGCCGCCTGAAGAATGACAAGATAGCTCTGAGTGACAAGGCCAGCGAACTGATGGGGAAGAAAAACGATCTGGAGGCTTATCTGAAAGGACTCGCCAAGAAGTTATTCCTCATGCTTGAAGGTAATCTCTTTTATCTGACTGACTCGTTATCATCGACTCATTGTGGGACTGTTGACTTAACTTCAGACTGTGCTTCCAGAATTTTGTCAAAACTTCGAGGAGGAGACCAGTCGACTGGAGACAAACTTGGACCCCATTAACTCTCCTATGAAGGACGAGGCTGCTATGAACGTGTTCCGACTGGAGTCTCGCGTTGCTAGTGTGGTGGACTACCTCGCTCGACTGAAGGTTGCGGTGTCGCGGATCGACACGACACTCTGGCCAAGAGAGACGCTTCAAAATGACCTCGAGTCTTTGATGACTCGACTGAATAACGTTCCAGGTCGAGTGCAGGAATGGAAGAAGTCCTCCGCCAGGTGTGGTGCTGATGTTGCTCGTCCACGATGCGTGTTCACCGCAAGGATGCTCGAGAGGACAAGCTAAGCGCCCATCGAGTGGCCAATACCAAAAGCATGACTTCCAATCTTTCATGGAGACCTTCATTGCTGCTGCCACTCGGATTCTTGATGAAATCGACTGGACCAGTTTGTCGCGCCTCCGATCCTCCACGAGGAGTAAAAACTTCTATGCTTCACCTTAAATTTGCCTCGGTATGCCGAGTGGTTTTTGTAACCGATAAACTTCTACAGGCTTGACGCCTGAGCACTTTTGAATCTGTTATCTGAACTTTGCTTATCGTCAAATATGCTTGCATTTGTCTTTCGAGCGAATTTTCTTCTTCACTTCGGAATATGTTTTAATGCTTGAAGCGCATCTCTGAGGTGGAAAGCCCAGTCGACTTGCACTTCACCGCTTTTTGCGGGTAGGGATGGAGCACAGATGGAGTGCACATTGTATTTGTGGCGTAGCTCAGAGGGAGAAGGTTAAAATCGACCCGCGCCTTGTCATCCTTGTAGAGCGGAATAGATTAAGTACTTAGGCGAGCACTGGGCTGCAGCTAAGCCCCCGAGTGGGAGGTTTGCTCTCCACTCGGTAGGGTTTTCAGATACTTAGGCGAGCACTGGGCTGTAGCTAAGCCCCCGAGTGGGAGGTTTGCTCTCCACTAGGTAGGATTTTCAGATACTTAGGCGAGCACTGGGCTGCAGCTAAGCCCCCGAGTGGGAGGTTTGCTCTCCACTCGGTAGGATTTTCAGATACTTAGGCAAGTACTGGACTGCAGCTAAGCCCCCGAGTGGGAGGTTTTCTCTCCACTCGGTAGGATTTTTTGTGGTACTTAGGCAAGTACTGGACTGCAGCTAAGCCCCCGAGTGGGAGGTTTGCTCTTCACTAGGTAGGATTTTTTGTGGTATAGCTTTGAAGGAAAAGGTAGCAGTCGACCTGCGCCTCGTCGTCCTTGCGGAGCACACGTTGTATTTGTGGCGTAACTCGAAAGGAGAAGGTAGTAGTCGACCTGCACCTCGTCCTCCTTGCGTAGCGCACATTGTATTTGTGGCGTAGCTCGAAAGGAGAAGGTAGCAGTCGACCTGCACCTCGTCTTCCTTGCAGAGCGCACGTTGTATTTGTGGCGTAGCTCGGAAGAAGAAGGTAGCAGTCGACCTGCACCTCGTCCTCCTTGCAAAGCGCACATTGTATTAAATACTTAGGCAAGTACTTTAGACTGCAGCTAAGCCTCCGAGTGGGAGGCTGGCTCTCCACTCGGTAGGATTTCAAACACTTAGGCGAGTACTGGACTGCAGCTAAGCCCCCGAGTGGGAGCCTGACACACCATTCGGTAGGATTTCAAACACTTAGGCGAGTACTGGACTGCAGCTAAGCCCCCGAGTGGGAGACTGGCTCATCACTCAGTAGGATTTTCAAGTACTTAGGCGAAACGGATTCGCAGCTAAGCCTCCGAGTGTGAGGCTGGATCACCACTCGGC
This sequence comes from Aegilops speltoides, assembly GCA_021437245.1. Lineage (NCBI taxonomy): Eukaryota > Viridiplantae > Streptophyta > Magnoliopsida > Poales > Poaceae > Aegilops > Aegilops speltoides. Next base: position 276,080,603 of record CM038145.1, on the reverse strand, counting down.
AGGATTTTTTTTACAAACTTAGGCGAAACGGATTCGCAGCTAAGCCACCCACTGGGGGATTTCTCATGTAAACAAAGTAACAACAATCACTGGGAAAATTATAACACTCTTGTCTTTGATAAATAAACTACAAAAGTACTTTTATTACATCTCGTCCGAGTGAGTACTTAAGTATAAAAGGGGCGGAGCAGCTCCGCGTTCCAAGCTCGAGGCTCGTCAATCTGGTGACCAACATTGTAAAGACGGCACACTCCATTGTGGAGGACTTTGGTGACGATGAAGGGACCTTCCCAAGTAGGAGCGAGCTTGTGTGGCTTCTGCTGATCCACTCGGAGAACCAAATCTCCTTCTTGGAAGGCTCGACTCTTCACGTTTCTAGCATGGAATCGATGCAAGTCTTGCTGATAGATAGTCGATCGGACCATGGCCATCTCTCTTTCTTCTTCTAGAAGGTCGACTGCGTCTTGTCGGGCTTGATCTGCTTCATCTTCATGTGTAGAGTTCGACTCGGGGTGCATTGTGAAGGTGTCACTCGGCAGGACTGCTTGACTCCATAAACCGTAAAGAATGGAGTTCTCCGATCGACCAGTTAGGAGTGGTCCTCAATCCCCAAAGAACTGAAGGAAGTTCGTCGACCCACGCTCTGCTGCATGCTTAAGATCACGCATCAACGGGGTTTCGTGCCTTTGAGAATTAGACCATTTGCTCGTTACCGACCATTCGATCGGGGTGGCGATCGAAGCGTAGTCGACTCGTGTGCCTTGAGAGGTGCAAAAGGCTCAATTCATCAAAATCAAGTTTGACCCATTATCGGTGATGATGCTATGTGGAACTCCATATCTGAATATCAACTCTCGATGAAGCCGACAAGAAGGTGCGGCATCAAGATTCTTGATAGGTTTAGCTTCAATCCACTTAGTGAACTTGTCGACTGCCACCAGTACGTGGGTGAAGCCACTCCGGCCAGTTCTCAGTGGTCCAACCATATCCAACCCCCAAACAGCGAAGGGCCAGACGAGTGGAATGGTCTTCAAGGCTGAGGCGGGCTTGTGTGACATATTGGAATGAAATTGACATCCTTCACACTTGTCGACTATTTCCTTTGCCATTTCATTTGCTCTTGGCCAGTAAAATCCCGCTCGGTATGCTTTATCCACAATGGTCCGAGAGGACGCATGGTGACCACATGTTCCCGAGTGGATATCGTCAAGGATTATTCGACCTTCTTTTGGTGTTATACATTTTTGGCCGACTCCAGTCGCGCTTTCTCTGTACAACTGTCCCTTTATCACGGTAAAGGTTTTGGATCGATGGACGATCTGTCGAGCCTCTTCTTCATCCTCTGGAAGCTCTTTCCTTAGGATATACGCGATGTACGGCTCTGTCCAGTCGGGAGTGATGACCAAAGCTTCCATGATCAGGTCGACCACCGCTCGAACTTCAACTTCATCGGATCTGTGACACTTTTTGGTTGTGGAGCTTCTTGGTGAAAGGATCCTCTTGAAGCGATGGAGTATGGATGTGTTCCAAAACACATTCTGGGAATGGCTTCTCTCTTGGAACCTATCTTTGCCAAATCATCATCCGCTTGATTTTTCAATCGGGGTATATGATGGAGCTCTAACCCTTCAAATTTCTTCTTAAGCTTTCTCATCGCATTGCAAGAACCAGTCATTTGGGCTTCTGACGTCCCACTCCTTCATCACCTGATTGACCACCAAATCTGAGTCGCCGTAAACCATAAGGCGACGGACGTCGAGTGAAATGGCCATACGCAACCCATACAAAGTGCTTCGTATTCTGCTTCATTGTTGGAGGAATCAAAGTGGATCTAGAGCACATATCTGAGCTTATCTCCTCGGGGGGAAACCAATACTACCCCAGCACCGGAACCATTCAACATCTTAGAACCGTCAAAGAACATGGTCCAGTGCTTCAAGTGAACTTGAGTCGGTAATTGCTGTTCGATCCACTCGACGATGAAATCTGCTACTACTTGGGACTTAATGGCTTTCTTTGCCTCAAACTTGATATCAAGGGGAAGGAGTTCAATCGCCCATTTTGCCACTCGACCAGTTGCATCTCTCACAGTGAATCTCTAATAATGGGCGTCACCGACGATCGTAATGGAATGATCAGAGAAATAATGAGCAACCTTCTTCGTGGTCATATAAATCCCATATACAAGCTTCTGATAATGAGGGTATCTTTGCTTCGATGGGGTCAACACTTCGGAAAGATAATATACCGGGCGCTAAACTTTGAAGGCTTTTCCTTCTTCTTCCCTTTCGACCGTAAATCTTATCAGATCGACGACTTGTCCTGTGGCTGCAATGTAAAGCAATAAAGGCTCTTTCTCGACAGGGCAGCGAGCACCGGTGGGTGGAGAGCGAGCTTTTAGCTCGCAAGCGCTGCATCGCTTCGGAGTCCACTCGAACTTGTCGACTTCTTCATCGATCGGTAAAGAGGCAATGCCTTTTCACCGAGGCGAGAGATGAATCGACTTAAAGCGGCCAAGCATCCAGTAAGCTTCTGGACATCGTGCACATGCATAGGGCGTTTCATTTGGAGTATAGTGCCAACTTTTTCTGGGTTGGTGTCGATTCCTCGTTCGGGAACGAGGAGACCGAGTAACTTTCCACCAGGGACTCCGAATGTGCACTTTGATGGATTAAGCTTGATATCATACCTCCTGAGATTGGCAAATGTTTCAGCGAGGTTAGTCAACAGGTCGGAACCCTTCCGTGATTTGACCACAATATCATCCATGTATGCTTCCACATTCCGACTGATTTGAGTGAGTAAACACTTCTGAATCATCCTCATGAATGTGGCTCCGGCATTCTTGAGGCCGAATGGCATGGTGACATAGCAGAAGCACCCGAATGGAGTGATGAAAGCTGTTTTGATCTCGTGGGTCCATACAGACGGATCTGATGGTAACCAGAATAGGCGTCTAAAAAAGACAGGCGCTCACATCCCGCAGTCGAGTCGAATATTTGGTCGACGCGGGGGAGAGGAAAATGATTTTTCGGGAAGGCCCGATTGATATGTTTGAAATCAATGCACATGCGAAGTGACTTGTCCTTCTTGGGGACCATGACAACATTGGCGAGCCACTCGGAGTGGTAAATCTCTCGAATAAACTCTGCTGCCAGGAGCCGAGCCACCTCCTCACCAATGGAAGTTTTCTTCTGGACGGCAGACCGTCGAAGATGTTCTTTGACAGGTTTCACTTTTGAGTCGACTCGTAGACGATGCTCAGCCAGCCCCCTGGGAACACCCGGCATGTCAGCAAGCTTCCATGCGAAGATGTCCCAGTTCTCACGGAGGAACTGGATGAGCGCTTCTTCCTATTTAGAGTCGAGTGTCGTGGAGATATGAGTCGGAGCAGCACTGGGGTCGGTCGGGTGAATGTGAGCGGGCCGTCTCACCGGATGATCGAACGCTGACTCGTGGCGGGCTTCTTGACCCGCAATAAATCACTCGGATCTGCAGTTTTACGGTGTTCTGCAGCTCTCGCCATCGTTATCGAGCATCGGCGATCTTTGAGCCCTTCGAAAGCACTCTTCGCTTTTTTCCGATTGCCGAATGGTGATCACACCCTTGGGACCAGCATCTTCAATTTGAGGATACGTAACATGGTCGAGCCATGAAGCGTGCATAAGGTGGCTCGCCTAAAATAGCGTGATAAGCACTGAAATCCACAACTTCAAATGTCAACTTTTCTTTGCGAAATGCTTTGAATCGCCAAAACCACATCAAGAGCAATTTGGCGAGTGACTCAGCCTTCTTCCCGTGAATGACTCCACGGAAACTCATGTTGTTGGTATCGAGTCCGACATTGGAATGCCCATTCCCTTTAGCGTCTCCGCATACAATATGTTCAGGCCGCTGCCACCATCCATCAGAACCTTAGTCAGTCGAGTGTCTTCGACGACGACTGGGTTGACCACCAAAGCTTGCCTCCCAGGGGTGGCTATGTGTGTCGGATGATCAGACTGGTCAAATGTGATGGCGATCTGAGACCATTTCAGATAACTGGGTGTCACCGGAGCAACCATATTCACATCACGGTTGATAACTTTCAATCGACTTTTGCTTTCAACATCAACAAAAATCATCAAGGTGGAATTGACATGGGGTAATCCTCCATCACTGTCCTCTTTGTCCTCAACTTTGTCCGACTCCTTTTCCTTATCTTTGGGATGTTTCCCCTGAAATTGCTGGATCAAGAGCCGACACTGCCGAGTGGTATGTTTCGGGTAAATGAAGTTACCCTCTTCATCTTTCTTCGTGTGGATGTGGCACGACAAATCCATCACGTCATTTCCTTCCTTGTCCTTCACCTTCTTAGGGTTCCAAGATCCTTTCGGCTTCCCTTTGAACTTTCCCTGAGTCACGGCCAAGGCTTCTCCAGGAGCAGCTGGCTCGGCTTTCCGCTTTTTCTTCTGACTGGAGTTTCCTCCCCCGGTTTCATGAGCGGTTGGCTTGTACTTGCCACTCCGGAGTCGATCCTCTTCTTCACCATTGGCATATTTGGTGGCAATCTCCATCATTCGACTCAGAGTCATGTCTCCGGTCCGACTGAATTTCAAACTTAGATCTCTGTTCTTAACGCCTTCCTTGAAGGCACAGACTGCCTGGTGATCAGATACATTCTCCATCGTGTGATGCAATGTGATCCACCTCTGGATGTAATCCCTCAGAGTCTCATTCGACTTTTGCACACAAACCTGCAGCTCTGTCAACCATGCTGGTCGCTTGCAAGTTCCTTCAAATGTTCTGACAAACACTCGGGCAAGATCTTCCCAAGTATAAATGCTACTAGGTGCCAACTGATTCAGCCATGCTCTGGCCGAGCCCTCCAACATAAGAGGTAGGTGCTTCATGGCCACCTCATCATTGCCGCCGCTAATCTGGACAGCCACTCGGTAGTCCTCAAGCCAAGTATCGGGCTTGGACTCACCAGTGAACTTGCTAACTCCAGTCGCCAACCTGAAGTTGGGAGGAATCACCGCGGCCTTGATGGCTCTGCCAAAACACTCTGGTCCTGAGACATGAACTCTGCTGCTGGTGGGCACATCTCTGTCATGGCCTTCTCGGTGGGCTCTGTTCCGGTCGACCAAACCTTGAACGATAATGGATCTCGCATCAAAGCACGGTTCTCTCGGGTCATTGGAACCCTTCGCCAACACTTGTGTTGGCGTCTGTCATCTTGCTGTCGAGGGGCGTACGATCCACCCCTTGGGGGAGGAGTGGGCACTCGACGCCGATCATCGCGATCGAATCGGTCATCATACTGATCACGCCGGCCTCCACGTCGCTCACGCCTCGGGGGCGATCTTGGGCCATGGGCGGCGATCGTATTCGCAGCGACGGATCTGCTGTGAATCCTATTTCGCGACTACGATCTGACTGAATTTTGATCTCCTGCTGCCGGAGTAAATCTCGATCTGCATCAAGCCTCTGCCAGCCTCGACCGAGAGGGCTGAATCGACTACTGCTATACGGGCTGCAGCCGCTAGATTCGAATCGGAGTTCGATATACTGAGTCGGTTTGTGGAAAGAGTTGGCGTCGACCGAGTCTAGAACTTCGTTGCTGCTGCTCGTCGAGTGCTCGCTGGAGGTTTTCCAGTCGAGTGCGCTCAGCCAAGTTGGCCAAACGCGCGTCCTCCAAGGCACAAGCCTCGGGGGTTTCTCCAACGATAGGAGTATGCAGCGCATCCATGTTCCTGCGACGAAGATCCTCCCTTTGTAGCGACGTGAGGGGCTCGGGATGATATTCTTCGTGAGCGTGCGCCGGATCACCTCCGCCGTCGACTCCATCGGTGCGGGGAAAACCAGGAGGACTGTGTGGTCCATTGACCATCAGAACCTCCGCGTTGGATCACCTCTTGTCGCTTTTCGGATGCGCTCTCACGGAGCCGGTCGACAGGTCGAACAGGCCGTAGAGAGATTCGTCGGGCTCGATCATCGCGACTTGGGGAGTGGCCGACTGGCGGGCCACCGCATGCCTCACCCACCGCTGAAGCCTCGACTGACCAGAGCGCTTGCGCTGGCAGGAGACAAGGAGGGGAGACGACACAGGGGTCGACCGATACTAGGTCGACGGTTGCCGCAGGAGGACGCCACGGACGCACGCGTGGAAGTGCGTCGCCCCGCGGACAGGGAGCGCGTCGATGTCGAGTGGAGCCTCTTGAAGCCAAGCGGAGTCGTCGGGAATGAACGTGAGCGCGCCGAGACGGATCTCACGGCCCTCAACCAAAACTCCGCCAGAAACCATGATGAAGGAGATTGGAACAATCGCAACTTCTCCAATAGGTCGCTAAGACACCTGCCCCACGGTGGGCGCCAACTGTCGTGGTTCTAAGCCTGATAGTAGAATAGGGGGTAAGGTATGGAGAGGCAAGATCCTAGCTATGGAGTAGTTGTATACGCAAGAGATTTACGAGTTCAGGCCCTTCTCGGAGGAAGTAACAGCCCTATGTCTCGGAGCCCGGAGGCGGTCGACTGGATTATATGCGTATGAGTTACAGGGGTGCGAACCCTTTACACTGAGGAGGGGGTGGCTTATATAGAGTCCGCCAGACCCCTCCGGCCCTCAGTTATGCAGGGTTTAAAGTACATTAAGGCCTGGCGTTACTGGTAACGCCATACATAAACTGCTATCATGACCATAAAGACTACTTAATGACAGACCGTTTGTGTGCAGAGTGACTCTAGATCTCCTGGTGGTCGAGTGAGTGGCTTCATGGTCGAGTGTCTTCGAGTCCGTCGAGTGGAATCCTTCCAGGTCGACTGAAAGGTAGTTTCTTCTAGAGATGTCCTTGGGGAGGGTACCTTGGACAGGTCCATGACCCTACCCTAGGTACATGGCTTCATCAGGCGCCGCGGGTGTGTTGGTGGGCATGCAGGTGGGTGGTTCACGCGGGAGCGGTTGTGGTAGCGGGATGGCTACGCCCAGATCCGGCGGACGACGGTCTCCTGAGGCAAGGGTCGTGGGCGGCGTGGATCGGCTGTGACGGGCCGTAGGTGGTGGAGGCGGATCCATGGCAGGTGCCCCCGGATCTTCTTCCAGCCGACGGCAACACCATGGGTTGGCTCAGGTTGGATAGATCTAGGTCATGTGCTTGGATTTGTCTGGCCTGGTACGGTCCTTCCTTCTGCGTTGGTGGGCATCTTTGACATGGGAATATGCCTCCAAATCTCCTGGTTCGCAAGAATACCACCAGGGAGGAATCCCCTGCATGGATCTACCATTGAGGCAGATGATGTGGTGACGTCTGCGGGTGTCACTTACCTCCTTGGAGGGCATCGTCGTGGTGGTGGTCCCTTCGAGCTCCGAGGGAAATCTCTGCTTTGACTTACTAGACCGGATGGTGATGATGTGTGGCATTGTTTATCTCCTTGGAGGCATTGTTTTGGAGCTGCGGACGATGGGATCTTGGAGGCGTAGCGGCACTTAACCACGACGAGGATTCGGCTGGAAGGGAACCTGCTTCAGGGGAAACCCTTGATCTCGGTCTTCTGGGTCGGGTGATGGCGGCGTCTGTCGCCACTCACCCTCATGGGGGGCATTGTTCTTGGAGCAAGTGCTGGATAAAGGGATCGAGAGACGGAGCGGCATCATTTCTACCGCATCGACGACGGGTCTCGGCAGCACGGTGAAGCGGAGTCTTAGCAACAGATGCATCTGGATGACCGAGTGCATGGCAGTGGCGCTATTTGGCGTCGGCGTCGATGGCAGTTGGACCTGACAAGATCAATGTGTTGATCCCTCTCGAAGATAAGATGGAGAAAGAGGGTAGAGGCGGATTCTAGAGCGTGCGCATGTGGTGCGCTAGGGGTCTGCCAGACCGGTTTGTGCTCTCCACTCATTGTGGGGCGGCTTGGCAAGGCCGGTGGATTAAATGGTGTGTGTTGGTGTGAGGTCAAGGCACATTGCCAAGCTTGTAGGTAGACCGATAGTAATATAGATGGTTGTGTACATCCTTAGATGCCAACTTGCCAAGGTTGGAGGTTTCAACCTACTTTTCAAAACAAAATGTTAGAAGAAGTTACCCGGTTAACATATGAAAAACCGAACGAAAATGGCCTATGCCAAACAATCGGTCAACCGCGCCTCACGGTAGGAGGAAACACGCCTTGCACCACCATAGTCTGACACACCCTTCACGTATAATTGTTGGTGACGCTCCTTGCGGCAACGCTACAGCCCAAACATAATTGTCAATGATGAAGGACTTACCGGGATAGAGCTCCTCTTGGCACGGTAATCATTGCCACACAAGTCACAACACCACTCAAAGTGAGGCAACCGTCTCGACATCCACACCAGCATCGTCTGGGGTAGACCCGGTCATGGACAACCCGTCCCGCCGGCCTGAACCCGAAGCCCGACATTCGGGCCGGGCTCGGGCTCCATTTTTTGACTCGAAGCCCGGCCCAAAAGCCCGAATAAAGCCTGAAATATATATATATATATATATATATATAATATTTTATTCAAAATATAGGTATAATAAATTAATATAATATCCTGAAAATGATTAATTTAATTAAAAAATGTCACTGATCATGTACTTCGGGACGGGTCGGGCTCGGGCTTGGGATTTTCTCTTCGGGCTTTGTCAAGCCCGGCCCGAACCCGACCCGGCCCGATGTTTGCCCGGGTTTAGTCTAGGGGCCACCTGCAGACCTCGATGTCATGCGTGCCCAACTCCAGAAAAGTCTGAAAGGGGTCATAGACCTCCAAGGAGACATTCTAAGGGGGTAGCGATGTGGATGTGAGCTGTTGCGTGCCACGCCAAAGTCTTAAGGCTTCCATGCGAACCTCCCACCTTTCGGTGCCCCCTAAATAATGGGGGTGTAGAAATTGTGGCGAAAAAATGGTGGGAGAGAATGTGAGAAAGGAAGGAGAAGGAAAGAAAATCCAATAAAAGAACATAAAAATGAAAAATGTGTATTATCTAATGGAAGAATACATGGCATATAAATCTAGAAGTCTAAGCCGAGAGTTTTTTGTCGGGCCCTTGATTTACATTTTTTGGCATTTTAAAAAAGACTATAGGTAAGCCTAGGAAGCCATTACAGAGCACCCGGCTTAAAGCGGCCGCTGTGACTGAGCCATCAAATGTGCGAGGAAGGCCATGTGGCAGGGCATTTTACAGAGCCTATTATATAACCCGAGTGTTTGTTACGGGTTATGCTGAGATCCTTCTCTAAGCCGAGTGTTTTATAGCGCTTCTCGGTGTACGGTGGTGTAAAGCGAGGGCCTTGCGCTTGCCGTGTGTTTTAGGGTTGGCTCTTGGCTTACATCTCTTGACTTACGGAGAAATACAAGGCAATAGCAACATATGTTTTTCCTTTAGTGACATGAATTTGCTTTTATTTTTATTTTTTGTAAATGTCCTCAAACTATGGTAGGGTTTTCGCAAAAGTCAACCAGACATTTTTTTATCTGAAAACCGAAATAACTACTAGAATTTTAGGGGTGTCAAAATATTTCGAAAACCAGCATTTTTATCCCATTTTTGACGGAGGACGGCGCCAAGGCACAATTAGGATGTCACTATAAGATCCAAGGCTTCAAAGAAGTCAACTAACCTCCCTCCTAAAGTGAGATTATTTGAAAATGGCTGGGATGGTTGTCATCTTTGCCACATAATAAGTCTCAATAAAATTACTTGCAAATGTCACTAACATATAATAATAGCATACGAATGAGTGTGTCGCATGTTTTTTTTTTTTTTGAACCGAAGTGTGTCGCATGTTAGCCAAGCTTGGAAGCACCGGTGGTTTCGAATAGTCTGCTTTGTGTTATCCAGCTTGCAAGGAATTAATTGGATATATACTGTATTTAACAAGTAATGTGGCAATGCTGATGGAAGCATCAAGCATACGACTCCCATCTCAAGTTGGCGCGCAATATATATACGCGAGGCATATCCCAGTTCTCAACGCCATTGATGAACTGAGTTTGTTTACTCTCTGTAGCTCCATGGGGCCGTTGTGCCTTTTCTTCGGTGCATTCGTATTGGCAGCCACCGCAGTTCATGTCGCCGGTCAGCAAGAAGGTTGATTCCTCAATCAGATCCATATATCCATAGTACAACACTAAAACGTTATGTAGATATTTCATTATTATAAATCCAAATAGCCGGCTTTTGATCGTATTCTAACTCTCTTTTCATCCTGGTTGTGTAATTTGTGCCATCAACAATCAGGTTTCTTGAGCATCGATTGCGGCCTGGATGCCAAATTCAGCGGCCGCAGGGACACGTACACAGATATTGCTTACGTCTCCGACGGTCCGTACGTCGACGGTGGGGAGAACCACAGGGTAGCCGCCAAGTTCGATACTTCTGCTGAAACAAAAGAGGACCTCCGCACGCTCAGGAGTTTCCCGTCCGGCCTACGAAACTGTTACACGCTCCCAACCAAGAGCGGCGCCAAGTACCTTGTCCGGATGTTGTTCTTCCACGGGAACTACGACGGCAAGACGGTCGATTTCGACCTACACCTTGGCACCAACTACTGGGATACAATGACGATCCAAAACACGACCGAGAACCAGTACTGGTGGTCCGAGGCGATCTTTATGGCGTGGGCGAGCTGGGTGCCGGTATGCCTGGTGAACACGGGCAGCGGTACGCCGTTCGTCAACACGGTGGAGCTCAGGCCGCTCGGTGCGTCGCTATACCCGGACGTCACCATCGACGAGTCAATGTCCACGTATCAAAGGATAAACACAGGGGGAAGCTTTACCCGGTATGTATGAAACTCTGGCTTTCTGATGCTACGTAGGAGTACTATGTTGCCCTCTTTTCAACTACTCCTACATGCGGAAATAGTTTACCTCCGCGCATGGCAGCATATGCAAGCATGCAGTTAGAGCTGAACACTGTACTCCTACATTAGATCAAATAGATTGAGATGATAAATATGAGATTGACGATAGAACTAAAAGTTACATCATGGTTTTTATCCAAGGAAAAAAAAACTCTTCGGTCATGCTGGCTGATTCGCTCAGGATCGGCGCCTCGCGCTGCCGTTCGATCAAATGTGATCGTACCGCGGCAAGCCAGTCCCCACCATCCCTTTTCGAAAAAGAAGGCAGTCCCCACAGCTATTCTAGAAACATCATAATTCTACGGAATTTCGTTATGGACTCTCCCCTCCAGCCAATTTCCCACTAATTCGTCGAATCTCAGGGTGGGCCTCCTTTCCGTTCAACTAAATGCTGCCATCTCTTTCCGTAACAACGATTTCGTGAAATTTGTCCGATCCAGCGCTCGCTCTCCAACACGGATGACGTTGCGTCCAGCTCACTGCCTTTTAGGCCTCCGGTGAAGCACCGAACGCTCTGCAATATGGACCTTGACATGAGCATAATCAAAAAGGTTTCCACCCGCTTTATATATAAAGCAATAATCAACAACTCCCGATACAAATACATGTCATCATGGCACACGCACACACCCAAGACAGGGTACATGGTCGCTGAGCGCAGCAATATCTTTCCTATCTACGAAGAGATGAAGCCGCATACGACAAACCATGAACTTCAAGACAGCGCCTTCAGAAAGGAGACGACACCGGAGCGTCGTCACCGCTCAACCCGAGGGTCAGAGTGTCCCCTGGAGCAACACAACGGGCAATGAGAGTCGCGATGACGCCCTCAAGAAAGGAACGAGCTTTGCCGCCGCCGGTCCGTCCGACGATAGAACCAGTTTTCACCTCAGCCGACACTCACCGTCCCAGAACGCCACACCCGGCCACTAGGCCGCCCGCATGGCCAGCAAGCAGGCAGCACGAAGCCACGGGCTCTGCCCATGAGCACCGTGCTACCACCACCAAGGCCACCACCCTGGCATCCAAGACCAAGACACCACCTCACCCGTGACCCGTCGCTACCCAAACTAAAGAGACGAGCAGAAAGGCCCGGTCTTTTGCACCCCTAGGCGGTCCCCAGCGCCGAGACCCAATAGGCTGGCCAAAACTGGCCACCATCGCCCCGTCCTACAGCACCGGGCATGAGACGAGTTCGGTCCTGCCGTCGGGCACGAGATGAGCTTGGTCCTATGGTACCGACCGCGAGACGAGCGATGGACCGCAACTGAGAGCGGGCCAGCCCTTCGATACAAGTAGTGTCCGGACGACGAGGAGATGAAGCGAAGGTCAAAACGGCCCGACCGCAAACGAGCCGATGCCGGAGAGGCCGGCCGTTGCCGCGGGCAGAGTTGCCGGGCCACCGGGAGGCCACCACCCCACCACCCATGCCGGACCTCCTCGCACCGCCCCCCACGGACGGAGCAATAGCGAACGACCACGCCCCAACCAGCGCAAGCAACGAAAAAATTGTGTTAGATCCGCCAAGACACGACTTCTCCACTCAAATTTCCACCCACATCCCCAACTGAGGAGAGGGAGGTCGAGCATGGCTTTGCCCCGACGGCGAGGGCGGGGAGGAGGAGAGGAAGGGGGAAGGTCACGCCGGCTAGATCTCAACCAATTGTTTCAATCGAGAGAACCTTGTGGCGTTTAGGGATGGGCATTCGGTATGAACCGAAAAAATAATAATAATTCAGTTTTTGCTGATTGGTATTTTTTTTCTTAACCGCTTAGCAAAACTAATAATCAAAAATGACAATGAAAAATAAATAACCAAAAAATCGGTTAACCAATTATTTCGGTGGGGTTTGGATATTATTATACGGAGGGCACTGTTGTCTAGCGATTGTACTCGCAGCGTAGCAATGACATTATATAGGTGAAACCCTCTGCCCTTTCTCAAGAGCCAAACGAGACTGAACGTGTCCTGGTTGACGACGATTGCACACTTGCAAGTGGGCTAACTTTCCCTATTAACAGTTCCTTTTTCTTTTTCTTCATTTTTACTCGTCTAATTCAACATGCCTTTTCTATGTTTTTGATTTTACTCGGTTTTCCCATGCTTTTCCCAAAATAATATCGGTTAACAAACACGGAAAATGCTGAATAATAAGCATTAAAAATGATAATCCACAAAAAAATGTTGAATAACTATTAAATAATCTTGAACAAGTATTTAAAAAATATTGAATAAGTATTTAAAAATATTGAATAAGTATTAAAGTTTTTGAACAAGTATTTGTTAAATGTTGAAATAGGTATTAAGAATTGTTGAACGAGTTTAACGGGCGCCTTATGCGCCGGCTGAGGCGACAGGCGCCCACAGCAGCACGCTAGTGGGCCGGTCTATGAACACGCTGACAGTGCAAAACGTATTTGCAGCAAAAAAAACCACCACCGAAGTCAATCTCCTAAGGTATCGAACCTGCGCCAATTTGCTTAAGTGCATGGTTGGCTAACCACTAAAGCTATAACACCCATGTGGAAGTTTTCAACGCGAAATGTATTAAACCAAAACTATAGCCGCACTATTTAGAAAAATGTGAGCAAATTCAGAATGTCCACAGATTAAAAAACATCACGAATTAGAAAAAAAAGGTTCATTTATTCAAAAAAAGATTCATCAATTTTCAAAAAAGTTCACAAATTTGAAAAGGTTCAAAGATTTTCATTAATTTTCAGAAAAGGAAGTCGATTTTCAAAAAAGTTCACAAATTTGAGAAAAGTTCACCGATTTTTTAAAAAGTTCATCGATTCTCAAAAAAAGTTCATCAACTTTAAAAAAAGTTCATCAAAATTAAAAAACATATATCTGATTTTGGAAAAGTTCATCAATTTCTTTTAAAAAATCTCATACATTGACAAAAAGTTTATCTGATTTTGGAAGAAAAGTTCACAAATTTTAAAAAACGTTCGCCAATTTTGAAAGCAGTTCATGAATTTGGAAAAAGTTCATAGATTTTGGAAGTAAGTTCAAGTTTATCTAATTTTGGAAGAAAAGTTCACAAATTTTAAAAAAGTTCGCCAATTTTGAAAACATTTCATGGATTTTGGAATAAGGTCAACCTTCTTTAATAAAAAAAAAGTGCCATCGATTCTGTAAAAAAATAAATAAATTATAAGGCACAAAAAGCTCTCACGGGACGGAGAAAAGAATAGAAGAAGCGAAAGAAACATGTTCACACAAGTTGTTCGTAGTCCACCTGGTAGTTCGCTGCTAAGTCGACAGGCAGATCCCTAGTTCCAACCCCAGCAAGCAAAATCTTTTTTCGCTCGCTTCAGATTGAACGGGGAAAAGAAAAGGCGGGCCGACCCAGCACCTCGCAGGGGTGTGCGCCCGTTTGTGAGAATCGAAGAAACGGGCATAAAGGGCGCCGTTTAGAGTTTGCCCGCTTAAAGCGACAAATAGTCGCCGCACCGGTTCCTACTGTTTTTGCTAACCAGCGGCTGCAGCAGCTACTCGCGTGTCTTAGTTGGACCGGTCCATATTTCAAATTTTTTTTCTGTTTCCTAAACTCTAAAGAAACAGTAAAAAAATGCGTGCAAGCTACGCGGGTTATCCGTGATCGATGCATAACCAACCCGACCACTTAGCTAGGTGTGATAGCATACATGTCTTTCATCCATTTCTTCATTCCTCTTTTTTCTTTTTTCTTTTTTTCTCCATTCTTTTCTTCTTTCTTTTTCCAAATTCGTAATTGTTTTCTTCAAATAGATGAACTTCTTTTCAAAACCCATGAACTTATTTTTTTCTAAACTCGTGAACTTTTTTTCAAATTGATGAACTTATTTTTCACATCTGATGAACTTTTGTTAAACTTTTTCTCAAAACCGATGAACTTTTTTAAAAAAATTATTAAAAAAATTCAAATGATATAGTTTGATGAACTTTTTTCAACTTGGATGAACCTTTTCCAAATTCGATGAACTTTTTCAAATCAATAAACTTTTTTTCAATTTCGATGAACTTTTTCAAAGCGATGAATTTTTTTTCAAATTTGATAAACTTTTTTATGCAAATCGATGAACTATTTTCATTGTTCAATGAAATTTTTTTGAAAATCGATGAACTTCTTTTGAATTCATGATTTTTTGAATAAATGAACTTTTTCGATTTGGTGAACTATTTTTTGAATATGCGACCTTTTTTCGCATGTTCATGAACTTCATTTGTAATATGTGAATGTGTTTTCAAATAATTGGAAAATCTAAATGTTATAGTGTAATGCACAATAAATAGCGCGTCTACGTTTCTATTCTTTAAACTGTTCGCGCCATAGAGAGTTCGCTGGGTGCAAGTTACCTTGCGCGTCACGGGAAAAATCGTACAATGTCGTTCATCTAGCCAGGGAGACGGTCACAAGCTAGCTTTTACAGTATCGTTTCACATATAGTTCGGTTTATTTCGGTTAACCGAGATAAGAACCATATCTACGGTACTTAGTGCGGTTTTTGAGAGTAGAAACCGAATTAATCTGTATCAATGAAAAAAAAACGAAATTCCTGTTTTTTTGGTTTTGGCTTCGGTTCGGTGTTCGGTCTAAGGATGGCAATGGGTTGGGTATAGGGCGGGTAGAGCAATACCATACCCATACCTGTGTAGTTAATGGGTACAAAAATCTACCCATACCCATACCCATGGGTATGAAACTTTACCCGTACCCATACCCAACGGGTGCCCATACCCATTGGGTACCCAATGGGTAGATCAAACAGTACACAAGTTATTGATAATTTTGCATTCTTTCATAGCACATTTGATAAGAAAAACATTTATCTCAACTCAAGAACATATATCACAGTACAAAACAATTATCTCAATTCAAACCGACAGATAACTTTAGCATGGGTACACAAGCTCATGACACATTTCACCAAATAACATCGACAAGTAACATGCCAATAAAATGGGTAGGGTATGGGTATATCCATGGGTATAATGCTATACCGTGCCCTACCCATGACTTAATGGGTAGGGTATGGGTACTATCCATGGGTATAAAATTGTACCCATACCCTACCCATGCGGGTACGGTATCCGCGGGTACCCGTACCCATGAGTAAAATTGCCATCCTTAGTTCGGTCCGACAGTTTTTATGCCCACCCCTAATGGCATTCCCAGCAGCCACGCAGATGGTCGCCCGCATCGCGGGGTGCGCAGGAGGCCAGCTGTCCAAGGGAGTCACTCAGGTCGCCGTGGGTGTTTAGTGTGGTAGGCGCGGGTACAACACCGGCGCTGGCCGTGCAACGCCGGAATCTGGCTTTCAGCAGCCCGCCGACATCGTTTTCGATAGTAGGTTCAGCTTGCAACGCCACGCTAAGTTGAGAGAGAGAGAGAGAGAGAGAGAGAGAGAGAACGCACCATGACCGATGGGGGGAACAAGACTGAGCGGTTGCAGAGCGAGCGCGGCGACAGGCTACATTGATCAACGAGTGTATCATTATTATTATTTTAGAAAAGGAGGAAGACTCTGAGAGTGGATTTTTGGAGCTCGGTTGTATTGGAGGACCTTATTTTAAATACTTTACAAATCGCCTTTAAAGTTTTAAATAAATCCAAAAATAATTTTATGTGATTATATGAATGTATGTTACACATATTGTAAAGTATGGTGATGAAATAAGTAAACATGTGAGCTATACAAGAATGACAAAATGATGATTTCCAAATAGTGAATAATGCCTGCACTGTTCTTCTTTTCAAAATCACGATTTTGTCTTTTTTGTGTAACTCACATGGTTAATTATTTTAGCAATGACAATGTAAATGCTGACATGCGTTAACCAATAGGAAGCGCTCGGTTTGTTGATCAGTAAGGGAAACAAAGCTTCTTTAACCATTCATGCAGTAAAATAATTAAAGATATACTAGTATTACATACTCACTATGATTATTTTAATAAAGAAAACACAAATTTGAAAACACATTCAAGAAAACCACGAATTGAAATAAAAAATAAAAAACAGGTTTGTACCAATTGAAAAAGATCGCAAAAATGGAAAAAGTTCATGCATTTTAAAAAAAGTTTGTCAAATTCAAAAAAAGTTCATCAATTTTAGAAAAGTCATCATATTTTAAAAAAATTCATCGATTTTGGAAAAGGTCATCAAATTTTTAAAAGTTCATCAAATATAACAAAAAGTTCATCGCTTTTCAAAAAAGTTCATCAGATTTGAAAAGGAGGTCATCAAATATGGAAAAAGTTCACCGAATTTGAAGAAAAGCTAATAGAATTTGAAAAAAGTCTATCAATTTTAAAAAAACTTTCACATATTTTTAAAAAGCATGCATTAAAGAAAACAGAAAGAAGAAATAGAAAAGGATAAGAAAAAAAGTAAAAGAAAAAACAAACCGAACCAAAAAACAAGAGGAAAACAGAGCAACCATTCAACTAACCTAGTGCTCCCTAGGAAGTGGTCACTGGTTCGTAACCGCGGTTCCGCACCTTTTTTGTGTATGTAACACAACATATATGGGCTGGCCCAGCGCGGCGCCCGTTTGCAGAATACATATTAACGGACGCCAAATAGGATTCGCCATTGCAAGATCCCGCTCCTTTTTCGCGTATGTAACACAACATATATGGCCGGCCCAGCGCGGCGCCCGTTTGCATAATACATGTTAACGGGCGCCAAATAGGACTCGCGTTGCAAGATCCCGCACCTTTTTTGCGTATGTAACACAATATATATGGGCCGGCCAGCGCGGCGACCGTTTGCAGAATACACGTTAATGTGGTGGGAGCAACTAATTAACGAGCGCTCCTTCGGGAGCCTCGCAACGACCAGCGCCGCTTGGCGCGCTCTCAGTCATTCGCCACGTGTCGCGCTCTGGGCGCTTCCTCCGGATTTTGTTTTTTTTTTATTTTTCCGCACGCGTTTTCGGCTTTTTAAACGGGTTTTTTCCGAAGTTTTTTTTTGACGTTTTGGTTTTTCGCCGGTCTTACCTAGCTTCTTGACCAATTTTTTTTTTCAAAAAAAATAATTTTTTTACGCAAAAAACGCATTTTTTTCGCGAGAGGCACGGTTGTGCTTTCGCGAGAGGCACGGCCGTGCCTCTTGGAAACGGGAAAAACATGTTTTCTGTTATTTTTTCCTTTCACGAGAGGCACAGTTTTGCTTCCGCGAGAGCCACGGGCATGCCTCTTTCGGAAAGGAAAAAAAAATGCATTTTTTGTTTTTTTTCTTTCGCAAGAGGTACGGTTTTGCTTCCGCGAGAGGCACCATTGTGCTTTCGCGTCTTTCAAAAAGGGGGAAAACGTGTTTTCTGTTTTTTTTTTCTTTCGCGAGAGGCACGGTTTTGATTTCTCGAGAGGCACGGTTGTGCTTTCGCGACAGGCACGGGCGTGCCTCTTTCGGAAAGGGAAAAAAACGCGTTTTTTGTTTTTTTTCTTTCGCGAGAGGCAGGTTTTGCTTCCGCGAGAGGCACGGGCGTGCCTCTTTCGGAAAGGGAAAAAACCCGTGTTCCTGATTCGGTTTTTCGTCGGTTTTTTTGTCCTGTTTTTTCGTGAAAAAAAGTTCGTCAAAACCTATCAACATGAGATCTAGTTTTGAAGATCTCGACGCGAGGAATCTAACGGCGAAAGCGGATGGAGATTTGGACACATGGTTTAAGAGATAAAACGTTTTAAATAAAAGGATCTATTCCAGGTTGCGACAAATGGCACACATACAACACGCCACTTGTCGCAATCTGGGGAAGTTGAACCTTTCTCCGCAAGAAGTACTCTTTAATTAGTGATTTCGTGATGTGACGCCTGCAAAACCCCAAGTGCAACAGAAAGAATGATGCAAATCTGGTCAGCTTGGATGATCCTTGCCGGGCCGATCATATGAAAAGATCAGCCGAATGCGGGCCGTCCGCTTGTAGCTAGTTTCACAATCTGAATCTCAAGTTTTCACCACGCCTCATGCGACAGAATTGCATAATCAAGACGGAATATCCTATTGGACGCTCGTTGCGTCAAAGTGTCGCCGTTTCGCACAGACCTAGAGATCGAGCGATGTCATGGGCCGGCCCATTTAACTTGTTTGCAACGTTTCTGGTTTTGGGAACCTTCTAGAGTTTCCCAGAAGGTTTTTTCTGGTTTTTGAATCTTCTAGAAGGTTCCTGAACCGGCCTTTTCTTTTCAGTTTCTTTTTCATTTTTATTTTTCCTATTTCTATTTCTCTTCTTTTTCTTTTTTATTTTATTTTTTCTTTTTCTCTATTTTTCCTTTTTATTCATTTTTTTGATTTCCTCTTTTCTTTTCAATTTTATTTTTCTGTTTCATTTTTTTGGAAATTTCAAATATTATTCGGCATTTCCAAAAATGTCCCTGGTTTTCAAAATTTGTTCATAAATTCGGAAAATGTTCGTGGTTTAAAAAAAATTGTTCCGAATTTCAAAAAATGTCCCTGGTTTTCAAAATTTGTTCATAAATTCGAAAAATGTTCGTGGTTTAAAAATTTTGTTCCGAATTTGAAAAAATGTTCCTGTTTTTAAAATTTTGTTCACAAATTTAGAAAATGTTCGTGGTTTAAAAAATTTTGTTCCGAATTTCAAAAAATGTTCCTGTTTTTAAAATTTTGTTCACAAATTTAAAAAATGTTCGTGGTTTAAAATTTTTTGTTCCGAATTTCAAAAAATGTTCCTGTTTTTAAAATTTTGTTCACAAATTTAAAAAATGTTTGTGGTTTCAAAAAGTTTGTTCTGAATTTCAAAAAAATGTTCTTGTTTTTCAAATATTGTTCACATAATTCAAAATATATTCGGAAGTTTCAAAAAATGTTCATGGTACTCAAAATATGTTCGTAATTTCAAAAAGTATTTTTGTTTGAAGATTTCTTCACCAATTCAAAAAAATGTTCATGTTTAAAATAATGTTTGCGGTTTGATCGTTTTGAGTGCAATTTCAATAAATGTTCCCATGTTTGAAATTTTGTTTGCATTTCCAAAAACTGATACAATACAAATTTTGTTTGCATTAAAAATGTTCTTTTCAACTTTTTTGTTCTGAACTTATAAAAACGTTCATGTTTTCCATTTTTGTTCGGAACTTAAAATCTGTTCGTGATATCTAGAAATATTCGGAAATTTGAAGAAAGGTTCACATTTTTTTGTAATTTGTTTGTTTTTTCATAAATGGTTAAACTTTTAAAAAATTGTTCGCGTTTTAGAAAACTGTTCAGGATTTGCAGGATTTGTCCGTGTTTAAATTTTAAAGTGGGATATCAAAAAATATTCACTTCTAAAAAACGGAATATAATGAAATCACGGCATTTCAAAACTGCTCGCACTTTTTAAGAAATATTTTCCAAATCTCAACGCTTTCTGTGTGGTCTTAGCATATTTTGCACCCGTTATAACCAGCTGTTGTTGTCTGGTGTAGTGGCGAAGGGCTTGCTGTCTGTTGCATTAGGTCCTGGGATCAAATCCTGTCAATCTCCATTGTTTTAATGCCCTTTTTGTGTCGCACGGCAGAAATCAGATTGGGCCGGCCCAGTAGCGCGTCTCCCCTGTGCGTCGAGCTGCTGTATGACGCAAAACGCGTCATATAGGAGGTCCCAATCAAGACTAACTACAAATATCTCGGAAGCTTATTGAGCTGCCCACTCTAATATGTGAGGGTGTCTCCAACGCCGACTCTTAAACCATCGGCAATCGTTTGAATCGTATGGTTCTAACGTGTTATGCCATCCAACGCGGGTTTGCATTGATCTGCTCACTGGCCCGGACATATTTTTTCTGTAAACCCGAGACAAACTAGGGGCTTTGCCGGCGTCCGGATCGCTGCCACGTCCACTTCTGACGACTGTGGCCCACCCAAAAAACCCCTCCCGCGCCCGCGCGTTTTCCTGCCCGACGTTGGTCAGCGCCGCTTCAGAGCGTCAGGGTTGCATTCATGCCGAACCAGAGCGGATGCGACTGCTCACTAGAGCCGGCATTGAAACGGCACGCCGACCGAGAGCGCCACCACGCCGCTTCCCGGTGCACGCCCCGTTTGTCCACATTCAAATGGCACCAGTCCGTCCGCCTTCCTTCATTAAATGTACACGATTGCCGAGGAACCTACTCTGGAGCCACCCATCCGTCCGTCTGCCGCCCACCATTCACGATGTTCCTATTTCTTTATTTCGTGATGAGTCGTATGCTTGCGACAATAACGACAAATTTTTTTGGCCTGCCCTCCTCCCGCTATTTAACACCCAGGCCGGCAGCGCAGCTGCAACCATCCACCCTCCTCCACTCCCCACCATACCCGCCATGGCCTCCTCGACCTCCAAAGCTTTGAGGAACGACCTCTTGTCCGATCAGAAGGAGGAGATCGCCGCCATTGCGGCCGGCTGGCATGGCGCCAGACAGACGAGCTCCCGGAGACCGGTGTTTCGGATGCGCCTATGACAGAGGCGGCCGACGACAAGCTGGCGCCACCATCCACACAGCCCAATGCCGGCATCACCATGGGCGAGAGACGTGCTCACTACATGGGTGTTGGAGGAGCGGGAGGGCACGTTCTGGTAGGCGCAGGACGACCAGGCATACAACCTCCACCTCCTCGACGAGCACTGGCGCGTGAGGAGCTGTTCGCTGCCGGCACGTACATCGTGCCGGACGTGGACGTGCCCGAGCAGGAGGCACTGCTCGATTCCTACCGCTCCGCCCACTACATCCGCCGCGACCGTTGGTGGTACCACCATCATCACGCGGAGTTAGAAGCCTTCTACAAGGAGTTCGATGAGGTGGCAGATGAGGTGTTTGGCAAGAGCGAGGACGAAGACAAGGTTGGCAGCTTGGTCACGCCCCGCCGCCACGACCACGAAGCCGACACGCATGTGAGTGCCGCCGGCAACGAAGAAGAGTATCACATGGGAGATCGCCGGAGCTTGTATCCCATGAAGCCACCGCTGCTCCCCTCACATTAAAGACAAGCTTGGTGGCCTCAACCTCGTTAGACGATTAGCCGCTTGGCTGCGATGTGGAGTCGGGTAGCTTTACTTTCTGGGGCTCATGGTTGTGGAGGAGGTGGATATCTTCAGCTCCCGAGGCTAATGGCCAGCCAGAGATGGTAAATGGGCGCCGACGGTCATTTTAGTCTAGGTTTAGAGTTCGATCTAGTTGAAATATGTCTAAATGTAATGAATTTGCTCCCATTTAAATGAAAAGTATATGGTTTTATGTAAAAACCATCCAAGTATGAATAAATATTGTCCGGTCCGTTCAAATATGCATCAAATTTGTTCATTTTTGTTAAAATTCTTCCAAAATGTAACCGGGCATATGCGGCTAGCATTGGATAGCTGGCTCGCGTATCCATGTCCGCGGACAATGCGGTATCCTGTTTGGGGGTTAACATTAGATATGCCCCGATACTATGAGATTGTTGAATATACTATGACAGAGGACGGTGACTCTAATCCTATATACCTAAGAGAGTGATCCTAACTAACTTATTTCTATCAACATTCAAGCACGTCACCTCCTCATACAACTATAAATGAGATAAGGCTCACCTCAACATGCAATCATGCAGGGTGAAAACTCCACACAACATAGGAAAATATTTTACATCAATTATTCTACTTATATTGAATAATTTTTTTACAACTATATATAATAAAATATAATAATTGATAATTAAACAACAAGTTGAGTTATGAGACAGCGCCACAAATTTGAAATACAGCATGATATGCAGAACTATTTTACTTTGCATACATTTATAATGAATCTCACTAATGCAAAAAGTTCACTTTATTGTCTTAATGGTGGACTATCATTTTTGATGAAGGTTTCCTGACGATCCATATGACCGCTACTGGGGTTCGAGAACCAGGTTGTCATGGGCAAAGCTTTCAACCGAAGAGACGATCCAGCAGGACAACATCTTTGCAGTGCCCATTCCAGTTCTTCAGACAGCAGTAGCTCCTGTCAACAATGCCACGGTATTATACGTCAATACGTGGGAGCCGTATAGAACATCATCCGAGTTTAAGTTCATCCTACATTTCGCCGACATCCAAAACACCCAACGCCGGCTATTCGACATCTACATGAACAACGAGAAGTGGTACCCGAATTACAGCCCCCCGTACCTGGTCGCTGATTATTGGCGCACTTCTGAATGGTATAAGACTACAGAAGGCCGGTACAACATCACTCTTATAGCCACCAATACATCGATGTTGCCTCCGATGATCAATGCATACGAGGGCTACAAGCACATTCTCCACGACACTCCGAGGACATTCTCCAAAGACTGTGAGATGACTCTCCTCTATCTATAATTCCCTACTTAACTCGCTTGTCGTCATTCTAGACACTGTTGGGTATTAGTTTCATCTCGGAAACACATTATTTACTCCGTTCGAACGATTGGTACACTACTCTACTTTTCACCTCTTTAGCTTCACATTACCAATTTTTCAGTAATATAGTATGTGTTTTTATAGTCTTTTATTAACCCGTAGACATAAACAGTATGGAAAAGAATGTTTTTCTCAAATTGTGTTGGTGTATCCTCTTGATGCTACATTTTAAGTTAATAAAAACGTCATTTATCAAAAAAATTGTGTCTGCGATAGAGCATCATATTTAGGGCATTGTACATTTTTTGAATTGCATACCGTATAACAATTGTTCTATGGTACTTTCTCTTTTTCTTACGAGGAAAACTTCCAATCTATTCATCAACTGTTAACGTAGTACAAAGAACACCAGAAGTAAAAAAAAATACATCTAGGTTCGTAGACCACCTAGCGACGACTACAAGCACTGAAGCGAGCCGAAGGCGTGCCGCCGTCATCACCCCTCCCGCATCGGAGCCGGGCAAAACTTGTTGTAGTAGACAGTCGGGAAGTCGTCGTGCTAATGCCTCATAGGATCAACGCACCAGGACATCAACCGCCGCTGGTCAAGAGATGCGTAGATCAGAAGAATCCAACCTGTAGACACATAATAGGAAAAATAAAAAGTACAATATTTACAACAAATACAACCACTGAAAAAAAGACAAACAATAGCTCAACCAGTTCTTGCTCTTGGGATCATGAGATCATCTATTCAACTTTATTCTTAACGTGCTAGCATCACAGATGAGTACTAATCCATCTTTTCAAAATATTCAAATGTTTTGCTTTGATTCTATGTTCCAGTAGCATAAGATCTTCCTTGAGCTGAACTTCCAACAGTTTACACTCTGGACTTCATTTTTGAAACCTTTACCATTTCTTTGGAGGCAGTGTATGATTAGTTGATACAAAAAGACATTTAAATTTCAATGTATATCTAGGCAGGGAAATTAAGAAAAATAAATTACCACTAAATGTAAGGATCTGAAGGAAAGTTTTGCAAAGAATGTTTCTAGTGTCACTAGGTTTTTTCGTTTACAATGAAAGTACGGACACATCGACAAAGCAACCATCTCCTAATTAGATCATTCAAGCACATACCCATAAAAGAAAAGGAAAAGGTTCTACCTACTTTTTTTAATGTACACTTGAAAAGAGAAACTAGTCTCTATGCATAACCAACGAACACATGCATGGTGTGGACATTTTGATTCATCCCCATGCACATGATGATGTCACCCCGTTTAATTATGTTTTTTATATTTTGTAAATGTTGTATCTCTGAAACCACATATTGGAATTAAGGTTCGATTCACCATTGGACAATATGTTTCAACAATTTTTTAGCAACTTTTTTTTGCGGGCAAGTTTTTTTAGCAACTTTTAGTGCTACGAGAACCAACACCCTGCTAGGTTCACCTTCCATGATATCAGTTGGTGTAATGCTACATACGTTGGCTACCATGACGACCAAGTAGCCCAATGTTACCCTTAAATTTTTAGAGTTGCCTAAGACTATCCAAAGTTGCCTGCAGAACACTTTACGATACTGTAGATGTGACATCAGGACTTTACGATACTGTAAATGTGACATCAGGACTTAATATGAATGATGGACCTGATACCAACAAGGTGCACCTTCTTTTCTGGAAGCTCATCTCCAAAGTTCCTCCAGGTTAAGGCTGCTTGGTCTAGGGTAATAATTTTGTTCACGGATGCGCATGAGTGATGACAGAGTGGGTAAGAAAGACCTGTGTTTGTTTCTGAGGCTAGTGCGCCTAGGAAATCAGACCATCCGAACTTCTTGGAAAAGCATGCCACATTGTTAGTTCACATTGAAATGTGCATAAAGTCGAGGAGGGTGGGTCGCTCAATTTTTTTTTTGCCGAAGTTTCTACAGGAGCTTATTTTTTTTCCTAAACCTATACTTTTCTGATGCATGTGTCCGAATTTGCAAAATAAAATAAAATCTGGATGCAGTTAGGCTAACGAACCATCATCAAATTGCATTATTTGTATTCAGTGGCCAAACAAGTTCTTCACGAGGATGATCAAACTTATACTCTCTTTTTTTCACTTTGCCATGGTAGTTGACGCAATGATGGCTATCAAACTCGAGTATCGAGTAAAGAAAAATTGGATGGGTGATCCATGTTTTCCGGCCAAATATCGGTGGAATGGCGTGAAGTGTAGCGATATAACTGATAACACTACGAGGATAATATCTCTGTAAGTATTATTTCGGCGGTCTTTCATGTTGTGTGTGCTAATATGTAGTCTTTCCCTCATATGTTGGAATGTTAATCTTCATGCAGTGATCTGTCCAACAGTAACATGAGTGGGTTGGTATCTGATAACTTCACATTTCTCACAGAACTCCAATTTCTGTAAGTATTAGAGATTCAGTATAACTATGTATATACATATTTGTTACAAAAAGTTATCGACTTCTTCATAACCAACATGTTTCAACTACAAAGCACTCCATCTTTACAGACAATTAGTGGAAGGTTGGGAAGCGTATACAAGTGCACATTACTTGCCTTTTATAGTTCTATTCGAGAATCCATAATATTTATATCTGACATCGATTTGACATGAATGGGGATACTCCTATCTGACATATCCATTTGACATGAATGGGGATTCCTTTCTACCTGTAGTCATGAGTGCAGAAAATAAACAGGATCCACTTGAGAGGACTTCTATTTTTGGATAAATTTATTTGCAGTTGTTACAATGCTAAGTACATTGTTGAGTGTCTAAACTATTACATGCCACTTTCTACAGAGATTTGTCTGGCAACAGTCTAAATGGACCAATCCCGTATTCTCTTTGTAAAAGGAATCCAAGATCGCTCGTTTTCAGGTTTGCATTTTCTTCCCAAGGTTCCGTTTTCTGTGAATATGCATTCAAATTATATTTAGGCAGTGGACTATTATAAATTGCTTGTTGTACCAAAGTAACACTGAATTGATTGTCTGATGTGATTTCACCATTTCAGGTACGAGTCTGGCGAAGATGTGTGCAACAAAACAATAAGCTCCACTCCATCAAAAAATAGAACAACTATGATATCTATTGCAATAGTGGTTCCCTTGGTGGTAGTGGCTGTGCTTGTTCTTTCGTATTTGATCTGGAGAGGGAAGAGAAAGCCTAAATGTGAGTTGCTCATTTCTTTTCATAACACGTCATTACTAATCCATTTAATGTTAAGGTTTACAATTTTTATTGTTTCTGTAATATAACTGGCATTTGTGCATCCAGTTTCCGTATACGACGCTCCAAGAGAGCAAGAACTTGAGAGTGCCCTCGAAAGTACAAAAGGTCAGGATGATCACCTGCAAAATACTGAGAATCGACGATTCACATACAAGGAGCTGGAGAAGTTCACTAATAATTTCCAACGGTCCATTGGTAAAGGAGGTTTTGGGCTTGTGTACTATGGCCGTTTAGAAGACAATACTGAGGTTGCTGTGAAGATGCGTTCCGAATCATCGACGCATGGGCTTGATGAGTTCTTAGCGGAGGTACTTTCTCCCCTGGTTCAGACAATTTTCAGTTTGAAATGTAAGTTTGGCAGGTCACTATCACAGTGCAGTTTACATGCAAGTTAAGATGTTTTCCTTTTGCTATGTCTCCTTACATAGGTCAATAGCTTGACAAAGGTGCATCACAGGAATCTTGTTTCTTTGGTTGGTTACTGCTGGGAGAAGGACCATTTAGCACTGGTTTATGAGTACATGTCTTTGGGAAATCTTTGTGATCATCTGAGAGGTTTGTCCTTTTGCAGACCTAGCTAATTAATCCAGTGATAACAATTTTTGTGGCTGTATTTAAATTCCAAGATAATTTTTTTCTTTTTTCGAAGAAGAGGTTCGCCCCAGCCTCTGCATCAGACTGATGCATACGACCAATATTATTAAAATGTAAAAGATCCAACAAGAGTCTCCAAGTCTCGCACAAAGTAGTAAACAAAAGCTCACGAAGAGCAAAACATGAAAAGCAAAGCCACAACCGGCTGACATAAAAATAGGAGCACTACATGCCTATCCTATTACATGACCGCCATCCAAACCGGTTGAAAATATCCCAAGCTACCATCTCCCATCGGGTAGACGCAGTAACCAAACGCTCCCTGGCCTCCGTCGGAGTGAGTAGCGACCACATACGGATCAATGCAGTGGCCCTGAAGATAACCTGCAAAAAGTGAATGTTTGTTGTTCTGTTAAAAAACATATCATTTCTGCAGTTCCAGACTGCCCAAAATAAAGCACAAACGCCAACACGAATGTGCCTCGCTGTATCTGGATCTATCCCATCGAGCCACGTCCCAAATAAAGTGTTGATAGAATTCGGTGGAGCAATATTAAAAGCAATGTGAACCGACCGCCACAAAATCTTGGCCAGCGGACACTCAAGAAAGAGGTGTTTGATAGATTCGTTATGGTCACACAAACTGCATCTTGCAGGTCCAATCCAGTTACGTCTTGCCAAATTATCCTTAGTCAAAATAACTTGTTTATGCACAAACCACATAAACACTTTGATTCTCAAAGGAACCTTGACTTTCCAGACATGCTTCGAGGAAGGAATGACGCTAGAATTAATAACATCCAGATACATGGATTTGACCGAGACACTTCGTTCTTAGTGAGTTTCCAACATAGCTGATCTGGCTGTTGAGACAGCTGGACATCCATCAATCTTCTCACAAGATGGAGCCAGGCCTCCCAACGATCTCCCACTAGCGTCCTCCGAAAATGAATATTGAGTGGAATGCAGTGTAGAACTGTTGCAATGTAAGCCTCTCTATGTTGAACAATGTTATACAAAGAAGGATATTGAAGTGCAAGGGGTGTCTCCCCAAGCCACGTATCCTCCCAGAACCTTGTAGTAGCTCCATTACCGACTAAGAACCTTGTCCTATTAAAAAAGAGTGGTTTAACTCTCATCAATCCTTTCCAAAATGGTGAATCAGTCGGCCTCACTGTCACCTGGGACAAGGTTTTAGTTTGAAGATACTTATTCCGCAAGATCTGAGCCCAAGTGGCCTCCGTCTCGGTAGAAGCTTAAACAGCCACTTGCTAAGGAGACATCTGTTCTTCACTTCCAGGTTCTCAATACCTAGACCCCCTTGGTCCTTCGGTCTACAGATGATATCCCATTTAGCAAGCCTGTATTTTTGCTTAAGCTCATCACTCTGCCAAAAGAATCGTGATCGATAGAAATCGAGCCTCTTCCTGACTCCAACTGGAACCTCAAAAAAGGATAGATGAAATATAGGCATACTTGTGAGGACCGAATAAATCAATATTAATCGTCCTCCGTATGACATGAGCTTTCCTTTCCAACAACTCAGTTTCTTCTCAAAACGGTCTTCAATGCACTTCCATTCTCTGTTGGTCAGCTTACGATGATGAATGGGTATACCTAAATATGTGAATGGTAGAGTCCCCAATTCACATCCGAACAATTGTTTGTAAGCCTCTTGGTCGTCATTAGCTCTGCCAAAACAGAACAATTCGCTCTTGTGGAAGTTAATTTTTAAGCCGGTCAATTGTTTAAATAAGCATAGCACAAGCTTCATGTTTCGCGCTTTCGCTAGGTCGTGCTCCATGAAGATGATAGTATCATCAGCATACTGAAGGATGGAGACACCACCATCAACTAAGTGCGAAACAAGGCCACCTACCTGACCCGCATCCCTAGCTCGTCCTATTAGAATGGTCAACATGTCTACCGCTATGTTGAATAGGATCGGTGACATCGGATCCCCTTGCCTTAACCCTTTGTGTGTTTGGAAATAGTGACCGGTGTCATCATTCACTTTAATCCCAACACTCCCTTTTTGCGTGAAGGATTCTACCTGGTTTCTCCAGGCCTGATCAAAGCCTTTCATACGCAACGCCTGTTGAAGGAAGGGCCATTTTACTTTATCGTATGCTTTCTCAAAATCCACTTTGAAAACAACACCATCGAGTTTTTTGGAGTGAATCTCATGGAGCGTTTCATGCAAGACGACAACCCCTTCTAGGATGTTTCTGTCTGGCATAAAAGCAGTTTGGGACGGTTGCACCACAGAATGCGCAATTTGCGTAAGCCTATTCGTCCCAACCTTGGTGAAAATTTTGAAACTAACATTAAGAAGACAAATAGGTCTGAACTGCTCAATGCGAACGACCTCTGTCTTCTTAGGAAATAAAGTTACCGTTCCAAAATTCAGCTGAAACAATTGAAGCTGTCCAGAGAAAAGCTCATGGAACATCGGAAGCAAATCCCCCTTAATAAAGTGCCAACATTTTTTATAAAACTCCGTCGGAAAACCATCCGGCCCTGGAGCCTTATCATTCTTCATTTGTGAAATGGCCTCAAACACCCCTTTCTCCGTAAAAGGGGCAGTCAAAATCTCATTCTCGTCAGACGCCAGTTGAGGAACATCCTCAACCCTGGCTCATCTAAGGACACGAAATTATCCTTCGGAGGACCAAACAACTTCTTATAATAGTTTGTTATATAAACTTTCAGATTCTCCTGACCTACAATCGTCCCTTCGTCCTGTTCTAGTTGGAAAATCCTCTTCTTGCGATGCTTACCATTAGCAATCATGTGAAAAAATTGAGTGTTATCATCCCCTTGGACGATCTTGCGAACCTTAGCTCGCAAAGCCCACTTCAATTCCTCCTCTCGAAGAAGTTCTTTCAGTCTCAACTCAGCCTCCATCTTAGTTTCCATCTCGCTGGTATCTAAAATAGAGGTTTCAGCCTTTATGTCTAAGGCTTGAATAAGTAAAAGGAGCCGTTCCTTCTCAGCCTTATAGACCCCATACGTATGCTTAGCCCATCCACGAAGGAAACTTCGTAGATGACGAATCTTACACTGCCATCTTTCAATAGGTGACCTTCCTCCTGAGTCTTTAGCCCATTCTCTAGCTAACAAATCAAGGAACCCTTCTCTTTCAAACCATGCTAGCTCGAAAGAAAAGGTGTTCTTATTGCCCACATGGGTTTGAGCTCCCGAGTCAACTAGCAACGGCGTGTGATCCGAGATACCACGCGAAAGCGCCTGGACTGTTACTAGGGGAAACTTTTTTTCCCACTCGACACTAGCTAGGACACGGTCTAGCTTCTCAAAAGTCGGGATTGGTAACGAATTAGCCCAAGTGAATTTCCTACCCGACAACTCTATCTCTCTGAGATCCAAGCTCTCAATTATGGTATTGAACATAAACGACCATCTGCCGTCAAAATTGTCATTATTCTTTTCCTCCCTTCTTTGAATAATGTTGAAATCACCCCCTACTAAGATAGGAAGCTACTCGTTACCACAAATACGGACAAGATCGGCCAAAAAATCTGGTTTGAGTTCTGGTTGCGCATCACCGTATACTGCCACCAATGCCCAATCAAACCCATCTGACTTTGTTTTGACTCGAAACTTTACCACAAAGTCTCCCATCACCATACTCCGAACTTCCAGAGAGTCACACTTAACCCCGAGTAAAACCCCGCCGGATCTTCCTCGCGGAGGCAGGCAATGCCAGTCGAAGTCGACACCCCCTGATAGAGTGCTAAGAAATTGGGGAGTGAAGTTGTCCCTACCAGTCTCTGATAGAGCAATAAAATCCAACTGGTGCTCAAGAGACGCTTCCGCTAGAAACCTTATTTTAGCCAAGTCTTTAAGACCTCTGCTATTCCAGAAGATGCCTCTCATATTTCATCATGAAATTTTTTAGAGGCACGGATCCTAGCAATTCTACGCACAGCCGACAGTGGGTAAACCTTCCGTTTCCACGTCCGCTTAGGCTTAATGTGATCCTCCCGCTGGTCACCACAACCGGGCTCAACGGATATAGCCACCAAACCATCTACATGATTTGAGGCCTCAGGGTAACCGAAACCCTCCTCCTCCTCCGTCTTAGGAAGTGAAGGGTCAAGATCCGCACACAAACTATCAAGAGCCCTGACCCCTAACACATCTATGTCCGAATCATTCATGGGTTTAACAGCTGCTATGTTACGAATCAATTCGAAAGCGTGCTCCGCTTCTAGGTCGAGAATATCATTAACGGATTTATTAATTTTAGAGTCATTACTACCTAGTGAGACCCCTAATTGATTTGCATTGTTAACAATCTCATCACTGGAAAAATGCAAAATTGAATTAGACAAACTGACAGACATACGAGTAGTGACCTGAATGTCACGAAGCTTGGCCGCCCGCATAGCGCACCTCAACTGCATGTCGTCCACATCCGGTTGCTCCTAAAGCTTACTGCTTATCCGCCGCCCCTCAGAAACAGGATCCGGAATCCCGCCAAAAGCTATGACCTCCTCCCTCGTCGCCCTATTGGGAGTAAGGTCGTCTGCCTGACCCCCAACAGAGCACAACCGAACTGGATCAGCCGAAAGATCACCAGGAGTCCTCAAGGCCTCTCGCGACCTTGGTCGTAGACCGGATCCCGGAGACACAGGATCACCCAGTGGCGCAGCACCAGAACCCGTGCTAGCACCTGAGAGAGGCGACGTCTCAAGAGGATGGCAGCGCGGCAAAGCCATGAGAGGCCCCTGGCCACCAACACCACCCGACCCTCCCGCCAGGGCCAAGGTCGCCGGAGATGGTGCCGCCGAGGGCGTCGGTGGATGCAACGCCAGGGAGGGAGAGGGGGATACGCCGGCCACCTTCCCGCATGCCCCTCCAAGGTCCGCCCGAGCCTCCAGGAAGCCCAAAGCCACCGAGCCAGCCTTGGGCCCCCCAAAGCAGGTGAAGACTCGGCGAACGAAGGCCGGGCCACCTGCCCGCCACCGACCGCTGAACCATCCAGAACGTCCGTCACCTCCAACCTAAGCAACGGCGATGAAGGGGGATTAACGGAGACCTCCTGCCCACCGGCTCCTCCCAGTCCGTCCATCACCAACAACGAGTCAGACCCCGCAAACACTGGTGGAAAGTGTTCCGACGGATCGTCCAAATCCACTCGGTCACTCCAAAGATGAGGAGGCGCTAAGAAAGCTCCTAAAGATCCAAGCTGCAGCATATTAGTCGGAACAGACCCCGGTGCCTTTTCCTTAGCAGTCTCTCCTGCCTTAGTAGAATCCGTAGGCCCTGTAGCCTTGTCCCCATCGTTGTGTGTACTGCCATCCTGGTTCCCAGAAGCACCTCCCCCCTCAGAAGTGTCCATATGATGCACCTCCTCAAACTCCTTGAACATATCAGGGTCCTCATACTCAACATCCAGCATATACGCGACGCCCTCGTGAGTCCATCTTACCACATCCGGCAAGAACTCAATGTTAGCCACACTAACCAGCAAGCATGCCACACCATGAGCACGCATGAAAGGCATATCCACCTGCTCCGTCTTGCCGAGCATAGATCCCAGGCTCCAGTGACCAGGAAGCTATCCAAGGGCTCAGAAGGAGCCCTCGAAAAACGAACCCAAATCTGAGTCAACGGCTTACCCTGAGGCTCCTTCTTTTTACACTCATCAAACTGCAGCACAAAACTTGTACTAGTAACCCGACTCATGCCAAACTTCAGAATTCTCATCTGATCCTCCTTAGACGGAAACTCTACTTTGTAAGTCTGATCTGATAACTTCAACAAAGACCACTGGAACTTACCCAGTGCCAACTCCCGCAACTGCTGAATAATCCGAGCTTCAGTGAGAGGGCCATGAACCACCTTAACCACGCCTGGGAAGGAGGTTTCAATCACGGGAGCCACCGAAGCCACACTTGGTGACTCGAAAAACATCAACTCAGTGCAAGAGACCCCATAAATGTTAACCATAGGTTTGGGCCCCAGAAGAAGTGGACACTCCGCCGCCGTATGTTTAGGTTTCTAGCATAAATCACATAACTCAGCAGAGCAATCAGCCATAAAGTGACCCGGTTCTCCGCATCGAAAACATGTCAACTTCTTCTTCTTAATCGCCCACTTGGACGGTTTGTCTCCCTCGGACTTCTCCATGCCTTTGTCTGACATAGCATCACCAGATTGGGAGGGCTCCGGCACCGTCACATCAGTGAGGGCTCGAACAGTCTCCATGGCAACCTGAGGCAGAACCGCACCATCTGTGATCCCCTCCTCAAGGCTCGATGCCGAACCCATAGCAACAGGCACATGGCGAGGTGGAGGGGGCCGCCGGTATCCACCATGACCTCCACGGAAACGGCCTCGGAAGGAGCGATTATTGGGGCCAACCGCACCTTCCACAAAATTGCCGGGCGGCCCTTGAAAACCTCAATCATCAGCTCCGCGATCAGCCCCAGCATAGCCGCGACCACCTCCGGTCGATGATGAACCTCGATGAAGCCCTTCACCGTAGGCATTGAAACCGTCGTCACCCCACTGACCACGCTGGGGGTAGCGGTCGTCTCCCGCGAAACCGCCCGAGCCGCGGCCACCCGCTCCCTGAACAGAGCCCCCACGCCCGCCGGCCATCTTCTTAGGCCAAGGGCGCTGCGGTGGCGGGGGTGCAGCCCTGGGCTGCGGCTGCGCAGGCCTAGCCGGCGGCGGCACCACGGCCCGCGCGGGCACCGGCGCGGCCGGCCCCACACCCTGCGCCGGAGTAGCTCCAGCCGCCCCCGACCCTGTTGTCGCCACAGGAATGGGCTTCGGCGACGGGTGTCCCTTCGGCGGCATCGCGATCCCGCAAACCGCCGGCGCCGCGACCAGTCCGGATCGTCTCTTCGCGCGCCCAACAGCAGCGGGAAAACCCTGCTTTCCGCGGCGACGAACCCTAGCCTCCGCGCCGCAACAGCCTAAGGAAGACGAACATGCATGAGTCTCGCGAAACTATACAAAGCCAAGCACGTCGGCCCTCTCTGGCAAAACGCCTGGGCCTGGTTTTGCCTGGGCCACCAGCCCCGCTAATCCCAGCCCAAACGCAGCCCGCTCTCCCTGACCAGACTGCCCCGACGCATGCCCAAATGTGCACGGTATCGCTTCGGCCCACTTAGCCTCAGGCCCAACCTGGCCCAGGAGCAGATTCAAACGAGTTGCCCTGGCCGCCCGGATCTCAGCCGTCGTGACGGCCACCGGCGCCGGCGTCCGTGTCGCCAGCCTAGCCTTTCTCTTCTTCTTTCTGGTCACTCTAGTCCACGAATCCGGCAATAAGAAATCTGACAACGTAATTGGCTGAAGACATACCTTGGGTAAAGGGCCTTTCCATGGCCGGATCGCGGATGCCGCCGTCCTCCGGTGAACTATCCGGCGAACCACCTCCACCTTGTCCTCGGAACGAACTCCTTGTCTATTTTTTTTGACACGATCATGTTATAACTCTTACTATTTTTTGACACAATCATGTTATAACTCTTACTATGCTCGTTTTCATGAACTCCTTGCCTTTTTTTCCCATCATGTTATAAAAAAGGCAAAATGGGAAATATTGCATAAAGGACTGCATGAAAATTGACATGCAATTTTTTTGACACAATCATGTTATAACTCTTACTATGCTCGTGTATATATATATGAAGGGAAAATCGGTGTTGGTGAAACCTTGAGTTGGGCGACACGTGTACGAATTGTGCTTGAAGCAGCACAAGGTATGATTTAATGGAAATATATATCTATAGTTCTCTGAAGTGAAGGTTTTAATGTTTTATAGATGGCATGCTCTTCTTTTCACATAAGGTTGACTTGCTGTAATATGTGTAGGCCTAGATTATCTGCACAAGGGATGTAGCTTGCCAATAATTCACCGGGATGTGAAAACCAACAACATTCTCCTAGGTCAAAATCTAAAGGCTAAAATAGCTGATTTTGGACTATGCAAGACCTATCTTAGCGACATGCAGACCCACATATCAACTAATGCAGCTGGGACAGCAGGTTACATGGACCCCGAGTATGTCTCTTTCAATACTATAAAGCTTTTTTACCTCTTTCTCATATATGGCATTATCGCTTAATCCAAATTAGGTTTCTAAGAGGTGGTTTACCTGCTTTATTTTTAGGTACTATCACACTGGCTGGCTCACTGAGAGCAGCGATGTGTATAGCTTCGGTGTTGTTCTACTCGAGGTAGCCACCGGTGAGCCTCCGGTATTGGCGGGCCATGGCCACATCGTTCAACGTGTGAAGCAGAAGATTGCCACTGGCAACATCACCATGGTGGCTGATGCCCATCTTGGAGGTGAATATGATGTCAACTCCATGTGGAAACTGGTGGACACCGCCATGGCGTGCACGGCGGATGCTGCGGTCCGAAGGCCAACAATGGCCGTCATTGTGGCGCAGCTAAAAGAGAGCCTTGCGTTGGAGGAAGGTCGTGAGGACAACAGCGGCCAGGGAAGTATGGCGAGTACTACTGCTGCCCCGATGTCCGTGTTCGGTCCATCGGCAAGATGAATATGCGACTTTACACATATGTGTTCCATTGCATCGTTGATGGCTCTCTTGTCTCTTTTGTGGGATTGCAAGGTCTTCATTACAACGTTTTATTCTGAACTATATATGTCATGCCATTGTGTGGTGCTGTGTGAAATTCGACCATATATTTGCACGCAATAAGGTGTGGGTGAGGTATGAGCAGATATGGAGCTACAAGTTGTTGCATTTGTATTGGTTGAATTACTGCAGGTTGTCACTCTGTTGACAGCTTTTGTACAATAACTATCAGTATTACTAGCAATATTGTCAGTATTGTTCAAATATGTCAACGCACCCACATAGGAAACAAGCTGTTCCCTTTCGTTCAGACCACTACGAATGAACCTGCGCCTATCTTAATGGAGCCATGGATCTCCACCTTCAACATAGAACGGAGAATCTATTTCTAGTGGCAACCTTCGAACTAAGTTTTTATTAAATTTGTAGAACGATGAAGAGCACAACTTGTTTATTATGATGAGGTCCCGGGAGTATAATGAGGGAATGAAAATGGCAAGAGTTCATCGCTTGCTCACTGTACTGCAAGTTGAGGCACTAACAAAGTAGTGGTCTGTACTACTGGCGGGGCCGGAGCAAAGAACCTCGGCACCCCGTGGTGGTCTGCTGCCGCGCATCCAGTTTAGGCGCCCACCCAGGCGACGAGGCCAATGCCCTGCTAGCAAGAGGCGTCTTGAGCAGCAGACGCCCACGCACCGGATCCGGATGCATCATCAGAGCTTGACCCTTCCCGACGCACGTTGCCTTGCGGCCTGCCCCTGCGTTCAACATGTCTGACGAAACGACGCTGAACTCACCGAGCTGCCGTGGTGTCCAAGACCTCGTCCTCGTCAACCGCTTGTGGCCACGAGACGTGCCCCTCCCGTCCACGCTCCTCGCCATCACCACCCCTCACCCGCCTCTTCATCGGCACGTGGGAGTTTTCGAGAAAGGCTTTCATCCCGCTTTATAAATAAAGCAACCATCAAAAGTACAAGGTCCAGCAAATGTTCACACCGCAGACACACGCCAAAAGTAGCAGACAACAAAGAAAGTACAACACGCACAGTTCAACAAGCCCTAAATGAAAAATAAAATACGGTAGCACATGCCACGAAGGACTAATCCGGCTCTGGTGGTGGTGGAGGAAGCGGCGGCGCCAAATGGAGAGCCATCGCCCGAAGATCTGCAATGAAGGTGTTGATGGCGCCGCGATCCTGAGGGCGGCTAAGCGGCCGCCAAAGCTGCAAATACCCACACAATTTGAATACCGCGTCAGTGGCATGCCGAAGGGGGACACATTGTATCACAAGTTTATTACGAGCGGTCCAGAGCGTCCAAGCGAGAGCCCCAATGACGAGCCACCTAATGTGGCGAGCAGACTGGGGGGGGGGGGGGCAGGCTTGGATTTCTGCAAAGAGGTCTGGAAAGTTGGTGTGGCACCACTGTCCACCAACCGCTTCGTGGAAGCAACTCCAGAGGAATTGTGCAGAGACGCAAGTGAAGAAAGTGTGGTTTGAGTCCTCCCCTGTCTCGCATAGGGGGCAGAGTCCATCTCCAGGGCCATTCTGTTTGATTATCTCCACGCCCGAAGGCACTTGACCCGGATCCATTGCCAGAGGAAGATCCTAATCTACAGCGGGAGCCTAATCGCCCAGACCTGAACAAAGGGGGCAGGAGCAGGGGCGGCTGCAATGGCCTGGTAGAGAGATTTGGTGGAGAACCGGCCTGAAGGTTCCAAGTACCGGGAGATTTGGTCATCCGGTTGGTCCACCTCAAGGGGTTCTAGCGTGATGCACTCAAGCAGATCCTCCCAGGCTGCAGGTTCGGGAGGGCCAAAAGGCCTCCGAAACGCGAGATGCCCTAAGTCAATAAGGGCAATCTCGATGGAAATCCTAGGTTCAGCCATGATGGCGAACAAGTCTGGGAAACGGGCGGCCAAGGGGGAGTCCCCAACCCATCTATAAAACCAGAATAAAGTGGACATACCGGACCCCATCACGATGGAGGTCCCGATGCGGAGAACCGGGAGCAGCTGGACGACTGAGTGCCACAACTACGAGCCGCCATAACGCTGACAGAAGCCTAGGGGCTGTCCCCGGAGATACTTATTCTAGATTATCTCGAGCCAGAGGTCGCCCTCCCCGTTTGCGATCCGCCAAAGCAAACGAGCCAGCAGGGGTCATGCGTTTAGACGACATGATCCCGAGCCCGCCTTGGTCATGCGGCTTGCAGATGTCGGGGCAGCTCACCATGTGGTATTTCTGCTTGTTGCCATCACCAGCCCAGAAGAAGCGGGCCTGATACTTGGCGATCTCGTGGTGAAGGGTCTCATGGATACTATAGAAACTCGTGATGAATAGCAGTAGACTGCACAGGGAAGAATTAATGAGCACAACCCGGGCCGCCTTGGACAGCCAGTGGCCCTGCCAGGGCTCAACTCTATGCTGGAGCATGGTCACAGAAGGGCGTAGCTCCGCCACGGAGAGACGCAAGTCACTAATGGGAATCACTAGGTAGGATGTTGGGAAGGTGCCTGATACGTCTCCAACATATCTATAATTTTTTATTGTTTCCATGATTATAGTATCAATTTTGAATGTTTTATACGTCATTATATGCAATTGTGTATCATTCTTTGAGACTAACCTATTAATTTAGTGCCTAGTGCCAGTTGTTGTTTTTTACATATTTTTGGCTTTTTAGAAAATCAATATCAAACGAAGTCCAAACGGAGAAAAAAATTTGGATTAATTTTTTCTGGACCAGAAGAGACTCTAGATGGTTCGGGAGAGGCCAGAAGAGCCACGAGGGAGCGACAAGCCCTAGGGGCGCGCCCCCAGGCTTGTGGGCCTCTCGTGGCACCTCCAACCCTAATTCCACCTCTACAAATACTAAAATATTCCTCTGACATTAGAGAGACACCCGAAATACTTTTTTCGCCGCCAAAAATTTCAGAACCATGAGATCTCATCCGGAGGCCTTCTCCGGTACTCTGCCGGAGGGGCTCTACATCAACCTTGCCGCCCTTCCGATGATGCTGAGTAGTTTACGCCGACCTACGAGTTCATAGTTAGTAGCTAGATGGCTTATTCTTTCTCTTTGATCTTTAATACAATGTTCTCCTTGATGTTCTTGAGATCTATTCAATGTAATGACTTTTTGCGGTGTGTTTGTTGGGATCCGATGAATTGTGAGTTTATGATCAGATCTATCCATGAATATTATTTTAGTTTTCTCTGAACTCTTTTATGCATGATTACTATAGCTTCGTATTTCTCTCCGATCTATTGATTTCATTTAGCCAACTAGATTGCTTTTTCTTGCAATGGCAGAGGTGTTTTGTAATGGGTTCGATCTTGCGGTGCTCAATCCCAGTGACAGAAGGGGACATGACACGTATGTATCATTGCTATTAAGGGTAAAAAGATGGGGTTTATTCATACGTGAGTTTATCTTGTCTACATCATGTCATCTTGCTTAAGGCGTTACTCCATTTTTCGTGAACTTAATACACTAAATGCATGCTGGATAGCGGTCGATATTGTGGAGTAATAGTAGTAGATGCAGAATTGTTTCGGTTTAGTTGTCTCGCACATGATGCCTATATATGATCGTTGCGTTGGATATCGTCCTAATTATTCGTTTTTCTATCAATTGCCCAACAGTAATTTGTTTACCCACCGTATGTTGTTTTCAAGAGAGAAGCCTCTAGTGAAAATTATGACTCCCGAGTCTATCTTTTATCATGTATAAAAACCAAAAATACCTTGTTGCCTTTTTTTTGTTTGTTTGGTCTATCTATCTATCACTTGACAATTTAATTTTGCTCATAACCGTCAGGGGATTGACAACCCCTTGTTCGCGCTGGGTTGCAAGGATTTATCGTTTGTGTGTAGGTGCTAGTAATGAGGTGTTGCTTGGTTCTCCTACTGGATTGATAACCTTGGTTCTTAACTGAGGAAAATACTTACACTACTGGAATCAGGAACTTTACCCTCAGCCGTTTCTTTGCCGTCAGCTAACAGATGGCAAAGACGGTCTTTGCCATTAGCTTTATGAAAATGGATGGCAAAGCCGTAGCTGACAGCAAAGAAATTTTTTGTCGTCCGCATAATCTTTGCTGTCAGCTAGCTGATGGCATAGAACCTTTGCCGTCCGCTAGCTGACGGCAAAGAGGAAGGGTGGACCGCTGGCGAGAGCCACCTAACGGCCACTTTCTTTGCCGTCCGCTAGCTGACGGCAAAGAAAGTGGCCTAACTGACGTCCGTTAGCTAGTCTCTTTGCCGTCTGCTAGCGGACGGCAAAGAGTCGTGCCCTATCTAACAAAACGCCCAGCCGGCTGCAAATTACCTTCCCAAATTGTCTGAAACTCCAATTACAAGCCCTTGGTAACAGATAATTGAAACCACCTTGAAATTTCTTCTTATTC
Organism: Aegilops speltoides; assembly: GCA_021437245.1. NCBI lineage: Eukaryota > Viridiplantae > Streptophyta > Magnoliopsida > Poales > Poaceae > Aegilops > Aegilops speltoides. The sequence goes on along the minus strand of CM038145.1, from coordinate 276,040,566 downwards.
TTTGCATTAAGCATGTACCGGTCCCTTCTAATGTGCACCAAGAAAGCAAACCGCACCTCCATCCTAACCGATGAAAAACAGAGACACAATCAACACACCAATAGCTAAACTAACTGGGCAAACCAACTCGAGTCGACTGTTGAAATGCACAACTAAGCTCAATCTAAACAGGAAGCGTGAGTTACCCCTCGGGAACGCAGTCATGGACACAACGGATCTCCGGCCCAATGCCTACCTCCCCAAATACTACCGGGTGGTCGTCGCTCGCCATTTCGCCCTGGGGTTCGCCCTCGTACTTCCTCTGTGTGCACCAACCCCCCACCTATCAGCGCTTCGACCGGGTGCACGAAAGGAGGCCGCGCTGCGGGTAGAGCAGGTGGCGGGCGCCCCACCCATGGCGTCGCAGGAAGGTGGCGGGCGAAGCAGGTAGCGGTGGAGCAGGACGGCCGCTGCCTGTAAGTGCATCTAGTGCCCCTTAGTGATTTTGGTGTATTGAAGACTTATAGGTTAAGGGACTGATGCGTTTATGAGTGTACACAGGTCTATAAGTCTATGAGGAGTTTGATATTTACAGAGAAAGTCGACCCTAAAATGAAGTTCTTCGATCAAGACTTTGATATTCAAGACTTTTTCAAGACTTTGAAAGTGAAGAAATTGGTGTGACCTTGAAGACTTGATATTCATTTGAGGAACATGAAGCGTGAAGACTTTTGTTTTCGTAGTTTCGTTTCTCTTTCTTGAGTCATAGGAAACACCGTCATCGTTAAAGGGGTCGAGGAAATACTAAGGAAAAATTTCCATGTGATGCTCAACTCAAAATCCTACATCTACCAATCCCTTCGAGTGAAGCCATTGGAAATCTCATACAGATTCATCAATTTCTTGATGTGAGACGCAGTTCTTCCGCTCACCGAGGACTTTGCTCGACCGAGGAGTTAGGAATTCGCCAAAGGCGAGTTGAGTTGCCACAAATGAGGAACATGATAGCCCTGAGGAATTTGAGAGTCAAATTTCCGACCGTTGTTGTGCTGCGCGCCGGCTGTCCCAAAATATCTTATCCACCTAACGGTCATATCATTGAAGGGCATTTATGTCTTATCATGCCGGGCTGCTCCCAAGGCTATAAATAGCCCCCCCTACAACCACTAGCTGGTTGGCTGCTCCGAGAGAACTTGACACTTGTCATTTGAGAACAACCCATCCTCCGAGGACTTTGAGCGAAAATCATCAAGTGAGGAAAATCCCAAAACCAAACCCCACAAACCCAAAGTGATTGAGCATCATCAAGAAATTGATCTGCGTGGATCCGACGCTTGTTACCTTTGAAGGCTGTGCTTCTTCCAGACGGTTAGGCGCCAAGGTCTAGAGCATCCAAGAGGAATTGTGGATCGCCGAGTGACCAAGTCTGTGAAGGTTTGGAAGTCACCAAGACTTACCACGAGTGATTGGACGAGACCTGCGTGGTCTTAGTTCAAGGAGAATACGGTGAGGACTGGGTGTCCTGAGTTGCGGCTCGATGATCGGGTGTCCGGATGCGTGTCCTCGAAGTTTAAATACTCGGCCGCTCCAACAGACGCATAACCGAGACAGCAGCTTGAACTGGTTTACCAAATCATTGTCTTCATCAACTATCTGGTTCTATTTCCTCAACCCTTTCATTTTCTCATTCTTGTGTTGAGTGTTTGTTCATATCGTGTTTGAAGACTTTGATCAAGACTTTCTCAATTTCCCAGTTCAATTTCTTGATCGTTTGTCTTCATCTTGTTATCCTGTGATTACGCTTTTCGTACTGTGCTTGTCTTCATTTCATCATGATGACCATGCTTGTATCCTGTTACGCTTACTTCTGAGTACTTATTCCGCTGCAAGTAGTTCTTCGCTAAGGAATTTCCTCACCGGCAAATTCCTCAGTGAAGAATTCATAAAAATTGCCTATTCACCCCCCTCTAGTCGATATAACGCACTTTCAATTGGTATCAGAGCAAGGTACTCCCTTGTTCTGTGTTATTTTGGTTTAACCGCCTGGAGTTTTAGTTATGTCGACCGCAGGTATGATCAAGGTCTCGGCTGGGTGTCCCACCTTTGATGGGACGGACTACCCCTACTGGAAGAACAAGATGCGAATGCATCTTGAGGCAATTGACAACGATCTCTGGTATGTTGTGGAAAATGGTGTCCCCTCTGTCTCACCCTCACTGAACGCTACCGATGTGAAGAGATTCAAGCAACTCGATTCTCAAGCGAAGAATATCATATGTGGCCATCGAGTAAAGGGCAAGATGGAAGAGTGAGTGCTTTGGAAACTGCTAAGCTTATCGGGATATGTTGTCCAAAGTAATGAAGGAGTCTCAACTCAGCGTGACTCTCGAGTTGATGTTCTTGGAATCTCTTCAACCGCTTCAAAAGACTCGACAATGAAAATGTCCAACAAACCTTTGATCGCCTCATCGATATCTCAAATGAGCTTCAAGCCCTCGGTGCCACCGACATCACTCGATCATGAAGTAGTGAAGAACCCGTTGAGATCGCTTGATTCCTCATTTGATACTCTGGGACCGATGATACAAGAACGTCGACTACAAGTCTCTTGATCCCGCCGATATCCTCGAAGGCTAAATACTCACGAGTTCCACTTGTCAAAAGAGAGATCTCTATGGTTCAAACTATGGCAAACCACGTGCCTCAAGGCCAAGGCGTGTCGACTCAATGTGAGGATTCGGTAGTAGCCTTGGTGATCTCAAGAATTGAGCCAGAGCTAGCATCGCTCGTGAAGAAATTCCGAAGTTCTCAAGACGTGGTCGCTGGAAAATCCTCAAGAAGCGGTGATTCTTCATCCAAAGGACTATAAGAGAAGGTTGTGTCACAAATGCAAGAAACCTGGTCACTATATTCAAGATTGTCCTCAGTGGGAAAAGGAAATGAAGAAGAAGAAATACAAGGATTACAGTTCTGATGATGCAAAGAAGAAGAAGAAATCGTCAAAATCTTCGTCATCAAAATCCTCGAAGTCTTCATCTCACAAGAAGAGCAGCTCCAAGAAGGCTCGGGCATTCATTGGCAAGGAATGGACTGTGAAGCTGAATCGAGGAAGATGATGAAGAGGAGGCGCTCAAGAATCTGAACGGTGTGGCGAGTCGGCCGTCCTCATGCTTTCGTCGGCAAGTCCATCTTCAACATCAAGAAACTGACCCCACCAACAAGCCTGATGAAGATAATGATGGCTACGCTCCCATCTATTGCTTCATGGCGAAAGGTGCTAAGGTACTCAAATATAACTCCTCTGAATCTAGTGAAAATGAATCTGATGAGGATCTCAAGCCCAGCTACTCTAAACTTGCTAAGATTGCTGTAAAACAACAACGAGCTTTTGAAAAGGTTCAAAACATGCTAGACAAAAGTGATGATATGTTGGGTGAAGAAATGGATCGCACTAAAGCCCTGACTGAAAATCTTCAGAGACTTCAGTCTAGGTTTGATAACCTTCAAAGTCATCATAACACTCTCTTATCTGATCATGAGAAACTTTCTTATGAATTTCTTCAAGAAAAGCAAGATCACGAAAAGCTTTCCTCTGAATCTCTTCAGAGAAAGGAAGATCTTGAAAAAGCTAAGAGTGTGTTATGAAGATCTTCGAAGGGCGCGATTCATTACTAGCTCAACAAATCAGCGCTTCTCGTGAAGAATTTGTTCCTCCATGCTTAAAGTGCATTGAACGTGAAATCGCTAATTCTTCACCTGAATGTTCAAATGCTTCAACTATTACAAATTCTTCATCTGCCTCTGCTATCACTAATTCCTCATCCGAGGACATTGCTAGTATCCTTGACAATGCAGGTGAAGGAATTATACATGACAAGCATGTACAAAAGCCTCAAAGGGCATCGACACTTTGTGATGTGCTTAAAAGCAGATCCTCAATAGAAACCCTAGGAAAGAGGGTATTGCCTTTGAGAGGAAACTTAATCTCGATGGAATATATTGAAGCCCGAGCAAGACCCCAAAACCTCATGGGTTCTTTGCAAAGGGACCTCCATTGATCCATCTAACTTATCCGGCTTTACATGTGAATCTCCTCATCCTTCGATGAGTCATTTGACTCCAACTATAAACTATTCAAAAATCGAATGGTGAAGTATTTGCTAGATATGTTGGCACTAATCTGCAGAACGGTTCCCTATGAAGAAAATCTGGGTTCCCAAAAGTCATGTTGAAAGTCTTGGTGAATGTCCTCATGACACCACCGTGAAGAACAGAACCCCGATCAAATTCTTCATATGGATCCAAGTCCTCATACGGACCAAATTCGCACGTGGATCAAATTCTCAAAAGGATCAAAGTCCTCACATGATTATCATCGCGCTAACAACTCTCTCTCGCAGGTAGAGCTAAGGGCTATGAATATGTGCATTATTCTTCAAACCATTATGTTCATAAGTCCTCAAGAATTTCTCCGCTTATTCATATGCTTACCCTAACCCCTCTTATGTGAAACGAAATGGTTTGGCATCTTTGCCACCATTCTCATATGGTGCCGCAGAGTGATGAATTCTTTGCCACCCCTTCAGATGTGGGTGGTGAAGAAAAGAACTAATCTCTTCTGTAGGTCAGTCTCCAGACGTGCTTTAACGTCTCAAGAATTTCTTTGGGACTGACGAAAATGCTCGAAAGGACGCAGCGAATCATGATGAAATGAACTTTCATTTCACACGCCCTCACACCGCTATATCATTATCGCTTGATGAAATTCATCGATGAACTTGATATCATATTCTTCATCGATGAAGCATATGAGATTGTAAGCTACACTAATTCATATGCGGGATGATCAACCCAAAACTCTTGAATGGGTCCTCGATAGTGGATGTACGAATCACATGACTGGTGACAAGAATCTATTGATGGATGCTCCCTTATCACCGTCACCTCTGAAGCATATCATCTTTGCTGACAAAGGCAAAAGTCAGGTATTGGGTCTTGGTAAGGTTGCAATCTCTAAGAATAAACACATGGACAAAGTCATACTTGTTGAGTCCTAGGATACAATCTCATGTCAGTCTCAATGCTCTGTGATCTTGATATGGTTGTTGTCTTTGGCAAGTATCGCTGTGTTGTGATTATGGAAGTCGACAATTCCAAAGTCTTGAAGGCTTTAGGAGAGGAGATCAGATATTGTTGATTTCTCTACTGGGACCACAACCAGCCGTGTGTCTACTTGCAAAAGCTTCGAAGGCTGGCTATGGCATCGACGACTTGGTCATGCAGGCATGAGGAATTTGAACACGCTATGCGAAGAAGAAGCATGTCATTGGCATTGAGAATGTCAAATTCCTCAAGGATCACTTATGCGGAGAACTGTGAAGCTGGAAAAATGACCAAGGCCAAGCATCCAAATAAGACTATCATGACCACTACACGTCCATTGAATTGCTTCACATGGACCTCTTCGACCTAATCATTACTCAGCGGTCACTAATGATGCATCTCTATATGGTTTTGTCATTGTTGATGATTACTCTCGATATACATGGGTACACATTGTTACTTACAAACATGAAGTGCAGGAAGTCTTCAAACGATTTTCCTCGAGGGCTTCAACCAACTTTGGTGTGAAGATCAAGCACATCAGAAGTGACAATGGAACTGAGTTCAGGAATTCTGGTCTTGATGCCTATCTTGATGAACTTGGTATTACTCATGAGTTATTTGCTCCCTATACTTCTCAGCAAAATGGCGTCGTGGAGCGCAAGAACAGAACTCTTGTTGAGATGGCTCGCACTATGCTTGATGAATACAAAACGCCTCAGCGTTTTTGGATTGATGCAATTGATACTGCATGCCACATCATCAACAGAGTATATCTTCACAAATTCTTCAAGAAGACTGCCTATGAACTCCTCACTGACAAGAAACCCAATGTGAGTTATTTCAAAGTCTTCGGTGCTAAATGTTGGATTAGAGATCCTCACCACAACTCTAAATTTGCACCGAAAGCACATGAAGGTTTTATGGTTGGTTACGGAAAGGACTCGCACAACTACAGAGTCTTCAACATTGTTCTTCACAAGATTGTTGACACTGTAGATGTGCGGTTTGATGAAACTAATGGCTCGCAAAGAGAGCACCTACCTTCTGTGTTAGATGAACCAGCACCGAGGATTCCATCAAGTTCAAGGCAACCGAGGATGTCATTCCTCATCAAGAATTTGTCAAGAATTCATTCCAGTTCATGAAGAACGCCGGTGATGCACTGAAGAAAATCCCGAGGAAAATGGTGTGAAGAAAATGCTGATCAAATTCCTCGGCGACAACCAGCTCATCCTCGCGTTGCAAAAGAAGTGCAAGTGGAGAAGATCATCGATGACATTAGCGCACGGGTCCTCTCACACGCTCAAAAGCTTCACATTTATCTAACTTTTGTGGGCACTATGCTTTTGTCTCTATCACAGAGCCCACTAAGGTAGATGAAGCATTTTCGAGCCGGAGTGGATTCAGGCTATGCAAGAAGAATTACATCAGTTTGAGCTTAACAATGTCCGGGAATTGGTCAATCGCCTGAGATCCTCGCAAGCATAATATCATTGGCACAAAGTGGATCTACCGCAACAAGCAAGATGAAAATGGCCTTGTGGTGAGGAATAAGGCACGACTAGTAGCTCAAGGCTACACACAGGTTGAAGGAATTGATTTCAATGAAACTTTTGCACCTGTTGCTAGACTTGAGGCTATTCGCATATTACTTGCCTATGCTAACCATCATGATATCATCTTATATCAAATGGATGTGAAAAGTGCATTCCTCAATGGTAAGCTTGAGGAAGAAGTATATGTTGCTCAACCCCCAGGTTTTGAAGATCCAAAGAATCTCGACAAAGTCTTCAGACTCAATAAGGCCTCTATGGCCTCAAGCAAGCCCCTCGGGCGTGGTATGATACATTGAAGGAATTCTTCGTGAAGAATGGCTTCACACCCGGTTCACTCGACCCTACTCTCTTTACTAAATCTTATGATGGTGAACTGTTTGTGTGCCAAATATATGTTGATGATATTATCTTTGGTTGTCTTGACCAACGTTATAGTGATGAATTTGCCTATATGATGAGTGAAGAATATCAAATGTCTATGATGGGAGAGTTGAAATTCTTCTTAGGTCTTCAAATTTGTCACAGGCGCAATGGCATATTCATATCTCAGGAGAAATACCTCAAAGATGTACCGAGGAAATTCGGCATGCAAGATTGCAAAGGCGTCAAAATTCCTATGCCCACAAATGGCCATCTATGCAATCGATGAAAATGGTATTGACTTGATCACAAGGTATACCGCTCCATGATTGGTTCTTTATTGTACTTATGTGCATCTAGGCCGGATATAATGCTTAGTGTTTGCATGTGTGCCCGATTTCAAGCTGCAGAAGGAATCACACCATAAGGCTGTGAAGCATATTCTTCAATATCTAGCTCACACACCAACACTAGGATTATGGTACCCCAAGGGCTCGCTTTTGATCTCATTGGATATTCGACTCGACTATCTTTGGTGATCGTGTGGACCGCAAGTCGACATCGGCACTTGTCATTTCCTCGAACGATCTTTGGTGCGTTGGTCCTCGAAGAAAGCAGAATCTGCGTATCACCGCTCTACTATGAAGCTGAATACATTGCTGCTGGCTCATCTTTGTGCTCAAGCTGCTTTGGATGAAGCAAACCCTCAAGGACTATGGCGTCAACGTGAAGAATGTGCCTCTCCTCTGCGACAATGAGAGTGCCATCAAGATTGCTCACAACCTAGTTCAGCACTCGAAGACAAAGCAAATTCAGATTCGTCATCATTTTCTTCGTGATCATGTGTTGAAGGGCGACATCTCCATCGAGCACGTGAAGACTGAAGAACAGCTAGCTGATATCTTCACTAAGCCCTTGGATGAGAAGAGATTTAGCAAGTTGCGGTGTGAGCTAAATATCTTAGAGTCTTCGAATGTTCGTTGAAAAGGACACACATCCTGACACTTATGCAAAATTGATGACTTAGATGTGCAACACATGAAGAAACCTTTTTCTTCAATCAATGAAGAATAACACTCTAAGTGTGAAGAAATCAATGAAGAATTTGATACTCAGAACCCTACGACAATTGTACGCGGTGTCTGAAATCATCATTCTTATATGGTGGGTCACGCCACCACAAAAAGTTGAAATTATTCAAATTTGATTTTTTTTTAAATTCTTTAGTTTTTCAAATTCTTCAACTTTGCAAAATCTTCACTGTTTCCGTCATTTTTCTTCATTGGCTATATATATATGAGTTTATGTCCTCTACAACATTCACTTATGGCTATTTCTTCAAGTTGTTTTTTCTGCTAAGTGAATGTGATCGGACCCTTCCCCCCTCTATGCTATACTCAACCCAATCTATTCACAAATTCTTCATGTGCGTTCTATTTGAAACTCGTTCAAAGTCTTCACTGTGTCCTTGTCATCTGAAGAAATTGCGAATGAAACTTTAAAACAAATCTTATCCAGATTTTCGGTTTTACCGCTCAAACCGTTCCACATCCCACGATGCATTATTATATTCACCCACAATCTTACACGATCTCATCTGCACAGTACGTGGATGACACATGTCGCGTGAAGGAGAAAGGGCAGGGGCATGTTCGTCCCAAAATCTTCGGGCGAACAGTTTTTACCGTGGCTATAAATACCCCTCTCCCCTTCCTCACTTCATTTACTCCGCTCGACCGCGCTCTCTCTCGCTCAAGCTTCTCAAACCCTAGCGCCGCCGCTACTCCATCGTCGCCGGTGAGGAAGAGCTTCGCTGCCTCGACCTCGTCGCCGTCGTACTCGCGCTGGTTGCGGAAATCTTCACTCCGCCGCCGCCGTAGCTGTTTCCCTCTGCCAAGTTAGGGCGTGGGAGATCGAACGTGACGAAATTCACCTCTGTTCATCTCAGTTCGTCGTGTTCTTCGTTTCGGGTAATTAAAAGTTACTTTTATTACTCACTTTGATTCTCAAGCTTTCCTGAAACTCTTCAAAGGTGTTTTATTCTTCAAATCTTCACATATGAACACCTCACACACTGTATGCTCTTGATCCATTTCTCTAAGCACTCATTTTCTTCAAGATTCCTCAATTGTGTGGATTTTCGATCTGTAAAACTCTGGAACCTAAGACAAAGAACGCTTAGTGAAATTCCTCAAGGCTCAACTGGTCAAATACCTCAAAACTTGTCTTTTCAAAAAATCTTCTGAGAACGCATATGACCTCTCCAAATTCCTCGCACCTACACTCTGTTCACATGTACTCATGTCCGCTGCTGAATCACTAGGTTCTCATCAACTTAACTCATTTGTAGCGTTCCTCGAAGAAAAACTGCATACTTCTTCAGAATGTTCAATTGTTCAAATTCCTCATCTGAAGAATATGGCTGAAGGAAAGAGACCGCAGAAAGGAGGAAAGAAACCTGAGGTCATGACTGCTTTCAAAATCCCTGATGACATATACAAGGATTATTGCACACCTGATGAAGCCAAATTTGGCAAAGAGAACAAAAATCAGCGCAAAGTGCGCATTCAGAGGATTGAACGGAGATGGGCAAGAGAATGGAGGGAGTACAGATATGTAACTCCAAAGTACATGAAGAAATTCGCTTTAAATCCTCCATGCCCAAGAGCTCCATTGGCACTTGGCCAAGTAGCTGATCCCACCAGCATCAAGCGTGGTGAGGACTTTCCTGAAGAATGGGCTAGGCGCCAAGCAAAATTGGCACGACAAGCCAAGGAGGTAGTGAGGAAATTCAATGAGGATTCTGCTGGTGCTGCTGCTACTGAGGCCTCTATCAAGCCGAGGAAATCAATGCCAAAGAAGCCTGCTCGTAAGCCAAGTGCTTCACCAACAGCGCCCTCACGGCCAAGTTCCTCAGCTATGCCCTCACGGCAAATTCCTCAGACCACTACTGCTCCACCAAAGTCCTCAACTCATGTGCATCTGGCTACATGCCAAAGGACTACTGGTTTTTCAATTGCTTCTGGTGTCTCAGCAAGTTCCTCACCGCACTAATGTCCTCATCAGCCCCACTTTGTTGAAGACTAAAGCAACAATGGACGCGGTCCTCGGCCAAGTCCAAGGAAGAAACAGTTGCATTCCAAGTGCCCTCGATGATGAAGCTTCGATGAAGAACTTGCAGAAATCATCAGAGACAGGCAAGTGAAGGCTGCTAGAGCCAAAGGCACATCTGTGCCACTGCTTTTGGATCCGAAGAAGATCCTCGATTACATTGATCTCTGGCACAAGGATCTAAACACTCCAATGCCGATCGCCTCGACTCCGGTCAAAGTCACATGCTGACCCATTTCATCACTCAAGAGAAATGGAAATTTGAGAAGGCACGTGAGATCAAGAAGGCTCAATACAGTAAGAAGAAGCTCCTGAAGAAAAACGTTGCCAGAATGACACCTGAGGAACTTCTCGGGCTCGATCTGAAATCCAAGCCCTCAAAGAAAGACTTGATGCATACAATGCTGATTGGCAAGGAGCCAAAGTGAGATTAAATCAACTGACGAGGAAAATGACAATTATTGCAGCCCCATCGCAACAAGAAAACCCTCAGCTGCAGACTCTGCTCAGCCTGGCTTTGAAGAACATGCCAAGACCACTGATGACTTTCAGCCTGGCGATGAAAATACAAGTTCGGGCTGATGACTCCATCCCGGCCGCCGAAGAAATTGCCGGGGCATCCACTAGTGGTGCGCTGAAGAAACTAAAGAGATCAGGCAAGCTGCACTAGTTGCGCCAAGAAAATCAACCAAAGTCCTCGGCTCCTCCCGCGCCTACACCAACTCCAATTCTTCCTACTGCCTATGAAGTGAAGAAGACCAAGGCTGCAGAGCGAGCTGCAGTGAAGAAAAGGAAGGCATCAGCTGCGTCAAATTCTTCGGCCGCGAAGAAAATGAAGCCAATGACCAGCTCAATTGAAAATCCGATTGATGCTATTCCAATTTCCTCCATGTCATCAAAGGAAATTGTTCCTTATGGAGAAGACTACAAGATCCCAAGTGGATCTGATGAAGAAAATCAGTCTGCTGCTACGTCAGAGCAGCTTGATGATGAAATTGAAGTGGACGCAATCCCTTCAACGCCAGTCATTTCCTCACCTATGCCTCAGTTCACAGCTGAAGAGGTTGGTGTTGAGGAAATTGAAAATGAAGATGAAGATATGGAATCTCTGCCATGCTTCGAGCCAGTCCTCAATGTTATTCACGATGCAGGACTACTGAATTTCTGCACTGACATTTGCGATTGGAATGAAGAACTCATTCTTCAGTTCTACGCTACACTGCATATCACCGGAAATGCTGAAGACGTCAATTCATGGGTGCTGGATTGGATGACTGAAAACACTCATTATAAGGCACCGGCAACTGAATTGCTTCGTGTCCTTCCTCTTGATCCTCCCCATGACAGTGCACGTTGCATCTACAATGACCCTGAACCGACAAATCATTATATGCAAGTGCTCATGAAGCCTTTGAAGCCAGGGCAGGCCCCACGAACCAAGTTCCTCGTCAAGGAATTGCTCTATGTGCCTCGGACTGTCTATCGCATTCTGACGAAGACAATGAGTCCTATCAAGGGCCACGACTCAAATGATGAAGAAGTCGTTGGCATCATGAAGAATATGCTTTTCAACATCATTCATGGCGTTCCCGTCAACTTCCATGATTTCTTCATGAGGAATCTGGCAAATGTTGCCATGTCACCATTCGAGCTGAAGCCCTATGCGCCTTGGATTATGAGATTCATAAGGGTAAGGTCTTCACTGAATTACAAAGCTGACACTCTGAACCACGGTAGCTACTTTCCTCCCATTGAAGTCCTCAAACGACCAGTTTCATCATCTGGTGATAAGGGCAAGGCAGCTGCGGTGATCGATGAAGGCACTCATCCATTGGATGGTCAATTTCGTCTGGCTACATCTTACTCTACCAATGATGACTCTGCCACACATGACACTGCCGCAAATACCTCAGCCAAGCAAAATCCTCAAGCCACAGCACCTAGGGTGATGACTGACCGTGAGTTACTCCTCAGTCTTCATCAGAAGGTTGATCGCAATCACAAATGGGTCAAGCGTCAGTTTGGCGCAATTCTTCACAACATGACCTCAACACATAATGCAGTGAAGAAGAACCACTACTACCTTCATGAAACCCTCAACCGCACCTGGGCTGTTCTCACTCATATCTATAGCGCCAAGAATCAAGACTATGGGTCTCAAGGAAGAATTTGGTGGTCGCACCTCCTCGAAGAAATTCAAGAGGGTCAAAGTTCCTCCTTGGTGGCCAGCTCTTATTCTTCATCGCGACACTAATGAGTATGAAGATTTGGACGACAACTGCGGCATGCCCTACTACAACAAACAACCCCGACAATCTTGGGCTCCTCCATCGACTTGAAATTCTTGAGGCGTTAGTCCTCGCCGATCCTTTTGGTCATTTGATGACAAAGGGGAGAAATCTGAGTTAGTCTTCAAGCGGGTCTATACTATGGGCGTTTTTAAGTTACAACTCGTTATTCAAACTTTTATTGGATCGAGTTGTAATCTTAAACCCGATGGTGCCTTGATACTTTTGGATGGTGCTCGATGCTTTTGATGCTTTGAGCTCGATACTTTTGATGTGCTATTCGCATGCTTATTCCTCGTTAATATTATTGCACGATCTTTGAATCTCATCAGCACCATATTTCATCATGCATTTCAAATTCTTCATATTATATATCAAATCGTGTATGAATTACAAGATATAGGGGAGATCTCCATGATTCAACTCTTCAAATGTGCATTGCCTCAAAAGCAAATTCCTCACTATGCACATCTTGAGGGGAGTTCTTCTATATCTTGCAATCAAATTCCTCAATATCGTATTTACACTTCATATGTTTATCCCGTTGAAAACTTAACCTATGTTGTCATCAATCACCAAAAAGGGGGAGATTGTAAGTGCATCTAGTGCCCCTTAGTGATTTTGGTGTATTGAAGACTTATAGGTTAAGGGACTGATGCGTTTATGAGTGTACACAGGTCTATAAGTCTATGAGGAGTTTGATATTTACAGAGAAAGTCGACCCCTAAAAATGAAGTTCTTCGACTAAAGACTTTGATATTCTGAATACTTTCTGAAGACTTTGAAAGTGAAGAAATTGGTGTGACCTTGAAGACTTGATATTCATTTGAGGAACATGAAGCGTGAAGACTTTTATTTTCGTAGTTTCATTTTCTCTTTCTTGAGTCATAGGAAACACCGTACTGTTAAAGGGGGGTCGAGGAAATACTAAGGAAAAATTTCCATGTGATGCTCAACTCAAAATCCTACACCTACCAATCCCTTTGAGTGAAGCCATTGGAAATCTCATACTGATTCGATCAATTTCTTGATGTGAGACGCAGTTCTTCAGTCACCGAGGACTTTGCTCGATTGAGGATTTAGGAATTCGCCAAAGTCTGAATTGCCTACACGATGAGGAACATGATAGCCCCGAGGAATTTGAGAGTCAAATTTCCGACCGTTGTTGTGCTGCACGCCGGCTGTCCCAAAATATCATATCCACCTAACGGTCATACCATTGAAGGGCATTTATGTCTTATCATGCTGGGCTACTCCCAAGGCTATAAATAGCCGCCCCCTACAACCACTAGCTGGTTGGCTGCTCCGAGAGAACTTGACACTTGTCATTTGAGAGCAACCCATCCTCCGAGGACTTTGAGCGAAAATCATCAAGTGAGGAAAATCCCAAAACCAAACCCCCACAAACCCAAAGTGATTGAGCATCACTGAAGAAATTGATCCTGCGTGGATCCGACGCTTGTTACCTTTGAAGACTGTGCTTCTTCCAGACGGTTAGGCGTCAAGGTCTAGAGCATCCAAGAGGAATTGTGGATCGCCGAGTGACCAAGTCTGTGAAGGTTTGGAAGTCACTGAAGACTTACCACAGTGATTGGACGAGACCTGCATGGTCTTAGTTCAAGGAGAATACGGTGAGGACTGGGTGCCCCGAGTTGCGGCTCGATGATCGGGTGTCCGGATGCGTGTCCTCGAGGTTAAATACTCAGCCGCTCCAACCAGACGTACAACTGAGACAGCAGTTGGAACTGGTTTACCAAATCATTGTCTTCATCAACTATCTGGTTCTATTTCCTCAACCCTTTCATTTCCTCATTACTGTGTTGAGTGTTTGTTCATATCTGTGTTTGAAGACTTTGAGTGAAGACTTTCTCAATTTCCTCAGTTCAATTTCTTCAGTCTGTTTGTCTTCATCTTGTTATCCTATGATTACGCTTTCTGTACTCCGTGCTTGTCTTCATTTCATCATGATGACCATGCTTGTATCCTGTTACGCTTACTTCTGAGTACTTATTCTGCTGCAAGTAGTTCTTCGCTAAGAAATTTCCTCACCGGCAAATTCCTCAGTGAAGAATTCATAAAAATCGCCTATTCACCCCCCCTCTAGTCGATATAACACACTTTCACTGCCGCGGTAGCGCAGCTGGTGGCGGCGTAGGTGGCGGCAGCGATGCAGGATGGCCGGGCGGTAGACGGGATAGAGTGGCGTCGAGTGGCCCGGTTAGAACCCTAGGATTGATTTGGGGACGTTGTTGCCCGGTCCCACATGTAAGCTCCGGACCCACGTCCATGCGGTCCCACGTGTAAGCTCCGGACCCACTACCACTAACGCCAATAGACGGAATGGACTCAAAACTGCCCGTTTGGCCTCGTCATAGTAGTTGCACACAGTCTAGGGGCAAAACTGAGCATGATTCGCAACTGAGAGCAAAACTGAGCACATGGACACCACTGAGGGCAAAAGGATAATGAACCCTTTACTGATTCCCACTCCAGTGCCTTCCAAAGGCTAGGGTTTTTGAACCTGGCGGAGTTTCTAGCCTCTCTGTTGCTCGTTTTCCCGATCCAATGTCACAGAGTTAAAACAGTCGATCGGGCAGTGGTGGCGACTACTGGTACAAGCGCTTGTACGAGGCGCCGCCTTCTCCTTTGGAAGACATGTCGTGGTTTTGTTCCCTTTTGCCTTGTACTTTTTATGGCATGTTTTTATGACGTAAATTAACATGATTTTCACACCATATCTTTGGCATATTTCTTCCTTTGCCTGGAAAATTCCTCGCTTCAAGGATCTTGGTAAAATCAATAAAAACATGTGCAAACGGGATAAAATTATGACTATTCCTATGACTACATTAGAAAACTAAACACAAAGACTGATGCAATTTTGTACTCATCAGGGAGCTCGAGTGCACATAGTCGCTACATGGTCGCACCCCAGCACAACTGAGGGAGGCCTCCACCTCCTTGGCAAAGGCCATTGTGAGGTGTTGTGGGGGGCGTCATTACGGGTGAGCGGCTCATCATCTAGCACACACACCGGTACACAGCATCACGGCGTAGGCCACCTGATCGACATACCACCAGCAAGCGAGACGTGGGTGTGAGGGCCCGATGACCTGCAATGTTGCCTCCTAGGTCTCGGCCTACACCCTCTCAGCGTTCTCATGAGCCTCCGGCCAGCGATCCAGCACATAGGCCCGCCACGCAGCCTCTCTTGGTGCTCCTCCTCCTCGTACTTCATGTCCTTCTTTCTCCTGGAACCCCAAAGCTCCTCGATGATGGGGTACCGGGGTCCGACACCACACCCTCCTCGGCGAGAGATGGTGATACGTCCTCCTCATCATGGCGTAGCAAGGTGTGTCACTCGGCTCTGAGCCCGCCCGCACTGATGACGCGTGGGATAGGGACGAGTAGCATCAAGGCATACTAAGCGAGGGCTAGAGTGAGAGGTTGGATGGGCGGTAAGGGAGTATGAGGAGAGAAACATGATTAAAGTGAGTGTTGTTCGAAATATGCCCTAGAGGCAATAATAAAGTGGTTATTATTATATTTCCTTAATCATGATAAAGGTTTATTATTCATGCTAGAATTGTATTGACCGAAAACTTAAATACATGTGTGGATACATAAACAAATACCTGTCCCTAGTGAGCCTCTACTAGACTAGCTCGTTGATAAAAAAAGGTTAAGGTTTCCTAACCATAGACATGTGTTGTCACTTGATAACGGGATCACATCATTAGGAGAATGATGTGATGGACACGACCAATCCGTTAGCACAGCATATGATCATTCAAGTTTATTGCTACTGCTTTCTTAATGTCAAATACATATTCCTTCGACCATGAGATCATGAAACTCCCGACTACCAGAGGAATACCTTGTGTGCTATCAAACGTCACAACATAATTGGGTGATCATAAATATGCTCTAAAAGTATCTCCGTAGGTGTCTTTTGAGTTGGCGTGAATCGACATTGGGATTTGTCACTCTGTATGACGGAGAGGTATCTCTGAGCCCTCTCGGTAATACAACATCACAAGAAACTTGCAAGCAAAGTGACTAATGAGTTAGTTGCGAGATGATGTATTGCGGAATGAGTAAAGAGACTGGCCAGTAACGAGATTGAACTAGGTATGGAGATACCGATGATCGAATCTCGGGCAAGTAACATAGCGACAGACAAAGGGAATTACATATGTTGTCATAAAGGTTCGATCGATAAAGATCTTCTTGGGAATATGTAGGAACTGAAGGAAATATGCCCTAGAGGCAATAATAAAGTTATTATTTATTTCCTCATATCATGATAAATGTTTATTATTCATGCTAGAATTGTATTAACAGGAAACATAATACATGTGTGAATATATAGACAAGCAGTGTCACTAGTATGCCTCTACTTGACTAGCTTGTTAATCAAAGATGGTTAAGTTTCTAACCATAGACAAAGGAGTTGTCATTTGATTAACAAGGTCACATCATTAGTTGAATGATCGATTGACATGACCCATTCCATTAGCTTATCACACGATCGTTTAGTATCTTTGCTCTTGCTTTTATCCATGACTTATACATGTTCCTATAACTATGAGATTATGCAACTCCGTTTACGGAGGAACACTTTGGTACTACCAAACGTCACAACGTAATCGGGTGATTATAAAGGAGGACTACAGGTGTCTCCAAAGGCAGATGTTGGGTTGGCGTATTCGAGATTAGGATTTGTCACTCCGATCGTCGGAGAGGTATCTCTGGCCCTCTCGGTAATGCACATCACTTAAGCCTTGCAAGCATTACAACTAATGAGTTAGTTGCGAGATGATGTATTACGGAACGAGTAAAGAGACTTGTCGGTAACGAGATTGAACTAGGTATTGGATACCGATGATCGAATCTCGGGCAAGTAACATACCGATGACAAAGGGAACAACGTATGTTGTTATGCGGTCTGACCGATAAAGATCTTTGTAGAATATGTAGGAACCAATATGGGCATCCAGGTCCCGCTATTGGTTATTGACCGGAGACATGTCTCGGTCATGTCTACATTGTTCTCGAACCGTAGGGTCCGCACGCTTAAGGTTTTGATGACGGTTATATTATGAGTTTGTGTATTTTGATGTACCGAAGGAGTTCGGAGTCCCAGATGTGATCACGGACACGACGAGGAGTCTCGGAATGGTCGAGACGTAAAGATTGATATATTGGACAGCTATGTTGGGACATCGGAAAGGTTCCAGTGGTTTGGATAATACCGAGTCTTTGGAGGGTTACGGAACCCCGGGAAGTAATGGGCCTTAATGGGCCACGAGGGAGAGAGAGGGCTGCGCCAGAGGTGGCGCGCCCCCATTAGGAGTCCGAATTGGACAAGGAGGGGCGGCGGCCCCTTTCCTCTCCCTCTCCCTCTCCTTCCCCCTTCCTCCTTCCTAGTTGGACTAGGAAAGGGGAGTCCTACTCCCACTAGGAGGAGGACTCCCCCTCCCTTGGCGCACCTCTCTAGGGCCGGCCGGCCCTCCCCCTTGCTCCTTTATATACGGGGGCAGGGGGGCACCCTAAGACACACAAGTTGATCCTTGAGATCGTTCCATAGCCGTGTGCGGTGCCCCCCTCCACCATATTCCACCTCGGTCATATCGTAGCGGTGCTTAGGCGAAGCCCTGCGTCGGTAGAACATCAAGATCGTCACCACACCGTCATGCTGACGGAACTCTCTCTCTCCCCGGAGCTTTGCTGAATCGTAGCCCGAGGAGCGTCACCGAGCTGTACGTGTGTCAAGAACTCAGAGGCGCCGGAGTAACGGCGCTGGGATCGGTTGGATCGTGAGGAGAACATACGACTACTTCCTCTACGTTGTGATCGCTTCCGCTTCGGTCTACAAGGGTATGTAGACAACACTCTCCCCTCTCGTTGCTATGCATAACCATGATCTTGCGTGTGCGTAGGAAATTTTTTGAAATTACTACGTTACCCAACAGTGGTATCCGAGCCTAGGTTTTTATGGTTTGATGTTTTGCACGAGTAGAACACAAGTGAGTTGTGGACGATATAAGTCATACCGCCTACCGGCATGTCATACTTTGGTTCAGCGGTATTGTGAGATGAAGCGGCCGGACCGACATTACAGCGCCAGACGCTTACGCGAGACTGGTTTCACTGCTACGAGCACTCGTGCTTAAAGGTGATTGGCGGGTGTCTGTCTCTCTCACTTTAGTTGAACCGAGTGTGGCTACGCCCGGTCCTTGTGAAGGTTAAAAGCGAGTCTATTTGACAAACTATCGTTGTGGTTTTGATGCGAGGTAAGAATGGTTCTTGCTAAGCCCGTAGCAGCCACGTAAAATTTGCAACAACAAAGTAGAGGACGTCTAACTTGTTTTTGCAGGGCATGTTGTGATGTGATATGGTCAAGACGTGATGCTATATTTTATTGTATGAGATGATCATGTTTTGTAACCAAAGTTATCGGCAACTGGCAGGAGCCATATGGTTGTCGCTTTATTGTATGAAATGCAACGCATACTGTAATTGCTTTACTTTATCACTAAGCGGTAGCGATAGTCGTAGAAGCAATAGATGGCGTAACGACAACGATGCTACGATGGAGATCAAGGTGTCGCGCCGGTGACGATGGTGATCACAATGGTGCTTCGGAGATGGAGATCACAAGCACAAGATGATGATGGCCATATCATATCACTTATATTGATTGCATGTGATATTTATCCTTTATGCATCTTATCTTGCTTTGATTGACGGTAGCATTTTAAGATGATCTCTCACTAAAATTATCAAGTAGTGTTCTCCCCGAGTATGCACCGTTGCCAAAGTTCGTTGTCTTTGAGACACCACGTGATGATCGGGTGTGATAAGCTCTCGTCCATCTACAACGGGTGCAAGCCAGTTTTGCACACGCAGAATACTCGAGTTATACTTGACGAGCCTAGCATATGCAGATATGGCCTCGGAACACGGAGACCGAAAGGTCGGCGTGAATCATATAGTAGATATGATCAACATAAGATGTTCACCATTGAAAACTACTCCATCTCACGTGATGATCGGTTATGGTTTAGTTGATTTGGATCACGTGATCACTTAGATGACTAGAGAGATGTCTCTAAGTGGGAGTTCTTAAGTAATATGATTAATTGAACTTAAATTTATCATGAACTTAGTACTGATAGTATCTTGCTTATCTATGTTTGTTTGTAGATAGATGGCTCGTCTTTGTTGTTCCGTTGAATTTTAATCGTTCCTTGAGAAAGCATAGTTGAAAGATGATGGTAGCAATTACACGGACTGGGTCCGTAACTCGAGGATTATCCTCATTGCTGCCTGAAGAGTTACGTCCCGAAGCACCGCTGGGTGCGAGCCTGCTTGCTTGATGCAACTAACGGCGTTAAGAACGTCTGGCGAGCAAAGGCGATGACTACTCTATAGTTCGATGTGCCATGCTTTATGGCTTAGAACCGGGTCTTCAACGACGTTTTGAGCGTCATGGAGCATATGAGATGTTCGAGGAGTTGAAGTTAATATTCAACAGAATGCCCGGATTGAGAGATATGAAGTCTCCAATAAGTTCTATAGCTGCAAGATGGAAGAGAATGGGTGCATCGGTGAGCACATACTCGTAATGTGCAGGTATTACAATCACTTGAGTCAACTGGGAGTTAATCTTCCGGATGATTGTGTCATTGATGTAATTCTTCAATCACGCCACCAAGCTACAAAGGCTTTGTGATGAACTATAATATGCAAGGGTTAGTAAAGACTATGCCCGAGCTCTTCGCAATGCTAAAGGCTGCGGAGGTAGAAATCAAGAAGGAGCATCAAGTGTTGATGGTCAATAAGACCACTAGTTTCAAGAAGAAAGGCAAAGGGAAGAAGAAGGGAACTTCAAGAAGAACAGCAAGCAAGTTGCTGCTCGGAGAAGAAACCCAAGTCTGGACCTAAACCTGGCCGAGTGCTTCTCTCGCAAGCGGTAGTCACCGAAGCGGAACTGCCCCAAGTATTTGGCGGATAAGAAGGATGGCAAGGTGAACAAAGGTATATGTGATATACATGTTATTGATGTGTACCTTACTAGAGCTCGCAGAGCACATGGGTATTTGATCTTTGGTTACATTGCTAATATTTGCAACTCGAAGCAGGGACTACGGATTAGCGAACAACGGCAAAGGGCGAGGTGGCGACGATGGTGGGAAATGGTTCCAAAGTCGATGTGATCGCGGTCGGCACGCTACTTCTACATCTACCTTCGGATTAGTTTTAGACCTAAATAATTGTTATTTGGTGCTGCGTTGAGCATGAACATTATATCTGGATCTTGTTTGATGCGAGACGGTTATTCATTTAAATCGAGAGAATAATGGTTGTTCTATTTATATGAGTAATATCTTTTATGGTCATGCACCCTTGAAGAGTGGTCTATTTTGATGAATCTCGATAGTAGTGATACACATATTCATAATGTTGAAACCAAAAGATGCAGAGTTGATAATGATAGTGCAACTTATTTGTGGTAATTGCCGTTTAGGTCATATCGGTATAAAGCGCATGAAGAAACTCCATCTTGATGGACTTTTGGAGTCACTTGATTATGAATCACTTGGCACTTGCGAACCGTGCCTCATGGGAAAGATGACTAAAACCCGTTCTCGGTACTATGGAGAGAGCAATAGATTTGTTGGAGATCATACATACGGATGTATGTGGTCCGATGAATGTTGAGGCTCGTGGCGGATATCGTTATTTTCTCACCTTCACAGATGATTTAAGCAGATATGGGTATATCTACTTAATGAAACACAAGTCTGAAACATTTGAAAAGTTCAAAGAATTTCAGAGTGAAGTTGAAAATCATCGTAATAAGAAAATAAAGTTTCTACGATCGATCGTGGAGGAGAATATTTGAGTTCTGAGTTTGGTCTACATTTGAAACAATGCGGAATAGTTTAGCAACTCACGCCACCGGAACACCACAGCGCAATGGTGTGTCCGAACGTCGTAATCGCACTTTACTAGATATGGTGCGATTTATGATGTCTCTTACAGATTTACCGCTATCGTTTTGGGGATATGCTCTTGAGACGGCCTCATTCACGCTGAATAGAACACCGTCAAAATCCGTTGAGACGACACCTTATGAACTATGGTTTAGCAAGAAACCAAAGTTGTCGTTTCTTAAAGTTTGGGGATGCGATGCTTATGTGAAAAAGCTTCAACCTGATAAGCTCGAACCCAAATCGGAGAAATGTGTCTTCATAGGATACCCAAAGGAGACAGTTGGGTACAGCTTCTATCACAGATCCGAAGGCAAAACATTTGTTGCTAAAAATGGATCCTTTCTAGAGAAGGAGTTTCTCTCGAAAGAAGTGAGTGGGAGGAAAGTAGAACTTGATGAGGTAACTGTACCTTCTCCTTTATTGGAAAGTAGTTTATCACATAAACCGGTTTCGTGACATCTACACCAAATAGTGAGGAAGTTGATGATGTTGATCATGAAACTTGAGATCAAGTTACTCTGTAACCTCGTAGATCAACAGAGTAAGATCCGCACTGAGTGGTACGGTAATCCGATTCGAAGTCATGTTACTAGATCATGATGAACCCACGAACTATGAAGAAGCGATGGTGAGCCCAGATTCCACAAAATGGCGTGAGGCCATGAAATCGAGATGGGATCCATGTATGAAAACAAAGTGTGGACTTTGGTTGACTTGCCCGAGGGTCGGCAAGCAATAGAAAACAAATGGATCTTCAAGAAGAAGACTGACGCCGACGGTAATGTTATTGTCTACAAAGCTCGACTTGTCGCAAAGGGTTTCGACAAGTTCAAGGGATTGAATACGATGAGACCTTCTCACCGTAGCGATGCTTAAGTCTGTCCGAATCATGTTAGCTATTGCGCATTTTATGATTATGAAATCGGCAAATGGATGTAAAAGCGCATTCTGAATGGATTTACGGAAGAAGAGTTGTATATGATGCAACCGAAGGTTTTATCGATCCAAAGGAGCTAACAAAGTGTGCAAGCTCCAGCGATCCATTTATGGACTGGTGCAAGCATCTCGGAGTTGGAATAAGCGTTTTGATAGTGTGATCAAAGCATTTGGGTTTATCTGAGACTTTTGGAGAAGCTTGTATTTACAAGAAAGTGAGTGGGAGCTCTGTAGCATTTCGATATTATATGTAGATGACATATTACTAATCGGAAATGATATAGAATTCTGGATAGCATAAAGGGGTACTTGAATAAGAGTTTTTCAATGAAGGATCTCGGTGAAGCTGCTTACATATTGGGCATCAAAATCTATAGAGATAGATCAAGGCGCTTAATTGGACTTTCACAAAGCACATACCTTGACAAAATTTTGAAGAAGTTCAAAATGGATCAAGCAAAGAAAGGGTTCTTGCACGTGCTACAAGGTGTGAAGTTGAGTAAGACTCAATGCCCGACCACCGCAGAAGATAGAGAAAATGAAAGATGTTCCTATGCTTCACCATAGGCTCTATCATGTATGCAATCTGTGTACCGGACCGATGTGTGCCTTGCTATTAGCTTAGCGAGGAGGTACCAAAGTAATCCGAGTGGATCATCGGACAGCGGTCAAGAACATCTTGAAGTACCTGAAAAGGACTAAGGATATGTTTCTCATATATGGAGGTGACGAAGAGCTCATCGTAAATGGTTACGTTGATGCAAGCTTTGACACACGATCCGGACGATTCTAAATCGCAAACCGGATACGTGTTTACATTAAGCGGTGGAGCTGTCGGTTGGTGCAGTTCAAAACAAAGCGTCGTAGCGGGATCTACATGTGAAGCGGAATACATAGCTGCTTCGAAGCAGCCAATGAAGGAGTGCGGATGAAGGAGTTCATATCCGATCTAGGTGTCATACCTAGTGCATCGGGTCCAATGAAAATCTTCGTGACAATCTTGGGCGATTGCCTTAGTGAAGGAATCCAGATTTCACAAGA
This sequence comes from Aegilops speltoides, assembly GCA_021437245.1. Lineage (NCBI taxonomy): Eukaryota > Viridiplantae > Streptophyta > Magnoliopsida > Poales > Poaceae > Aegilops > Aegilops speltoides. The sequence goes on along the minus strand of CM038145.1, from coordinate 276,017,187 downwards.
GGACCAAGCACATCAAGAGACGCTTCAATTCCATCCGGGATCTAGTCCAGGTGGGAGACATAGAGATTTGCAAAATACATACGGATCTGAATGTTGCAGACCCGTTGACTAATCCTCTTCCACGAGCAAAACATGATCAACACCAAGACTCTATGGGTGTTAGAATCATTACTATGTAATCTAGATTATTGACTCTAGTGCAAGTGGGAGACTGAAGGAAATATGCCCTAGAGGCAATAATAAAGTTATTATTTATTTCCTCATATCATGATAAATGTTTATTATTCATGCTAGAATTGTATTAACAGGAAACATAATACATGTGTGAATATATAGACAAGCAGTGTCACTAGTATGCCTCTACTTGACTAGCTTGTTAATCAAAGATGGTTAAGTTTCCTAACCATAGACAAAGGAGTTGTCATTTGATTAACAAGGTCACATCATTAGTTGAATGATCGATTGACATGACCCATTCCATTAGCTTAGCACACGATCGTTTAGTATGTTGCTCTGCTTTTATCCATGACTTATACATGTTCCTATAACTATGAGATTATGCAACTCCGTTTACGGAGGAACACTTTGGTACTACCAAGCGTCACAACGAATCGGGTGATTATAAAGGAGGACTACAGGTGTCTCCAAAGGCAGATGTTGGGTTGACGTATTTCGAGATTAGGATTTGTCACTCCGATCGTCGGAGAGGTATCTCTGGGCCCTCTCGGTAATGCACATCACTTAAGCCTTGCAAGCATTACAACTAATGAGTTAGTTGCGAGATGATGTATTACGGAACGAGTAAAGAGACTTGTCGGTAACGAGATTGAACTAGGTATTGGATACCGACGATCGAATCTCGGGCAAGTAACATACCGATGACAAAGGGAACAACGTATGTTGTTATGCGGTCTGACCGATAAAGATCTTTGTAGAATATGTAGGAACCAATATGGGCATCCAGGTCCCGCTATTGGTTATTGACCGGAGACATGTCTCGGTCATGTCTACATTGTTCTCGAACCGTAGGGTCCGCACGCTTATGGTTTTGATGACGGTTATATTATGAGTTTGTGTATTTTGATGTACCGAAGGAGTTCGGAGTCCCGGATGTGATCACGGACACAACGAGGAGTCTCGGAATGGTCGAGACGTAAAGGTTGATATATTGGACAGCTATGTTCGGACATCGGAAAGGTTCAGTGGTTTGGATAATCCGGAGTGCCGAGAGGGTTACTGGAACCCCGGGAAGTAATAGGCCTTAATGGGCCACGAGGGAGAGAGAGGGCTGCGCCAGAGGTGGTGGCGCCCCCCATCGAGAGTCCAAATTGGACAAGGAGGCGGCGCCCCTTCTCCTCCCTCTCCTCTCCTTCCTTCCCCTTCCTCCTTCCTAGTTGGACTAGGAAAGGGGAGTCCTACTCCCACTAGGAGGAGGACTCCCCCTCCCTTGGCGCGCCTCTCTAGGGCCGGCCGGCCCTCCCCCTTGCTCCTTTATATACGGGGGCAGGGGGGCACCCTAAGACACACAAGTTGATCCTTGAGATCGTTCCATAGCCGTGTGCGGTGCCCCCCTCCACCATATTCCACCTCGGTCATATCGTAGCGGTGCTTAGGCGAAGCCCTGCGTCGGTAGAACATCAAGATCGTCACCACGCCGTCGTGCTGACGGAACTCTCTCTCCCCGGAGCTTTGCTGGATCGGAGCCCGAGGAGCATCACCGAGCTGTACGTGTGTCAAGAACTCAAAGGCGCCGGAGTAACGACGCTGGGATCGGTTGGATCGTGAGGAGAACGTACGACTACTTCCTCTACGTTGTGATCGCTTCCGCTTCTGTCTACAAGGGTATGTAGACAACACTCTCCCCTCTCGTTGCTATGCATAACCATGATCTTGCGTGTGCGTAGGAATTTTTTTGAAATTACTACGTTACCCAACAGGAACCAATATGGGCATCCAGGTCCCGCTATTGGTTATTGACCGGAGAAGCGTCACGGCCATGTCTACATCATTCTCGAACCCATAGGGTCCGCACGCTTAACGTTCGTTGACGATATAGTATTATATGAGTTATGTGAGTTGGTGACCGAATGTTGTACGAAGTCCCGGATGAGATCACGGACATGGCGAGGAGCTCAGAAATGGTCCGAAGGTAAAGATTGATATATAGGTGATAGTATTTGGTCTCCAGAAAGGTTTCGGAATGCACCGAGTATTTATCGGATCACCGGAAGCGGGGTTTCGGGAGGCCATGGAAAGTTACTGGGCCTAACGGGCCATGGGAAGGGGAGCACACCAGCCCACAAGGGGTTGGCGCGCCCCCAACCTGGCCGCCAGCATTGTAAAGGAAAGGGAGGGGCTGCCCCCCTCCTGCCTTTCTCCACGGAAGAGAAAAAGGGAAGGGGGAGGCGCCCTAAGGCAGCCAGCCCCCTTTCCTTTCCCCCATGCGCCAAAGAAGGAGGGGGCGGCTAGGGCATGCCCTAGGGCTGGCCGCCGGCCCCTTTGGAGGCGCCCTAGGCAGCCTCCCATCCCCTTCCACCTATATATATGTGAGGAGGGAGAGGGACAATATACACACCACGATCCCTAAGCCGTGTGCGGCGCCTCCTCTCCCTCTAATTCTAGTTCCTCATTCGTCAATGTCCGTTGTGCTTGGCGAAACCCTGCGGATAGTTTCACCACCACCGTCATCACGTTGTTGTGCTGCCGGAACTCATCTACTACTTTGCCTCTCTTGCTGGATTGAGAATGCGAGGACGTCATCGAGTTGAACGTGTGCTGAACGCGGAGGTGTCGTACATTCGGTACTTGATCGGGACGGATCATGAAGGTGTACGACTACATCAACCGCGTTGATAAACGCTTCCGCTTAGCAATCTACAAGGGTATGTAGATGTTCTTGCCCTCTTGTAGCTATGCATTTCCATGGATAGATCTTGCATGTGCATTTAGAATTATTTTTTCATGCAACATTCCCCAACAAGTGCGATGTTGAACATCGGTTTGACGTAGTAGTTATAGTCTGCTGGAATCTTGAGGGCATGCATGAACGTGGTCTGGGACATAACAACCGCCGAAATTCAATAGAATGGATGCACACGCCGGTGTGGCGTGTAACAAAAATTGAAAATATGGTTGCCATGCCCCATTCCGTCATAACGTATGCTAAGCAAACGCGTATGTACATCCGTTCGTTTGACATGGCAAGTAGTGGGTTTCACAGAGGAGGAAATGGTTCATATGAGATGTCAACATGACAGCAACAAGCGAGACGACACACAGGGGCATGCAACTAATTGCTTCATTGTTTAGTGGCGCAAGACCAATTCGTGAAATTTGAGTGGCAGCCTTTAAATATTTGAGTTCGGTAGTGACACGAACCAAACCTTTTCTAACATGGTGTCATCAATTAGACTAATCAAACGATCATCACTGAAATAGTCTATTAACATTATAAACTTTGCCCTCCAGTGGCCTAGATCAATAATTGTTCTATACCCCTTCGATCGGTCTAGCATCGGAAACGTTACGAAAAAGAAACAAGGCTACGAAACTTCGCTCAAGTTATCATCACACGCTCCAGAATGCTGTTGGGGCGTTCATATCGGTGTCCTCGGACGACCAACCAAGTGTTGTGTTGGCCCCATCTATGCATATCGGAGTCACTAAACCCATTAAGGAAGAAAGAAAGGGTTAGCGCTGAGCTATGCCAAGTAGCGCCCGCTGGTTGGCTCCAATGAAACGTTTCTTTTCTTTCTTTCTTTTATTCCTTTTTTAAGATGGGGTGAAGTTTTTTTCCTAAGTTGTTTTTTTACATGGAGGTGGGGATCCACGTATTTTTTATATCAAAACAAACCCATAATTTTCCATGTGGCACTTGCTGGTTGGCTGAGTGAGGAAGGTTCTTTTTTAGAAAAAAAGATGATGGTAATGACTTTTTTTCGAAACGGAGGCAAAAGCTTTGCCTCATCGATTAATTAAGAAGAAGAGAATTGCCCAGTTAATTAACGGAAAACCAGGCGAAAACCGATACATATAGACCACATGCGGACTACTCACTAAAGAACAAACTCCATGGCCCCACGGTCAACCCGACAAACAGGCATAACATGTAACAAAACAGACCCTCACACTCGATGTCTCAAAGAGACTCCCAATGGAACCAAGGTTGAATACATCGGACGTCACCAAATCCACGAAGATGCCAGACGGAGATGGAGGATGGCGGGACTGAGTATCTTCCATCAAACAGCCGATGACGCTTTACCAATGGCGCCACTCTTCTTGCCTATGGCCCTGAGAGCCTTCTTCACCTTCTTTACTTAACCCGTAGAACCCTCTTCCACTAGGAGGCAAGCAACCGCCTTGCCAGACCCAGGACAAGCTGCATCCAAGGAGGCGAGCAAGCGGCCAAGCTTTTTTACAAAGACCACCTCGTCAATACGTGCCAACATAGCATCACGGTCAAAGATGGGCGGCCGGATGGGATTCAGCGCCTCAGGATTAGGTTCCAAAGGACCTACCGCATCATCCTTGGCACCCACAGACGCCACCTGGCCAACAACCTCAGGCGAGAGAGCAATAGCAGCATCCAAACCTCCACTGTCCATAAAGTCAAGCGGCTGAATGGGCTCCATCGACGATGGTGAGCTCGCAGTTGGCAACACTAAGCACCCTACAAGCGACCCCATCTCCTTAGGAAGCACCATCGAAATAGGCGAAGTAGGCTCCCCACAAACCTTCTGCAGCTCAGGCATAATCTGCAGCATCGGAGCCACGACCTCGACAACAGCTTCACCCCAAGAAGCAATTGGCACGACAGGCAACGGCAACCGACAGGATGTAGCACGAGGGGAGAGATCTCCATACATGCATGCTTCCCCATCAGCAGAACTAACTTGGATCTCAGGTAGTAGGGACACATCAGGCACAACCCCAATCTGAAGCTCAGGCAGCGAAGACACATCCAGCACCACCTCTAGTTTGGCGAGAGCGGCCTTCGCCCTCCCCAAAACACTCCCGACTCGCGCAAGGCAGTCATAAAGCTCGGTGCGAAGCAGCTCTGTCTCCTCCACCAACCCGACTTGCTCAGTCGAGATAGACTGGAACTGCACATTTGTCTTGGAGATGTCACTGGTGGATGCAGGTGATGGCGTAGGACATTGGAGCGGCGAAGCTTGAAAAACATGCTTCTTAGCACGGCAGAAGCGGGCGATGTGGCCGGATTGAAGACAATCCATGCATCGAATTGGATCCCTACAGGAGTATGCCCGACACAAGCATCGGAAACACCTATCTCTCAGCCACGCCGGAGGGGGACGTCACACATTAACAGTAGGGCAATGGAAAGCAGCAGGAGCCGAGCGGCATTCTCTCGAGACGAGCTGCCAGCCCCCCAATGCATTCTCGCATGGAGCCACGGGAAACGGGAACTGTCGACGCCACCACCCGTCGAAACATCCTCTCCAGTCTCCACGGCCCGGGCGCACCGGAGGCACGACGAGCCCGTCGCCTGCAACAGCGGCTTGCGAAGCTGAAGCGGTAGGTACTGCGTCCAGAGAAGCCGCCACTCCCCCTCGCCATCGATGAAGGAGCAATGGGGGACATGCCTCGAGCTGAGCACAGCCGGAGCCGGCTGAGAGACGGGACCCAGATCCGCCTGATCTGGATCGAGCGGTGGGGTGCCGATGGGGCTCGTCGCCGGTGGCTTCAGCAGCTGGTCGAAGGCGGCGCCGGCAAGGCTGGCGGGGGCGATGGGCGGCTGAGCCAGAGAGCCCATCAGTGCAGCCGGAGTGGAAGCCGCTGCAGCCTTCGGGGAGCGCGGGCGGGAGACCTGTCGACCGCCGTTCTTTTTTTTCGTTTTAGATGAAGGTGAGAACCCATGATTTTTAGAAGGAAACGGGCCCATAACTTTCTCGCAGGCGGCGTCAACCGGACGAGACTTGCCTGCACCCCGCATGTGTGTCCATCCGTGCTCCCGCATATGTGGCATGATTTGATTGGAACAAAATAAGGCCCGGCCCCACCCCCTTAAAATCAAAGGGGAGATGATTAGCTTAGAAAGGAAAAAAAAAAAGACAACCATAGGATGAAGTGGGAGCACGGATGGGAGCATGGGAAGGGAGCTGGCAAGCCGGATCCGCGTCAACCGCTAGTCCAGCTTTAAATGTGTTGCTTCATGCATGCATCCACCGATCCACGTGTGAAGGCTCTAGGCATGAGCTCGAACGAAAGATTTGGCTTGATGGTGCGCACGCGGATGAATTGCAAGCGTGCAAAGACCTCTGATGCTGACAACGATCGAAAGCAAGGGACGAATAGGTCAGAGTATATGAAAGTTTGACCATGGCTGCGCATGCCGGCTGGAATCAATAGCCTCGTGCGTCTCCTTGCCTTATGCACACACGACACACCAAACACTAGATATAAGATTGATTGTTTTGCCTTAGAAAAAGCCATCAGTAGACGTCGGACTATCAGGTTGGATTCTACCAGACTAGTCTTAAACCGTTGGATTGAAAGCTAGATGTACCTCCGATTTGGTAGTTAGGCCATGCGTGAGACTATTTAGAGTTAAATACACTGCAGGTACTCTTAACTTGTCCGGCACGATCAATTTCATGCCCGAACTTGAAAAATATATAAAAGTGGTTACATAACTTGTCTGGATGCTCAAATACGGTGCCTCTCGGCGTATGCCGCCATACCGAGTGCTTGCGTGGCATGCCAGCATGTTGTTGGGCCACATGTGAGCGGCTGCAGGTGCTGTACGAGCTGTTTTTTCTTATGGAAACACTCCTGGACTTTAATTAATTCTCACAAACAAATACCCCTTGTACTTTAATTAATTGTCGCAAAAAATACTCATGATGACAGGGTGAAGGGAATTCGAACCAATGATCTCGTAGCCTGACCGGACCATGCGCCCAACCTTTGATTTGCATTTAACTACCAGCAAGCAATTTATATAGACTAGTCCACATAGCGCCTGCAAATGTTCCTACTAATTTTTTTTTATAAAAAATTCAAGTTACCCTTTGCCCTTTTTTCTGTGAAAACTCTATCCAACCTATCCGAAACTATAAGATTATTGGTAGTGGGAGTGTTAAGTAATTTTAGTGTAATTAAATGGAGAGAGAGGGTTGAGTATCAATACCCTATGATATTAAAATAATACTATTTATCATGCATGACAATAAATAAGTTCATCTAAAAATACTTGTATGCTCCTCAATACATCACGGAGACGGTGATATAATGAAGTAGTGTCATATTGTACTCCTCACTGCAAGTAGCCTAAACATTTTTTTTTCTTTTTTAATACAAGTAGCCTAAACAACTATAACAGCATATAATAAGAGTAGCAGATGACTGAGTGTGTCACATGTAGCCTAAGCTTGTAGTCGCCGGTGGTTTTGAATAGCCTTTATACAACTTGCAATGCTGATGCAAGCGTAGGCATACAACTCACATCCTAAGTTGGTGCGCAATATATATACGTGAGGCGTGGCCTAGTTCTCCAAGGCCATTGATGAACGTTTCGTCTCTCTCAATGAGGTCGTTGTGGGTTTTGTTTGGGGCGTTCGTATTGGCAGTCACAGCAGTTCATGTCGCCGGTCAGCAAGAAGGTTGATTTTTCACCTCAATTACAAACGTCTTGTAGATATTTCATTATTATTACGAATTCAGGTAGCAGGCTTTTGATCATAATTCTAACTCTTTTCGTCCTGGTTGTGTACATATGTGCCATCAATAATCAGGTTTCCTGAGCATCGATTGCGGCCTGGATGCCAAATTCAGCGGGCGCAAGGACACCCACACAGATATGGCCTACGTCTCCGACGGTCCGTACGTCGACGGTGGGGAAAACCACAGGGTGGCCGCCGAGTTCGATACTCCTAGTGCGTCACTAGAGGACCTCCGCACGCTCAGGAGTTTCCCGTCGGGCCTACGGAACTGCTACACGCTCCCCACCAAGAGCGGCGCCAAGTACCTTGTCCGGATGGTATTCTTCCACGGGAACTACGACGGCAAGCCAGCCGTGTTCGACCTGCACCTTGGCACCAACTACTGGGATACGATGACGATCCGAAACATGACTGACACCCAGTACTGGTGGTCCGAGGCGATCTTCATCGCGTGGGCGAGCTGGGTGCCGGTCTGCCTGGTGAACACCGGCGGCGGTACGCCGTTCGTCAACACGGTGGAGCTGAGGCCTCTCGGTGCCTCGCTTTACCCGGACCTCACCATCGACGGCTCCATGTCCACGTATGGAAGGATAAATACAGGGGGGAACTTTACCCGGTATGTATGAAACTCTGGTTTTCTGATGCTACGTAGGGGTACTATATCTTTTTTTCCAACTGTTTCGTTATATTTGACCAAGTTTATAAAAAAAAATATCAACATCTACTGCATTAAATTAGTTCAATTGAATTCATCATGGTGATAAAGTATATTTTCATATTGTACGTTTCATGATTTGGATATTAATAGTTTTTTTAACAAACTTGGTCAAACTTAAGGAAATAGTTTGGAACAGGGTGACTATATACGGAAATAGTTTACCTCCGCACCTGAGCATGCCATGCATCAGACCATCAGTAAACACACGCATGCAGTGGCGGAGACGGGTCTAGGGCAGCTATGGCTATAGCCCTAGGCCTAGTACCAACATCCCTTGCAATTCCTTTAGAGCATGGTTAATAGTATAGCCAGCTGCTGGCTATAAGATAGTGACATGTCATCTACAGCTCATCTTATAGTCAACATGTACAATAGTAGATCAAAAGAGTGTATTATTTTTTTATTATGTGGCCCACCTTTCATTCTCACAAAGTGCCTAGGAGCACGTGCTAAAGCTGGCTCTTCACGAAGAGCCCGCTTACCTTCTCTCTCCTCTTCTCTTTCCTCCAACTAAGCAGAAATATATTAGTTTATACTTTATAGCCCGCTGACTCAGCTCTATTGTACTTGCTCTTATACAAAGTACTAAAATATTAGAGAGTTCATCATTCAAGCTACTTCAACCTTAGGCGTAACTCACTGCTAGCTCTGCCACTGCACGCATGCATTGGATTTTCTTTTCAGCAGATGGTATGATTTATTATTGAAGTAAAACCACGACAAGTATTTCAAAATGGAGGGAGTACATCAGATCAAATAGATTGAGATAATAATTATGTGATTCATGATCGAACTAAAAGTTATATCATGATTTTTCAAAGTTGTTATCGCATGTAGCTAGTTCCACATTTTGCATCTCAAGTTTTAACCACGTCTCATGATGCGAAAATACTGTAGAACACTAAAATTGCATAAGCCACACTAACTTCAAAGTCTGAGGTGGCTAATCGAGTGCCCGCTCTAATATATGTGATACTCTGAGATTGTTAAATTCTCTACGACTGAGGATCTTGCCTCTAAGGTGGGATCGTCCAATTTTGTATGGAGATCCGCATATCTTAGCTAGGAACCTGCCCCATGTGGGGACAACCACTACTAGTTTTTTCCAAACAATTACCCATTGTGCGTAAAATCTATGTTTTAAGACAAAAAAAATCCACTTCCTACCCTCTAGTTGTGACATTTTCATCCCTTGGATGTGACACCATGATATAGTTTTATCCTTGGGACAGCCTTTCGTCCCTCATTATACATAAAGCCCACATCAAAATACACGATAGAATGAGTATAAGATAGTGAGCTAGCCCTCTTACAAATAGATCAATGGATAATCGGAGAATATAAAGGCACACGACTATGTTACCTAAAAAACAACATAAGTAGGCCCGAACACAACTCCATGACACGTAATAGGACACTTAACCTCCACGCCAACTCCCTCAAGAGTGGGAGACGTCGTTTCATGTTAAAATAAACGCATCGCTATGGGAGACGTCGTTTCATGTTAAAATAAACGCATCGCTATGGTATTTAGCAACTTACTATTGCGGAATATCCCCCTTGAATGTTATTTTCTATACGTGTAGTGTAGCATATAGATTTTATAAAATTGAACACATTTTGGAAAACACGAAAAGAATTTTTGAGGAAATGTGAACAAATTTTGAAATTCAAAACAGTTTTGGAATTTTTTCTGAACATTTCGAAAAACAAGAACAAAATTTGTGAAGGTGACTTGAAAAAATTGTACTTTTTTTAAAGTGTTTATTTCGAAAATGTGCAAGCATTTTCTGAATTTCTGAACACATTTTAAACAACAGGAATATTTTTTTGAATATGTGAACAAATTATAAAATTCTGAACAAATTTTGAAACCGTAAACATTTTTTTAATTTTTGAACAAATATTTGAAAAATGGAACAGTTCATGAAACTCTGAACAAAAAATTATAACAACGAACATTTTTAGAATTTGTGATTTTTTTAAAAAAATAGAACTTTTCATCAAATCCGAACAAAAATTGGAACTGCAAACATATTTAAAATTTGTGACCAAATATTGAAACTGTGGACTTTTTGAACTGTGAGCAAATTTTAAAAGAACAGGAACCTTTTTTGAATTCGTGAACAAAATTTTAAAATTGTGAACAAAATTTTGAAAATGGGAGCATTCTCTGAAGACAAACATTTTTTGAAATTTTGAAACAAAATTTTGAAAATGAGAACATTTTTAAGTTCCTGGATATTTTTAAAAATACGAACACTTTTTAAAAAATGTGAACACATTTCGAGAAAGAGAACATTTTTGGAAATTCCAGGCCAGGAGCACTTTTCTTTCCTTTTAAGGAAACAAAAAAGAAAATAAAAAGAGAGAAAAAACAAAAGGGAAATAAATAGAAACATAAAGAAAAAAAAGGATAAAATAACTTGAAAAAAGAAAATGAAAATGAGAGAAAATAAAAAAGGAACGAAAGAAAAGAAACATAATAAGGAAAAATGTAAAGAAAAATAAACAGAAAAAGGAAAAAAGAAACAGAGGAAAACAAAAAAGAAATAAACTGGTTCAGGAACCTTCTAGAAGTTTCTTAAAACCAGAAAGAAAAAAACCGGCCGGAATACTAGAGAAGTTTCCCAGAACCAGGACCGCTGAAGGGATTAAACGGGCCCGCCCAAGTCGATCTCTCACTCGATGTCCCTATCCGAAAGGTGGTCAACTTGCCGCAGAATGCGGCGAATAGGGTTTTCCATGATTGGAGCTGGTTTTTCTCCTCGCGTTGGCCCATGCTACGATCGTGGGACTCATATATCTAGCTGGGCCATGGGCCAGCTTTGTAACATGACTAGAGAGTCCAGTGTGTGTTGACATTGGTCTTTATAACATGCGTCGGGCTGCGGGCAAACTCTATTCGGCGCTGCACGCGCTAGTTAAGGGCAATTTTCCTAACCGGTGCCTGCAGTTGTGTTAGGTGTTGTTTCCAGAACCGCAAAAAGAAGCGTGCGTTCAGTCGAACTGGTGACCTCCTGTTTCGAGGCGCATGCGCTAACCACCCGCCACATAACCTCATATGATATTGTTCATCTTTCTTATTCTTTTATTACTTCTATTTTTCCTTTCCTTTCCCCCCTTCTCTTCTTCCTGGTTTGGTGAACTCTTTTCTGCGAAATTGATGAACTTTTTTCCAAAAGTTGATCAATTGTTTTCAAATTTTGACGAACATTTTCTCAAATTGGATGAACCTTTTTCATATTCGATGAAATTTTTTCAAATTCGATGAACTTTTTATCAAAATCATTGATTTTTGTTTCAGATTTGATCAATGAACTTCTTTTCAAATTGGTGGAATTTTTTTCAAAGTCGATGAACTTTATTCAAATTCATGAACTTTTTCCAAATTTTGGGAATTTTTTCTGAACTCGTGAACTTTTCTAAATGCACGAACATTTTTGCAAATTGATCTACATTGCTATGGTTTTTTTTCTATTTAGGCATGATTAACAGGTGTTCTTGTATTAACTTGATTTTTGTGTTGTTGTGCACGTGACGGTAACATGCATGAGTGATAGCACATGGTGGACTCTTACCGTACGTACATACGTACGTATCGTACTCTTTAGTTGCAAGGGAAATCAACTAGTCCTCTGGAACCAACTGAACGTGACCCTCTTCGATCTGCCAATGTCACAAGATGCAAATTAAGGCGTGATGAGTGAAACAACATTGTGGAAATAGCCAAACAGGCGTATCATCAAAAGAAAAGTATAGAACGTGCCAAGCTCGAGCGAGCGAGCGACCAGGCAGAGCGAGTCGAGCGCTCGCCACATGGGCCGGCCCTTGATTTGGTGGCTGTGAGCGCCCACTCTCTTAGCTGGCACCTGAAGCGCCAACTAGGAGCACCCACTCTAACCACCAGGCCATCACCCCGCTGGTGCACAGCTACTTCATTTTTTTCTTTTTTTTCGTTCTTCAGTTCAGTTCATTCATTTTCTTTTTCTTTTTCTCATCCTTTTTTATTTTATTTTAATGCTCTCTTCCAATAAAATTCATGAACCTTTTTAGTATTTTTTTTTTCAATTTTGATGAACTTTTTAAAAATTCAATGATTTATTTTCAAGTTTGATGAACTTTTTTCAAAATCGATGAACTTTTTTTCAAATTTGATGATCTTTTTTCCAAAACTGATGAATTTTTTCTCAAAATGGATGAACTTTTTTCCAAAACCGATGAACTTTTTTTCAAAATCAATGAACCTTTTTCAAATCGAATGAACTTTTTCCAAAATCAATGAACTTTTTTTGAAGATCAATGAACTTTTTCCGGTTTTATGAGTTTTTTATTTTAAATTTATCAACCTTTTTTTAACCCGTGAACTTTTTTGTGAGTGATCTTTTTAATTCCTGATTTTTCAAAAAATGTACACATATTTTTTGAACAGTCGACTGGTCAGACCGGTCATTGTTGAACTTTCTTCTCAAATTAGGGGAGTTGTTTTAATTCAGATAGCATGGCTAGAATAGTTGTTAAAGAATGCGCGTTGCATTCAATCACTAGCAGCCGAATGGTACAGTGGTAGCCATTCTCTTGCAGGATAGTTGCAGCGTGAGTTCGATTCCACGCGACGACCTCCCCGGGCTGCGTGCCAAACAATCTAGACATTCAGAGGCTTGTAACTTGAACCTACGTCTCGTTATCAAAAAACAAAAAAACTCTATCCAGCAGATTGTTCCCAAATACATCTGAAAAAGTTTCGCACCCAAATCTCAGCCCACCAGCTATTTGACGATTTGTTTCCTCCAAAAGTTTCTTCACTTGTGTCCTGTACCCTCTAGATTTGAGCCATAAGACCAGGGCGAAAGGTGCAGTTCACTCTATGAATTGCACAAAACATCACAAGGTGTACCTGAGCTTGGTAGGCACAAATTTAGAGTGACCACAACAGGAAAATCCGGGAAACCTACCCTAACACAGCAAAAAAAACATAACTCCAAAAAGAACTGTTATCTTAGGGGGTTGCCGCCGTCCACAATTATAGCAGTGCGTCATCTCTCTCTAGCTACACACAAGCATGCATCTCAATTTGATTCCAATACTTGGAAGGGCCATCAATTTTCTACAAAATTTTGATCAAAAATGTGTTTGAACCCTCGTCTTCCATCTTAAGATATCTTCAAAAACCAGACTGACGTTGAAACTAGTGTGACTTTTGTTCATAATTCAGATGAAAACCTCGCATATTTGTTTAAAACCTTTATTCCTTGAATTACAAAAGTCAACAAAACTTTTTTAAAACCTTTCCTGATACATATGTTTGACTCCTCATATCATCTTGCGAAGCTTTTCTTAAGTTCCGTTGAAGTTGGGATAATTAATGATGTAGAACTATTTTAAGTTTCATACTCCCTCTGTTCCTAAATATAAATCCTTCTAGAGATTTTAATACGAATTACATACAAAGTAAAATGAATGAATCTACATTCTAAAATATGTCTATATACATCTGTATGTAGTCTTTATTGAAATCTCTAAAAAATGCTTATATTTAGAAACGGAGGGAGTACATTGTAATGAAAAAATCACTTTATTGCCTCAATGATGGATTATCATTTTTGCATGAAGGTTTCCTGACGATCCATACGACCGCTACTGGGGTTCGAGAACCATGTCGTCGTGGGCAAAACTTGCCACCAAAGAGACCATCAAGCAGGATGACGTCTTCGTGGTACCCATCCCCGTTCTTCAGACAGTCGTCGCTCCTGTCAACAATGGCACGGTGCTACACGTCAATACATGGGTATCATACAAAACATCATCCGAGTTTAAGTTCATCCTACACTTCGCCGACATTCAAAACGCCCAGCTCAGGTTGTTCGACATCTACATGAACGACGACGAGTGGTATTCGAATTACAGTCCCCCGTACCTGGCCGCTGGTCATGTGCGTAATAATGAATGGTATAAGACTACGGACGGCCAGTACAATATCACTCTTGCAGCCACCAATACATCCATGCTGCCTCCGATGCTCAATGCATACGAGGGCTACCTGCGCATCCCCCATGATACTCCGAGGACGTTCTCGGAAGACTGTGAGATGACTCTCCCTCTCTATCTATTTCCCTACTCAACTCATTTACCGTCATTGTAGACATTATTGATAATTAATTCCTTGTTCAAAACACATTTACTTTGTTTTTTTTTGCGGAGGACCATTTACTCCGTTTTGTGAACATATACAACTCTATTTTTTTTAACCTTTTTAACTTTATCATTGCTAATTTTCTTCACAATAATATGTGTTTTATAGTCTTTTATTAACATGTAGATATAAATAGTTAAGAAGAGAAGTTTTATCTTAAATTGTGTCAGCGTATAGAACATTATATTTAGGGCAGTTTATGATTAGTTGATTCGACCCACAATGTTGTATGGTGTTGAGTGTTGACTGACTAAAAGACGACATGTTCAACAGTTAGATGTAGCAGAGATGCGCATGTTGAGATGGATGTGTGGCCACACAAGGAAGGGTCGGGTCCGGAATGATGATATATGAGATAGAGTTGGGGTAGCACCGATTGAAGAGAACTTTGTCAAACATCGTCTGGGATGGTTTGGGAATATCGAACGCTTGCCTTCAGAAGTTCAGTGCATAACAGACGGTTAAAGCATGCTGAAAATGTCAACAAAGGTCGAAGTAGACCGAACTTAACATGGGAGAAGTCCGTAAAGAGAGATCTAAAGGAATGGAGTATCACCAACGAATAGCCATGGATCATGGGTGCGTGGAAGTTTGCTATCCATGTGCCAGAACCATGAGTTGGTTGCGAGATCTTATGGGTTTCAGCTCTAGCCTACCCCAACTTGTTTAGGACTAAAGGCTTTGTTGTTGTTGTTGCCCGGAAAACAAAATCTCGATGCAGTTGGCCTGACGAACCATTGTCAAATTGCTCATTTGTCTTCAGTGATCAAACAAGTTCTTCAAAAGGATGATCAAACTTTTACTCCTTTTTTACTTTGGATGTAGTTGACGCAATGATGGCTATCAAACTCGAGTATGGAATAAGGAAAAATTGGATGGGTGATCCATGTTTTCCGGACAAATACCGATGGAATGGCGTGAAGTGTAGCAATGTAACTGATAACTCTACGAGGATAATATCTCTGTAAGTATTATTTTGGTGGTCTTTCATGTTGTGTGTGCTAATATGTAGCCTTGCCCTCATATGTTGGAATGTTAATTTTCATGCAGTGATCTGTCCAACAACAACATGAGTGGATTGGTATCTGATAACTTCACATTGCTCACAGAACTCCGGTTTCTGTAAGTATTAGATAATGAGTATGACTATGTATATACAAATTTGTTACAAACGGTCATCGACTTCTTCCTAACCAACATGTTCCCATTACAAAGCACTCCATCTTGACAGATAATTAGTGGATGGTGGGGAAGTGTATAAAATTGCACAATACTTGCCTTTTGTAGTTCTTCTAACAATCCATAATACTCTGACATTTCCATTTTACATGAATGGGAAGCCCCATCTATCTGTAGTGATGAGTGCAGTAAACCAATAGGATCCACTTGAGAGGACTTCTATTTGGCATTTTGGATAGATTGCATTGCAATTGTTACAAAGCTAAGAACGTCATTGAGTGTCTAAACTAGTACATGTCACTTTCTACAGAGATTTGTCTGGCAACAATCTGAATGGACCAATTCCATATTCCCTTTGTAAAAGGAATGCAGGATCACTCATTTTCAGGTTTGGGTTTCCTTCTCGAGGTTCCATTTTATGTGAATATGCATTCTAATTGTACTTGAATGCATATCGTCTGTGATCTTTAGGCAACTAACTATTCAAGATTGATTGTTGTACTAAAGTAACACTGAATTGGTTGTCTGATGTACTTTCACTGTTTCAGATACGAGTCCGGTGAAGATATGTGCAACAAAACAATAAGTTCGACTCCATCAACAAATAGAACAACTATAATTTCTATTTCAGTAGTGGTTCCCTTGGTGGTAGTGGTTTTACTTGTTCTTTCGTATTTGATCTGGAGAGGGAAGAAAAAGCCTAAATGTGTGTTGCTCTTTTCTTTTAGTAACACGTGATTAATACATGCTTGCTTGTTAATGTTTACTATATTCAATCTTTCTGTAATGTAACTGACATTTGTGCATCCAGTTTTTGTACAGGATTCTCCTAGAGAGCAAGAACTTGAGAGTGCCCTCAGAAGTACAAAAAGTCAGGGTGGTCACCTGCAAAATACCGAGAATCGACGATTCACATACAAGGATCTAGAGAAGTTCACAAATAAATTCCAACGGTCCATTGGGAAAGGAGGTTTTGGGCTCGTGTACTACGGCCGTTTAGAAGACAATACTGAGGTTGCTGTCAAGATGCGTTCTGAATCATCGTCGCATGGGCTTGACGAGTTCTTAGCTGAGGTACTTTCTCCCCTAGTTCATAAAATTTTCAATTTGAAATGTAAATTTGGCAAGTCACTACTTACTATCAGAGTGATCCTACATGCAAATTAAGATATTTTCCCTCTGTGCTATGTCTCCTTACATAGGTCAATAGCTTGACAAAGGTGCATCACAGGAATCTAGTTTCTTTGGTTGGTTACTGCTGGGAGAAGGAGCATTTAGCACTGGTTTATGAATACATGTCCCAGGGAAATCTTTGTGATCATCTAAGAGGTTTGTCCGTTCGCAAACCTAATTAAGTGATAACAAATTTGCGGTTGACTTAAGATTCCATAAATAATATATGTGCACTGTTTGAACTTGAAAGCCTGCAATCGTCAGTAAAAAAAAGTGATCTTGAGTGCCTTTAATGTATTTATCTAAAATAGTTTGAGGGTGTGCACATATGTTCCTTTAAAGTGCCTGCAATCGTCAGTAACAGCTACTAATGTTTGCTTATATTGCTTCTCGTGAGGATTTTTTTTTGCTAACCGTTGGCTGACAAAGTAACAACCTTAATCCATCTAATTTAATCAATTTTCCGACACATAAGATGGTGACTCTATGAGATATGGAATTGCAAACAAAGAAATATTGTGTAAATATATGAGCATTGACATGTAAAGTTGTTCATACAATTCTGCTCTAACTCTTACATGCTCATATATGAAGGGAAAAATGGTGCTGATGAACCCTTGAGTTGGGCGACACGTGTACGAGTTGTGCTCGAAGCAGCACAAGGTACGGTTTAGTGGAAAGATATATATAGTTCTCTTAAGCGAATGTGTTATGGATGGTCTGCTCTTCTTTTGAGTCAAGTATTGAAGGACTTGCTGTGATATGTCTAGGCTTGGATTATCTGCACAAGGGATGTAGCTTGCCAATAATTCACCGGGATGTGAAAACCAACAACATCCTCATAGGTCAAAACCTACAGGCGAAAATAGCTGATTTTGGACTTTGCAAGACCTACCTTAGCGACATGCAGACCCACATATCAACCAATGCGGCTGGGACAGCAGGTTACATGGACCCCGAGTATGTCCCTTCTATACTATAATATACTTTTGTGCATGTTTCTCACATATGGCATTGTCGCTTAATCCAAATTAGGTTAATTAAGATGTGGTTTACCTACTGTATTTTTAGGTACTATCACACTGGCTGGCTCAGTGAGAGCAGCGATGTGTATAGCTTTGGTGTAGTTCTCCTTGAGGTGGCCACCGGTGAGCCTCCAGTACTGCCGGGTCATGGCCACATTGTTCAGCGTGTGAAGCAGAAGATTGCCACCGGTAACGTTACCACGGTGGCTGATGCCCATCTTAGAGGTGAATATGATGTCAACTCCATGTGGAAACTTGTCGACACCGCCATGGCGTGCACGGCGGATGCTGCAGTTCGCAGGCCGACAATGGCCGCTGTGGTAGCGCAGCTGAAAGAGAGCCTTGCGTTGGAGGAAGCTCGTGAGGATAGTAGCGTCATAGGGAGCATCGCGAGTACTACTGGTGCCCCAATGTCTGAGTTTGGACCATCGGCAAGATGAGGCTGCGATTACGCAGATGTGTTTCATTGCATCGTGGATGGGTCTCTACTCTCTAGTATCTTTTTGTGAGATTGCAAGGTCGTCATTACAACGGTTTATTCTTAATTATTTGTCATGCTAGGGCAAGATAATATTTATGTCGTGTTGTGTTGTGTGAAATTCGACCATATGTTTGCGCGCAATAAGGTGTGGGTGACATGTGACCAGGCATGGAGCTAATTCCCATACGTGTTTGTGATATAAAAACTTATCATTTAGTTAGTAGTCTAATCAGTTGGAAATGTGGTGCAGTGTGGTGATGCATTAACTTGATTCGGTGTTGCTACCTTTGAATTTCATATTGTTTTTGTTTTCATCTGCTGCTTTCACGAGTAGTATTTTGTTTATTTTGAGTTTTGTGACTACAAGACTACAGGTTGTTTCATTTGGTCCTCGGCTGAAGATGTATGCAGCGGTCTGAAAACGGTGGTTGGTGACCTTCGTTTGTAGCCTGCCTCGTGTTAGTTTTTTTTTTGAAACAATTACAACGTAGACGCATACACACACCAACACACGCCTGCAATCATTAACTCACACAATGCTCGTTGAATTTGCGGAGCTTCAAGATTAAGAAAGTCACCACAAACGCCTCACTATCAACGGAAACGTCACCTGTGATAGGAATAATCTGTATTAATGAGACACCAAAGTGTCGCTATCAACCTTCATAATATGTATTACTGTATTGCAAGTTGAGGCACTAAAGAAAGTATAATGTGTGATGTAGAGGTCACATGTCGACCAATTCCGTGAGAGCGAGGTTATTGTCTTAATGCCATCCATTCATCATTCCTTCTCCCCTCTTATTGGAGAAGAACTAGTCAGTCAACGCCAATGCTCACGCCTTGAAGCCCCAAACAACAGTACTAATAAAAATATGTATGTCAACTATATCGCACCAATCTAAATCTTTAAAAGTACTGTTGCTTATTAAAGGTTGTTGTTTGCACTATGGGCGGGCGATCCATTAGGCGAAAGCCCTAGAGATGCCTCCCTCCCTCCCTTGTCTCTTTGCTTGCCGTCCCCATGGATCTTGCCACGACGGCTATGGCCTGAGCCTTGAATACGCTATACATGTGGCGTGCGGTCTGCCATAACAAAAAGGTTCTATAGGGTCCCTTCTATTGGAATGGGTTTCATTCAATCGCGCCGACTTCGGTCATGGCGGACAATGGCGGCGTCTATGTCGTCGTTCCCTTCTCGAGGCATCGTTGTTGCAGGTCCTGGCACCCCACTCGTGATGCTCCGGGAGAAACCCTAGATCTGCATTTACCGGATCGGACGATGATGGTACCTTTGATGTCGTTGTCCCTCCCGAGAGCATCGTTTTGGAGCAAGTGCTAGTTGGACGGGACAAGCGGAAGAGCGGTGTCTCATCCACTGCAAGGCTGACGGCGGATCCCGGTGGCATGGTGCTGCGGAGGTTCGGTGACGGGCGCGTGTGGACGGATTCGTGCAGGATGGTGGAGTTGTCTGGCGTCGTGGTGGCGTCGACGGCAGGTCAGACAAGGTCGATGGGCCAGTTGCTGCTCTAGAGATCGACCGGTGGAAGATAGCGACGGCAGCCTCTGCAAGTGCGTCGGTCCGGTATGGGACCTAGTCCCGGTATGTGGCTGTGCTAAGGCATCAGGCTTTAGATGTTAGAATTTGATGCGATGTCCGTTTGGTATTAGGCCCGGATATTCGACACATCTTCTTCAATGGGATAGGAGTAGCAAAATGTGTTGCTTAGATGGTGGCTTCAGACTCACTGATGTATTACTTTGTATGCTCTCTGTGAATAATTAATAAGATGGCCGCATGCATCGTCCAGATGCACAGGCCGGGGGTTTATCCTCCTTTAAAAAAAATTGTTTTTCTTCTCTTCTCGGATAGAAGCTAACCTGATTTTATGTCACTCTCACTTGTGTTTAGTGGAGGAGGATATACATCATCAATCTCCTAAAAAAACATCTCCAACTTGCGCTTAGGTCCTAACCCTAAGGCTGGTGAGACGGGTGCAAGTTGGGCTGCATTAGCTGCACACAGTAACAGTATCCCCTCGCATGCAGCCCAATCACGAGAAGGATTACGTAACAGTATTTGTTTTTTTTTTCGTTTTGAGAAAGATTACCCAGCAGTACTTGGGGCGCAATATATATACATCCCTGAGGCATTGCCCTCTCGCCCTGCCATTGCATTGCATGTGGTGTAGTGTCGTAGTGATCAACTGAGCTGTTTTCTCGATGGCGCTGTTTCTTTTCCTTGGTGCATTCGTCTTGGCAGCCACAGCGGTTCATGTCGCCGGTCAGCAAGAAGGTTGGTTTCTAACCTCAAGGACGTCGATCGTATCCATCCATGCACGTGTCCATACAACACTGAAACGCTTGTGCTGATATTTTTCCACCAAGTACAATAGCCGGCTTTGATCGATATTTTACCTCTTCTCGTCCTGGTTGTGTTACGTGTGATCAATCAGGTTTTCTGAGCATCGACTGCGGCCTGGATGCCAAATTCAGCGGGCGCAAGGACACCTACACAGACATCGCCTACATCTCTGACAGTCCCTACGTGGACGGCGGGGAGAACCACAGGGTGGCCGCCGATCAGGAGAGCTTTAGGGGCTGTTTGGTTCGTTCCCTCGCCTGCCTTGCCAAATCGTGGGCGCAGTTGGCGCGCCAAAAAATAGGCGGACGATTCCAGCGCCCGCGTTTTGGCCAGCGATTTGGCGCAAAACAAGCTGGAGGGAGGTGGGGCGGGCTGGCGTACCAATACTTTGGAGCCGATCCAAACGTCCCCTCGAAGCCTGGTCAACGACCCATATTTTGGCAGGGCAGATAAGGCACCAAACCAAACAGCCTCTTACTAACGACGTCTCCCTGCTAACGCTGAGGAGCTTCCCGCCCCCGTCCGGCCTACGGAATTGCTACACGCTCCCCACGGAGAGCGGTGCCAAATATCTGGTCCGGATGGAGTTCTTCCACGGCAGATACGACGGCAAGAGCAGCCCGTTGTCGCTGCAGTTCGAGCTGCACCTGGGCACCAACTACTGGGACACGGTCACGCTCCAAGACACGACCGAAGGCTGGTGGTCCGAGGCAATATTCGTGGCGTGGTCCAGCTGGGTGCCGGTGTGCCTGCTGAATACCGGCACCGGCACGCCGTTCGTCAACACGGTGGAGTTGAGGCCGCTCGGGGCCTCGCTTTACCCGGGCGTCACCATCGACGAGTCCATATCCACGTATCGAAGGGCGAATATGGGGGGAAATTTTACCCGGTAGGTATGAAGCTAGCTCTGGTTTTGTTATGCTACGTACTCTCCCCATCCACATATATATGACTTAATACATTTTTCGAGGTAGCCTTTGATCAATGATAAATAAATTTATTAGTATATAAGATGTACTTTCTGTTGAAATATATTGCCCACCTCCCTCCATCAGTTCGGACTTTTGGATGAGTTGGTTGGTGCATGAATTCAATATGGTATCCGAGCCAAGAGGTCTTGAGTTCAAGACCCTGTCAACGCAGTATTAAATAAAAGCGATTCTGCGGCCTACACGATCCACGTCTAAGGACTAAAATAGCCTAGACGTGAGGGGGAGTGTTGAAATATATTGCCCACCTACCTCCATCAGTTCGGACTTTTGGATGAGTTGGTTGATGCATGAATTCAATACTTCCTTCGTTCAGAATTACTTATCGAAGAAACGAACGTATCTAGACGTGTTTTAGTTCTAGATACATTCATTTTTATCCATTTCTACGACAAGTAATACTGGATGGAGGGATATAAAAATCATATCATTAGAAACTCCTTTCATGTATAAATTTGACGGTATGTTTTATGTAACTTGCATGTTATATATTATTATTCTAACCCATAGTCAAAGTTTATTTTGCGAGTAACCCATAGTCAAAGTTAACTTTGAAAAACGTATTAGGTCCTATATATGTGGATGGAGGGAGTATCTTTTTCTTCCAACTTTTTCGGGCAATTAATTCCATAGAACTTTTAGAGGATTCAGATTCTTGGAAAAAAAATTCTACATAGGCTATTTGATTCACGGGAATGGAGTCCTTCAAATAATTTTGGACTAGAAAATGCATTTAACATTCGCAAGGGGATGGAGTACGATTTGTTCGATCCATGACGGGGAACTACCGAATGTTTCTTCCGTCCCATATTAGTTGTCGCTGAAATTGATGTATCTACAAGCATTTCAGTGCTAGATACATTCGTTCGAGCGACAACTAATATGGGATAGAGGGAGTAATTCCCTAGGATACATCCCCCTGAGTGAACCACGGTGATACAGGCTCTTTATTAGGCCTCCAACGGTCCAACCCGACCGCCCTTGAACAAGATTTTAAAAAATGAAATTTTCCTTGTTGTGGGTAGAAATAAACAATATTACAAAAATTGTCCGGAAGAAGAGTAAAGCACACGAAAATGCCACGACGCGGACAAGTAATTGCCAAAACTGTTGGTAGAAAACACATGGTGAAAAATCTTTAATTTAGCGATAGGTAGTATGGGAGAAACAAAATTTCACAATTTTTGCCATGTTAAAAATGGCAGAAGAAAGTTTTCCATGTTCATGATAAAAATTCACCTATATGTTGAAAAAAAATGTTTGGCCATTTTCAAGATTCATGTATTTAAAAAAAAAACTCCATCTTAAAACACAAGCAAAAGTAGCCATGTTATATGGACTAAAACAAATGCTAGGTATGCCATCGTAAAAACTCAAAAATGTTTGCCATGGTGTATGTTAAGATAACACTGCCATGCTATATACAAATAAATTGTAGTGGTATTAAAATAAATTTACCATGGTTTGTTCAATAAATTTTCAATGATGTGCACAATAAAATTGCAATGGTCCAAAAATAATTTACTAAAAAGGAATTTACCATGGTAGGCTCAAAATAAAAATGACGATGTATGTACAAAATAAGTTTGCCATGGTCCAAAAATATAATTCATCATGTCACAATGTTTTTTGCCATGGTACTAAAATAAATTTACCATCGTGATAGTAAAAAAAAAGAATTTTCCATGATCCCAAATTATAATTTTATATGTTACAAAAAATAAAATGCCATGGTGCAAAAATAAATTTGTCATCATGAAAGTAAGAAAAAAAAATCTCCCTGTGATTTTACTTTTTATAAATCCTAAATTCTGTCATGTGGTTTTGCCGAAATTTGACATGACGCTTTACAAAATTTGTCTTGGTTTTGTGAAAACATTTTCTCTTTATTTTTCCATGGACAAGTAATAACGAATTACTACCTCCGTCTCGGTGTATAAGTCATTCGCGTAGTTCTAGGTCATCGATTTGAGGAATTAAATATGTATTATATGTCATGAAAAGTATATCACTAGATTTCTACACGGATGTAGTTTCTAAATATATATTTTTTGTCACATATAATACATATTTAGATAGTTAAATTGTCGACCTAGAACTACGCGAATGACTTATACACCGGGACGGAGGGAGTAAGAAAGATGACATGTTTCTAGAATAACATGGCAAAAACATTGTACGGAAAATCGAAAGATATAAAATGTGCACATTATATGCAAAAAGTATATAAATTTGTCATGATTGGAAAAAAGACTGGTATGAATTTTCCATGTGACAAGGGTTTTTTTTAGAAAAATTTGCAATGTGTAGGGAAAGATTTTTCTTAGAAAAATGCCAAAAAAGAGAGTAAAAATTGCCATGTAACAAAAGTAAAAAAAAAACATTCCCAAAATTTCCATGAATAAGGAGAAAATTCCTAAAGTTAGACATGTGAGTATCACAAAAAGACCTAAACTTTGCCATGTTTGAAAGCCCAAAGAATGTTATGAATTTTCCATGTGAACAGGAAATAAATTCTCTAATTTGCCATGTGTTGTACGCAAAAAGGTGTGTGTTTTGCCATGTGACTAGTAGAAACATTCCCAAAATTGCCAGGTCTTGTACACAAAAAGGCGTACACAAAATTTGCCATGTCTTTGCACACATGTTTTGGTAAAATTTGCCATGTACCTAGAACAATTGGTACTATCACAAGATCAAGGTTTTCGGTCCTAATAAGTTGCCATCATTTCACTCTAAAAATGTTGCCACCCAGAAACACTTCTCTCCAGAAAAATTGACATGGAAAATTAGCTTCGTAGACCATGGCAAATCAGTAGAAAAACTGCTTGAATCACGACAACTATATGTATCACGGCAAAAGTTACTACCTTATATCATGGCAAATTAAAGTTGATTTCTCTTTGAACTAACTCTGAAATTTCCAGGGCAACAAAAACATGATTTAATTTGACATGGCGCACAAGTTGAGTTTACATGGCAGCATATTCTAAGTTTCCAAAGGCAACATGTTATGTTTTTTTGCCATGGCAAAAAAACATATTTAATTTCACATAATAACAAAAATTTAGCATTTTGCCATTTTTTAATGGTAGTAAGAAAAAACTTGTGAACATAACATTTTTTTTCTAAAATTTGCCATGTGAACAAAACAAAATATTTCTAAAACTTGCCATGCTAACAACAAAGGTGGTATCTAATTGTGAAGAGCATGGCAAATTAATAATCTTTGCAATATTTTGGGAAACATCAAGGTTTTGAATTTGCCATGTGATCATTAGAATCATTTTTGAAGAAAAAAAATTGCTACGTTCTTATGTGTATAGAAGATGCACACACATCCTGAGTTGCTACGTTCTTGTGAAAAACCTTTATTCTTTGAATTACAGGAGTAAAAGAACTTTTGTGAAACATTGGAACTTCTCATATCATTTGTCAAGCTCTTCTGAAGTTTCTCTAAACTTGGGATAATTAATGCAGGCCCATTTTAAGTTTCTGACACAGTAGCAATCTCACTATGCAAACAGTTCACTTTCATTTTATTTTTCAATGACGAATTATCATTTTCATGAAGGTTTCCCGACGATCCATATGACCGCTACTGGTTTTCGGAAACCAGCTCATCATGGGCAAACCTTTCCACCAAAAAGCACATCCAGCAGGACGACAACAACGTGGCGGTACCCATCCTAGTTCTTCAGACAGCCGTCAGTACTATAAACAATGGCACCGTACTAAACGTTGATACATGGAGCGTGTACAAAAGGTCCTTCGAGTTTAAGTTCTTCCTACACTTCACCGACATCCAAAACACCCAGCTCCGGCTGTTCGACCTCTATGTGAACGACGAACAGTGGTTGCAGACATACAGCCCTCCGTACCTGGGCATTTCTTATATGTATTCTTCTGCCTGGAATAAGAGTACAGACGGCAAGTACAATATCACTCTTGCAGCCAGCCCTACATCCGTGCTGCCTCCGATGATCAATGCATACGAGGTTTACAACAACATCCCCCACGATACTCCGAGGACGTCCACCAAAGATTGTGAGATGCCTCCCCTCCTCCTTTTTATATATTTCCATGCCCACTCATAAATGTTCACTGCAGACATGTTTGGTTTTTGTTTATAAATAAGTTTGGGTTGCTTGCTTCTTTATGCAAATGCGCGCACTTATTCCATTTGCAAACAAAGATGTTTTATTTGTAAAACATGTCAACTTGTAAAACATCATGTTTAGGATAATGTATGATTAGTTGAAACAACTACTCCCTCCTTCCAAGTTTACAAGGCTTATGTTGTTTGTCTTAAGTCAAACTTGTTCAAGTTTGACCAAATTTATTGAGAAAAAATAACGTCTACAACTTTATACAAGTATAATCTGAAAATATCCTTCATGTTAGATCTAGTGATATTGATTTGGTACCGTAGATGTTGATACTTTTTTGACAAACTCAATCAAATTTAAAAGAATTTTGCAACAAATTTTGAAAAGATTTGGCTTAAGACAAACCAAATGAGCCTTGTAAACCCATACCCATCTGGAGGGAATAGACATTTATAACTTGAATGCATATCTCAACCCAGGAAATCAAGAAAATGATCATAGGTTTCAGCAGTACATCAACTCATGCTTCCGCACAGGCTATAACATCCTATGTTACCACTTACCGTGTGACTGCTCGATTGAAGAGGAAAGAAGACGAGAATGAGTAGATTTTTTTTTGAGTGGTTCGAGAATGAGATGACGAGAGAAAGAAACAATCTCGGTTTCTTTAAAAGCCTGACCCAACTAGAGCAAAATAGCTCACCAATCCATGAAGCAAAACAGTGCCTCCTGTTTCCTGTTTGGTGCTTATGGCGCCAGTTACAGCCTTTTTGGTCACTGGGCATGATTCCGTCGGTACCTTAACTGGGCTAGCTCAATTGGGTCACTATCATCACTGGGTTTTTTTTCGGGCCAATTCTTTGAGTTTTTGCTTCCCTCTATCTTTGACCAGTTTCTGACGGTTTTCATGTTTTCTCCTTTTTATTTTTATTTGTTTCCTATTTTTCATTTTCATTTATTTCATAATCTTTTTTTCAAAAAGTACGAATAATTTTCAAATCCATTAAAATTTTCCAATTTCGTGAATATTTTTTAAATTCACAAACAGATTTTTTTGAATTTGTGAAAGTTTTTCAAACCCTTGTTTTTTTTTAATTCATGGGCTTTTTTTCAAATTGGTGATTTCTTTTAGATATGTGAACTTTTTCAAATTTGTGAACATTTTTTAGTAAATTCTTGATATTTTTTGTAAAATAGTTTTGTAGAAGTCAGCGGTCAACGGTCAATACTCAGATGTCAGAGGCCAACGGTCAAGGTCATCAGGTAAAGGAGGCCGTGGTCAACAAAGGTAGACCACCCACTCACCCGCTAGCGTGAGATACGGTTTGTTAGGCTGGCCCACGCATCCGCTCGCGTGAGCGGCCGGTTGGGTTACCTGGCACAACAAGTGTGTACAATGCTAGGTGCTTAGAAAAATAAATTGGATTTTTCTAAAACACAAGTGCCTATTTCTACAGGAAAGACGCCTGATTAAGCGTCTACCCAGTACAAATAAACACCGATGTTTAAGAGAATCCTGGTTTATTTCTCGAAGCACCTCTCCTAAGCACCTTGCATTGTACAAGGCCTTAGGAGGTCTCGTAGTCGTGGTGCCTCCACCTCCGTGCCAATCTACGCGCCCAGATCATCGGCGAGGGCACCACCTACACGGCGGCGGCCTAGTGCGATGAAACTGCATATTTGCATTCGGTGATCAAACCGTTTTTTACGAGGATGATCAAACAGTTTTTCCTGACCACTCCCTTTTTCTAATTTTGTGATCATAGTTGACACAATGATGGCTATCAAACTCGAGTACAGAGTGAAAAGGAACTGGATGGGTGATCCATGTTTTCCGGCCAAGTATCGATGGAATGGCGTGAATTGTAGCGAATTAACTGATAACATTACGAGGATAATATCTCTGTAAGTACTATTTCGCTGGTCTTTCATGTTGCATGTGCAAATACGTAGCCTGTGCCTTGATGTTGGAATGCTAATTTTCATGCAGGGATCTATCGAATAGTAACTTGACTGGATTGGTATCTGATAACTTCACGTTGCTCACAGAACTCCAACTTTTGTAAGCAGTAGAGATAATGAGTATAACTATGGCTTATACATATTTGTTCCAAAAAGTTAGACTTATTCATAACCAACATGTTTTCACTCCAGAACACTCCATTCTTGACTGATAATTAGTGGATGGTGGGGAAGTGTATAAAATGTGCATTATGGTTGCCTTGTAAAGCTAAATTTGATTGTCCTCTGTCCATAATATCTGACATTTTCATTTGACATGAATGAGGAGCTCCTTCTACCTGTAGACATGAGGGAAGAACACCAACAGAATCCACTTGAGAGAACTTTTATTTGGATATATTTGTTTGCAGTTGTTACGATGCATTGGGTGTCTAAACTAGTACTGCTCACTTGCAACAGGGATTTGTCCCGCAACAATCTGAATGGTCCAATTCCGTATTCCCTCTGTAAAAGGAACGCAGGATCGCTCGTTGTCAGGTTTGGGTTTTATTCTTGAGGTTTCATTTCTGTGAATGTGCATTCGAACTGAACTTGAATGCATCTCTTTCTGTGATCTTCAGGCAGCTGACAATTCAAGATTGTTTTTTGTACTAAGTAGTTCTGAACTGATTGTCTGATATAATCTCACTATTTCAGGTATGAATCTGGAGAAGATATGTGCAATAAAACAATAAGTCCGCCTCCATCAAGAAATAGAACAGCTATAGTATCTATTTCAGTAGTGGTTCCCATGGTGGCAGTGGCTGTACTTGTTCTTTCATATTTGATCTGGAGAGTGAAGAGAAAGCCCAAAAGTGTGTATTCCCTTTTCTTTTAATATCATGTAATTAAATCCATTTATTATCATGGTTTACTATATTCAGTCTTTTTTCTGAATATAACTGACACTTGTTCAACCAGTTTGTACACATGATCCCCCCAAAGAATCAGAGCTTCAGAGTGCTCCAGGAAGTACAAGAAGTCATGGGGATCACCTGCAGAATACTGAGAATCATCGATTCACAAGTACAAGAAGTCAGGGGGATCACCTGCAAAATACTGAGAATCGTCGATTCACGTACATGGAGCTGCAAAAATTTACTAACAAGTTCGAACGGTTCATTGGACAAGGAGGTTTTGGGCTAGTGTACTACGGACGTTTAGAAGACAATAGTGAGGTTGCTGTCAAGATGCGTTCTGAATCATCGTCTCACGGGCTAGATGAGTTCTTAGCCGAGGTACTTTCTCCCTTTGTTGATAAAATTTCAGTTTGAAAGGTAACTTCGGCAAACCGCTTACACAATGAGTTTACATGCAAATTAAGATGATTTTCCCTCTGTTCTCTATCTCGTTACATAGGTCCATAGCTTGACAAAGGTGCATCACAGGAATCTAGTTTCTTTGGTTGGCTACTGCTGGGAGAAAGATCATTTAGCACTGGTTTATGAGTACATGTCTCGAGGCAACCTTTGTGATCATCTGAGAGGTTTGTTCATTAATTGCAAATCTAAGTAGTATTGATTAAGAGAGATCGATCTTTGTAGCTGTCTTAAAATTCGATATACATTATATATGCATTGTTTAAACTTGAGAGGCTATCTTGAATGGATTTAAGATATTCAGTATCTAAAATAGTTTGAGGCTACTACACCTGTTCCCTTTGAAAGGCTACAATCTTCGATAACATAGTCACAGTTCCATATTACTTCCCGTCTAAACAAAGTTACAAAGTCCTAACAGTTGACTGATAAAGTAGCGTCCTTCTCTCAACCAATTTATTCAATTCCAATGCACAAGAGCGTAACGGAATTGCAAACAAACAAATTTTGCACAAATGTATGAACGGTGACCTATAAAGTTGTTCATACAGCACTGTTCTAAGTGACTATTACTATGCTCATATATGAAGGAAAACATGGTGATGAGACCTTGGACTGGGCAACACGTGTACGAGTTGTGCTTGAAGCTGCACAAGGTATGATGTAATAAAAAAAGATTATTGTTAGCTTAAGAGAATGTGCTATAGATTATTTGCTTTTCATTTCACTCATGTTTT
This sequence comes from Aegilops speltoides, assembly GCA_021437245.1. NCBI lineage: Eukaryota > Viridiplantae > Streptophyta > Magnoliopsida > Poales > Poaceae > Aegilops > Aegilops speltoides. Next base: position 275,987,213 of record CM038145.1, on the reverse strand, counting down.
CTGGACTTGCTTGATATCTTTAGGCCTGGATTATCTGCACAAGGGATGCAGCCTGCCAATAATTCACAGGGATGTGAAGACCAGCAATATTCTGTTAGGTCAAAATCTGCGGGCGAAAATAGCTGATTTTGGACTTTGTAAAACCTATCTTAGCGAAACACAGACTCACATATCAACCAATGCGGCTGGATCAGCGGGTTACTTTGATCCAGAGTATGTCTCTTTGTGCATATTATAGTGTTTGTGTACCTTTTTTTTTCATATAATGAGAAACAAAACAGATAAATAGATGGCATTGTGCGTAATCAGAATTTAGGTTTACCAAGATGTGTATTATCTGTTGTTTTTTAGGTACTACCACACTGGCAGGCTCACTGAGAGCAGCGATGTTTACAGCTTTGGTGTTGTTCTACTGGAGATAGCTACCGGCGGGCCTCCGATACTGCCAGGCCATGGCCATATTGTTCAGCGCGTTAAACAGAAGATGGCCACAGGTAACATCACCTCAGTCGCCGATGCACGGCTCGGTGGTGACTACGAGGTTACCTCCATGTGGAAACTAGTCGACACTGCCATTGCGTGTACAGCAGATGCTGCTGTTGGAAGGCCAACAATGGCAGCCGTGGTGGCACAGCTGAAGGAGAGCATTGCATTGGAAGAAGCCCGTGTGGACAGCGCTGTCAGGGTAAGCCCGGTGAGTGATACCGTGGCCTTAGTGTCCACATTTAGCCCATCGGCAAGGTGAAGCAGTGAATATACCCGGATTGGTCTCATGGCATCGTTGATGGATCTGTAAAGTTTTTAGTTTCTGCCAAAAACAAGATGTGTTTGTATTACAATGGTGTATTTTTCTGTCTTTCTGGATATTTCCTTGTGTTAAACCAAACATTAGTGTGTTGTGCTTATAAAAAGTATGGTGCAATTGGTTTGCTTCTATTTGTGCAAGCAATGAGAGATGGTGAGATTGCGGCCTCAGGTATAGAACTCCTGATAGGCGGCTAGGGAGTGGTGCATGTCATGGTGGCTGGTGCGCTGGATCTCTCAAATCTGGACACGAGGAGTTCGTGCCAAGGCGAAAGCCTAGCCCGATGGCAGGAAGTACACCCTTCCTGAAGGCGCCGATGCAGATTCTTCTCCTCTTCCCTGGTGCTCCGCGTAAAGAGAAAAACTCCATGGTTCTCTGCACTTCCATACGGGTGTGGACAGACCCTGTCGACCAACGAGTGCCTACAGTCACCCCGGACCTGCACGAAGTCGTGCCTACAGTCACCCCGGACCTGCACGAAGTCGTGCCTACAGTCACCCCGTACCTGCACGAAGTCGTGCCTAGTCACCCCGGACCTGCACGAAGTCGTGCCAACATAGGTACTCAGAAGAGATAAGGAATCAGATAATGAAGGAATGAAGGTTGCTGGAGTGGAGTGTCAAACTCACATCTTTGGGAACCAATGAAGGCTGCTAGATGAGCAGAAAAGATGCAAGGAGCCACTAGGGAAGAGCCTCTTATAGAATGATATTTGGTACAACACCAGTTACAACAACAAGCTTGTTGATTTGTCGGAACATAACCATGCTCTTCACAACTGTGTTGAAGTAATTGTCTAGGAGACCATCAAGGAGTACACAGACTTCCGGAGGTGTCTGTTGGAACCAAAGAAAGTGGCTGCAGGTGGCCTCGAATCCTCGATAGTGATCCAGAGCAGTGCTAACGCATTTTAGATCAGAGGAGCAGCCCAAGTCCGCTATCACAAACTTCTTGGGAAAATCGAGTTCAATCTGTCATAATAGCGATCTTATTTTCCTTTAATAAGATAGAATAGATAGAGTAGTGGCGTCTGGTGGGGAGAGGTAGAATAGATAGAGTAATATCATGATGGCTGGGTTCTAGGTGGAGTAGGGCCAGGGAGGCGACAATTTGTGGCGCCTGTACCTGCCAAGCTCTTGTAAATGAACTTTTTTCTCTACCTTAATATACTGACATGCAGATCTCTTGCGATGTCCTAGGAAAAAAATCTTATTTTTCTTTATGGTGTTATTTCAAAATTCAGTAATATAAGATATATACTATGCTCAAATTCTTGAAAAAGCAGTCTCCTGAAGCCAAATTTCAGGAGATACCTAAATAATGGAGCTGGCAGCATAGCTAGTTTACCTGAATACTGGAATTGGGAACATAGTTAGTTTGCCCTTGGCCTTGATTCATGGCTTTGGTTGCAGCAGGGCTAACCTCCAGAGGCCTTCAACCTGAGAGAGCAAGATTAGGAAGGAGATGGCAACGATGTACTGGAAGTTCAGCTCTTCTTTTTCTATGCTTACTGGGGATGGCTGTTCTGGCTGCCTATTGAGTGGAACAATAGGAGTCAACATGCTTATCAATCTTAATTAGGGACAGTTGATAGAAAGGTTTACTGAAAGATTAGGTAAAATTCAAATCAGGATATATAATACATCAACAACCTGCCTCTACTAGAGTTTGTTTTATACCGGCAGACTTGTTATTTTGATGCCATGGCTTCGCTTGCACTGGAAGTTCAATTCTTCTTTTCTATGCTCAACTGGGGATGACTGTTCTGGCTGCTTATTGGGGGCAGTTAAAATGTCAACGTGCTTCTCAATCTGTTATCAGTCACTACTATTAGGGCCAGCTAGAATAAGAACTTGTCACTACTAGAGAGGATATTTGTTTAGACCAGCAGAATTGTTATTTGACATGGTTAAATTTTAGTGGCTCTTCCAGTTGAGCATAGCAACAGAATATTAATCGAACTTCCAGCATTTTTTACCATAATTCCAGTACATTATTAGCATTACCACAAACACCAAGGGCTTTACTGAATAAGAACAATAAATTGGAGTGTTCAAATATTGTCATGGATCACACAGTGAATATTACAGTAGTGTCAAACCGTGAATTATCACCAAGACTAGCAACGTGCTATTACTAAGGAGCTACATGAACAAACAACACAATTGTTATCTTTCCGTGAGAAAAGAGAGCTCTATTGACTACTAAGAATAAGTGTTACAATCTCAAGCAGTCTGAGCACTTAGTTTCAGTTCTGTTTCTGCTGTTATCCTCCCTCCAATCTCTTGTAAGTTTTTGTCTGTGTTTCATTCCTAATCTCCTGATCGAATAGAATATTTTGAAATAAATAACACGTTACGACTGTTTTGCCACAAAAAGAGAGTAAGTGTTACAATCTCGAGCAGTTAACTGACCAACATAACTTAACCTTTGAAGAAGTCAAACATCACAGTGTTTTGTACATGTAATTAGCTAGTTGACTCAGTTCTTGGGCAGCAGCATTTTCCAATGGATATAAATGACAGTTCATTCAAAACTGCTTGTGCCGTATGAAAGTTGACATGCATTCATTGCCACCTTTTGAAATGTCAAGATGCACTATTATCTCTTAAGAGGGGTATCACAGGTCAGCATTCTACATACCAAGCATAAAGATCGAAGGAAACTAATTGTTCTCATCAAATGGGGTGTACCTAGGGATGCAGGCGGGCATCCCGCATAAGCCCGCATAAATATGATATTAGTTTAAACTAAGCTGAATCTAGCCTGAAGAATTATAACTAGCCTGAGATATTTTGACTTGGAAGCGGGGCGGATCGGGCGCCGCTCTGCATCCCTAGGTGTACCTTACAAAAACCCAACAAGTAGAAAAACAGCAGTTACCTGGCCATGCCTTCCCAAGTGATGCGACGAGCGTAGCTCACAGGCTCCATTGCCGGGACAAAGAAACAAAGCTAGCAGAGGAATGCCCATAGATGCGCCCAGACTTGAAGAACTCAGAGAGAGAGGCGCTGGTACATCACAGATTAAAGACCCTGTACGTTGCCTTAAGACCTCCTCCAACTGATACATCCGTATTTAGACAAATCTAAGACAAGAATTTTGGGACGGAGGGAGTACCTACTTGAACATCCTCCTGTAACCCTCCCATGAACCAACAGACCTGCTCAACCTCTTAAGAGGTAAGTAACAGGGTACAAAGCCTTAGAGACGGCAGACGGGTGTGTTCGGCTCGACGCCTGGACACTACCATCCATCTATCTTTCTCCCAGAACAGTGTGTCAACGACATGTCCATCCAAATCGGATCCCCACAAGGCCATGTTGCCAGGCAATAGAATTTCTTGCACAAGACAATCCATCAGTGTGACCTGCACAAGCGACTCCGCCATGAGGAGGGTACGCCGCATTTCATCAGACTGGTGGTGGGCAGTCGAGCCGATCCAAGTCCTACTTCCAGTTCTCCTTTTGCTTTTGTTTTTAGCAATCTGGTTCTACTTTTGCCATTCGAACTTGTGAGTGTATTTAGCTTATGTTCATATTAGTTTAGCTTAGCCCAGACCAAGTGCACCTAGTCCTAGATCAACTTCTGTGAATTTCTAGATCTTTCTGTGATAAGAACATTCACTAAAGTTGGAGCATCGCATAATTTATATGGATCATAAGGCGAGCAGTACTAGTAGGGGCCATCGGTACTTTGATCTACCGTCTTCTTCAATCTCATTGCAGTTACTAAAACAGATACAAGACACAAACTCAGGCAGAATTTGCATGTGCAGTACTCCCTCCGTCCGAAAATACTTGTCATCAAAATGAACAAAAAGGGATGTATCTAGAACTAAAATACATCTAGATACATCCCGTTTTATTCATTTTGATGACAAGTATTTCCTGACGGAGGGAGTACATCACAATGTTTTGTAGGCATAGCTAGCTGAGCAAGTTGGTGGGCAACAACATTCTGCTAATATATATATAAATGATAGTTCATTCTTAATCTCTTGAGCGACGATGAATATCTTCACAGAACATCATACAGGATGTAGTTTACACAATGAAGTTGGCACACATTGTCACCTCAAATAAAGCAATAAACCTAACCAAATGTGGTGTACTATGAAGTACCTGATAATCATGCCTTTACAAGGGATACAGCCAGCATAGCTCGTGGATTTCTAGCACGCTCGTCTTGCATGCTGCCCTCGAGGCTCCAGTGCCGCTCCGCGGTCCTCACAAATTCATCCATGACCTCTCCAAAATGCTCGACTATTATCGGCTCAAATATGGCTCTCAGATAATTCACAAACGAGCTTGGGGTGAAGAGCATGCTGTCCATATCAGTTGCAGCGTCATATACCCGCATATCGCTGATAGAAAAGGAGCCCTCGTCTTGGATGATCTCCCTCAGCTCTTCACCAGAGGGTCCATACACCGGCACATAGAAAGAATCAAACTTCGCTTTGTCGATCACACCTTGTCAACCATACCATAAGATCGGGAGTTCAAATACTCACACGTTCATTCGAAAATGATAAAATGCAATACTAAAAAAAATTGTACCTCTAAGGCCATGACACTTAGAATCTGAACTAAGGTTTCCCAAAGGTGAAAGAATTTGGAGGCTTTTACATTAGAAGGCCGCCCTACAAGGGAAACAACCATTCGGCCTCCTGGGACCAATTCTTTGGCTCTCAGCTCCAGGAAGAGTATGAAATCTTTCCTGAACTGACGTGCATAAGCCTCACGGACCATAGGGAGTCTTTCACGCCTAGCATGTTCATCCATGTCGTACGCAGGGATCTAGTTCATCGTCAGATCTTCGGGAGCCTGCGAGGATAAGGTTTCTTTTACAAAATCAACAAGTAATGCAATGGATAGATCCATTGAAGGGTGATAAATTTACACCATGGAGAGCCAATGCAAGCTGTTGGACGAGCAGACAAGATGCAAGGAGTCACTAGTGAAGAGCCTCTCGTAAAATGATCCCGGTGCTACACCGGTCACAACAACAAGCTTGTTGTTACTTTGACGGAGTGTGACCAGGCTCTCACCACCGTGTTGAAGTCATTGTCAGGAAGGTCATTGAGGAGCACACACACTTCGGGTGGTGGTTGCTGGAACTGAAGGCAGTGGTTGATGATGGCCTTGACGGCAGTCGATACCAGTGCTAGCGCATTTGGGCCATAAGAGCAGCCCAAGTCCGCAATCAGCATCTTTTCGGGGAACAAGGTGCTTCTGCTGCCGCACAAGTCAATGATGGCCGCTTCTATCAGGGGCATCATCCTGTTCTGCTGAGCGTTCTACAATCGAGTTATAATTCTTCAAAAAATCGAGTCTGATATAGCTAAGTGTCATGATTTTTTAACTTCCCTGATTGTTCTTTTAAATGTCAGTAACATAGGCTATATTGTGAACAAGTACTTGACGAAACAGTTTTGAAAAGCCAAGTGTCAAGAACAGATCAACATGCCACAGAAACAGTATTAGTGAACTAATTGAGAGGGGAACATACCTGGACACTGGAGTTGTGTGCATAGCTTGTTTCCCCTTGTCCTTGATTCATATGCACCATCTGTTTGGAGGCTATGGCTTTACTTGGAGCAAGGCTAAACACCAGATCTTGGATCTGCAGGAATCAAATTAGGATGACAGCGCTGAAAAAGTACCGGAAGTTCAATACTTCTTTTGTCTATGATCAACGGGGATGTCGTTTCTGGGCTTCTGGCTGCTTATCAGCAGCAATAGTAGGGCCAGCATGCTTTCTTATTTTCTATCTTCGGACCAGACAATGGAAAGGTGAAAGGTTGGTCAAATTCAGATCCGGATATAATACTAACAACCTGTCACTCACAGATTAGATTAGCAGACTTGTTCTTCTGATCGGGTTACATTGTTTAGCATAGGATCCAGTGGAAATAATAATAGTAACAACCTGTCACTAGCAGAGGCATTATTATTTCTAGATTAGCAGACTTGTTATTCTGATCTGGTTAAATTGTTCAGCATGGGATCCAATGGGAGAAGAGAAACATTTCAGACATTTTAAAGCAGCACAGAAGCAACTTTTTGTTTTGGAGTGGCGTAGATTTTTCATTTTATTTACAGTGACTGTGCACTTGAATTATATTTAGTGCTAATGCTGCTATACAATATTTGAAATTGCCACTGGACACAAGCAATTCTACAACTAATCCATATACATCAAGCAGCAAGATAATGAACTACTATTCAACCTTCAAATAGTGATGCATCAGAAGTGAAAACTAAATGGCAGAATATCATGACAAAACTTAGAAGTTTTTTGATATTTTTCGCAGAATTATCATATGAAAATTAGATTTACAACCTAAAAACTTCAACGTCAAGCTTAATTCCATTGTGAGATAAAGAAATGGACAAAGAATATTTCAGTCGACACACCCTACCTGGGCATTTGGTCGAGCACCTTGCGAGCAGCGCCCAACAAACGTTCACCCAATAGTACCCGAGGCAAGAGTGCAGCCTCGTAGGTGGGCGCTTTCGCCTTGACGTGGCCCTTTATCCTCATACTTTCTCCTGGAATACGGCGCAGAGAACCCGAGGCCATATCGCACGCGCAGCAGAACTTCTTTGAGCGCCATCGTAGTGTCTCGCCGGAGGACCTCCACGGCTCCACCGTGTCCATGTGAAGGGGAAGGGTGGGGGAAGGGGTGGGATGTGTACGCGGAGACAGCCTACCTGAGGAGGGGGGAACCAATGCGGCATTTCGTCGAACTGAGCGGCGGAGAGAAGACCAATGTGTGTCCTACTTCCGTTTTTTTTTTTTTTGCGAGGTACCTACTTCCGGTTCTTCATTTATCATTTAAAGGTCTCGAACTTTCTTACGAGCAATTTAGCTTGAGAGCATCACCCACTGTTTCCCTTGCAGTAAGGAAATTTTAGTTTGTAGGTCTGTCTAGGAGACATCTAGATGTGGCATCTAAACTGATGCTCATTCTATTTGGGGTCTATTTTTTCCTGGTTTTTTTATTTTTTGTTGTTGCATTATATATTTGTGAGAGCTTAGATGTGACATTCTTAGGAAACATCTAGATGTGAATTAGACAAACTGTTTGTTTAATGTCAGGCAATTAGGCAAAAGAATGCCCAAACAGTTTCCGTAAAAGCCAAAAATATAAGGGTCCCACTATGAATCAGCACGACTCCCTCGTCATCTAGGAAGAGATGACCCATCCTCTAAACATTCCCGTAAAACTGTCAAAACTAAACCGATGCTCACTCTGTTTATAGTCTATTTTTTTTCTAGTTTTTTTTTATTTTTTTGTTGCATTATATATTTATGAAGCTTAGATGTGACATCCTTAGAAAACATCTAAATGTGAATTAGACAAATTGTTTGTTTAATGTTAGGCAATTAGGCAAAAAAATGCTCGAACAGTTTCCATAAAACCCAAAAATATAAGGGTCCCACTATGAATCAGCACGACTCCCTCATCATCTAGGAAGAGATGGGCCATCCTCTAAACATTCCCGTAAAACTGTCAAATCAATGTGCCGTCATCGAAATCCGTCGCGTCGCTGCTGGACCTATTGCGACACCGTCGCCGGACCTGGCGACGGCATCGTCGCCACCGACCGTCGTGATGCCGCCACAGACCACTGCAGCCAACGCCGATCATCGGCGTTGCATCGCCTGCCCGTCAGCCCACCACAGACCGCCGACGTCGGGCCGCCCACCTGCAAGCCCGACCACCGCAGTCCGCTGTCCACGGTTGCCGGAGCCCGCCGCCACCAAATACCAGTTTTAAGGAAATATTTTTACAGAAACTGCAAAAGCGGCTCACCTGTCAACCTCCCCAAGATTATATGGACACGACACAACATAAAACCATGTCTAGAGAGAGTTTTTTACGCGAACTGTTGGTCATGCTCTAGCATCCAATTTGGTAGCGTTTGGGCAGGAAATGGGACATGATGGGAGTAGGGGTGATACGTCTCCAAGGTATCGATAATTTATGAAGTATTCATGCTGTTATATTGTCATTCTTGGATGTTTTACAATCATTTTGTTGCAACTTTATATCATTTTTGGGGACTAACCTATTGACATAGTGCCCAGTGCCAGTTGCTGTTTTTTGCCTTTTTTTTACTTCGCAGAATATCAGTAGCAAACGGAGTCCAAACACAGCGAAACTTTTAGGAGATTTTTTCTGGACCGAAAGACACCCAGTGAGCCAAAGAAGTACCAGAGGGGAGGCCCGAGGTGGGCACAACCCACCTGGGAGCGCCAGGAGGCCCAGGCGTGCCCAGGGGGGTTGTGCCCCCTCGGTGACCTCTCGCACTGCCTCTTCGCCCTATAAATTCCCAGATATTCCAAAACCCTAGGTGAGTTGATAGATCAGAAGTTCTGCCGCCGCAAGCCTCTGTAACCACGAAAAACCAATCTAGACCCCGTTCCGGCACTCCGCCGAAGGGGGAAATCATAACCGGTGGCCATCTTCATCATCCCTATGGCCACCTTGATGAGGAGGAAGTAGTCCACCCTCGAGGCTGAGGGTTTGTACTAGTAGCTATGTGTTTAATCTCTCTCTCTCTCTCTCTCTCTCTCTCGTGTTCTTGATGTATCGCGGGCTTTGTTAATATAGTTGGATCATATGGTGTTTCTTCCTCTCTATCTTGTTGTGATGAATTGAGTTTTCGCTTTTGGATTTTGTTTTCTAGGATTAAATATTTTTATGGATTTGAGAGCACTTGATATATGTCTTGCATATGAATACCCGTGGTGACAATGGGGTATTATATTGATCCGCTTGATATATGTTTTGGCACTCAACTCGTGGATTCCTGAGGTGACATTGGGGTAATCTATGCATAGGGGTTGATGCATGTTCTCGTCCTTGTTTCTCCGGTAGAAATATTTGGGCACTCTTTGAGGTTCTTTGTATTGGATCGAGTATTATGAATCTGAAATTGTTTGATGCGTATCATATAATTAACTCATAGATACTGATGTCTGCTAGAACTACGTCGGTATTTCCCCAAAGAGGAAGGGATGATGCAGCACATCAACGATAGGTATTTCCCTCAGTGATGAGACCAAGGTTATCGAACCAGTAGGAGAATCAAGCAACACTACGTAAACAACACCTGCATACAGATAACAAATACTCGCAACCCCACGTGTTAAAAGGGTTGTCAATCCCTTTCGGGTAACGGCGCTAGAAATTGGCAAATAAACGTGAGAGAGTTGTAATAATTGATAGATCGAACGCCAAATAAAATAAAGTGCAGCAAGGTATTTTTGTATTTTTGGTTTAATAGATCTGAAAATAAAAGCAAAAGAAAATAGATCGCAAAGGCAAATATATTAAAGAAGAGATCCGGGGGTCATAGATTTCACTAGTGGCTTCTCTCGAGAAAAATAGCAAACGGTGGGTAAACAAATTACTGTTGGGAAATTGATAGAACTTCAAATAATCATGACGATATCCAGGCAATGATCATTATATAGGCATCACGTCCAAGATTAGTATACCGACTGTCGGTGTACTAAAGTAGGGGTACCTTAGTACCCCGAACTTGGGCACGGGTAGTCGCAGCGCCCCGCGGCAGGGCTTGCCGGGCGTCCGCCAAGATCCTTCGTCATTCCTATTACTGCCATTCAAGAACAAAGTGTTAACTGAGAAGACAAGGCCCCGGCAAGAGGAGCTTGCCGGGAAGGACAAGACCCCGACAAGAGGAGCTTGCCGGGAAGGCCAACTAAGGTACTGCGAAGAACTTGCCGCGACGCGCCGCGCGTCCCGGCAAAGGACTGGCGAGCGACAAGCTCGCGGGTGCGACAAGACAATAACCGTGGCAAGGCGCTTGCCGCGGTCGAAGCCACCACACTGCATTCACGCTCCAGCGCATCCAACGACGTGTCGCCCCAAGATCATTCCTGGCGCACGTGTCGGGCGGCTGTGCAGCCAAGCGGTGCGAGGTGGCAGATGGAGCTGACAAGGAGGCCATCGTGGCGATCGGTGGCGCCCCTAACGGTCGCTTCTGCCTTTGTTAGAGGCGACCGGACGGGCATTAAATGCCCTTGTCCCCGCCGTCGAGTTAGGTAGGGGCATGTTGATAGCGGTTGTACCAACCTGCGTTTTACTTTTACCCTCTCTCTACGCTGCCACCTGTCGGTGACCCCTTTAGACTATAAAAGGGAGGCCCATGCGCACGTAGAAGGGGTTCGACTCATTCGAAACTACAACACACCTACGCTCTTGAGCAAGAACAGAATAGAAACACAAAGCAGCAGTAGGAGTTTTATCTCTCCGGAGAGCTCCGAAGCTGGGTAAAATCCCTCGCGTGCTTTCGCCTCGATCTGCTCTTCATGCGCCCTTCGCTCCCTGCCGGACCGAAAAGGGGCTCCCTGCCCCATAGGTGCTCGTTCCCCACGACATCTTTGGCGCGCCAGGTAGGGGGGCGTCGAGGTCGTGCATACCTGATCCGGCGTCAGCGCGCGCTACATCAACATCTTCATCGACATGCCACCAAAGAAGAAGGCTTCGGAGGTGGCCGCTCCGTCTACGACTATCCTACCGCCACCGGAGCAAACCGGCGGTGGGGTGGACGCCGGCGGAGGAGCGGGCGCCGATGGGGGGACTCACGTCGTCACCAAGTCCAAGGACAAGGCCCCGCAAGCTTCAGCGTCTGTACATCCACCGCACCCCTCCCAGGAGGTGCAGGATCAACAATGCCACGGTGCTCCTAGCACCGTGCTCGCGTTGGAACAAGGCCGAGCCGGCGGATCGCGAGACGCTCAAGGCCAACATGCACGCCAACACGCTGGCACGAGCGCAGTACGGTCGCCTGGGCGAGATGTCGCTCCTTCTAACACTGTTAGAAGTTTGAGCATATCCCACACCTCGCGTCGCTCTCCACCGCCGCCCAAGACTCCAGAGGAAGCGCTGGCCCGAGCCCAGCTGCTTCTAGATTACCCTCCAGTGCCAGACAAGATTGACGACTGGAGGATCACCATCCAGAGCCTCATCGGCTTCGCCAACGGCGACAAGCCCCGGCAACCGAGCACATCGAAGCCCCGGCAAGACGCCCGGGCGCAAGCCGACGCCGACAAGACCGCTGGGGGTGCCACCACCGTGCACTCCTCGCCCCGAAGGCCAAGATCGCCGAATCGCCGGGCCAACCTCGACACCGACTCCACCGCGTCGTCGGACCCGCGAGCTCGCCGCGATCAACGCCAAGTTCTCCAAGAACGACGACACGAAGACACTCGTACTCGCATTGAGCGCAGAAGAGAAGCACGGCGTCAATCTGACCAGCGCGCTGGGCCCACTGTCGATATGCATGCGCCGAGAGAACCAGCGACTTGTCGTCGTGGCGAGTTGCCTGCGTTCACCCGTGAGCTGCGGCAAGTCCGATGCCGATACAAGAACTTCAAGCCGACGTGCCGAGAAGTACGATGGTAGGATACATCCATCAGAGTTCCTCAGCGTCTACACCATCGCGGTGCAGGCTGCCGGGGGGCGCGACGAGAAGATCCTCGCCAACTACTTCCCGTTGGTGCTCAAGCCCAACGTCAGATCTTGGCTCATGCACTTGCCGGACAACTCCATCTCTTCATGGGCGGACCTGTGCCATCAGTTTGTCGGCGCCTTCACAGGCGGCCACAAACCCCATGGCCAGGAGAGCGATCTTCATTTGCTCGCCCAGAAGGAGGGAGAACCCCTGCGCAAGTACATACAGAGATTCAGCCAAGTGCAGCGCAACATCCCAGACGTCCACCCCGCCGCGGTTATCAGCGCGCTCCATCGTAACATGCGAATCGCAGGATGAGGAGGAGATGGCGATGTGCAAAATCAGAGATGTCAGCGAGCTATATGCTCTGGCCGACAAGTGTGCACGTGCTGAAGAGGGAAGGAAACTCCCCGGAGAGAATGCAGGAGCAGAAGGATCTGACAGTGAGGACGCCCCTCCGGCAAAGAAGAACCGGAGGCGGAATAACAGAAAGAAAAAGGCTAAGGATGTGCTAGTCGTCGAGCAGTCCGGCAACGGAGGCGGCGCCGACAAGGCCAAAGCTGGTGACTCTGGCGAGGCTGTGGTGGCCGCCGACAAGCAGGACGGCTCCGGCAAGCAGTACTGCAAGATCCACCGCACCAAGGGCCATGACCTCCAAGCCTGCAAGAAAGTTGAGCAGATGGCGGAGCTAAAGAAAGCTGAATACGAGCGCCGCGACAAGGAGAAGGCCCAGGAAGGTGGCGGAGGATCCGGCAAGAAGCGTCCAGCCCGGGGAGGGCGCCGCGGCAAGGCCAAGCAGCGGCAAGGAGACAGGCCTCCCCGCGGCCGTGACAAGGACGAAGACGAAGATGAAGATGATGAGATGGAGGAAGATGAGACCGACGAGCAAGAGTTTCAGAAGGCAACGGAGGTTTTGTGCGTCGACGGCGGCGCCTCTCTGCACACCTCGCACCGCCAGCTCAAACAGTGGGTGCGGGAGGTGAACGCAGCAGAGCCGTCGGTTGAGTCGCGCAAACCCCTGAAGTGGTCCAGCACGCCCATCATTTTCGACGTTGAGGATCACCCTGATCGCATCACTGCGGTCGGGTGCTTGCCGATGTTGGTTTCGCCAACCATCCGCAACCTCAAGGTCACGAAGATGTTGGTTGACGGCGGGGCCAGCCTGAATCTGATCTCTTCCGCGGTGCTCAAGAAGTTCCAGATCCCCGACGGCGAGCTCGAAGAGACCGGCACTTTTCAAGGAATCAACCCGGGAAGGAGCAAGCCGAAGGGGAAGATCACACTGTCCATAACTTTTGGCAACGAGCTGAATTTCAGGACAGAGAGAGTCACGTGTGACGTTGCTGATTTCCCATTGCCTTACAATGGGATACTCGGCCGTCCAGCGCTTGCCAAGTTCATGGCAGCCTCCCACTACGCTTACAATGTGCTCAAGATGCCTGGTCCGATAAGTGTTATTTCTGTCCATGGCGACAAGGAAGATGCACTTATCTGTACCGACAAGATCTACCGGGAAGCAGCAGCCACAGCAGAACGCAAACCACTTGCCGCTGAAGCTCCCGGGGGGAAGAAGAAGACCAAGTCCGGCAAGAGTAGCTCTGATGCCCACTCCGGCAAGCGCACCTCTTCGGAGTGCTGCGCTACCATCGAGGACGCACCATCGAGCTCCACCGGCAAGTGCAAGAAGCCAAAGACAGCGACACCTGAGACCAAGAAAGTGGCCGCCAAGGATGACGGCACTGGTGGTACCTTCACCATCAGTGCCACGCTTGACCCTAAATAGGAAAGCGCGCTCGTTGCTTTCCTGCGGGCGAATGTCGATGTGTTTGCATGGCAACCATCGACATCCCGGTGTTCCTGTGAAAGTAATTGAGCACCACCTCGCCGTCGCCCTCACGCGGCCCGTCAAGCGAGAGTTAGGAAGCAAGCGGTGGAGCGTCAAGAGTTCATTGTCAAGAGATCAAGAAATTGGAAGCAGCAGGCCTGGTCCGAGGAGTACTCCATCCAACGTGGTTAGCCAATCCAAAGAGTCGTGCGCAAAGCAAACGGGAAGTGGAGGCTTTGTATTGACTTCACCGATGTTAATAAAGCTTGTCCCAAGGATCCATTTCCCTTGCGCGCATTGACCAGATTGTCGACTCCACGGCAGGATGTGATCCTTTCATTCCTTGATGCATACTCGAGGATATCATCGAGATCTTCATGGCGAAGAGGATGAAGAAAACCGCATTCATTACTCCATGTGGCACGTACTGCTTTGTACGGATGCCTTTCGGACTAAAGAATGCTGGTTCAACATTTGCAAGAGTAGTCAGCCAAGCTTTTGAGCCGCAGTTGCACAGAAATGTAGAAGCTTACATGGATGACATAGTGGTCAAGAGCAAGGACAAAGAGACGTTGATCCAAGATTTGGACGAGACTTTTGCAAGTCTGCGCAAGATCAATCTCAAGATGAATCCCGCGAAGTGCGTGTTTGGAGTCCCTTCCGGCAAGCTTCTCGGGTTCTTTGTATCCCAGAGGGGGATTGAAGCCAACCCCGACAAGATCAAAGCCATCGAGCAGATTGAATCCCCGAAGCGCGTCAAGGATGTGCGAAGACTTGCCGGCTGTGTTGCTGCTCTCAGTAGGTTCATTTCCAAGTCTATTGAACGCGCCCTGCCATTTTTCAAAATTTTGAAAAAGGCAGGTCCAATGAAATGGACTCCAGAAGTGGAGGCTGCGCTGCAGGACTTGAAGAGATACCTATCCTCCACTCCAATACTTGTCGCACCTAAGCCACAAGAGAAGTTGCTGCTATATCTGGTGGCAACCAATCAAGTGGTTAGTGCTGCGTTAGTAGCGGAGAGGGAGGCGGATGATGAGCCGGCGACATGCAAGCGAGTGCAGCGACAAGCGGGGCTTCCCGACAAGTTCAGCTCCGCAAGGATGGATCTGTCTGATTGCCGGAAGAGAAGCAGAAGAAGATGGTGCAGCGCCAGTTTATTTTGTCGGTTCCCTTCGCAGGAGCTAGATCGAGGTACTACGGTGTGCGAAGTTGCTTTTCGGCCTTCTCATGGCCTCGAGGAAGCTGCGCCATTACTTTCAAGCACATGAGATCACAGTTGTCACTCGCTTTCCGTTGAAGAGGATATTGCAGAATCCGGAAGCAACAGGCAGGATTGTCGAGTGGGCCTGGAATTGTCAAGCTCTGGCCTCAAGTTTGAAAGTACTTCAACTATTCAGAGCCGAGCATTGGCAGAATTCATAGCAGAATGGACGCCAACGCCTGATGAAGAAACTCCGGAGAGGAGCATCCCCGTCAAGGAAGCAAGCAAAGAATGGATCATGTACTTTGATGGTGCCTTCTCGCTGCAAGGCGCCGGTGCGGGCGTACTACTTGTCGCACCCACCGGAGAGCACCTCAAGTACGTAGTTCAAATGCACTTTCCCAAGGAGCAAGCAACGAACAATACTGCAGAGTATGAAGGCTCGCTTGCCGGACTCAAAATAGTAGCAGAGCTTGGGATTAAGAAACTCATTGTCAGGGGTGACTCACAGCTTGTCGTCCGCCAAGTGAACAAAGATTATCAAAGTCCGCTGATGGAAGCCTACATTGATGAAGTGAGGAAGCTGGAAGAGCATTTTGACGGCCTGCAGATGGAACATGTTCCAAGAGCTCAAAACGACATTGCAGATGGCTTGTCAAAATGTGCCGCACTTAAGTTGCCTGTGGAACCAGGGATTTTTGTGCTCAAGCTGACTCAACCATCTGTGACATCATCAACTGGACAGAGCAAAAAGAGAAAGTTGGTCACTGGCGACTACTTTCCGGTAGAGCTCCCCGAAGCCGCCGCCAAGAAGGTTCCCAGGATCAACACAGAAAGTGCTAAGGAGCAGTTTGCTCGGACAAGCCCTAGGGTTTGTTCCGTTGAAGCAGACGCTCCCGACAAGCTGTGTCCCGACACGCTTGCCGGGGAGCATCACGCTCCGGCAGGATCCCAGATTCTTGCCGTAGAAGCGAATGTTCCCGCAGCAGCATTTGCGCCTTTAGTCCTTGTTGTCGAGCCACAAGCTCCAACATGGGCACAACAAATAGTCCATTTCCTTCAGACAGGAGAACTTCCCGAAGAGCAAGAAGAAGCAGAGAAAGTAGCCCGGCAATCAAGTATGTACCAGTTTGTCGATGACATCTTGCATGTAAAAAGATTCAACGGAGTGAAATTGAAGTGCATTTCCCGGGAAGAAGGACAAGAGCTGTTGGCGGAGATACACGGAGGCATATGTGGTCACCACATTGGCGTAAGAGCACTTGCCGGCAAAGCTTTCCAGCAAGGTTTCTTTTGGCCGACAGCCCTCTAGGATGCAACTGCACAAGTAACCAAGTGTGAAGCGTGCCAGTTCCACTCCAAACAAATGCATCAACCAGCTAAAGCTCTCCAAACAATCCCTTTATCCTGGCCATTTTCGGTCTGGGGGCTCGACATTCTCGGCCCCTTTCCCCGAGCTGTCGGGGGCTTCGAGTACTTGTACGTGGCGATCGACAAGTTCACGAAGTGGCCGGAGGTGGAAGCAGTGAGGAAGAGGCAGTTCTCCCCACAGAACTCGTATACGGATCGCCTCGAGTGCTCGCTTATGATGAGCTAGAGCAAGAGCAGCTGCGGCAAGATGACGCGCTGCTCCTCGAGGAAGATCGTTGTAACGCCCTCGATGCGGCTATATCTCCCACGTGTCGAAGCACGACTTAGAGGCATAACCGCATTGAAAGCAATGTCGCAAGTGAGGTAATCTTCACACAACCCAAGTAATACATAAGGGAAAGAGATACATAGTTGGCTTACAATCGCCACTTCACACAATTACATGAATAAAGCATTACATCATCCAGATACAATCAAGGTCCGACTACGGAACCAAAATAAAAGAAGAACCCCAAATGCGACAAAAGGTCCCCGATCGACCCCAACTGGGCTCCACTACTGATCAACTAGAACGAAACAACACAAAGGGCAGATCTTCATCGAGCTCCTCCTTGAGCTTGGTTGCGTCACCTGCTCGGTAACATAGGCACCTGCAAACTGGTTTTGGAAGTATCTAGTGAGTCACGAGGACTCAGCAATCTCGCACCCGCGAGATCAAGACTATTTAAGCTTATGGGTAAGGTAAAGGCATGAGGTGGAGCTGCAGCAAGCGACTAGCATATATGATGGCTAACATACGCAAATGAGAGCGAGAAGAGAAGGCAAAGCACGGTCGATAAAAGTATGATCAAGAAGTGATCCTATAGCAACCTGCGTCAAGCATAACTCCAACACCGTGTTCACTTCCCGGACTCCGCGGGAAAGAGGCCATCACGGTAACACACGCGGTTGATGTATTTTAATTAAGGTCAACTTCAGGTTTTCTACAACCGGACATTAACAAATTCCCATCTGCCACATAACCGCGGGCACGGCTCTCGAAAGTTTATACCCTGCAGGGGTGTCCCAACTTAGCCCATGACAGGCTCTCGCGATCATCGAAGGAATAGACCTTCACCCAAGACACTCCGATCAGACTCGGTATCCCGGTACATCAAGACATTTCGACAATGGTAAAACAAGACCAGCAAGACCTCCCGCTGTGCCGACAAATCCCGATAGGAGCTGCACATATCTCGTTCTCGTGGCACACCGGATGAGCCAGACGTCGGGTTGGCATAGACCTGGTTGCCCTGGGGCGCCGGACATCGCTTCAGTTGGACCAACACTCGAAGGAGCACTGGCCCGGGGGGGCTAAAATAAAGATGACCCTCGGGCTCCGGAAACCCAAGGGAAAAAAAGGGCTAGGTGAGGCAAATGATAAAACCAAGGTTGGGCCTTGCTGGACAAGTTTTATTCAAAGCGAATTGTCAGGGGGGTCCCATAAATCACCCGACCGCGTAAGGAACGCAAAATCCGGGAACATAACACCGGTATGACGGAAACTAGGGCGGCAAAGTGGAACAAAACACGGGCATAAGGCCGAGCCTTCCACCCTTTACCAAGTATATAGATGCATTAATTAAATAAGATATATTGTGATATCCCAACAAGTAAACATGTTCCAACAAGGAACAACACCTCCATGTTCCAACAAGGAACAAACTTCAATCTTCACCTGCAACTAACAACGCTATAAGAGGGGCTGAGCAAAGCAGTAACATAGCCAATCAACGGTTTGCTAGGAATGGTGTCAAAGGTTAGAGGTTCATGGCAATTTGGGAGGCTGACAAGCAAAAGGTAGGCATCGTGGCATTGGCATAGCAAAAGAGCGAGCAAACTAGCATAGCAAAGATAGTAGTGATTTCGAGGGTATGATCATCTTGCCTGCAAGGTTCTCAGAGTTGTCGAAGGCTTGATCCTCGTAGGCGTTCTCAACAGGTTCCTCGTTCACGTACTCGTCTCTCGGCTCTACCCAAAGCAAGAACACAAGCAACGGAACCACAATCAAACAAGGAACAATGCACAAGCAATATAATGCAATACATGACATGCTATGCGAGATGTGATATGCAATGCATATGTATGCTCCGGAAGGAAAATGATGAACCGGGCATCAACTTGGCAAACCAAGTATACCGCTGGAAAGATGGGATGATTTCGGGTGAAATCGATATAAAGATCACCGGAATCGGATGCACGGTTTGCAAATGACAAGCAAAACAAGAATGACGCAAATCTGCGTTTAACAGCCCGATGCTACTTAGCAAGCAACAAGAGACTATGCTACAGCACCCCAACATAAAAATAAAGCATATGACAGCGAACTACAGGAGATGCTTAACAAAAGAGGAACACTGAGCTACGGCTCAATCACATCATAACATGTTCAAACAAGCATGGTGAAAGTGCTAAAAATATCAGGTTCACAGACTTAGTGAAAATCCTAGCATGCCAGAAATTAACATCAGGAAGGCATGTTTAGAGCAAGCAAACAACAAGCTACAGGAACTTATAATAGCAAAACAAGGCATGACATGATTCTACTCAAAGCATATATCAATAGTCCCTTACTGACCATAAGCCAAAAAGGACCTTAAGAAATGATGGCACCCATGTAAACATAGCAAGTTTTATTACAGATTTCAGACTTAGCATAAAAACTGGGTCATGGCAAAAACAGTTAACGAGTAGGCATGTTCGTGAGCTCGATGCACTCACTACAGAGCAATACATGGCATGGCAAGGCAACCAACAGTAAGAAGGCATGATTATGAAGCTAAGCATGGCAAGAGCAAGGTCATAGCATACACGGATCAACTACAACGACCTCGTGAAAATTGAATCTCATGCAAACAATCTGCCAGGAAACATTTTCAAGCAAAAGTAGAGCACGAAAACGACATGCTAGACTACTCCATAAATACCAACAAAGGCATGGATGGATAGAGCACATCCATATGTTCAAAACACCCTTACTGATCATGCTCAAACAGGCCATAGATCTCTCTTTAACAACATGAACATATGGCATAAAAATAACAGCAGGACAAGACTTAGTGAAAACACTAAGTTCCTGAAATCAGCAACATCATCATCCCTACTTTGCATGCTTGTTCTAGTCAACACATAACTCACAAAAATACATGGCATACACCCCTGGAAATATGGCATGGCAATGTTCAACTCACATGTAGGACTCAAGTTCATAAGGTGCACACATAATTCATGGCAAAAATGACAAAAGAGCTCGAGCTGATAAGATTCTGAAACTAACGATCTGAAGCCTCCTTCCAACAGTATTTCGGGCATCAAGATGAGCTCAAATGCAAATGATGCAATGTAATGAAATGATGTACTCTTCGAGGCGAACAATTTGACATATTATACGCGCAAAACAGACATACGGATGCGAAGATGTGATGGCATGAACATGGCATGAAAATTACTGAAATCTGGGACTTAGGCGAAATATACCCTCCAAAATCGGGCGAGGGATCCCATGACGAGGCGGCGTTTGGTTCGGGACCGTGGATCTGGTCCATCTTCCCGGATCTGACCGGAGTTCGCCGGAGGAGGCCGACTTCGCGGAGCTGGAGGCCACGTGGAGGGGCGCCGGATCAGGCGCCGACCGGAGCTTCGCCGGAGGACGCCGGCGGCGGCCTTGGCGAGGCGCTGGCGGCTGTGGCGTTGGTGCCTCGCCGAGGCGGAGGCGAGGAAGGCGAAGCCTTGGCGCGGGCGCGAGAGTGAAGCAGTGGCGCTGGGCGTTGAGGATTCTGAGCAGCGGCGAATGGCGCGGGGCCGGCAGCGGCGGTGCCGCGGCCGTGAACGCCACGGCCATGAGGAGGCAGCAGCGGCAGCCGCCGAGCGGGAGGGGCGTCGGCAGCGGCGACGGCGTGGCGGGCGGGCACGGTGGCGGCGCCGCGGCGGTGGAGCGGCGGCAGCAGAAGCGGCGGCGGCGGTGGAGGGCGCGGTCGGGCAGGCGGGCGGCCGTGGACCCGCAGAGGCAGCGGCCTTGGTGCCACGTGGCGCGTGAGAAGTGGTGGAGGAGGCGGCGCTGAGGTGGCGCCCTCGATTGGCCGGAGGGCGTGGTTGGCGGGCGTGTCCGGCCGGAAGCGACGTCCGTCCGCGGAGAGGAAAAGCTAGGGTTTCGGGGGATTCATCCGCGAAAATGGAATGGGGGGTGTATAAATAGGCATAGAGGGAGCTAGGAGAGTCCAAATGAGGTGCGGTTTTTAGCCACGCGATCGTGATCGAACGACCAAGAGCATGGAGGGGAGTTAGATGGGTTTTGGGCCACTTTGGAAGGGGTGTTGGGCTGGAAACAAAAGAGGGCTTTGCGGTTACCCGGTTAACCGTTGGAGTATCAAACGACCTCCAAATGGCACGAAACTTGACAGGCGGTCTACCGGTGGTATATCAAGGTCGCTTGGCAAAACTCGGGCCATTCCGAGAAAGTTTAATACCCGCACAAGAGAAGAGAGAAAAGGGAGACGCCGGAGGACACAGGAGTGCCGGATTGCAAAACGGACAACGGAGAAAATGCTCGGATGCATGAGACGAACACGTATGCAAAATGAAATGCACATGATGACATGATATGAAATGCATATGATGACATGGCAAATGCAACACGCAAGCAAATGACATGGCAACAACGACGAACAACTGGCGGACAGCTGGCGCATCGGATCCGGGGCGTTACAACACTCCACCACTACGAGAGGATCTCGTCCCGAGATCTAGAATGGCACCGGAGGGAAAACGGAAGAGGAAACTAAGTTGCTTCTTCGGCAAACGAGTGAAACCACAAACCTTGAGAGGTTGAGCAATTTAAAAGAAAGAGTACAACAGAGATGAACGAGATTGCAAACAATCCGGTAGAAAAGAGGAACAAGGAGTATGATGAAAACCAAGAGGTTTAGTGATAAGATAGATATTGAAACCACTCCGGTTAAAACTAGATAGAGAAGGAATAAGATTGATATAATTTGGACAGCACTCCGACTATAAATGGAAGGAATTGAACATGAACTTGACAAGATGAGAGGATACTTGATGAAATCAACAACACACTGCAATGGGTAAGAGGGATTTCAGACAGCACTCCGGTTGAAAAGAGAAGAAAACTTGATAAGATTAAAAGATATTGAAGAGATGATACAACACTCCGGTTAAATGGATAAGCAAGAAAAGAACAGGACCCTCACAATCGATGATGATGAGTGAAGAGAGCAACATCACAAAGCCTCCGGAAGAAAGAATAGAAGATAGATCATTGGAATAAAGGGACGGAGAAGAAATTGACAACTTCTGCCACAAATGAGCTTGGAAAGCACCCTTCCAAGAAGGTTATAACGGAGTTGTTGGAAAACCAACAACGAAAAGTATAAGCTTGTGGTGGGCTTATGAAAACATCTCAAAATTATGAGGTTAGCTTCTGCCACCAATGGAAACAAATGATTGGATTGATATCAACAAGGAGACGAGAAACTTATTTCACCGGGAGGACAAATGAAGAACTTGGGTCATTTATAAGCACCATGAATAGCAACATTCCTTAGGGAAGGCTTTAGGTGAAATCTATACCAAGATAACCGCAATGAAGAGATTGACGGTTGAAAAGATCTCTTGAACAAAGAGAAAATGATGGATTTAAATATGTCACTCTTGAAAACTTGTGAATCATGAAACGCGAAGGGAAATTATCAAGAATGACCTAACACCACCTCAGAAGATAAGGTAGAAAGAATTGCACTTCGGAATGCAAGATGAAGAATACTTGAGCTCCTCAAAACAAAACATGTGTTGAGCATCATGTTTATTTTGAAATATGGCTTGACGAATCTTAACTTCGAGAGAAATCTTGATGAACAAATCAAGAATGAAAGGAATCATTGACGAACCATGATGTAGAGCCTCCATGAAGAACTCCGGTAATAAAAGAATGATAAGAAAGAGAAATTGAAAACATAAGGTGAATCATTGCAATGATTTAGATGGGTCTCCGTGATGATTAGAGCTTGGAACTCCGGGAAAAAGAGAAGATGAAACAAATGAAACCGAGAATTACTTCATCATGAACAATCTCCGGTAGAAAAGAATTAATCACTTAGATGAACAAGAATAAGAATTATGTTATGCTTATTCTTCACCAATTAAATTAATGACAATCAACGGATTTGGCATACTACTTATTCCCGTAGAAAGGATTAAAAAGAGATATGGCGTAAACTTGAGAAGGTCTTGATGGAACCACCGGTGGGATTGAAAAGAACGAATGAATTGATATGATAACGAAAGAGGTGAAATCTTGAACGAACCACCGTAAGAATTGAAAATGAACGTAGCAAATGCACAAATCACCGAGAAGAATTGGAAAATGAATGAAGATATCTGAGGGGATTTAGATACAAGAGAACGAAGAGATCATGAACTTATTAGAGGATATTTGAACGATGCACCGGTAAGATTTGGAGAATGATAGCTACACGCTGAGAATGAATAAACCTGAATTGATGGACTCCGGATGACAAACTGAGAAGACTCTTGAATATCTCCTGATGGGTGAAAAAGATTCTCACAATCGAAAACAATTATGAGAGGATGGCAACAAGCTATCACCATGAATCTTGAAGAGAATAGAGCAAGATTAAAGAGAAACTCTTCTTCGGTCTTCAAATGATGAGAATGACAACGAGAAACACCACCAAGAATTATTGAGGCACACCGGAAGAATCAAAAGCGAAGAGGTTGAGTCAACTATGAAAAGAATTTGAAAGATCTTGGAGAAAAGCATTTGACTGATGATAACTCATTCTTACGTCAAACTCTGAAAAGAATTTGGGATAGCTCCGGAATAAT
Organism: Aegilops speltoides; assembly: GCA_021437245.1. Taxonomy (NCBI): domain Eukaryota; kingdom Viridiplantae; phylum Streptophyta; class Magnoliopsida; order Poales; family Poaceae; genus Aegilops; species Aegilops speltoides. The sequence goes on along the minus strand of CM038145.1, from coordinate 275,963,616 downwards.
TAGAAGAGTCAGGTAAGATCCTGGGAAAAGACCTGTGGGTTAGGGCCCACTCAAAAGAACACTGTTGAAAATGATTGAAAGGGGAATTGCACCGGTTGAATTAAATGACTTGAATGAGATATCAATCTCGAAAGAGCTTGAACGAATGCAGAGTGGAAACACGAATCTTCATGATATCTTAAGCACTCCGGAATAACAAATAGCGAGAAGTAGAATGATAATGAGGTGCACCGGTATGAGAAGACATTGAAATGAGGAAAAAGGTATGATCAACAAAACTTGACTTGAATCCACTGGAGAAGAAAAGAGAACGGAGGATGATGAACTAGTAGAACATCTTCTTGAGAACCACCGGGTAAGAACATTGACGAAAAAGAATGGAGAAACTTCACAAAAATAAAAGGATACTTGGTAAAGAAATCTTAGTACTCGAGGAAAAAGGGTGGGTGGGCGGGAAAAACAAAGGCAACTTGGAGACGGATGAAACAAACACCGTTGAGAAAACTTAGATTTGATATTGCGGATGGGAAAAATGATGGGATCATCTCGAAGAGAAGCACGCCGGTTGAAAAAGAATTAACATGACGATCTCGATGATCAAGAAGGATTAGTACTCCCATAGAAATATGAGAACACCACTTAGGAAAAGGTATGGATTCAACATCTGACTTCGAAGCAACTCGAATACCATAATTAAAACAAAACAAAGGATTGGCTTGCAGAATAAGCCGGAACAAACATATGATAGAGATTTCGTCCGAAGTTTTCGTGGTGGGGCCTACACGGGCTCAATCGTACAGCACCATCATGTACAAGGCAGTGCACATGACATACGAAGCGTCCCCGAGTCGGCATAGCCAAGGACTCTTTAAGACACAACGAGACCACTGTAAAACCAACCGTGAATAGGCGGACCACTAGACGTCGAACCCCAATTTCATATCATACATCCGTCGGAAAGATATCCTAAGAGCTACTTGAATTCCCACCTATGAAACTCCGAAACTTTACGGTTATGCAACGGTGTTGGGGATACTGAGGAGCAATAATATCTCACACAAACTAACAATCCCTACATCCAGTTGTATCCATCCGTCAACACATAACAAAGAAACCTTCGGAAATCGTCTACCTCAACCTTCGAAAAGCATCCGTTATACGAGTCATGGCAATACTCCCGTACTCACCTCAGTACTGGGTTAGCGGGGTTATCTCACCAACAACTGCATAAAAGAGATTTTCGATGTCGGCGTACTAAACTCAGGTATTCCAGAACTGCAACGATAAAATTATGACGACAACACCTCGGAGCTCAACTCCCCGGGACACTGCCACAACCCCTAAATGACAGGAGGCACCAAGAACAATGTTCTCGTCATAAGAATATCAGAACAATTCCAAGATACCCGCGTGATCCTAAAAAAAAATTAGTGAAATTTGTGAAGAGAAGAGTCAAAACTCGGTTCATGGCAATTTGGGAGGCTGACAAGCAAAAGGTAGGCATCGTGGCATTGGCATAGCAAAAGAGCGAGCAAACTAGCATAGCAAAGATAGTAGTGATTTCGAGGGTATGATCATCTTGCCTGCAAGGTTCTCAGAGTTGTCGAAGGCTTGATCCTCGTAGGCGTTCTCAACAGGTTCCTCGTTCACGTACTCGTCTCTCGGCTCTACCCAAAGCAAGAAAACAAGCAACGGAACCACAATCAAACAAGGAACAATGCACAAGCAATATGATGCAATACATGACATGCTATGCGAGATGTGATATGCAATGCATATGTATGCTCCAGAAGGAAAATGATGAACCGGGCATCAACTTGGCAAACCAAGTATACCGCTGGAAAGATGGGATGATTTCGGGTGAAATCGATATAAAGATCACCGGAATCGGATGCACGGTTTGCAAATGGCAAGCAAAACAAGAATGACGCAAATCTGCGTTTAACAGCCCGATGCTACTTAGCAAGCAACAAGAGACTATGCTACAGCACCCCAACATAAAAATAAAGCATATGACAGCGAACTACAGGAGATGCTTAACAAAAGAGGAACACTGAGCTACGGCTCAATCACATCATAACATGTTCAAACAAGCATGGTGAAAGTGCTAAAAATATCAGGTTCACAGACTTAGTGAAAATCCTAGCATGCCAGAAATTAACATCAGGAAGGCATGTTTAGAGCAAGCAAACAACAAGCTACAGGAACTTATAATAGCAAAACAAGGCATGACATGATTCTACTCAAAGCATATATCAATAGTCCCTTACTGACCATAAGCCAAAAGGACCTTAAGAAATGATGGCACCCATGTAAACATAGCAAGTTTTATTACAGATTTCAGACTTAGCATAAAAACTGGGTCATGGCAAAAACAGTTAACGAGTAGGCATGTTCGTGAGCTCGATGCACTCACTACAGAGCAATACATGGCATGGCAAGGCAACCAACAGTAAGAAGGCATGATTATGAAGCTAAGCATGGCAAGAGCAAGGTCATAGCATACACGGATCAACTACAACGACCTCGTGAAAATTGAATCTCATGCAAACAATCTGCCAGGAAACATTTTCAAGCAAAAGTAGAGCACGAAAACGACATGCTAGACTACTCCATAAATACCAACAAAGGCATGGATGGATAGAGCACATCCATATGTTCAAAACACCCTTACTGATCATGCTCAAAAGGCCATAGATCTCTCTGTAACAACATGAACATATGGCATAAAAATAACAGCAGGACAAGACTTAGTGAAAACACTAAGTTCCTGAAATCAGCAACATCATCATCCCTACTTTGCATGCTTGTTCTAGTCAACACATAACTCACAAAAATACATGGCATACACCCCTGGAAAGATGGCGTGGCAATGTTCAACTCACATGTAGGACTCAAGTTCATAAGGTGCACACATAATTCATGGCAAAAATGACAAAAGAGCTCGAGCTGATAAGATTCTGAAACTAACGATCTGAAGCCTCCTTCCAACAGTATTTTGGGCGTCAAGATGAGCTCAAATGCAAATGATGCAATGGAATGAAATGATGTACTCTTCGAGGCGAACAATTTGACATATTATACGCGCAAAACGGACATACGTATGCAAAGATGTGATGGCATGAACATGGCATGAAAATTACTGAAATCTGGGACTTAGGCGAAATATACCCTCCGAAAACTGGACGAGGGGATCCCGCGGGACGAGGCGGCGTTTGGTTCGGGGACCGGTGGATCTGGTCCATCTTCCCGGATCTGACCGGAGTTCGCCGGAGGAGGCCGGCTCGCCGGAGCTGGAGGCCACGGTGGGCGGAGGGCCGGATCGAGGGCGACCGAGCTTCGCCGGAGGACGACCGAGGCGAAGCCTTGGGCGCGGCTGGCCTGCTAATGGCGGCGCCGCCGCCGAGGCGGAGGCGGAGGAAGGCGGGCGCGGGCGCGGGCGCTTGAGCGTGAGGCGCGGGCGCGGGTTGCATTCTGGCGGCGGGCGTATGGCGGGCGGCGGCGGTCGGGCGCTGGCTGAACGCCACGGCCATGGTGAGGCGGAAGCGGCGCGGCCGAGCCGAGGAAAGCGGCGATAAGCGGCGACGGCGCGGCCGGCGAAACGCTGGTGCGGCGCCGTGGCGGTGGAAAGCGCCGTCAGCGAAGAAAGCGGCGGCAGGCGTGGGAAGCGCGGTCGGGCGGGCGGGCGGCCGTGGACCCGCAGGGCGGGCGGCGCGGGTGCCACGTGGTGCGTGAGAAGTGGTGGAGGGAGGCGGCGCGCTGAGGTGGCGCCCTCTGATTGGCCCGGAGGACGTGGTTGGCGGACGTGTCCGGCCGGGGCGGACGCGTCCGGCGGCGGAGAGGGAAAAGCTAGGGTTTCGGGGGATTCATCCGCGAAAATGGAATGGGGGGTGTATAAATAGGCATAGAGGGAGCTAGGAGAGTCCAAATGAGGTGCGGCTTTTGGCCACGCGATCGTGATCGAACGACCAAGAGCATGGAGGGGAGTTAGATGGGTTTTGGGCCACTTTGGAAGGGGTGTTGGGCTGGAAACAAAAGAGGGCTTTGCGGTTACCCGGTTAACCGTTGGAGTATCAAACGACCTCCAAATGGCACGAAACTTGACAGGCGGTCTACCGGTGGTATACCAAGGCCGCTTGGCAAAACTCGGGCCATTCCGAGAAAGTTTAATACCCGCACAAGAGAAGAGAGAAAAGGGAGACGCCGGAGGACACAGGAGTGCCGGATTGCAAAACGGACAACGGAGAAAATGCTCGGATGCATGAGACGAACACGTATGCAAAATGAAATGCACATGATGACATGATATGAAATGCATATGATGACATGGCAAATGCAACACGCAAGCAAATGACATGGCAACAACGACGAACAACTGGCGGACAGCTGGCGCATCGGATCCGGGGCGTTACAATCGTCTTCAGGCTGCGGTACGAGCTGCTCGCTACCAGCAAGCTTTGCGCCACTACCATAGCCTCAAAGTTAACGCTAGAAGCTTCGAGAAGGAGAAGATAATGAAGTGGATATGGCGTCGTTCAAAGAAGTACAGCCTTGTCGGGACACAGATGACAGAAAAGCTAAGTTGTCAAAGTCTGAACACAGTCAGTTTTAAATTTTTTAAGTTATACTCCTTGAACGACCGTGCCTTGTATGGAAAACCTGTGCGCGGAGGAATCGACTCGTGGCTAAGTTGCGCCCTTAATTTGTTTCGAGTCCGCTCAACAATAAAAGTGCGCTGCAACTAGCCCCGACAAGGTTTCTTGCCGGAGGCAACACCGCCGCAGGCCGATGTTCCAGACTCGGCGCTCATGACAAGCGTGTTCCCACCGCAAGTTCCCTAAAAGCGAGGGTAAAAACATACAAGGGATGGAATTGAGTAAAGGATATAACATAGCAAGCATCCCTTTTCATTAAAAACATCCCACTCAGTACAGTCCATAGAGGATGAAAAACATGAAAGAGAGGATTACAAGTTTTAGATGCGGCTAAGGCCCGGAGGCTTACAAATTAAAAAGATAAGATGTCCGTAATCCCTTTCCTGTCCCTCTTTTCAGGAGGTAGGTCAAGGAGGCGAAAAGGGCAAAAGGGGCGCCTAGGCGAGCTACAGGTGCCAGAAGACACCAAGAGAACATCCCGGGGGCCGTCCGAAGGCTGGACGGTGATGGCGGCGCCGGAAGCGGGGCTCGAAGACGGGGCGGCAGGACGTCAGCACGCTGTCGAGGGCACTACGCCCTCGTACTCCGATTTGACGGCCTTGTCGCCAGCCCTCTTCCCCTTCCGCAGCCTCCCTACGACAGCCACCCAAGGAGACGACCCCGGGGAGTTCAAGGAGCCGGCGACACGGATGATGGGGTCACCGGTGACGCACGAAGCGGCGCCCGACACCTAGTCGGGCCCGCCATCCCGCCGCCCGCTACCCTCATCATCGCTGTCGCTCTCCTCCTCGTCACTCTCGCTCGAGGGGGAGCCTTCGCTATCGGAGGAGCTATCCACGCAGCACTTCGCCCGAGTGCCGAAGCACCCGAAGACTTTGACGGAGAGGAGATCGCCCTCCATTAACTTAAAATGGAGGGTAAACCCCTCCATCAGGCTGTGGATACGGGCGAACGTCTTCCACCTACGATCAAGATACATCACATTAGGGGCTGGGAATACAACGCGGACTCGCGTGCCGCTGATCCCACAGCCCCTCATGTGCAGTCTCAGTGTCTCGGGCGGGTCCAACTCCATCGCGCCATAAGCGGAGCTGGAAGCCGGAGGCGACGACGAGGCGCCCGGCGCAGCCTGACGAAGAACTCGCAAGGGTCGTCCCCTGTATGGACCGCCGTGGGGAGAGGAACCGCCGGCGGAGGCGGAGCTGGCGCGCCGCCCCATCCGCCTCTTCCCCGAGCGCCTCGACCTCGTCCTCGACCTCGCCCCCTCCCTCTTCCCCTTATGGTTGGTTCTGCCACCACGGGCGCGGGATAGGGAGGGGTGCGCTGTCTGGCGGCGACCCTCGCCGCCATCGATGAAGGGCCAGGGTTCCCTTTCTCCATGGCGAATGAGAAAAAGGGGAGCAGAAGCTGAAGAAAGGAGAAGATGAGAGAGTGCGGGCTTCTGCGCTCCCCTCCCGCTCTTCTTAAAGGAGCGAGGTGGGGGCTCGGCCGCCCCGCTCAGCGAATCAGGGCACGGGAAGAGCAGGGAGTCGGGGCCGACCCGCTGCCTCTGCTCGCAACGGCCCAGTTTCCCGCTTCCACCGTCCGCGACCCCAAGCGCATGGGAGCCGCGTGGCGGGGATGCAGAACCAAGGCGAACGTTACGCATTTCCTGGATTTAAGTATTGCCCACGATCTCTCCCACGACGCCGTGATTGACGCGTGCCGTTACGGGAGGACGCGGTGGATACGGAGTGGATTTGGTTTGACCCAGGCCGCGCGTGCCCGTGCCCCGTTTTGGGCCTGGCCCAACAGCGCTCGGCACCGTGTATGGCCCAGGCCCGGGGGCTCCTGTCGGTGTACTAAAGTAGGGGTACCTTAGTACCCCAAACTTGGGCACGGGCAGTCGCAGCGCCCCGCGGCAGGGCTTGCCGGGCGTCCGCCAAGATCCTTCGTCATTCCTATTACAAGAGGAGCTTGCCGGGAAGGACAAGACCCCGGCAAGAGGAGCTTGCCGGGAAGGCCAACTAAGGTACTGCGAAGAACTTGCCGCGACGCGCCGCGCGTCCCGGCAAAGGACTGGTGAGCGACAAGCTCGCGGGTGCGACAAGACAATAACCGCGGCAAGGCGCTTACCGCGGTCGAAGCCACCACACTGCATCCATGCTCCAGCGCATCCAACGACGTGTCGCCCAAGATCGTTCTGGCGCGCGTGTCGGGTAATTTGTGCAGCCAAGCGGTGCGAGGTGGCGATGGAGTGACAAGGAGGCCATCATGGCGTCGGTGGCGCCCTAACGGTCGCTTCTGCCTTTGTTAGGGGCGACCGGACGGGCATTAAATGCCCTTGTCCCCTGCCGTCGAGTTAGGTAGGGGCATGTTGATAGCGGTTGTACCAACCTGCGTTTTACTTTTACCCCTCTCTATGCTGCCACCTGTCGGTGACCCCTTTAGACTATAAAAGGGAGGTCCATGCGCACGTAGAAGGGGTTCGACTCATTCGAAACTACAACACACCTACGCTCTTGAGCAAGAACAGAATAGAAACACAAAGCAGCAGTAGGAGTTTTATCTCTCCGGAGAGCTCCGAAGCTGGGTAAAATCCCTCGCGTGCTTTCGCCTCGATCTGCTCTTCGTGCGCCCTCCGCTCCCTGCCGGACCGAAAAGGGGCTCCCTGCCCCATAGGTGCTCGTTCCCCACGACACCGACTCCTGTCTGCATCTACTACTATTACTCCATACATCGGCCGCTATCTAGCATGCATCTAGTGTATTAAGTTCATGGAGAAACGGAGTAATGCAATAAGAACGATGATATGATGTAGACAAGATCTATTTATGTAGAAATAGACCCATGTTGTTATCCTTAATGGCAACGATACATACGTGTCGGCTCCCGTTCTGTCACTGGGATCAAGCACCGTAAGATCGAACCCATCACAAAGCACATCTTCCCATTGCAAGATAAACAGATCAAGTTGGCCAAACAAAACCCAAATATCAGAGAAGAAATACGAGGATATAAGCAATTATTCATATAAGTGATCAAAGAAGACTCAAATAACTTTCATGGATAAAAAGATATATCTTATCATAAACTCAAAGTTCATCTGATCCCAACAAACACACCGCAAAAAGAGTTACATCATGTGGATCTCTAAGAGACTATTGTATTGAGAATCAAAAGAGAGAGAGGACGCCATCTAGCTACTAACTACAGACCCATAGGTCTACAAAAGACTACTCACGCATCATCGGAGAAGCACTAATGTGCATGATAAACCCGTCCGTGATGGTGTCTAGATTGGATCTGGTGGTGTTGGAATCTGCGGCAGCTAGAATTGATTTTCGTCAACTCTCCTAGGGTTTCCGGAATATTGGGGTATTTATATAGCAAAGAGTCGGTTCGGGAGGCACCCGAGGTGGGCACAACCCACCAGGGCGCGCATGGGCCTCCAAGCGTGCCCTGGTGGGTTGTGCTCCCCTCGGAGCACCCCCCCTTCTCCGGCCCATTGGATGTCTTCTGGTCCAAAAAAAATTCACAAAAAGTTTCGCTGCGTTTGGACTACATTTGATATTGATTTCCTGCAATGTAAAAAACATGCAGAAAACAGCAACTGACACTTGGCACTATGTCAATAGGTTAGTACCAAAAAATGATATAAAATGACTATAAAATGATTATAAAACATCCAAGAATGATAATATAACAGCATGGAACGATAAAAAATTATAGATACGTGACGTATCAGCATCCCCGAGCTTAATTCTTGCTCGTCCTCGAGTAGGTAAATGATGAAAACAGAATTTTTGAATTGGAATGTTGCCTAACATGTCATCTCATATTGTTTTATTTATAGCATGGAAATTTGGACTTTTAAATGGTTCAAAGCAATAGTCTAGTTTTGACATGAGAAAATACTCAAGCATATTAACAACCAACCATGTCTTTCAAAATATCAATGCTAAAATAAGTTATCCCTAGCTCATCATGCTCAATCATTGATCCATTCATGAAACACACTCACATATTAGCTACACCCAATGCTCAAGTATGATCATAGTGCCCCCTAGTTGGTTCTTTATAAGAAAAGATGGAGACTCAAATAAAAATAAAAAATGCATAAAGTAAAAGAAAGGCCCTTTGCAGAGGGGAGTAGGGATGTGTAGAGGTGCCAGAGCTCAAAGCGAAAATTGAGAGATAAAAACATTTTGAGAGGCATACTCTTCCCACCAACGAAAACGACTTAGACCTCCCAACACTTTCCATGCTAGATATATCATAGGCGGTTCCCAAATAGAAAATAAAGTTTATTCCTTTTTCCACCATACTTTCACTTTCCATGGCTAACCGTATCCATGGGTGCTCTCCACACCAACACTTTCCAAGGAATTTATTATTTGACAACATAAAGTAAATTCATTTTTCATTTCGGGACTGGGCATCCCTAATACCTTTGCCTTATTCTCGTGCAATGACAAGTGAATAAACACTCGTCGTGAGAATAACACATCTAGCATAGAAAATATTGGCCACCCCTCACCGCCTCGCGAGCGGTACGAGCACACAAAAGAAAATTTTATTTTGAAAATTAGAGATGGCGCATACAAATTTGCTTAGAACGGCAAAATAATACCGCATATAGGTAGGTATAGTGGACTCATGTGGCAAAACTGGTTTAAAGGATTTTGGATTCACAAGTAGTGATCATACTTAGTGCAAAATGAAGGCTAGCAAAAGATTGAGAAGCGACCAACCAAGAAACAAATAATCTCATAAGCGAGCATTAAGCATAATTAACACCGAATAATGCACCACAAGTAGGATGTAATTTCATAGCAAGACTATTGACTTTCGTGCTTGCATAGGGAATCACAAACCTTAACACCAATGTTCTTACTAAAGCATAATTACTCATCAACATGACTCCCATATCACATCATCATATCTCAAAACTATTACAAGGAATCAAGTTTATTTTGTCCAGTGATCTTCATGAAAGTTTTAATTATATCCTTCTTGGATATCTATCACTTTGGAACTAATTTTCATGTGTTACTTTTGATAAGCTCAAACAAATGTAAGTGAAGATCATGAGCTTAATATTTCTTTCTCTCAAATTAATTTAAGTGAAGCAAGAGAGAACTTCTTGAAAAGTTTACTAACTCTCAAATAAATCTAAGTGAAGCAAGAGAGCATTTCTTCAAAAATACTAAAGCACACCATTCTCAAAAAGATATAAGTGAAGCACTAGAGCAATTCCATAGCTGATAAAAATTTAAGTGAAGCACAGAGAGCAATTCTAACAAGTCATGGGATAATTTTGGCTCTCTAAAATAGGTGTGTCCATCAAGGGATCAAGACTTAAAACAAAAAATCAAAACAAGCAAAGACTCATACCATACAAGACGCTCCAAGCAAAACTCATAGTGACGAATAAAAATATAGCTTCGAGTAAAATACCGATGGTCGTTAGAAGAAAGAGGGGATGCCACTCGGGGCATCCCCAAGCTTAGCTGCTTGCTTCTCTTTGCATAATAGCTTGGGATGCCATGGGCATCCCCAAGCTTAGGCTCTTCTTACTCCTTATTCCTTCATCCATCGTAACATCACCCAAAACTTGAAAACTTCAATCACACAAAACTCAACAAAACATTCGTGAGATCCGTTAGTATAAGAAAGCAAATCACTACTATAAGTAATGTTGCAACCCATTCATATTTTATTCTTGCATTATATCTACTGTATTCCAACTTTTCTCTGGCAAAAACTCTTCAAGGAAAACCATAGAATCGTCAAAACAAGCACACAACACAAAGAAAACAGAATCTGTCAAAAACGGAACAGTCTGTAGCAATCTGGATATTTTGAATACTTCTGATACTCCAAAAATCTTTTAAAATTTGGACAACCGCAGAAATTTGTATATTAATCTTCTACATAAAGAATTGGTATTTTATCATGCTTCTGTTAAAAATGAGAATTATTTTCGTGGGCGCGAAATTTCTGTTTTTCAGCAAGATCAAACAACTATCACCCAAGAATATCCTAAAGGCTTTACTTGGCACAAATGCTAATTAAAACACAAAAAACATAATCATAACAGTAGCATAATTGTGCAAACACTCAAGAACAGAAAGCAAAAGGCAAAAATAAATTTTATTCATTGGGTTGCCTCCCAACAAGCGCTATCGTTTTATGCCCCTAGCTAGGCATAAGATTTTTAATGATGCTCGCATAAAAGACAAGAAATGAAGCACAAAGAGAGCATCATGATACATGTGACAAACACGCTAACATACTTCCTATGCATAGGAATTTTATAAGCAAACAAATTATCATGACAAGAAACATCTAACATATGCAAAGAAGAGGAATAAAACATTTACGATCTAAACATAACGAGAGGTAAATTAGTAACATGAAAATTCCTACAGCCATATTTTCCTCTCTCATAATAATTACATGTAGGATCATAATCAAATTCAACAATATAACAATGACATAAAATATTTTCTTCATGATCCACATGCATGCAAAGCTAACATGCTTCCAAAATAGTGGGATTATCATAGAATAAAATCATGACCTCTCCAAGCCCACTTTTATAAAAAAAATCATAAGATTGAACACTCTCCAAATATGTGGGATTATTTTTAGCTAAAGTTGACACTCTTCCAAACCCACTTTTAATATTATCGCAAGCATATTCATCATGAGGTTTAAATAAATTTTTAAGATCATAAGAATCATTATCACCCCAATCATGATCATTGCAATAGGTAGCGGACATAGCAATATTAGCATCCCCAAGCTTGGGGTTTTGCATATTAGTAGCATGGTTGACATTAATAGAATTTATAATAATATCATTGCAATCATGCTTTTCATCTGAGGAGCTATCATAAATCACTTTATAAATTCCTTCTTTTAACACTTCATCACAATTTTCGGATTCAAGAATCTCAAGCAAAACTTCATAAAGGTAATCTAGTGAACTCAATTCACTAGCAATGGGTTCATCATAATTGGATCTCTTGAAAAGATTAGCAAGTGGATGAGGATCCATAACAATTTATTTTTAGCAAGTGAAGATGCAAGCAAATAGAAGACACGTGGAAACACAAGCAAACATGGGATGTGACGAGAAAACGGCGAACGAAAAAGAGGGTGAATAAAAATGGCAAATTTTTGTGAAGTGGGGGAGAGGAAAATGAAAGGCAAATGGAAAATAATGTAAATTGCGAGGAGATGAGATTTGTGATTAGGAACCTGGTAGATGTTGATGATCCTTCCCGGCAACGGCGCCAAAAATTCCTTTTGATGTCTGCTAGAACTACGTCCGTATTTCCCCAAAGAGGAAGGGGTGATGCAGCACAGCAACGGTAGGTATTTCCCTCAGTGATGATACCAAGGTTATCGAACCAGTAGGAGAACCAAGCAACACTACATAAACAGCACCTGCACATAGATAACAAATACTCGCAACCCGACGTGTTAAAGGGGTTGTCAATCCCTTTCGGGTAATGGCGCCAGAAATTGGCAAAAGGACGTGAGAGAGTTGTAATAATTGATAGGTCGAATGCCAAATGAAATAAAGTGTAGTAAGGTATTTTTGTATTTTTGGTTTAATAGATATAAAAATAAAAGCAAAGGAAAATAGATCGCAAAGGCAAATATTTTAAAGAAGAGACCCCGGGGCCGTAGATTTCACTAGTGGCTTCTCTCGAGAAAACTAGCAAACGATGGGTAAACAAATTACTGTTGGGCAACTGATAGAACTTAAAATAATCATGACGATATCCAGCCAATGATCATTATATAGGCATCACGTCCAAGATTAGTAGACCGACTCCCGCCTGCATGTACTACTATTACTCCACACATCGACCGCTATCCAGCATGCATCTAGTGTATTAAGTTCATGTAGAAACGGAGTAATGCAATAAGAACGATGACATGATGTAGACAAGATCTATTTATGTAGAAATAGACCCCATCTTGTTATCCTTAATGGCAGCGATACATATGTGTCGGTTCCCGTTCTGTCACTGGGATCAAGCACCGTAAGATCGAACCCATCACAAAGCACATCTTCCCATTGCAAGATAAACATATCAAGTTGGCCAAACAAAACCCAAATATCAGAGAAGAAATACGAGGATATAAGCAATTATGCATATAAGTGATCGAAGAAGACTCAAATAACTTTCATGGATAAAAAGATATATCTTATCATAAACTCAAAGTTCATCCGATCCCAACAAACGCACCGCAAAAAGAGTTACATCGTATGGATCTCCAAGAGACCATTGTATTGAGAATCAAAAGAGAGAGAGAAAGCCATCTAGCTACTAACTACGGACCCGTAGGTCTACAAAAGACTACTCCGCATCATCGAAGAGGCACCAATGGGCATGATGAACCCCTCCGTGATGGTGTCTAGATTGGATCTGGTGGTTCTGGACTCTGCGGCGGCTGGAATTGATTTTTGTCGACTCTCCTAGGGTTTCTGGAATATTGGGGTATTTATAGAGCAAATAGTCGGTTCGGGAGGCACCCGAGGTGGGCACAACTCACTAGGGCGCGCCTGGGCCTCCAAGCGCGCCCTGGTGGGTTGTGCTCCGCTCGGAGCACCCCTAGGCACTTGTCTGGCCCATTGGATGTCTTCTGGTCCCAAAAAATCCACAAAAAGTTTCGCTGTGTTTGGACTCCGTTTGGTATCGATTTCCTGCGATGTAAAAAACATGCAAAAAACAGCAACTGGCACTTGGCACTATGTCAATAGGTTAGTAGCCAAAAATGATATGAAATGACTATCACTACAGGAAACTGCTAGTTTGCCGTCTGTGGATAACAGATGGCAAAGACGTAAATCCAGACGGCAAAGAGTTTGCCGTCAGGAAGTAGACGGCAAAGATTAATCGGCAAAGAATACTTTGTCGTCTGCTATTTTTTCTGGATGACGACAAAGACTTTGCCATCAGTCTATTCCTTTTGTCGTCAGCCGGTAAAATCAGACGGCGAAATATTGCAACAGACGGAACGGACGAACTAACGGACGGCGTTAAGTGTTTTGCCGTCTACCGGCCGTCCCGCCAGACGGCAAAGTCTATTATATTTGCCGTCAACTGTCAGTACAGGCAGACGGAAAAGACGCAGACTTTGCCGTCTGTCGTGCTTGGTCCAGTGAGCAAAATGGCAGGACTTTGCCGTCTAGGGTTCGTGGCCCAGTGGACAAAGCTGCACACTTTGCCGTCAGGTAGGTACTGGCCTAGATGGCAAAATTCCAGCGGCAGCACAGGCTAGCGACAAGTGGCAGGTTTGCCGTCTGTCCCTAGACGGCAAAGCTTCTTTTTTTGATAATCAGAAATTAAACAGTTTAATACACAATATAGTAATTGCCTTGATCCATACCAAAGATCCTCACAGCACACAGCACAGAACCATAATAGTACAGCATAGTTCCATAGCAAATATAAGCAACAATGAACAAAGTTCCATAGCATATGTCCCAGGACAAAGTTCCATAGCATATAGTCCCAAAACAAAGTTCCATAGCATATAGTTCCACAACATATAGTCCCATACATATAATACACAATGACCAAAGATGGCATCACTACGTAAGATTTGGCACTACAACAAATGCCTTCATGTCCATGTCGTAGTCCAAAGAGCATCCAGGTGGCAACCTACAAGATTGAATGGTGTCTGTCACATTTTGGCACAAGAACAAATAACGTGCTTGAAATCATCAATATGCCAAATAGACAAAAGAAAGTACTTCGACACAACAAAATAAATAGTGATCCATATTCCATAGTGAGTTTCCAAAATAAATAGCTTCTAGTACATATGGAGTTTCTTGAACACTTATCCAATTTTGAACATGCTAATTTAACACTAGATCATGAAGATCTTCAAGAATGGTCTCTAAATCATGAAAATAAATAGCTACTTGTGTCTACTTATAAGATTGGTTCAATTCAACACTCTAAATCATAAATATCTTCGAGTGCTATCTAAATCATGAAAATAAATAGCTTCAAGTGGTCTCTAAATCATGAGAATAAATGGATCATGGCTTCAAATGGTATATACTTGTCTCTACTTATAAGTCTGATCTTTAAATGGTTCAAACGGTCTCTACTTACAAGTTTCTAAATCATGGAGATCTTCAAATGGTCTCTAAATCATGAAAATAAGTAGCTACTTGTCTCTAAATCATGAATATCTTCAAGTGGTCTCTAAATCATGAAAATAAATAGCTTCAAGAATGCATATAGTTAATTAAGATCATGGTTGAAATTGTTCAAATGGATTATAGTTTGAAACGATTCAAATGGTCTCTACTTGTCTCTACTTATAAGTTTGATCTTCAAGAATCCAGATAGCTAGTTGTTTCTACGTTGACAAATTTGAGACCTACGTAAATGAGATATGTACGCACTAACCATACTCGATCTCAAACATTCGGAGAACCACCAAGGTTGTTGTCGCTTGGGCCTCGTGCACGTGAAGATCCATCAGTATTAGATCCATGGCCTGATTGAGGCATCTGTATAGCGGGCATACCATTCTGGGTACAATAAGCCTGCAAATTATGTTTGAGTGAATATTAAGTACTCGTAGTAGAAGAGTTCATGTATGTGTTTGGCAATTAAGGAACTAACCGCAAACATTGCAAAGCATTGACTAGTTTGTGCCAACACCGCCTGCTGCACCGCTTGCTGCGTCCTCTCATCAGCCAATCGCCTCTCCTCCGCCCTCTCCTCCACCGCCACTCGCCTCTCCTCCGCCAGTCGGGCCTTCAAAATATGGTATGGCAATCGCATCTTCAATCCAACAGTAAGTAAGAAACAAACATATATAGAAGGACTTGTATAGAATACCTCCATCTCAACCATAGCTGGAGTTGAGCGTTTATATGTAGAAGATTTTGAGATACCTAACCGAGCTTTGTATTCAGGGAGAGAGCTATGGGAGGAGCTAGGGAACATGCCTCCTGCAATTGCTTCCTTGCCATGTTTCCTGCCTTCTCCAGAGATCATGACCAATGCGTGGTCAAGAGGCTCTGTTGTCACATCATACTCGGGCCCTTTCAACTCTTTTGTCGTCCCTTTAAATTTCTCCATCCGATCGTAGGCGGTCTTGCTGGAGTACGCGGACGCTGTGTCATTCTCATCATAAGGCGTGGCTGTTCTGTACGGTGCCTTATGGGCCAAAGCATACGAGACGAAAAGGTTGGGCAGTGGAGCATTATGGTGAGACGCCTGCAACCAAAGCAACATGATTAAGATTTCATCACAAGGATTGGCAACATGTATGACAAGAAAAAGCTTATGAAGAACAAATCAATATGGGAAGTAAGATATACCCAACGTTCACCGAACTCCATAACATTCAAGTTGCCTTGATGATGTGGTGGATCCAGCATTGCGCCTCGCCAATTTCTATAATCTTTGTTTTTCGCCCTATACTCTTTGGAACACCAATAGTCCATGATCCGCTCCCAACACTCCCCCTTATCGACGCACCATCTCGGAGTAACCTACTTGATCAATTGCATCTCATATACGTCAAAAGGAAATTGAGTGCCAGCCTGTTGAGGAAATAACAAGCATGAATATGCTTTACCTGCATGTACTCGTCCTTCTCAAGACGGAGTCTCCTACTGGCTTTCTTATCAAGACTCTTATAGCCTTGAGTTGCCATATATTTGCGGACGGCTAAAGGACACGCCTCATGCATCAAATTATGCACAAGCTTCGGGCAATGTCCGTTGACAACCGCTCGTGCCTCCTCCAACTTTCCATCCTCGCATCTATAGAAATCCTGCAAATATAGAGAAAATTAGTTTGGTGCAGTAATTTCAAACCTTTAAGTCTGAGGTTTCTTATGAAGTGAGTACTGGTACCAAACATGCATTGTGAAGTTCTTTTTGCTAGGAGCGTTGTATGTTTGTATCCCATTCACCCAAGCTTCTTTCAACTCATCTATCAGTGGTTGCATGTACACACTTATATTCTTCCCTGGATACTTGGGCCTTGGAATTATCAACGACAGGAACATGTGCTTGCGTTGCATTAGGGCGCCAGGGGGGAGGTTGAGGGGAACAACAAACAGGGGCCAACAACTATATGTCTTTGAGACCATACCAAACGGATTGAACCCATCGATTCCGATGGCAACTCGTGCATTCTTTGCCTCTTTTGCTTTCTCATGATGTATTCGATCGAAACTCTTCCATGCTTGGGCACAAGACGGATGTATCAACATCGGTCTCCCATGATCATCTTTGTCACGTCTTATCCCATATTTGTGCCATGTCATCTGTTTGGCTGTATCTTCGTTCAAGTAAAGACGTTGAATTCTTGGCAAGATTGGAAAATATCGAAGAACATTTGCGGGGACTTTGCTCTGCTTCTTCGTACCATCACTAAGGTCTCTCTCGACATACCTAGAGGCTTTGCACTTGGCGCAATAATTGTCATCGGCATACTCTTACGTAAATAAGACGCATCCGTTTGGACAAGCATGTATCTGCTCATAGGGAATCTTAAGTGCACGAAGGATTTTCTTCGCTTCATACCAGCTTTTAGCCAGTTTGTGACCTTCGGGGAGAGAGCGACCCCATGATGTCCCCATCGAATTAAAGCAATCTCTGCTCATGTTGAACTGGGTCTTTATAGCCATTGCTTGTGCAATGGCATCCAGCTGACATTGGTTCGTGTGGTCATGAAGAGGTTGTTGTGAGGAATTCAACATTTCTAAGAAGTCCCTCGCAGACTCCTCCGGTTCTTCCTCTGATCCCTCTTCACGTGCATCGTTGAAGTCAGCTATGATGTCAACGATCCCGGTACCATTGTTGTCGGTTCGCCGATGCACCACCTCCTCTCTGCTACGTTCAGGCTCACCATGAAGGGGCCACCGGGTATACCCACGCTTAAACCCATGCTTCTGCAGGTCCTTACACATTGTCTTCTTCGCCTGTTCTCTATCGTTGTCACACTTCAAGCAGGGGCACCAACTTTTTCTTTGGCCTCTAGCAAATGTTGCCTCTACAAATTCATTGGTCTTCGTCACCCATTCAGTGGTCATGCCAGCCTGACTAGGGTGGCCAGTGTACATCCACTCATGATCATCCATATTGGTACTTGCACTGACAGTAGGGGCACCAAATTCATATTCATCAAGATATGTATATTGTAATTAAGACTAGATACGCAACTAATTACCATTGTCATATTATTTATGCCATGGTTTTAATTTTTTACCATACAAAAGGGAAACGGACATTCATGGATTGAATCCTATCTCTAATAGGTAAAGATGGGTCCTAATCCCACCTGAGTACGTGTAGATTGGGTTCGTTTCTCGTGCTCTACTCCGGTCTGAGGCAAAATTTCGGCAACACCTCCCCACTATTCTCCAGATACACATCTCGACAACAAGCCGAGAGAATGTGCACCCAGAGAACAACAAGGTGGTGCTGATGAAATTTTGCCAATGACCGAAGTAGAGCACGGAAAACGAAACCCAATCTACATGTACTCGGGCTGTCCATGGATAACGTGGACAATTGGAAAGGACGACGGTTATAAATATGCAAAGACATGCATATTTATAGATGCCACCCTTTCGAACGGGAGACGCCTAGGTTACGAGACTTGACATGAAAATAAAATCTAGTGGCATCGGCACGACGACCGGAACGAAGCAAATAGGGGAGGGGGAGGAGATGACAGTGTAGGACCTTGAAGTATGTCTAGAGGGGGGTGATTAGACTACTTGACCAATTAAAAACTTAGCCTTTTCCCAATTTTAGAGTTTGGCAGATTTTAGCTATCTTTGGACAAGTCAAGCAATCATCACACAATTCAAGCAAGCATTCAAGGAGTATATGAGCAGCGGAAATTAAAGCATGCAACTTGCAAGAAAGTAAAGGGAAGGGTTTGGAGGATTCAAACGCAATTGGAGACACGGATGTTTTTGTCGTGGTTCCGATAGGTGGTGCTATCGTACATCCATGTTGATGGAGACTTCAACCCACGAAGGGTAAAAGTTGCGCGAGCCCACGGAGGGCTCCACCCACGAAGGATCCACGAAGAAGCAACCTTGTCTATCCCACCATGGCCGTCGCCCATGAAGGACTTGCCTCACTAGCGGTAGATCTTCACAAGTAGGCGATCTCCTTGCCCTTACAAACTCCTTGGTTCAACTCCACAATCTTGTCGGAGGCTCCCAAGTGACACCTAGCCAATCTAGGAGACACCACTCTCCAAGAAGTAACAAATGGTGCGTTGATGATGAACTCCTTGCTCTTGTGCTTCAAATGATAGTCTCCGCAACACTCAACTCTCTCTCATGGGATTTGGATCTGATGGAAAGAAGATTTGAGTGGAAAGCAACTTGGGGAAGGCTAGAGATCAAGATTCATATGGTAGGAATGGAATATCTTGGCCTCAACACATGAGTAGGTGGTTCTCTCTCAGAAATGGTAAGTTGGAAGTGTAGGTTTGTTCTGATGGCTCTCTCCACGAATGAAGAGGAGGTGGAGGGGTATATATAGCCTCCACACAAAATCTAACCGTTACACACAATTTACCAAACTCGGTGGGACCGATTCAACAAACTCGGTCGGTGTCGGTGTACTAAAGTAGGGGTACCTTTAGTATCCCGAACTTGTGCACGGGCAGTCACAGCACCTAGTGGCGGGGCTTGCCGGGCGTCCGCCAAGATCCTCCGTAGCTCATATTGATGCCATTCAAGAACAAAGTGTTTTGACCGAAAAGACAAGACTCCGGCAAGAGCAGCTCGCCGGGAAGGACAAGGCCCCAGCGAGAGGAGCTTGCCGGGAAGGCCAACCAAGGCATTGCGAAGAACTTGCCGCGACGCGCCGCGCATCCCGGCAAGGCCCGACGAGCGACAAGTTCCCAGGTGCGGCAAAACAACGACCGCGGCAAGGCACTTGCCGCGGCAAAGCCACCACTCTGCGCCTGCGCTCCAGCGCATTCGTCGACGTGTCGCCACGGGACCATCCCAGGAGCACGTGGCGGGGTGCTGTGCAGCTAAGCGGTGCGAGGTGGCGAGTAGAGATGACGAGAAGGCCATCGTGGCGATCGGTGGCGCCCCTAACGGTCGTTTCCTGCACTGTTTGGGCGACCAGACGGGCATTAAATGCCCTTGTCCCCTGCCGTCAGAGTTAGGTAGAGGGCACTGTGGATAGCGGTTGTACCAACCCCTCTTTTTGCTTTTTTACCCCTGTCTGCGTTGCCAACTGTCGGTGACCCCTTTAGCCTATAAAAGGAGGCCCATGCGCAACGTAAGGGAGGTTTGACTCCTTAGAAAACACAGAACGCTCACGCTCTTGAGCAAGAACATAATACCACCACAAAGCAGCAGTAGGAGTTTTATCTCTCCGGAGAGCTCCGAAGCTGGGTAAAATCCCTCGCGTGCCGCCTCGATCTGCTCTTCGTCGCCCTCCGCTCCTTGCGGACGAAATGGGCCCTGCCCCATAGGTGTTCGTTTCCACGACATCTTTGGCGCGCCCGGTAGAGGCGTCGAGGTTGTCTTGAACCTGATCCGGTGTTCGCGCTACATCAACATCTTCATCGACATGCCACCGAAGAAGAAGACTTCGGAGGTGGCTAGTCCGTCCGCGTCGATCCCACCGCCACTGGAGCAAGCGGGCGGTGGGGTAGACGCTGGCGAGGAGCAGGCGCCGACGGGGGGACTCACATCGTCACTAGGTCCAAGGACAAGGCCCCGCAAGCTTCGGCGTCTGTACATACACCGCCCCCCTCCCAGGAGGTGCGGGATCGACAATGCCATGGTGCTCCTAGCACCGTACTCGCGTTGGAACAAGGCCAAGCTGGTGGATCGCGGGACGCTCAAGGCCAACATGCGCGCCAACATGTTGGCACTGGCCTTGATCTGATCGCTGGGACGAGATGTTGCTCCTTCTAAGCTGTAGGATCGGAAGTATGTCTAGAGGGGGTGATTAGACTACTTGACAACTTAAAAGTTTTGCCTTTTGATTGGAGTAGATTCTTAGCAAGTTCACAATGATAACCAAGTCAAGTATCACCCTACACATGCAATTCTAGAGTTGTGGCAGCGGAAAGTAAATTGCACGTATAGTAAATGAGAGGTGGAGAAGAGCAAAGCGCAATTTGGAACACGGAGATTTTTCTCGTGGTTCCGATAGGTGGTGCTATCGTCAATCCACGTTGATGGAGACTTCAACCCACGGAGGGTAGCGGCTGCGAGAGTCCACGGAGGCTCCACCCACGAAGGGTCCACGAAGAAGCAACCTTGTCTATGCCATCATGGCCTCGTCCACGGAGGACTAGCCTTACTCGGGGTAGATCTTCACGAAGTAGGCGATCTCCTTGCCCTTACAAACTCCTTGGTTCAACTCCACATCATGACGGAGGCTCCCAGCGACACCTAACCAATCTAGGAGGCACCACCCTCCAAAAGGTAATAGATGGGGTTGGTGATGATGAACTCCTTGCTCTTGTGCTTCAAATGATAATCTCCCCAACACTCAACTCTCCTCACTGATTTGGCTGTGGTGGAAGAAAGGATTGAGTGGAAAGCAACTTGGGAAGGCTAGAAATCAAGTTTCATATGGTGGGAGTGGAGTAACAGTCTCAACACAAGGGTAGGTAGTTTTCTTCTCGAGAAATGTAAGGTAGGAGTGGTAGTTCTTTCGATGGCTCTCTCCACGAATGAAGAGGAGGTGGAGGGGTATTTATAGCCTCCACACAAAATCCAACCGTTACACACATTTGACCAATCTCGGTCGGACGAAGTTGACAACTCGGTGGGACCGAAAGTTCAAATCTTGTGAGCGTTGGGATTTTCGGTGGGACCGAAAATACAATCTCGGTTAGTCCGATTCTTCCAAAGTCTAGGGTTTGCCAATCTCGGTGGGACCGACTTTCTCATCTCGGTGACACCGATTTGAGTCTGAAGGTTCTGAAGCTTGGCAACACCAATTCGGTATGACCGAGTTTGGAATCGGAAAATCCGAAATTCTTAGGGTTTGGCTATATGGCTGAGGTGGTTCATCTCGGTGTGGTTGGGTTTGGAATCGGTGGGACCGAGATTACTTATGGGTTTATGTTGGAATGAAAGATTGCTGATAGTTTGAGAGATAAATCATTAAGCACTTAGAGCAACCAGATCATCATCATAACCTCACCCCCTTTTAATAGTATTGGCTTTCCTATGGACTCAATGTGATCTTGGATCACTAAACCAAAAATGGAGTCTTGAGCTTTTGCCAATGTTTTCCTTAGCATTTTGAGGGGTCCACATCATCAGTCATTGCCATACCCATATCACTGAACTTTCTGAAATATTCTCAAGAAATGATTAGTTCAATGATATATATGTTGTTATTAATTACCAAAACCACCCGGGGATTAGTTGCACTTTCACTAACACTGTTAGGAGTTTGAGCATATCCCGCTCTTCGCGCCATTCGCCACCGCCGCCCAAGACTCCAGAGGAAGCGCTGGCCCGAGCCCAACTGCTTCTAGATTACCGTCCAGCGCCAGACAAGATCGACGATTGGAGGGCCACCATTTAGAGCCTCATCGGCTTCGCCAACGGCGACAAGCCCCGGCAGCCGAGCACGTCGAAGCCCCAGCAAGACGCCCAGGCGCAAGCCAGCGGCAACAAGACCGTTGGGGGTGCCACCACCGTGCACTCCCTGCCCCGAAGGCCAAGATCGCCGACTCGCCGGGATAACCTCGACACCGACTCCACTGCGTCGTCGGACCCGCGAGCTCGTCGCGATCAACGCCAAGTTCTTCAAGAACGACGACAAGAAGACGCTCGTACTCGCATCGAGCGTCGAAGAGAAGCGCGGCGTCAGTCAGACCAGCGCACTGGGCCCGCTGTCGATATGCATGCGCCAGGGGAACCAGGCGACTTGCCGTCTGTGATAGGTTGCCTGCATTCACTCGTGAGCTGCGGCATGTCGATGGTGATACCAAAATTTCAAGCGGATGTACCGAAATGCGATGGCGGGATACATCCGTCGAGAATTCTTAGCGTCTACACCATCACGGTGCGAGGCTGTCGAAGCGCGACGAGAAGATCTCGCCAACTACTTGGCGCTGGTGCTCAAGCCCAATGTCAGATCTTGGCTCATGCACTTGCCGGACAACTCCATCTCTTCATGGGCAGATCTGTGTCATCAGTTTGTCGGTGCCTTCACAGGCGGCCACAAGCCCCATGGCCAGGAGAGCGATCTTCATCTGCTCGCCCAGAAAGAAGGAGAACCCCTGCGCAAGTACATTCAAAGATTCAGCCAAGTGCAGCGCAACATCCCAAACGTCCACCCCGCCGCGGTTATCAGCGCGTTCCATCAGAACGTGCGTAACCACAGGATGAGGGAGGAGATGGCGATGTGCAAAATCAGAGATGTCAGTGAGCTATATGCTCGGCGACAAATCGCCGCTGCCGAGGAGGAGAAACTCCGGAGAAAACGCAGGAGCGAAGGATCGGCGGTGAGGATGCCGCCCCGGCAAAGAAGAACCGGAGGCGGAATAACAGAAAGAGGAAAGCTAAGGATGTGCTAGTTGTCGAGCAGTCCGGCAATGGAGGCGGCGCCGAGAAGGCCAAAGCTGGTGACTCCGGCGAGGCTGTGGTGGCCGCCGACAAGCAGGACAGCTCCGACAAGCAGTACTGCAAGATCCACCGCACCAAGGGCCATGATCTCCAGACTTGCAAGAAGGTTGAGCAGCTTGTTGAGCTACAGAAGGCTGAATACGAGTGATGCGATAAGGAGAAGGCCCAAGAAGGTGGCGGAGGATCCAGCAAGAAGCGTCCCGGCCGGGGAGGGCGCCGCGGCAAGGCTAAACAGCGGCAAGGAGATAGACCTCCCCGCGGCCGCGACAAGGACGAGGACGAAGACGAAGATGGAGAGATGGATGAAGATGAGACCGACGAGTAGGAGTTTCAGAAGGCAACAGAGGTTTTGTGCGTCGACGGCGGTGCTTCTCTGCATACTTCGCACCGCCAGCTCAAACAGTGGGTGCGTGAAGTTAATGCAGCGGAACCATCAGTTGAGTCGCACAAGCCTCTGAAGTGGTCCAGCACGCCCATCATCTTTGATGTTGAGGATCACCCTGATCGCGTAACTGCGGTCGGGTGCTTGCCGATGTTGGTCTCGCCAACTATCCGCAACCTCAAGGTCACAAAGAAGTTGGTTGACGGTGGGGCCGGCTTGAATCTGATCTCCTCCGCGGTGGTCAAGAAGCTCCAGATCCCCGACAGCGAGCTCGAAGAAACTGGTACCTTTCAAGGAATCAATCCGGGAAGGAGCAAGCCGAAGGGGAAGATCACACTGCTAGTGACATTTGGCACGAGCCGAACTTCAGGACAGAGAAGGTCACCTTTGATGTTGCTGATTTCCCATTGCCCTACAATGGGATACTTGGTCGTCCAGCGCTCGCCAAGTTCATGGCAGCCTCTCACTACGCCTACAACGTGCTCAAGATGCCCGGTCCGATAAGTGTCATTTCGTCCTGGCGACAAGAAAGATGCCCTTATCTGTCTTGACAAGATCTACCGGGAAGCAAAGCAGCCGCAGCGAAGCATAAACCACTTGCCGCTGAAGCTCCCGGGGGAAGAAGAAGACCAAATCCGGCAAGAGCAGCTCTGATGCCCACTCCGGCAAGCGCACCTCTTCGGAGTGCTGCGCTACCATCGAGGACGCACCATCGAGCTCCACCGGCAAGTGCAAGAAGGCAAAGACAGCTTCACCTGAGACCAAGAAAGTGGCCGCCAAGGAGGACGGCACTGGAGGTACCTTCACCATCGATTGCACGCTTGACCCTAAATAGGAAGCGCGCTCGTTGCTTTCCTGCGGGCGAATGTCGATGTGTTTGCATGGCAACCATCTGACATCCCTAGTGTTCCCAGGAAAGTAATTGAGCACCACCTTGCCGTCTGCCCTCACGCGCGGCCCGTCAAGCAGAGAGTTAGGAAACAAGCAGTGGAGCGTCAAGAATTCATTGCAGAAGAGATCAAGAAGTTGGAAGTAGCAGGCCTTGTCAGAGGATTGCTCCGTCCTACATGGTTGGCCAATCCTGTAGTCATGCGCAAGGCGAATGGGAAGTGGAGGCTTTGTATTGACTTCACTGATGTTAATAAAGCTTGTCCCAAAGATCCATTTCCCTTGCGCGCATTGACCAGATTGTCGACTCCACGGCAGGATGTGATTTGCTTTCATTTCTTGATGCATACTCAGGATATCATCAGATTTTCATGGCGGAAGAGGATGAAGAAAACCGCATTCATTACTCCATGTGCACGTCTTGCTTTGTACGGATGCCTTCGGACTAAAGAATGCGGTTCAACATTTGCAAGGGTAGTCAGTCATGCTTTTGAGCCACAGTTGCACAGAAATGTAGAAGCTTACATGGATGACATAGTGGTCAAGAGCAAAGACAGAGCAACTCTGATCCAAGATTTGGACGAGACCTTTGCAAACCTGCGCAAGATCAACCTCAAGCTCAATCCCGAGAAGTGCGTGTTTGGAGTTCCCTCCGGCAAGCTTCTCGGGTTCTTTGTATCTCAGCGGGGGATCGAAGCCAATCCCGACAAGATTAAGGCCATTGAGCAGATCGAAGCCCCGAAGCGCGTCAAGGATGTGCGAAGGCTTGCCGGCTGTGTTGCTGCTCTCAGCAGGTTCATCTCCAAGTCTGCTGAAGGCATACGCCATTTTCAAAATTTTGAAAAGGCAGGTCAATGAAATGGACTCGGCGGAGGCTGCGCTGCAGGACTTGAAGAGATACCTGTCCTCCACTCCAATACTTGTCGCACCTAAGCCACAAGAGAAGTTGCTGCTATATCTAGCGGCAACCAATCAAGTGGTTAGTGCTGCGTTAGTAGCGGAAAGAGAGGTAGATGATGAGCCAGCAACCACGGCAAGCGAGTCCGGCGACAAGCAGGGGGCTTCCCCAACAAGCTCTGGTCCCGACAAGGATGGATCTGTGCAACCACAGGAAGAGAGACAAAAGAAGATGGTGCAGCGCCCAGTTTATTTTGTCAGTTCCCTTCTCCAGGGGGCTAGGTCAAGATACTCTGGAGTGCAGAAGTTGCTTTTCGGCCTTCTCATGGCCTCGAGGAAGCTGCACCATTACTTTCAAGCACATGAAATCACAGTTGTCACTCGCTTCCCCTTGAAGAGGATACTGCAGAATCCAGAAGCAACAGGCAGGATTGTCGAGTGGGCACTAGAATTGTCAAGCTTTGGCCTCAAGTTTGAGAGTACTTCAACTATCCAGAGACGAGCATTGGCAGAATTAATAGCAGAGTGGATGCCAACACCTGATGAAGAAACTCCGGAGACGAGCATCCCCGTCAAGGAAGCAAACAAGGAATGGGTCATGTACTTTGATGGCGCCTTCTCGCTGCAAGGCGCCGGTGCGGGCGTACTACTTGTCGCACCCGCCGGAGAGCACCTCAAGTACGTGATCCAGATGCACTTTCCCAAGGAACAAGCGACAAACAATACTGCGGAGAATGAAGGCTTGCTTGCCGGACTCAGGATCGCGGCAGACCTTGGGATCAAGAAGCTTATTGTCAGGGGTGACTCGCAGCTTGTCGTCCGCCAAGTTAACAAAGATTATCAGAGTCCGTTGATGGAAGCCTATATTGATGAAGTGAGGAAGTTGGAAGAACATTTTGAAGGCCTGCAGATGGAACATGTTCCAAGAGCCCAGAACGATGTTGCCGACGGCCTGTCAAAATGTGCCGCGCTCAAGTTGCCTGTGGAACCAGGGATCTTTGCGCTCAAGCTGACTCAACCATCTGTAACACCATCAACTGGACAGAGCAAGAAGAGGAAGTTGGTTTCTGGTGACTACTTTTCGGCTGAGCTCCCCGAGGCCGCCGTCAAGAAGGTCCCCAAGATCAACACAAAGAATGCTGAGGAGCAGTCTGCTCCGACAAGCCCTAGGGTTTGTTTCGTTGAAGCAAACGCTCCCAACAAGTTTTGCTCCGGCAATCTTGCCGGGGAACATCAAGCTCCGGCTGAATCGCAGATTCTTGCCGTGGAAGCAGATGTTCCCGCAGCAGCATTTGCGCCTTTAGTCCTTGTCGTCGAGCCACAAGCTCCGGCATGGGCACAGCCGACCGTCCGTTTCCTTCAGACAGGAGAACTTCCCAAAGAGCAAGAAGAAGCCGAGAGTAGCCCGGCAATCAAGTATGTACCAGTTTGTCGATGACGTACTGTACAGAAGAAGATTCAACGGAGTGAAATTGAAGTGCATTTCTCGGGAAGAAGGACAAGAGCTGTTGGCGGAGATACATGGAGGCATATGTGGTCACCACGTTGGCGCAAGAGCACTTGCCGGCAAGGCTTTCCGGCAAGGTTTGTTCTGGCCAACAGCCCTCCAGGATGCAACGGCACAAGTAACCAAGTGTGAAGCGTGCCAGTTCCACTCCAAATAGATACATCAACCAGCTCAAGCTCTCCAAACAATCCCTTTGTCCTGGCCATTTTTGATGCAGGGGCTCGACATCCTCGGCCCTTTTCCCGAGCTGTCGGGGCTTGATACTTATGCGTGGCAATCGACAAGTTCACGAAGTGGCGGAAGTGGAAGCGATGAGGAAGGTGACAGCACGATCGGTGATCAAGTTCTTCAGTCAATTGTTTGCCGCCGGAGTCCCTAACAGGATCATCACCGACAATGGCACACAATTCACAAGCCGCACCTTCATGCGATCGTCCAAGATCTTGGCGCCAAGATCTGCCGCTTCTGTTGCTCACCCAAGAAGCAGCGGTCAGCGGAGAGGGCGAACGCTGAAGTGTTCTTGTGAGCTCAAGACCAGAACTTTCGACGAAGGCTGCACAAGTCGCGGAAGAAATTGGATCGAAGAGCTGCCGGTGGTTCTTTGGTCGTCGGGGCGACACCAAATCGAGCCATCGGCGGACACCTTTGCTCTAGTCTACGGAGCATAGGCAGTTCTCCCCACGGAACTCGTATACGGATCGCCTCGAGTACTCGCTTATGATGAGCTTGAGCAAGAGCAGTTGCGGCAAGATAACGCGCTGCTCCTTGAGGAAGATCATCTTCAGGCTGCTGTACGAGCTGCTCGATACCAGCAAGCTTTGCATCGCTACCATAGCCGCAAAGTTAATGCCAGAAGTTTCGAGGAAGGCGACCTTGTTCTTCGGCGCGTTCAATCGGCCAAGAATTCCAACAAGTTGACGCCGAAGTGGGAAGGCCCTTATCGGGTAAAGCGAGTCACTAGGCCCGGCGCTGTCCGCCTTGAGACCGAAGATGGCTTTCCGGTGAGCAATTCCTGGAACATAGAGCATCTTCGTAAGTTTTACCCATATAAAGCGCGATTCGGAACTGTTAAACAACCACCTTTATACAAGCCTTACCGCTGTTGCATGTAACCCTTTGTACAAAGCCGGGCGCAGATCCCGTGCATAAATAAAGCTCTTGTGCTTCACACATCTTGTTAAAATTCATGCATTCCTTCTTTTTTGCATGCCTTATCTCACACTTTGTGCAGCACTTGCCCGGTAAGCAATAACGAGCCTTAAGGCTCCATATCGTTATTTTCTCTTCTGTCTTTTTCACAAAGAGAAGGTTCCTTCACCCACAAGTTCACCGGGGGGGGAGAAGAAGATAAGAAGATAACGGTGTGGACTAGGCGTCGTTCAAAGACGTTTTGGCCTTGCCGGGACACAGACGATGGAGAAGAAGATAAGAAGATAACGGTGTGGACTAGGCGTCGTTCAAAGAAGTTTTGGCCTTGCCGGGACACAGACGACAAAAAGGAAAAAGCTAAGTCGCCAAAGTCTGAGCATGATCAGTTTTTAAAATTTTAAGTTATCTTCCTTGAATGACCGTGCTTTGTATGGAAAACCTGTGCGCGGAGGAACCTCTTCGTAGCTAGTTGCGCCCTTACTTTGTTTCGAGTCCGCTCAATGACTTAAGTGTACTGCAACTAGTTGCGGCAAGGTTTCTTGCCGGAGCCGGCACCGCCAATGGGCTCTTGATGTTCAAGACTCAGCTTTTCATGACAAGCGGCGTAGGGTAAAAACATACAAAGAAAGGAATCAAGTAAAGGAGATAACATAGCAAGCATGCCCAGAATAAAGTTATATTACAAAAGTAACTCGTTGCGGCACTGACTGAATTGTTCTCATAACTTAAATAACAGCGACAAGGAAGGGAGAAGAAGGGTGGCCTAATCCACGCGCTCGCCGTCAACCCTCCTGACCTCATTCACCTTGTCCACAATGGGTGCGACAATGGCTTTGAGCTCTTCAAGATCAGCACCCGCCGGCAGCTTCTTGAGGACGCGGGTGAGGTCGAGGCCCGGATTGCGGAAGAGTATCTTCACCAACACCTTCTCCAAGACCTTGGCACAGATTGCAGCGACTTCGTCGGCCAGCTTCTTTGGGATCCTTTCCGGAGCTCTTTGGAGAGCCGCCGCCACACCCTTGAAGAAAAGAGTAAGCTTGGCGCTGGGCTGGAGGTTCTCGTCGGAGGAGTACGAAGCCCGCCAAGTCGATTCCTTGACTCTTCGTCGATGACTGCAGCAATGTTGACGAGGCCCTCCGTCCAGAGCTCCACCGTAGCCTTGAAGGTGTTTTGAGTCTCGACAGCCCTCGTTAGCAGCTCCTCGTTGGCCTTGATCTCTTTCTTCAAATCCTCCTCTCGCTTCTTGGCGCCGCCCAATGTCTCCGTCAGCGTGGCTAGCTTCAGCTCCAGATCAGCATTTGAGTCCTTGACGGCGCTCAGTTCCTTGCCCTTGTCGGCAAGTTGGACTTGGAGATCACCGTGAGCGAGGGCATCCTTCTCGCGTTCGCGCAGGAGCGCGGCAAGCTCCTCATCCTTCCCCTTCAAATCAGCCTCCAG
Source organism: Aegilops speltoides (assembly GCA_021437245.1). Taxonomy (NCBI): domain Eukaryota; kingdom Viridiplantae; phylum Streptophyta; class Magnoliopsida; order Poales; family Poaceae; genus Aegilops; species Aegilops speltoides. The sequence goes on along the minus strand of CM038145.1, from coordinate 275,934,074 downwards.
CTGCGTCATCTTCACTTCCAATTCCTTCTTGGCGGCCTCAGCAGCTGCGGCAGCGTCCTTCGCTTCCTTGAGTGTCCCGCCAAGTGATTGCTCGCGTGCGGCGAGCTCCTCCTCGTAGCTGTCCAGATTGACTTTCCGCTGTGTCAGTTCACCTTCCCGGGTGGACAGCTCTTCAGTGGCAAGCCTCTGCTGCTCCTCGGCTTCAGCCTTCTCAAGGATGAACGCCTTCTTTGCCTCGACAAGCTGCGCCCTCTCCTCCGCGATGGACCAGAGGGCCTCTTGGTTGCGGCTCTAGAGCTCCTCCGCATGCTTCTCTATGTCAACTCCGCTTTGGCGACAAGCGCTTCCGGGACTCGGCTTAAGCAGCCGGCGCGGTAGAGCGACACCAACTTCCGGAGCAGCTGCTCCTCTTGAGTCGCCCTTCTGCTGCTTGGTCGTCAACCACCCCAGCCCAGCGGAGGCGAGTACTTCTCCGTCGAAAGTCTCTCCTCGACCGGCGCCACAGGCTCGGCGCCTGAGGAGCTGATGAAGATACCTTCGCCGGCCTTCAAGTAGGCGCCGGGCTGGGGCTCTTCGGGGCCTGGCGCTGCGTCAGCGGCGGAGGGATCGGCGTTCGGTGTAGCGCCCTGCGCTCCTACGGCCCCCGGGTCGTTAGTACGATCGCCGGATCCCTAGCCAGCTCCAGCGCCAGCAGCCTTGGCAGCCTCTTCGTCGGCGGGGTCATCAGCGCCGGCCTCCCCTTCAGTAGCAGCGGCATCCCCAGTGTCGCCGCGCAAGCTCTCCTCGCCGGTGGCCTCGGTCTCCATTGGCTCCATGGAGGGAGGATCTGAAGGCAGGAAAAGGGGGGAGGAGAAGATAAGCAAATATCCAAAAAGGAATATCAAAAGAAGAAGAAACCAAGGAAAAATTTCGGATAAGGAGAGCTACCTGTGCTGGGCTCTGTGGCCATGGGCTCCACCACCGAAGGCTCGCTGGCTCCACCCCTTGCCGGGGACCTCTCCCTTGCCGGAGAGCGCTCCCTTGCCGGAGAATCGCCCCTTGGCGGCGTAGTTGAAGAAGATTGCGCCTCCGAAGCGGCTTCTGGTTGCTCCTGATGGGCCTGTTCTGCTCCTACACAAGCAAGTCAACAATCAAGATATCAATAGGGAAAGGCACCCATGCGCGCCCCACAATAGCAAGTGAACAAGTACTTACGTTGGGGGCTGCGCTAGGGGCTGCTTCGAGGAGAGGTGCCGGGTCCGTCAAGGTAGTCTCGGACGTGTCCTCCGCCATCACTGCGGGATTGTCCTCGATGACAACCACAGGGACCTTGGCCCTCTTCGCCGCTCTCTCGGCCGGAGTCCTGAAATGGAACGAGGTTCAGAGGGAAGCGGATCAGATACAAGACAAGAGATAGCAAGAATCAAAGAAACATAAGTACAGCAAGAATAAAGTCATACTCCTCCTCTTCTTCTTCCTCCTCGTCGGAGCTCAGTGCGGAGAGGTCGAAGTCCGGCACCCTTTCTGCGCGATGAGGTGGAGGAGTAGGCTCCCTTGGACGCTTGGCGGGAGCTGCGGCAGGATCAGGAGTAGCGGCTCTAGAAGATCCCACCCCAGTTGCCGACGCGGCATGAGACGCTCCCGCGGCAACGGTGCTTGTCGCGGTAGAGCGTGTCCCGCGGCGCTGCGGCTGTTGGCCCGCCCGCTGCCCTGCTGTGTCCCCAATCTTGCGGAGACGCCTTCTCGGTTGAGCTGGGGGCTGCACCGAGGCCCCCGTCTGCGGCAAGTTGCTTGAAGATGGCTGGCCACTTGCGCCCCCGGCAGGCTCGTTCGTTTCGGCTTTGGGCTCCCCCTCGCCAACGACCTCCCCGCCAAGGTCCTCCTGGTCGGCAAGGCTTGCCGCCTCGGCCGCCTCTGCCTCCTCCAGCGTAAAACCAAACTCACCCACGACGGCGGTCGCCGCCGCCTCTTCCGCCCTGGTGGCAATGTACCGCATCTCGTCATCAGTGGTGTCATGGGTGAGGAGCCTCTGCTCGTCGGCACGGTTCGCCACCTCCACCAAGTTGTCGAAGAAGTTTTGCACGACGTCATCGGCAGGCTCCTGCCACGTTGGGATAATCCCATGCGAGTCGCACTTCGGCATCATTGCGCGGATGCGATCAAGCTGGGAGTTATTACTGGCAACACGACACCCAGCGGCGGCTGAACCACTCCGGATGGTTGGAGTCGACTTGAACAACTCTTTGAGCATCCCATCCAACTCCAGAATGGTGAAATTAAAATTGAGGCCTGGACGCAGCCTCATGATATCTGCCGGGCCCCCGAACAGCCAAGCGGGCCTCTTCCTCTCCTGCAGGGGGGCGATGCGGCGGCGAAGGAAGTCCGCGCCAACGGCCCCTGAGAAGCCGGCAAGCTGAGTCGCGAGAATCCGCGTGGTGGCGATCTTCAATCTGGCGTCGTCGCCGCCGCGAGGCGCTCGATCGCCGCCGCGCACCACTCGGGCTTGATGCAGGCTGGTGAATGGCCGCGGATCCGCGTCAACAATCCAGCACCACTCCGCCCTCCACTCATCCCACTTGCTGCGGAGCTCGCCTTCCAGATAAACCTCCTTCATGCCGACTCGTGAGCTCCAGGCGATTCCGCCAGCCAAGGGCTCTCCTTTCTCGGCTCGGGGGATGAAATAGTGGCAAAAAAGAGCAACATTTGGGTGGATGCCAACGAAGTTCTCGCAGAGGTGTGCGAAAACCGCCATTGTCAGAACGGCGTTGGGGGTGAAGTCAACAAGATGAAACCCGTAGGTATTCATGATATCACAGAAGAAATCGAAAAAAGGTGGGCAAAGCCCGCAATAGAAGAACAGGGGGAAGAAATAGTATCCTCTGGGGCACTTTTTTGAAGTAGAAGCTTCGGCAGAGAGTACTGCGTCGCGGATGCATCGCGTCTCCGTCGACGGAAGAGATAGAACTCCTCCGCAGCGCCTTGGGGTGAGCTTCGGGGGCGCTTCGTTCCTTGCGCAGCGCCTCAAGCCGCAGCGCCTCGGCCGACTTCACGCTCTTCCCGGTCTTCGGAGCCATGGCGGAAGCGGTGGAGGAGGTTGGCGGCGACGGCGGCGGCGAGGGCGGAGCGCTGCTCTCTTTCGGCTTGGGAAGCGGAGGGGAGCGGCGGAGCTTTCTGAGGAAGGAACCGCAAGTGGCGAAGATGGGGGAACGGCCCCTGTTTCCCTTGCTTATAAAGAGGAGAGGCGAACGTTCGCCTTTCTTGATTAAAAAGTGCCCACGATCTCTCCCACGCCGCGTTTGACGCGTGCCATTACGGGAGGGCGCGGTGGATACGAAGTTAGATTTGGTATGGACCCAGGCCGCGAGTGCCCGTGCCCTGTTTTGGGCCTGGCCCAACAGCGCTCGACACCGTGTGTGGCCCAGACCCGGGGGCTCCTGTCGGTGTACTAAAGTAGGGGTACCTTAGTATCCCAAACTTGTGCACGGGCAGTCGCAGCACCCAGTGGCGGGGCTTGCCGGGCGTCCGCCAAGATCCTCCGTAGCTCATATTGACGCCATTCAAGAACAAAGTGTTTTGACTGAAAAGACAAGACTCCGGCAAGAGCAGCTCGCCGGGAAGGACAAGGCCCCAGCGAGAGGAGCTTGCCGGGAAGGCCAACCAAGGCATTGCGAAGAACTTGCCGCGACGCGCTGCGCGTCCCGGCAAGGCCCGACGAGCGACAAGTTCCCATGTGTGGCAAAACAACGACGCGGCAAGGCACTTGCATGGCGGCTACTCACTCGGCGCGCCGCGCTCCAGCGCGATTCGTCGGCGTGTCTGCAGGACCATCCCAGAGCACGTGGCGGTATTTGTGCAGCTAAGCGGTGCAAGGTGGCGAGTAGAGATGACGAAGGCCATCGTGGCGATCGGTGGCGCCCTAACGGTCGTTTCTGCCTTTGTTTGGGCGACAGACGGGCATTAAATGCCCTTGTCCCCTGCCGTCGAGTTAGGTAGAGGGCTTTGTGGATAGCGGTTGTACCAACCCCTCTTTTACTTTTTACCCTATCTGCGTTGCCACTGCCGGTGACCCTTTAGCCTATAAAAGGAGGCCCATGCGCAACGTAAGGGAGGTTCGACTCCTTAGAAAACACAGAACGCTCACGCTCTTGAGCAAGAACATAATACCACCACAAAGCAGCAGTAGGAGTTTTATCTCTCCGTAGAGCTCCAAAGCTGGGTAAAATCCCTCGCGTGCTTCGCCTCGATCTGCTCTTCGTGCGCCCTCCGCTCCCTTGCCGGACCGAAAGGGGCCCTGCCCCATAGGTGTTCGTTTCCCACGACAGTCGGACCGATTTAGTAAACCTAGTGACCGTTAGGATTTTCGGTGGGACTGACATGCAACTCAGTAGGACCGATATGGTTAGGGTTAGGGCATAACGTAATCTCGGTAAGACCGATTACACAAACTCGGTGAGACCGATTTTGGTAATAAGCTTTCCAAAGAGTCGGTCAGATAAACTCGGTGGGACCGATTCGCTCATTTCGGTGAGACCGAAATGTTACGAAAAGTAAACAGGGAGTTTACATTGCAATCTCGGTGGGACCGATCGCTCACTTCGTTAGACCGAAACGTTATGAAGGGAAACAGAGAGATTACAACCCCATCTCGGTGAGACCGAGATCCCTATCGGTAAGACTGATTTGCCTAGGGTTTTTGGCAGTGGCTATGACATTTAAACTCGGTGGCTCCGGATAGAAAGAATCGGTGGGACCGATTTTGACTTTGGGTTTAGGTCATATGTGGATGTGAGAAAGTAGTTGAGGGTATTTGGAGCATATCACTAAGCACATGAAGCAAGAGGCTCATTAAGCAACACCTCATCCCTCCTTGATAGTATTGGCTTTTCCTATAGACTCAATGTGATCTTGGATCACTAAAATATAAAATGAAGAGTCTTGAGCTTTTGAGCTTGAGCCAATCCTTTGTCCTTGATATTTTGAGGGATCCACTTTCATCATCCATGCCATGCCATTCATTGAGCTTTCCTGAAACAATAGTCTTGGAATAGCATTAGCTCAATGAGCTATATGTTGTTATGAATTACCAAAACCATCTAGGGACAGTTGCACTTTCAGACAGTCAAGCTCACCCCTAGACCGTAGAGGCAGTAGTCGAATGATGATGGCAATGGCAATGGGACGGACAATGCTCCTGGAGGTGAAGAGAAATCCCTGCACATGAAAAGCACCGGCACAACCAACATAAGCACTCACAGAACAATCTAATAAAAACATCATCAACATCATCTTGCAGTTCAACAAAACCTAAACTAAAGAAAATAAGCAAGAAACTGAGCATTTAATTTCCTAACGATCATCAATCAAAAATGAAATTTTGCCTTGCAGAACAACCATATTATCCAAACTTGCTTTATGGAGTATACATGCTAGGTACTCCTCCCTGTTCTGAAGAAAATTCTTCACCTTTGAAGTACTAAATGAGTGCATACCATGTTTTGAGTTTGTGATAGTATGTTGTGTTGGGACTTGTTTGGTAACAGGAAAAGATTCAGATGAGCTATTGTATTAACCATTAAAATTATTAGATCAATGGCTCACATGGTTTTTTAATCTAGTTTGGGAAAATTAAATAGAATGCCAGAATAGGAGCATGCTCACCGTGGCATGGGGCAGAGGGGGCTGAGTGTAGAGGGGGAGGTGGTGCCCTGCTTCGATGGCAACCAGCACCTGCGGTTGCGTAGGCGGGAGCCGGCGCCGGTGCTGCCAACGGCAGCCGTGGCGCTAGGGTAGGGGAGGACTGCCCGGTGGCGGTCGCGCCATTGGAGGAGGACTGGTGGTGGCACCATGGACAAGGGCCCGACGGGCGGCGGGGGGAGGAGGCGGGCGATTCTTGGTGTGGTGGAGGCGGGACCAGCCACTGTGGCGCTGTTGGAGGGAGGGACGGGCGGCGGCGCGGTGGAGCCGGGGACGGGCGGTGGCGGCAGATAACCTAGCGGGTCGAGACAGTGATGCGGTCGGGAGTGGGGGGGGTTCTTTTTTTACATTTCATTAATTTGCCATCACTGGGACAATAAGGAGATGACAAAGCAAGGCTCGGTGCCAGTTTTTTTCTATTAATTCGCCGTCAGCAAGGCTGAACACAGACGTCAAAGCTACTGACTTTGCCGTCAACAGATGACAAAAACAGATGGCAAAATTAGGGCACCGTTACCGACTGTCAGACTGGACACGTGTCCACCCTTTGTCATCACCCAGCAAAACAACAGACTGCGAAGAGCCGGTTTGCCGTCTTATTTTCTTTGTCATTTTTCTTTCTCTAGATTTGCCGTCAACCACCGAGCGAATAGACGACAAAGTAGAGATTTGTCGTCAGGCATACTTTGACGTCATCAGTTGATGGCAAAACTTTCTTTGCCGTCTACCCCGACGAAAAGCTGACGGCAAAGCCACTCACAGACGGCAAATTAGCAGTTTCCTGTAGTGTATAAAATGATTGTAAAACATCCAGGAATGATAATATAACAGCATGGAACAATCAAAAATTATAGATACGTTGGAGACGTATCACATACCCGTGGTGACAATGGGGTGTTCTATTGATTCACTTGATGTATTTTTTGGCACTCAACTCGCGGATTCCCAAGGTGACTGATACATCACCAACGTATCTATAATTTTTTATTGTTCCATGCTATTATATTATCTATTTTGGATGTTGTATATGCATTAACATGCTATTTTATATTATTTTTGGGACTAACCTATTAACCTAGAACCCAGTGCTAGTTCATGTTCTTCCTTGTTTTTAAGTTTCACGGAAAAGGAATACCAAACGGAGTCCAAACGGAATGAAACCTTCACAATTTATTGGATCAGAAGACAACCAGGAGACTTGGAGATGAAGTCGGAGGAGCCACGAGGTAGCCACAAGGACGGAGGACGCGCCCAGGGGGTAAGGCGCGCCCCCGCCCTTGTGGGCCCCCCATGACCTTCCTGACCTAATTCTTTGGCCTATATATTCCCAAATATCCCCAAACCACAAGGGGCATCCACGAAAACACTTTTCCACCACCACAACCTTTTTTACCTGTGACCGTGAGATCCCATCTAGGGACCTTTTCCGGCACCCTGCTAGAGGGGGATTCAATCACGGAGAGCTTCTACATCAACTCTATTGCCCTTCTGATGAAGCGTGAGTATATTACCACAGACCTACGGGTCCATAGCTAGTAGCTAGATGACTTCTTCTCTCTGTTTGATTCTCAATACCATGTTCTCCTCGATGTTCTTGGAAATCTATTCCATGTAATACTTTTTTGTGGTGTGTTTGTCGAGATCCGATAAACGGAAGAGGGTCAAAGAAAAGGCAAATCATTTCGAAAATTGTTTTAGAAGTGGGGGAGAGGAAAACGAGAGCCGAATGGTGAATAATGTAATGCAAGAGATGAGAGTTTATGATGGGTACTTGCTATGTCTTGACTTGTCGTAGATCTCCCCGGCAACGGCGCCAGAAATTATTCCTGTTACTTCTTGAGCTTGAGTTGGTTTTTCCCTTGAAGAGGAAAGGGTGATGCAGCAAAGTAGAGTAAGTATTTCCCTCAGTTTGAGAACCAAGGTATCAATCCAGTAGGAGACAACACACAAGTCACCGAATACCTGCACAAACAATCAACAACTTGCACCCAACGCGATAAAGGGGTTGTGAATCCCTTCACGGTTACTTGCAAAAGCGAGATCTGATAGAGATAGATAAACGGTAAAGTAAATATTTTGGGTATTTTTGGTTTATAGATCGAAAAGTAAAATATTGCAAAGGAAGTAAATCAAAAAGTAATATTGTAGATCATAAACTTATATGATGGAAAATAGACCCAGGGGCCATAGGTTTCTCTCAAGATAGAAAATATTACGGTGGGGGAACAAATTATTGCCGAGCAATTGATAGAAAAGTGCAAAGTTATGACGATATCTAAGGCAATGATCATGAATAGGCATCATGTCTGTGTCAAGTAGACCGAAACGATTCTACATCTACTACTATTACTCCACACATCAACCACTATCCAGCATGCATCTAGAGTATTAAGTTCATAAAGAACGGAGTAACGCATTAAGCAAGATGACATGATGTAGAGGAATTAACTCAAGCAATATGATGAAAACCCCATTTTTTATCCTCGATGGAAACAATACAATACGTGCCTTGCTGCCCCTACTGTCGCTGGGAAAGGACACCGCAAGATTGAACCCAAAGCTAAGCACTTCTCCCATTGCAAGAAAAACCAATCTAGTTGGCCAAATCAAATCGATAGTTCGAAGAGAATTACAAAGATATCAAATCATGCATATAAGAATTCAGAGAAGATTCAAATGGGTGTGTAAGCTATCTTGACATCTAGTGGAGACAGTGGCTATCTTGCCAGATGGGTGTGTAAGCTGAACAGACCTGGTGTAACAATCAATCTTGGCATGATGAGCTGCCATCCAGTCCATACCCAAGATGATGTTAATATCTAAGGACTTGAGGGCTACAAGTGATGCAAGGAATACAAGTCTGTCAACAAGGATTTCATTACCATAGCTTATTCTGGTGGTTTGCCATCTAGACCCTGGGGTTTGGATTTCAAGCGGAGTTGGCATATCACAAAATGACATTTCGTGTAAACGAGCATAGCCTTCAAAAATGAAGGAGTGAGATGCTCCAGTGTCGAATAGAACCGATGTTGGATGACAATTTACAAGGAGTGTACCAAGAACAACATCCGGATCATCATGAGCGTCTTTAGCTGAGACGTGATGCATACGTCCATGTTTAGTGCGAGCTGGCTTGGCACTGATTGTCTTGCTTGATGGCTTAACACAACCAACAGACTTCTCGGGCTAGGGTGGAGCATAACTAGTCTGAGAGCAGTCACATGCATAGTGTCCTGGCTTCCCGCATGTGAAGCAAGTCCCTGAGGTTGGTCGTGGACCCGCACTGACAAGCGTTCTAGCAATAGGCCTGGGTGGAGCATGCGACTGAGCTGGGTGAGGCACCACATAGGATGGTCTCGGTGAATATCCGGAAGGATAGCGGAGTTTGGAAGCCAAATCCAGCGCTTCTGAGAACTAGAATCGGAGGAGGATCCCAAATCACGGGTGTGCTTACGAGACTCCTCGTAAGTGATCTGAGTTGTCTCTGCATTAATGGCCTTATTCACAAGAGCTTGGAATGTATCACAATGATGCAGGTGAAGACCACGACGCAACTTGGGGTTGAGACCCTTCCGGAACCTAGCCTGCTTCTTGGCGTCCGTGGACACCTCTTCTGTGGCATAGCGGGCGAGGTTCTCAAACCCTCTACTATAAGCATCAACAACCATCTTACTCTGGGTGAAACTACACAACTCTTCTCTCTTGCGATCGACGAGGGCCTGAGGAATGTGATGCTCGCGAAAAGCCTCAGTGAAATCCCTCCAGGTAGGAATCTGGCCAGCTGGAAGCATAACCTCATAGTTCTGCCACCAAAGACTAGCAGGACCTTCCAGATGGTATGTGGCATAGGTGACCTTGTCATCTTCAGCTACGTTCGCGGAATGCAACTTATGAGTGATGATACGGAGCCAGTCATCTGCATCGAGTGGCTCAATGGAATGGTGAAAGGTGGGTGGGTGCAAGCGAATGAAGTCATGAATGGTTGCAGACTCTTTGAACTGATGTGCAGTGTTCTCCTAAATACGTGCCAACAAGCGGTTAGACTCATGCTTGTTTCTCTCCATCTCTAACATGAACTCTGCCAACGAAGGCTAGTCGGGAGGATCCTCATCCCTACCATGTCCATGATTCTGGCTACGAGCAACAGAACTTCGCTTAACTGGTGACATCCCGAGAAACGAAACCAAGGACGAAATCAGCATCAACTATAGGCTGTAGAAGTTAGGACAAGGAAATTAGTATCTCTCGAATTCCTAGGGTAATTCCGGCAGCATAACAATAGTAAAGTGCTCAGAATGAGACATCCCGCTAAAATGGGATAGTAACACAACTCAACATCACCACTCAAGGGTCTGGAATAATACTAAATAGACTACACTGGAAGTACTCGAAAACTGGGATATGACTCTGATCAACCAATCTTATGGGACTACGGAGTAGTAACACGTGATCCTGATAGACGGAAGAGAAAGCCTAGTTTCTTAACCCCATAGGAAATATAGGATGACTCAGATCAGAAGGCCATGAGGTAAAGGAGTAAAAAGAGCCTTACGTTCCTTCCCACAATCAATTCCCTTACACAACTAAAGCATTTCTAGACACAACTTCGACCAGTTTGGCTTGGTAAACCTATAGGCAGTCAGGCTCTGATACCAAAGCTGTCAGGACCCCGATTCTATGCCACACTAATCTAGCATGTAACACCTCATATCACTTTGCGGCCTCATGCACGATATTCCCACGGGTGTCGCCTTACCATGCCCGGGACCGTTTGCGCCTTTTGGTACACGTATATGATGGTGTTGCTAGCATCCATATGACAAAGAACCCGGGCTGACATGGCTAGTCGTGAACCCAAAGTGGCACTAACTTACAGGAACAGGCATACATGACCCAGCAACGAATGTGTCGGTCATTAGCGAGTGAATCCGGGCTGTAGCAGCTGGGCTAGCAGGACTCCGGAGAATCCGGGCTGTAGCAGGCTAACAGGACTGAGGTAGACACCGCGTGACATTTCCCCGAAGGGACAGACACATGAACGAAGAAGGACCCATGCCGGCCAGCCTAAGTGTTCCGGAGCAGTAGCAAGCTACCAGGGCTCGGTGGAAGCACTAGGAGACATTTTCCGGTAAGAGAGGCTACTAAGGATAAATAGCTAGATAGTCAGATCCCACACATAGCAATACACATTACACGTATGCATAACATGCAAGTATGTGATGTACAACATGGCATCACAACATAACTCAACAACTCATATAGGTAAAGGCTTAGGAGAGCCATCATAGCATTTATTACAAACAGGGGTCACATGACCCAACATTCAAAGCATACAAGCAACAAACGGAAGCATTACATGTCTGAGTACAGACATCTACAAATGAAAAGGGGGCTGAAGAGCCCGACTATCTACAACATCCGATCAAGATCGTAGCTGAGGTACAAGCTACTTGTTGAAGTCCATGAGAACACTAGTAAGACCGAAGTCTCCGCTGCAAAAACATAAATAAAGCAACATGAGTACAAAGGTACTCAGCAAGACTTACATCAGATCCTATCATACATGCGTTTGTATCAAGAGGGTAATGTGGGGTTTACTTGTAGCAAGCTAGCTTTGACTCAGTGGATATCCTGTTCTACGACTACGAGAAACTCTTTGAGGTGAGATGGCGCACACGAGTCCACTAATCACCACACAATACACCACTATGGAATCATTCCCGTCTCCCTACGAGAAGGCCATCCATAGCACTCACACTTGTCTTGAGAATTTTAGAGTATCCACTTCAGTTATCTATGTACCATGTAAGCATCCAAGAAGTCCATAATCGCAGACCCGACTATTCGAATAGATCATGTTAACCCTGCAGGGGTGTACTTCTTCACACACGCTCTTGCCACTTACCACCATGTACACGTCATGTATATCGGCAACCTTCAAGCGGAAGCCTGGCGAGGGTGTCGGCCACGACCTGACTAACCACACAAGACTCTAGTCCAGGTTTATCGCCTATTCAGGTTCTATCCGCAAGGGAGTCCGGCCGAGGTTTCCATCACGACCCCAAATGATGTGTGCAGGGTTCTCGAGCTCACCATCCGGGTGCCACTCGGTACACCAGGCCACATGTGCCTAGTCTGTCACAAGCCCACCCTGCCGGGTGCCAGTTGGTAGAAAAATAACACTACCTACAAACACGAGAAACTAGTTGCGACTCCTGGACAGAGATCAAGTCGGTTAATAAGTCGAGAGGGCTTGGAGCGCCCGGAGCCCAATGTGTGGTAGTAACTAGTCATTGGTCAACATACACAGAACTCAGTGCTTGAGGACGGTTCCAGTGAGACAACCCACCATGTACTCCTACATGGCCTCTCACGGCTCCTTTACCAAATCGTGTTCACACATTTCACTCTCAGCATCAGAACATAGCACTGCACTCCAATTCATTCCCAATGAATCAGACCTGACACACTCTAGGCAATAGCAGGCATGGCATGGTAGGAACACAACAATGGCTTCAATCAACTCCTACACATGCTAGTGGGTTTCAACTATTTATTGTGGCAATGACAGGTCATGCAGAGGAATGGGTTCAACTACCGCAGCACAAAGTAGCAATTGAATCATTGTTGTCCTAATGCAATAACAAAGAGCAGGAGCGAGAGAGTAGGATTGTATCGGAACGAACAAGGGGGTTTGCTTGCCTAGTAGATCAACAGGGGAGACACTGCTCCTCATACAGGTACTCTGGAACACTCTCCGGAACAGGACCTATCGAGAAGGAACAGTGTCGACAATCAATACACAATCATATGCAACAACATGATGCATGATCATGGCATGTAGATGTGATGTTGTTTGAGCTAATGCAACCAGCATTCATTTGGTTGAAGTCCATTTGAACCAAAGATTCAAATGCAACTCCAAAATAAGCCCTTTATAAATGCCATTTATATGTCTTCGCCTATAAAGTAGGTAGAAGTTGGTTTGTCATGCATGAAACTGGTTCAAATGGACAGATTGGATTTTTCTGATAATTTTTCATATATAAATTATTTCAATCTAAGCTACGGTTGAATTTTTATGATTTTTTAAAGTTTATATCATTTTCTAGAATTTCCTGATTTATTTTAATACCAGAAAATAAATAACTGCGTCATGCCTGCGTCAGCAAGTCAACATCGCTGACTGGGGTCAAACCTGACGTGTGGGTCCCAAGTGTTAGTGACTGTGGCTAATCCTAATTTAAATTAAACCTAAACTGGTTTAATTAACAGGGATGGTCCCACACATCAATGACCCAGGGTGGTCAAACCCTGGTCAGACGGGGTCAAACCCAGCAACCGGGGCTAACCCCACCGGCGACTTGACGCCGGCGAGGCCAGATGCGGTGGCGGGCTGCGGGATTGCATCTCCGATGACCAAATGGGCGGCGGAGATCATCTGCGAGGAGCTGGTGCTTGCGCGCATCCATTGGTGCCCTCCGTTTCACTGGAGACGGCCTAGATCGACGACGGCGACCACTTGGGTGGCGACCGGAGTTCGGCGGGGAGGGGGAAGGGGCTATGATGCACGGCAGGGGCCGGGGTTGGTCGCGTTCGTCTCCTGGAGACGTACTGACCACGGTGGCGTGCTTGGTTGCAGGTTCCCGTAGGTGTGGCTGCGGTGGCGACATGGCCGGTGGAGACGTGCTACGGCCGTGGTGGGGGAGGGAGCTATGGCGCGAGAACGGAGGAATGGAGAGAGGAGAATGGAGCAGGAGCTCACAGCGGACTCGACGTGCTTGACGGCGAGCTCGGGGATGCACTGGAGTCGGCGGGGCAGCGAAGGGGATCCATGCTACATCTCGAGCTTGCGTTGGTTTTCCCCGAAGAGGAGAGGATGATGCAACACAGTAGCGTAAGTATTTCCCTCAGTTTTTTGAGAACCAAGGTATCAATCCAGTAGGAGGTCACGCGCAAGTCCCTCGTACCTGCACAAAACGATAGCTACTCGCAACCAACGCGATTAGGGGTTGTCAATCCCTTCACGGTCACTTACGAGAGTGAGATCTGATAGAGATAATATTTTTGGTATTTTTGGTATAAAGATGCAAAGTAGAAAGTAAAGGCAAAGCAAGTAAATAAAGTGATGGAGATTAATATGATGAGAATAGACCCGGGGGCCATAGGTTTCACTAGTGGCTTCTCTCAAGAGCATAAGTATTCTACGGTGGGTGAACAAATTCTTGTTGAGCAATTGATGAGAATTGAGCATAGTTATGAGGTTATCTAGGTATGATCATGTATATAGGCATCACGTCCGAGACAAGTAGACCAAACGATTCTCGCATCTACTACTATTACTCCACTCATCGACCGCTATCCAAAGCATGCATCTAGAGTATTAAGTTAAAAACAGAGTAACGCCTTAAGCAAGATGACATGATGTAGAGGAATAAATTCATGCAATATGATAAATACCCCATCTTGTTATCCTCGATGGCAACAATACAATATGTGCCTTGCAACCCTTTCTGTCACTAGGTAAGGACACCGCAAGATTGAACCCAAAGCTAAGCACTTCTCGCATTGCAAGAACTACCAATCTAGTTGGCCAAACCAAACGGATAATTCGAAGAGACTTGCAAAGATAACTCAATCATACATAAAAGAATTCAGAGAAGATTCAAATATTATTCATAGATAAGCTGGATCATAAACCCACAATTCATCAGTCTCAACAAACACACCGCAAAAAGAAGATCACATCGAATAGATCTCCACGAGAGAGGGGGAGAACATTGTATTGAGATCCAAAGAGAGAGAAGAAGCCATCTAGCTACTAGCTATGGACCCAAAGGTCTGAAGTAAACTACTCACACTTCATCGGAGGGGCTATGGTGTTAATGTAGAAGCCCTCCGTGGTAGATGCCCTCTTCGGCGGAGCTCCAGAACAGGCCCCAAGATGGGATCTCGTGGATACAGGAAGGTACGGCGGTGGTATTAGGTTTTTGGCTCCGTCTCTGGTCTATTGGGGGTACGTAGTTATATATAGGAGGAAGGAGTACGTCGGTGGAGCGTTAGGGGGCCCACGAGGTAGGGGGGCGCGCCCAGGGGGGCGCGCCCTCCACCCTCGTGACCGCCTCTGGCGCTTCTTGGAGTAGGGTCCAAGTCTCCTGGATCACGTTCGGTGAGAAGATCACGTTCCCGAAGGTTTCATTCCGTTTGGACTCCTTTTGATTGTCTATTTCTTCGAAATACTGAAAAAGGCAAAAAACAACAATTCTGGGCTGGGCCTCCGGTTAATAGGTTAGTCCCAAAAATAATATAGAAGTGGAAAATAAAGCCCATTATAGTCCAAAACAATAGATAAAGTAGCATGGAGCAATCAAAAATTAAAGATACATTGGAGATGTATCAGGCATCCCCAAGCTTAATTCCTGCTCGTCCTCGAGTAGGTAAATGATAAAAAGAGAATTTTTGATGCGGAGTGTTACGTTGGCATAATTTCAATGTAAATCTTCTTAATCATGGTATGAATATTCAGATCCGAAAGATTCAAGACAAAAGTTCATATTGACATAGAAATAATAATACTTCAAGCATACTAATCAAAGTAATCATGTCTTCTCAAAATAGCATGGCAAAAGAAAGTTCATCCCTACAAAATCATATAGTTAGGCTATGCTTCATTTTCGTCACACAAAGATGTTCCCAACTTCTATACCCCCGATGACAAGCCAAGCAATTGTTTCATACATAAATAATCTCAAACTTTTTCAACCTTCACGCAATACATGAGCGTGAGCCATGGATATAGCACTATGGGTGGAATAGAATATGATGATGGGGATTGTGTGGAGAAGACAAAAAAAGGAGAAAGTCTCACATAAATGAGGCTAATCAATGAGCTATGGAGATGCCCATCGATTGATGTTAATGCAAGGAGTAGGGATTGCCATGCAACGGATGCACTAGAGCTATGAATGCTCAACAAAAGAAAACTAGTGGGTGTTCATCCAACTTGCTTGCTCATGAAGACCTAGGGCATTTTGAGGAAGCCCATTGTAGGAATATACAAGCCAAGTTCTATAATGAAAAATTCCCACTAGTATGAACAAGACAACTTATGAGACTCACTATATGAAAAACATGGTGCTACTTTGAAGCACAATATATGAGACTCACTACATGAAGAACAAGGTGCTACTTTGAAGCACAATATATGAGACTCACTACATGAAGAACAAGGTGCTACTAAGCACAATATATGAGACTCACTACATGAAGAACAAGGTGCTACTTTGAAGCACAAGTGTGGAAAAACAGATAGTAGCATTGCCCTTTTTATATATATTTTTGGGCCTTTCTTTTTTTTGGCCTTTCTCTTTTTTTTTGGGCAATGCTCTAATAATGACGATCATCACACTTCTATTGATTACAACATAAGGATTACAACTCGATACTAGAACAAGATATGACTCTATATAAATGCCTCCGTGTGTGCAGGATGGTGCAATGAATCAAGAGTGACATGTATGAAAAATAATGCATGGTGGCTTTGCCACAAATACGATGTCAACTACATGATCATGCAATGGCAATATGACAAAAGTAATGTATGTCATGATGATGATGAATGGAACGGTGGAAAGTTGCATGGCAATATATCTCAGAATGGCTATGGAAATGCCATAATAGGTAGGTATGGTGGCTGTTTTGAGGAAGATAAAAGGAGGTTTATGTGTGATAGAGCATATCGTATCACGGGGTTTGGATGCACTGGCGAAGTTTGCACCAACTCTCGATGTGAGAAAGGGCAATGCACGGTACCGAAGAGGCTAGCAAAGGCAGAAAGGTAAAAGTGCGTATGATCCATGGACTCAACATTAGTCAAAAGAACTCATATACTTATTGCAAAAATTTAGAAGCCATCAAAAATCAAGTACTACGCGCATGCTCCTAGGGGGATAGATTGGTAGGAAAAGACCATCGCTCGTCCCCGACCGCCACTCATAAGGATGCACAAGCCAGGTACACTTCATGTTTCAAATTTGTTACACAACTTTAACCATACGTGCACGCTACGGGATTTGCTAACTTCAACACAAGCATTTCTAAAATTCACAACTATTCAACTAGCACGACTTTGATATTATCGTCTCCATATCTCAAAACAATTATCAAGCATCAAACTTATCTTAGTATTCAACACACTCAAAAGAAAGTTTCACATATCTTGAATACCAAGTATATTAACATTAAGCAAATTACCATGCTATTAATGACTCCCAAAATAATCTAAGTGAAGCATGGGAGATCAAGTTTCTTTCAAACAAATCCACCACCATGCTCTAAAAGATCTAAGTGAAGCACTAGAGCAAAAATTATCACGCTCAAAAGGATATAAGTGAAGCACTATGAGCAAAACTATCAAGCTCAAAAGATATAAGTGAAGCACATAGAGTATTCTAACAAATTTCAATTCATGTATGGATCTCTTAAAAGGTGTGTACAGCAAGGATGATTGTGGTAAACTAACAAGCAAAGACACAAATAATACAAGACGCTCCAAGCAAAACACATGTCATGTTGGTGAATAAAAATATAGCTCCAAGTAAATTACCGATGGAAGCAGACGAAAGAGGCTTTGACTTTTTGGTGTCCTTGGATTATCTTGGGGGTTCCATGGGCATCCCCAATATTAGGCTCTTTCCACTTCTTTTTCCATAATCCATCAAAAGAATTCACCCAAAACTTGAAAACTTCACAACACAAAATTCAATAGAAATCTCGTGAGCTCCGTTAGAGAAAGAAAACAAAAGACTACTTCAAGGTACTGTAATGAAATCATTCTTTATTTATATTGGTGTTAAACCTACTGTATTCCAACTTCTCTATGGATCATAAACCATTTTACTAGCCATAGATTCATCAAAATAAGCAAACAACACACGAAAAACAGAATCTGTCAAAAACAGAACAGTCTGTAACAATCTGTAACTAACGCAAACTTCTGAAACTCTACAAATTCTACCAAAATAGGAAGTCCTGGACAATTTGTTTATTGATCAGAAGCAAAAAGAATCAACGCAAAATCACGTTCCTGTTATTTATCATAACTAAATTCGTGCGCGCAAAGTTTCTGTTTTTCAGCAGAATCAAATCAACTATCATCGTAGGTTATCCTATAGGTCCTACTTGGCACAAACACTAATTAAAACATAAAACCACATCCAAACAGAAGGTAGATGGATTATGTATTCCTAAACAGAAGCAAAAACAAAAAATACAAAATAAAATTGGGTTGCCTCCCAACAAGCGCTATCGTTCAACGCCCTTAGCTAGGCATAAAAGCAAGGATAGATTTAGGTATTGCCATCAGTGGCTCTCATAATAGATTCATATGGTAATTTTATTTTCTTTCTAGGGAAGTGTTCCATACCATTCTTTAAGGGAAATTGGAATCTAATATCCCCTTCCTTCATATCAATAATTGCACCAATCGTTCTAAGGAAAGGTCTACCAAGAATAATAGGACATGAGGGATTGCAATCTATATCAAGGACGATAAAATTTACGGGCACATAATTCCTATTTGCAACAATGACCACATCATTAATTATTCCCATAGGTTTTTTAATAGTGGAATCCGCAAGATGCAAGTTTAGAGAGCAATCATCAAAATCACGGAAATCTAGCAAATCGCATAAAGTTTTGGGAATAGTAGAGACACTAGCACCCAAATCACACAAAGCATGAAACTCATAATTTTTAATTTTAATTTTAATGGTAGGTTCCCATTCATCATAGAGTTTTCTAGGGATAGAAACTTTCAACTCAAGCTTTTCTTCATAAGATTGCATTAAGGCATCAACAATGTGTTCGGTAAAAGCCTTATTTTGACTATAAGCATGAGGAGAATTTAGCACGGATTGCAACAAGGAAATACAATCAATCAAAGAGTAATTTTCATAATTAAATTCCTTGAGATCCAAAATAGTGGGTTTAGCAATATCTTGATTTTTATTTCTTTCAATCCCACTTCTATCAATTTCATCATCAAGATCCAAAAACTCAGAATTCTTAGAACGCCTTCTAGGTATAGGAAGATCATATTCAGTTTCATCAAGATTCATATTGCAAAACAAAGATTTGATAGGGGACACATCAATAACTTTTAGATCTTCTTCTTGATTTTCATAGGAATTAGAAGAACACGCTTTAATAAAGGCATCTTTGGAAGCACGCATCCTAGCGGTTCTTTCTTTGCACTCATCAATGGAAATTCTCATGGCTTTGAGAGACTCATTGATATCATGCTTAGGAGGAATAGATCTAAGCTTTAAAGAATCAATCTCGAGAGAAATTCTATCAACGTTCCTAGCCAAATCATCAACTTTAAGAAATTTCTCTTCAAGCAAAGCATTAAAATTCTTTTGTGAATTCATAAACTCTTTAACACTACTCTCAAATTCAGAGGGCATCTTATTAAAATTTCCATAAGAGTTGTTGTAGGAATTTCCATAATTATTAGAAGGATTATTCCCTCTATACGCGTTGTTACCAAAACTATTCCTACCAATAAAATTAACATCCATAGATTCATTATTATTCTCAAGCAAAGTAGATAAAGGCATATTATTGGGATCAGAAGAAACACTCTTAGCAAATAAATTCCTAAGTTCATCCATCTTTTCACTCAAAACATTGATTTCTTCTATAGAATGCACCTTTTTATTAGTAGATCTTTCAGTATGCCATTGAGAATAATTAACCATAATATTATCTAGAAGTTTAGTAGCATCTCCTAAAGTGATTTCCATAAAAGTGCATCCCGCGGCCGAATCTAAAATATTTCTAGAAGCAAAATTCAGTCCAGCATAAAAAATTTGTATAATCATCCACAAGTTCAAACCATGAGTAGGGCAATTACGTAGCATTAATTTCATTCTCTCCCATGCTTGTGCAACATGTTCATGATCAAGTTGCTTAAAATTCATAATATCGTTTCTAAGAGAGATAATCTTAGCGGGAGGAAACTACTTAGAGATAAAAGCATCTTTGCACTTGTTCCAAGAATCAATACTGTTTTTAGGCAAAGATGAAAACCACGCTTTAGCACGATCTCTAAGCAAAAAAGGAAATAGCTTCAATTTAACGACATCATTATCGACATCTTTTTTCTTTTGCATATCACATAAATCAACGAAGCTATTCAGATGAGTAGCGGCATCTTCACTAGGAAGGCCGGCGAATTGATCTTTCATAACAAGATTCAACAAAGCAGTATTGATTTCACAAGATTCAGTATTGGCAAGAGGAGCAATCAGAGTGCTAAGGAAATCATTATTATTGGTATTGGTGAAGTCACACAATTTGGTGGCATCTTGAGCCATCACGACAAGCAAGCAAACTAACACACGAGAAAACAAAAGGATGAGGAAAAGGCAACGGAAAGAGAGGAGGAGATTGTGAAAGAGAGGGTGAATAAAACGGCAAGGGTGAAGTGGGGGAGAGGAAAACAAGAGGCAAATGGCAAAAAATGTAATGCGAGAGATAGGGATTGTGATGGGTACTTGGTATGTTGACTTTTGCGTAAGCCTCCCCGGCAACGGCGCCAGAAATCCTTCTTGCTACGTCTCGAGCTTGCGTTGGTTTTCCCCTAAGAGGAGAGGATGATGCAGCACAGTAGCATAAGTATTTCCCTCAGTATTTTGAGAACCAAGGTATCAATCCAGTAGGAGGTCACGCGCAAGTCCCTCGTACCTGCACAAAACGATAGCTACTCGCAACCAACGCGATTAGGGGTTGTCAATCCCTTCACGGTCACTTATGAGAGTGAGATCTGATAGAGATAATATTTTTGGTATTTTTGGTATAAAGATGCAAGTAGAAAGTAAAAGCAAAGCAAGTAAATAGAGTGATGGAGATTAATATGATGAGAATAGAGCCAGGGGCCATAGGTTTCACTAGTGGCTTCTCTTAAGAGCATAAGTATTCTACAGTGGGTGAACAAATTATGTTGAGCAATTGACAGAATTGAGCATAGTTATGAGGTTATCTAGGTATGATCATGTATATAGGCATCATGTCCGAGACAAGTAGACCGAAACGATTCTGCATCTACTACTATTACTCCACTCATCGACCGCTATCCAACATGCATCTAGAGTATTAAGTTAAAAACAGAGTAACGCCTTAAGCAAGATGACATGATGTAGAGGAATAAATTCATGCAATATGATAAATACCCCATCTTGTTATCCTCGATGGCAACAATACAATACGTGCCTTGCAACCCTTTTTGTCACTGGGTAAGGACACCGCAAGATTGAACCCAAAGCTAAGCACTTCTCCCATTGCAAGAACTACCAATCTAGTTGGCCAAACCAAACGGATAATTTGAGAGACTTGCAAAGATAACTCAATCATACATAAAAGAATTCAGAGAAGATTCAAATATTATTCATAGATAAGCTGGATCATAAACCCACAATTCATCGGTCTCAACAAACACACCGCAAAAAGAATATTACATCGAATAGATCTCCACGAGAGAGGGGAGAACATTGTATTGAGATCCGAAGAGAGAAGAAGCCATCTAGCTACTAGCTATGGACCGAAGGTCTGAAGTAAACTACTCACACTTCATCGGAGGGGCTATGGTGTTGATGTAGAAGCCCTCCGTGGTAGATGTCCTCTCCGGCGGAGCTCCGGAACAGGCCCCAAGATGGGATCTCGTGGATACAAGAAGGTACGGCGGTGGAATTAGGTTTTTGGCTCCGTCTCTGGTCTATTGGGGGTACGTAGGTATATATAGGAGGAAGGAGTACATCGGTGGAGCGTTAGGGGGCCCACGAGGTAGGGGGCGCGCCCAGGGGGCGCGCCCTCCACCCTCGTGACCGCCTCTAGCGCTTCTTGGAGTAGGGTCCAAGTCTCCTGTATCACGTTCGGTGAGAAGATCACGTTCCCGAAGGTTTCATTCCATTTGGACTCCGTTTGATATTACATTTCTTTGAAATACTGAAAAAGCCAAAAAACAGCAATTTTGGGCTAGGCCTCCGGTTAATAGGTTTGTCCCGAAAATAATGTAAAAGTGGAAAATAAAGCCCATTATAGTCCAAAGCAATAGATAAAGTAGCATGGAGCAATCAAAAATTATAGATACATTGGAGACGTATCAATCCACGGTGACCGGAGATGAAGGCGACGGCGATGGAGGCGCTCCAGGGCCTCCCGAGGCGCGTGGCTTGACGGAGAGGACGAGGGAGACGCGGCGAAGTTTCTGAGCTTGTTGGGGAGGCGAGGCCGTCGTGGTGGGCGCGGCAACGGCGAGCAGCGGCGACGGTGGCGCTCGGGCGGGTGAGAGGGAGAGATCCAGGGGGAGGGAGAACGAGAGAGAGTGAGAGAGGTGCGGGACGGCGCATGGCGTCGCGCGGGTGTTCCAGGCGGTGAGGGGGAGGATAGGCAGGCAGGTGGCATGGCGGCACAACTGTGTGCGCGCGCCGGCCACACACCTGGCCGACTAGCGCCAGGAGGATGACAACGCTGGTGGGCTGGTCCAGCTGGGCCGCATAGTGCTGGGCCAGCACAGGAGCTGGGCTGCAGGTAAGTGGAGGTAAGTTTTTCCATTTCTTTTCTGTTTTCTATTTTTTGACATTTGTTTGATTTAATAAAAATACTAAACCATTTTATTTTCTTATGCCAATATTTGTAGGGGCTAGTGGTATTATTCCAGAGCTCCTCAACAACTGGCATAATTTTTGGACATATATTATATATATATAACATATATATATGCAAGGCAAAATAATTACTGGATTAATCCAAGTGGCCAAAATAAATACTTATGAGCTCCTAAAAATATTGGTTTGATTTTTATCCCTGTCCAATATTTTCACAGAGCAACATGAACATATTCTTGGACCTTTTTGGAGCACTTTTTATTTGGGTCATTTCCAAAAATGAATCATGAGGGTTTCACAAATCCCCATTTCAAATTTAAATGGAATTTAAACATGATGCACACATGACTAGCTAGCCTAGGTCATACCAGAACTAGGGATGTGACATGAACCTCTCCGTGACGGTGTCTAGATTGGATCTGGTGTTTCTGGAACTTGCGGCGGCTAGAATTGTGTTTCGTCGACTCCCCTAGGGTTTTAGATTTTGGCGATAGATAGAGCAAGGCGGGCGGGGGGAGGCGAGGTGGGCACAACCCACCAGGGCGCGCTTGGGCCCCCAGGCACACCCAGGTGGGTTGTGCTCCCCTCGGAGCCCCCTCTGGTACTTCTGGTCTAGAAAAAATCTCCAAAAAGTTTCGCTGCATTTGGACTCCGTTTGGTATTGTTTTTTGCAAAGTAAAAAATATGAAAAGAATAACAACTGGCACTCGGCACTATGTCAATAGTCTGGTCCCAAAAAATGATATAAAGTTGCTATAAAATGATTGTAAAACATCCAAGATTGATAATATAACAACATGGAACAATCAAAAATTATAGATACGTTGAAGACGAATCAATTACTGTTTGGCAATTGATAGAAAAAAATAATTATGACGATATCCAAGGCGATGATCACGTATATACGTGATACGTCTCCATCGTATCCACTTTTCCAAACTCTTTTGCCCTTGTTTTGGACTCTAACTTGCATGTTTTGAATGGAACTAACCCGGACTGACGCTGTTTTCAACAGAATTGCCATGGTGTTATTTTTGTGCAGAAATAAAAGTTATTGGAATGACCTGAAACTTCATGGAGATGATTTTTGGAATTAATAAAAAATATTGGCGAAAGAAATAAGTGAAGGGGGCCCACACCCTGGCCACAAGGGTGGGGGGTGCCATCCATCATTGTGGTTCCCTGGACCTCCACGGATATCAACTCCAACTCAATATATTCATGTTCGGGGAGAAAAAAATCAGAGAGAAGGATTCATCGCGTTTTACGATACGGAGCCGCCCCCAAGCCCTGTTCTTCCTCTGGAGGGCAGATATGGAGTCTGTTCGGGGATCCGGAGAGGGGAATCCGTCGCCATTGTCATCATCAACCATCCTCCATCACCAATTTCATGATGCTCACTGCCGTGCGTGAGTAATACCATCATAGGCTTGCTGGACGGTGATAGGTTGGAGAAGATTTACCATGTAATCGAGTTGGTTTTGTTAGGGTTTGATCCCTAGTATCCACTATGTTCTAAGATTGATGTTGCTATGACTTTGCTATGCTTAATGCTTGTCACTAGGGACCGGGTGCCATGATTTCATATCTGAACCTATTATGTTTTCATGAATATATTTGTGTTCTTGATCCTATCTTGCAAGTCAATAGTCACCTACTACGTGTTATGATCCGGCAACCCAGGAGTGACAATAGTCGGGACACTTCCCGGTGATGACCGTAGTTTGAGGAGTTCATGTATTCACTAAGTGCTAATGCTTTGGTCTGGTACTCTATTAAAAGCAGGACTTAATATCCCTTAGTTTCCATTAGGACCCTGCTGCCACGGGAGGGTAGGACAACAGTTGTCATGCAAGTTCTTTTCCATAGGCACGTATGACTATATTCGGAATACATGCCTACTTTATATTGATGAATTGGAGCTAGTTATGTGTCACCCTATGTTATAACTATTGCATGATGAATGTCATCCGACATAATTATCCATCATTGATCCATTGCCTACGAGCTCGTTTCATATTGATCTTTGCTCCGTTACTTTTCAATTGCCACTATTATGATTGCTACAAAACTGCTACTGTTACTTTTGCCACCGTTACCGCTACTTCCATACTACTTTGCTACTAAATATTTTTCTACAGATATTAAGTCTTTCAGGTGTGGTTGAATTGACAACTCAGCTGCTAATACTTGAGAATATTCTTTGGCCCCCTTGTGTCGAATCAATAAATTTGGGTTGAATACTCTACCCTCAAAAACTGTTGCGATCCCCTATACTTGTGGGTTATCAAGACCTTTTTTCTGGCGCTGTTGCCGGGGAGCATAGCTCTTTTCTTTGATTCACTTGGGATTTATATCTGTTGATCACTACGAGGAATTTGAAACATCAAAGAACTAAGATTCTTCCCTCAACTACGAGGGGAGGTAAGGAACTACCATCTAGATCTGCACATGATTCTCCTTCTGTTTTGAGTAAACTTGCGACACCTACACCTGCTATTGATTCCGATATGTCGCATGTTATTGATGATGCCACTTCTGCTATGCATGATGCTTATGACGAAACTACTTCTTTGCTCGATGATGCTGTGCCACTAGGTGAATTTCTTGATGAACAACTTGCTAGGGTTAGAGAGAATGAAATTACTGAAACTGATGATATCATTGAAACTGACGATTATGATTCTCCTCCTAGATATGAATTGCCTATTGTACCTGAGGGTTATGTTATGGATGAAGAAACTGCTAGAGACTTCTTTGCTTGTAATGATAGGGAGGATCTTAAGAAACTATTAGCTAAATTGAAAGAAAAATCCTTGAATGCTAGAATGAAATCTGATCCTGCTTTTGCTACTTCACCTATCTTTGTTGTTGATAAGGGTTATGAATTCTCTGTCGATCCCGAGTTAATTACTTTGGTTGAATCTGATCCTTTGTATGGTTATGAATCTGAAACTGTTGTGGCACATCTTACTAAATTGGATGATATAGCCACCCTATTTGCTCATGAGGAAAAAATTCGCTATTACTATATTCTCAAATTATTTCCTTTCTTGTTAAAGGGTGATGCTAAGATATGGTTTAATTCTCTTGCTCCTAGTTGCGTGCATAGTCCCCAGGATATGATTTACTACTTTTCTGCAAAATATTTTCCCGCTCATGAGAAACAAGCCGCTTTAAGGGAAATATTTAATTTTGTGCAAATTGAAGAAGAGAGTCTCCCACAAGCTTGGGGAGGCTTCTTCAATTACTTAATGCTTTAACTGATCACCCTCTCAAGAAAAATGAAATACTTGATATCTTTTATAGTGGACTAACCGATGCTTCCAGAGACCAACTGGATAGTTGTGCTAGTTGTGTTTTCAGGGAAAAAACTGTTGAGCAAGCTGAATTGCTATTGAATAATATATTGAGTAATGATATTGATTGGACTCTTCCTGAACCAACTCCAAAACCAACTCTGAAGAAAAGGGGTGTTCTATTTCTTAGTCCTAAAGATATGCAAGATGCAAAGAAATTTATGAAAGAAAAAGGTATTAAAGCTGAAGAGGTTAAGAATTTAACGCCTATAGAGGAAATACATGGTCTTGATAACCCGACACAGGTAGTAGAGGTCTCTCCATAGATTTCATGAAGGTGATATTCCTCATAATAAGCTTGCTAGTCAATGCTTGGATGAGTTTGATAATTTTATTGTTAAACAAGAAAATTTCAATGCTTATGTTAGTAGATAACTGAAACGTAATGCTTACATGCTTGACCACCTGGGTGATTATATGAGTAGAACTTTTAGTGATCTTAAGCTTATCAGTAAACATGCGTCCATGGTTACAACTCAAGTAGAACAAGTACTAAAGGCACAAGATGATTTACTTAATGAGCTAATTAGTAAAAATAATGATAATGTTGTTAGGGTTATGACTAGAGGTGGTAAAACGACTCAGGAACCTTTGTATCCTGAGGGCCATCCTAAGAGAGTTGAGCAAGATTCTCAGAGAACTAATACTGATGCACCTAGTCCTAGTACTAAAAAGAAAAAGAAAACTGATAGGACTTTGCATGCTTCTAGTGAACTTGTTATAGATACACATAAGAATCCCAATGATATTTCTATTTATGATGCTGAGATACAATCTGGTGATGAACATGAACCTAGTGATAATGTTAATAATGATGTTCATGTTGATGCTCAACCTAGTAATGATAATGATGTAGAGATTGTACCTGCTGTTGATCTTGATAACCCACAATCAAAGAATCAACGTTATGATAAGAGAGACTTCATTGCTAGAAAACATGGTAAAGAAAGAGAACCATGGGTTCAGAAACCCATGCCCATTCCTCCTAAGACATCCAGGAAAAAGGATGATGAGGATTTTGAGCGCTTTGCTGAAATGATTAGACCTGTCTTTTTGTGTATACGTTTGACTGATGTGCTTAAAATGCCTCCTTATGCTAAATATATGAAAGATATTGTTACAAATAAAAGAAAGATACCTAAAGCTGAAATTTCCACAATGCTTGCTAATTATACTTTTAAGGGTGGAATACCAAAGAAACTTGGAGATCCGAGAGTACCAACTATACCATGCTCTATTAAAAGAAACTATGTTAAAACCGCTCTATGTGATCTTGGAGCCGGTGTTAGTGTTATGTGTTTCTCTTTATACCATAGAATTGAATTAAATAAGTTGACACGTACTAAAATCTCTTTGTAGATGTATGATAAATCAACTTCTATACCCATCGGTATTTGTGAGGATGTGCCTGTTGTGGTTGCAAATATTACTATCATAACAGACTTTGTTATTCTTGATATTCCCGAGGACGATAGTATGTCGATTATCCTTGGTAGACCCTTTTTGAATACTGCAGGGGATGTTATTGATTGCAACAAAGGCAATGTCACTTTTCATGTTAATGGTAACGAGCATACGGTACACTTTCTGAAGAAACAACCTC
Organism: Aegilops speltoides; assembly: GCA_021437245.1. Classification (NCBI taxonomy): domain Eukaryota; kingdom Viridiplantae; phylum Streptophyta; class Magnoliopsida; order Poales; family Poaceae; genus Aegilops; species Aegilops speltoides. The sequence continues at coordinate 275,906,772 of CM038145.1, read as the reverse complement.
AAGTTCATAGTATCAATTATATCAGAAAAATTTCAACTATCACTATTGGAGGTTTTGAATTTCCTCTTCCTATTGTTAAAAAGAAATATGATATTATATTGTTGGGGCCATGCATAATCCCGTTGAGGTAACATAGTGTTATTCGAAAATTCTCCGGTTTCATGTCATGCGGAAGAAGTTTGTTAATAAGACTTGATCAACCTTGTTAATGGATTCCTTTTTATGAGCATGAGATGGATGAATTTAGAAGGCACAACTCTTTGTACCCATCTTTTACTTTCTGTAATTTAGATTAAATAAAGCAAAAATAGTATTTTTTGTCTGTTTTCTGAATTATTCGTGCAATAAAAAATGTCCTGAAAATAAAAGTTCTCCAAATGCCCTAAAATTTTAGTATGATTTTTCATAGAATATTTAAGAATTTCTGGCACTTAAAACACAACAGGGGGCCTCACCAACTGGCCACAAGGGTGGAGGGCATGCCCTACCCCCTGGGCACGCCCCCTGTCCTTGTGGGCCCTATGTCGCCCCCCTCCACTTATTACAACACCCATCCACTCCTTCCTCTAGAAAAAGTCACTCCATAGCCCAAACTCGTGTTCTTGCTCACCTTGCTGCTATTTTCGATCTCCTTGCTCAAAGCTTCATTCACAAAACTGCTTTGGGGATTGTCCTTCGATATGTAACTCCTCCAATGGTCCAATTAGTTTTTGTTCTAGTGCTTTAGTCATTGCAAATTTTTGCTGTTGTGGTGACCTTGTTCTTGAGCTTGCATGTCAAATTTATATGGTCCAAAGTAGTTTTGATGCATGATATAGCCTCTAGGCACTCGTAGGAGTAGTTGGTATCAATTTTGTTGAGTTTGATTCACTTTTATTTTGAGTCACTAAAAATTTCAGAAATTTTCAAAGGAAGAAAAATGTCAAGGAGAATGTACCAACGTGGTTCTTCAAGGAAGCAAGCACCGAGGCTCGCGATACGCGAGCCAGACCTTGAACCACCAAGAGAAGCTCAAGTGCAGCCTTGTGAATGGCCGTCGGATGAATTTATGGTTCGTGCAGGTTTCAAGGATGAGTTCTATGCATACGTACAAAAGTCGGCCTTGAGGATTGTCAAACAAGTACCTACAATATTATTATCTCACCGATCCCTTTGTGCGGAGGTGTCGTGCGAAACCACGACCACCTATGGGACCAGAGGGCCCCTTGCTGGTTCGGCGGGGGGACGTCACGTTGCATAAAGAGCAGACGAGCGTGGGGTAGCACGACAGAGATCACACAGGCAATTTTACCTAGGTTCGGGCCGTCGTAAGGCGTAAAACCCTACTCCTGCTTTGGTGGATTGACGGTGGAAGAATGGTGGTGAGGTGTAGTACACTGCCCAGCAGGGGTTGCCTCAGGGAGACCGTGGCTACGCGCGCATGGGTGTGTGTGTTATCCAACCTTCTATCCCTTTTCTATGGTTGCCATGGGCCTTGTCGGTGTCAAAACCGGCGGATCTCGGGTAGGGGGTCCCGAACTGTGCGTCGTTGTCACATCCCTAGTTCTGGTATGCTCAAGGCTAGCTAGTCATGTGTGCATCATGTTTAAATTTCATTTAAATTTGAAATGAGGATTTGAGAAACCCTCAGAATCATCTCTAAAATGGCCCAAACAAAAAGGCTCCAAAAAGGTCCCAGAAAATGCTCATGTTGCTCTCTGAAAATATTGGACAGAGATAAAAATCAAACCAATATTTTTAGGAGCTCATAAGTATTTATTTTGGGCATTTGGATTAATCCAGTAATTATTTTGCCTTGGATATATAAATGTTATATATATAATATACGTCCAAAAATTATGTCGTTTATTAAGGAGCTCGGAATAATATAACTAGCTTCTATAAAAATTGGCATAAGGAAATAAAATGATTTAGTATTATTATTAAATCAAAACAAATGTCGAAAATAGAAAAGATAGAAAACAGAAAGGAAATACCTTACGGGCGCTTACCTCCTCGAAGCCTGGGCTGCCCAAAGAAGCCGGCCCAGCCAGTGGCCGACGCCTGATCCGTCTCCTCTCGCCCAGGAGGACAGGCGCGTGCGACGACAGCAGCGCCGCGCGCGCCACGCCACGCCACCTCCCTCCCTGCCTGCCCTCTCCCTCCTCGTCTGGATGCCCGGAGGCGCCCGCGCCGCCCGGTCCTCTCCCCTCTCTCTCGCTCTCCCTCCTCCTGGACCTCTCTCTCTCCCGACCGCCGAACAGCGTCGCCGCCGCTTCGCCGTTGCCGTGGCCCACCCCCTCTCGCTCTCTCTCAGGTTACGCAAGTTCAGCGCCGTCGTCCTCGTCCTCTCCGCCAAGCCGCAAGACGCGGGAAGCCCTGGAGAGCCGCCATCGTCGCCTTCTTCACCTCCGGCCGCCGGAGATCAGCCTGCCGAAGCCTCCACCGGAACCGCGGTGAGCTCCGCCACCGTTCCCCTCTCTCCGCGTAGCCGCCCGCACGCCGTAGCCTTCTCCCCACCACGGCCGTAGCACCTCGCCGCCGTCGTGCTAGTTGCCGTAGCTCACGCCCGAGCACGCCAACGTGCTCAGCTGCCTCCCAGCAAGCCAACGCCGCTGCCCGCCGCCCCTGCCGTGCACCACAGCTCTGCGCGCGCACTTGGCCGAACTCCGGCCGCCGCCCCGAGCTTTGCTCCGGCGAGCTCCGGCCACCCCAGCCCCTCCCGTCGCCTCCGCTGGATGCGGACGAGCACCAGCTCCTCGGAGATGGTCTCCGCGGCCCTTTTGGTCGCCGGAGACGTGATTCCGAGGCCCTCCGCCGCGTCTGGCCTCGCCGGCGTCGAGTCGCCGGCGAGTTTGACCCCGCTGACCAGGGGTTTGACCACCCTGTGTCACTGACGCGTGGGGCCAGCCCCGTTAATTAAACAAGTTTAGGGTTAATTTAATTAAGATTAGCCACAGTCACTGACACATGGGTCCCACTGGTCAGGTTTGACCTGGACCTGGCCGTTGACCCGCTGACGTCACGCTGACGTCAGGCTGACGCATTTATTCATTTTCTGTATTTAAATTAATCAGGAAATTCCAGAAAATGATTTAAACTTCAAAAATTCATAGAAATTCAACCGTAGCTCAGATTGAAATAATTTATATATGAAAATTATCAGAAAAATGCAATCTTTCCATCTGTACTAGTTTCATGCATGACAAACCAACTCATACATGCTGAATTTGAGGAAACACATTATGGCATATTAAGAGACTTAAATTAGAATTGCATTTGAGCTTAGGGTTCAAATGGACTTCAAACCAAATGAATACTAGTTGCATTAGCTCAAACAGCATCACATCTTCATGCCATGTTCATGCATCATATTGTTGCATATGTTTGTGTATTGATTGCCGACACTGTTCCTTCTCGATAGGTCCTGCTCCGGAGTCCGTTCCAGAGTACCTGTCTATGAAGCAGTGCCTTCCTTGTTGATCTACCAGGCAAGCAAACCCCCTTGTTCATTCCGATAAAACCCTACTCTCTCGCTCCTGCTCTCAATTATTGCATTAGGACAACAACGATTCATCTGCTACTTTGTCTTTGCGGTAGTTGAACCCATTCCTCTGCATGACTGTCATTGCCACAGTAAATAGTTGAAACCCACTAGCATGTGTAGGAGTTGATTGAGCCCATGTTGTGTTCCTACCATGCTATGCCTGCTATTGCTTAGAGTTGTGTCAGGTCTGGTTCATTGGGAATGGATTGGAGTGCAGTTCTATGTTACGATCGAGAGTGAGCGTGTGAACACGATTTGGTAAAGGTAGCGGTGAGAGGCCATGTAGGAGTACATGGTGGGTTGTCTCACCGAACCGTCCTTAAGCCTTGAGTTCTATGTATGTTGTCCAATGACTCGATACTACCACACATTGGGATCCTTAATTGACTCTCTCGACTTATTAACCAACTTGGTCTCTGGCCTGTGAGTCGCAACTAGTTTCGGTGTTTTTAGGTAGTGCTATTCTTCTACCAAGTGGCACCCGGCAGGTGGGCTTGGGACAGATTAAACACAGTGTACGGTGTACCAAGTGGCACCGGATGGTGGGCTTGGGAACCCTGCTCACATCGTTTGGGGCCGTGGCGACACCCGGCGGATCTCCTTGCGGATGGAACCCGAATAGGCGATAAACACAGGCTAGAGTCTTGTGCGGTTAGTCGGTCGTGGCCGACACCCTCGCCCGAGCTTCCGCTTGAAGGTTGCCGAGATACATGCGTGTACATGGCGGTAAGTGGCGAGGCGTGTGTGAAGAAGTACACCCTGCGGGGTTAACATGATCTATTGAATAGCGGGTCCATGGATATGGACTTCTTGGATGCTTACATGGTACATAGATAACTTGAAGTGGATACAATAAAATGCTCAAGAAAAGTGTGGGTACTATGGATGGCCTTCTCGTAGGGAGACGGGATGAATCCATAGTAGTGTATTGAGTGGTGATTAGTGGACTCGTGCGCCATATCACCTCAAAGAGGTTCAGTAGTCGAGGACGGGATAGCCACAGAGTCAAAGCTGGCTTGCTGCAACTAAACCCCACATTACCCTCTTGATACAAATGCATGTATGTTAGGATCGATGTAAGTCTTCTTTGAGTACCTTTGTACTCATGGTGCTTTATTTATGTTTTTGCAGCGGAGGCTTGGTCTTACTAGTGTTCTCGTGGACTTGACGAGTAGCTTGTACCTCAGCACGATCTTGATCGGATGTTGTAGATAGTCGGGCTCTTCACCTTTTTCATTTGTAGATGTCGTACTCGGACATGTAATGCTTCCGCTTGTTGCTTGTATGCTCTGTATGATGGGTCCTGTGACCCCTGTTTGCAATAAATGCTATGATGGCTCTTCCGGGCCTTTATCTATATGAGTTGTTGAGTTATTTGTGATGCCATGTTGTACACAGCACATACTTGCATGTTATGCGACGTGTAATGTGTATTGCTATGTGTGGGATCGACTATCTAGTTGTTTATCCTTAGTAGCCTTATTTACCGGAAATGTCTCCTAGTGCTTCCATCGAGCCATGGTAGCTTGCTCTTGCTCCGGAACACTTAGGCTGGCGGCATGTGTCCTTCTTTGTTCTGTGTGCATCCCTTCGGGAAATGTCACGCGATGAACACCGGAGTCTGTTAGCCGCTTCTGCCGGTTCACCGAGTCTCATAGCCAGTGCTACAGACTGGATTCACTCGTGATGACCGACACGTTCGATCTTTGGGTCATGGATGCTGTCCTGTAAGTTTGTGCCACTTTGGGTTTACGACTAGCCATGTCAGCCGGGCTCCTTATCATATGGATGCTAGCGACACTATCATATCGTGTGCCAAAAGGCATAAACGGTCCCGGCAAAGGTAAGGCGACACCCGTGGGGATACCGTGCGTGAGGCCGCAAAGTGATATGAAGTGTTACATGCTAGATCGATGTGGCATTGAGTCGGGGTCCTGACAGCTTTGGTATCAGAGCTTGACTGCCTGTAGGATTACCAAGCCAAACTGGTCGAAGTTGAGTCTAGAAATTCTTTAGCTATATAAGGGAATTGATTGTGGGAAGGAACGTAAGGCTCTTCTTACTCCTTTACCTCATGGCCTTCTGATCTGAGTCGTCCTATCTTTTCTGCGGGGTTAAGGAACTAGGCTACCTCTTCCATCTATTAGGATCACGTGTTACTACTCCGTAGTCCCATAGGATTGGTTGATCAGAGTCATAACGCAGTTTCGAGTACTTCCGGTGTAGCCTGTTTAGTATGATCTCAGAACCTTCAGTGATGATGTTGAGTATGTTACTACCCCATTTTTGGCAGGATGTCTTATTCTGAGCCTTTTACTGCCGTTATGCTGCCGGAATTGCCCTAGGAGCTCGAGAGTTACTAATTTCCTAGTCCTACGTTCTATAGCCTATAGATGATGTTGATCCGTCCTTGGCTTCGTTTCTCAGGATGTCATCAGCTAAGCGAAGTTCTATTGCTCATAGCCAGAACCACGGAGATGGTAGGGATGAGGATCCTCCCGACCAGCCTTCGTTGTCAGAGTTCATGTTAGAGATGGAGAAGAACAAGCGTGAGTCTAACCGCTTGTTGGCACGTATCGAGGAGAACACCGCACATCGGTTCAAAGGGTCTGCAACCATTCATGATTTCATTCGCCTGCACCCACCTACCTTTCATCATTCTATTGAGCCACTCGATGCAGATGACTGGCTCCGTAGTATCACACACAAGCTCCGTTCTGCGAACGTAGCTGAAGATGACAAAATCACCTATGCCACATACCACCTGGAAGGTCCTGCTAGTCTTTGGTGGCAGAACTATGAGGCTATGCTTCCAGCTGGCCAGATTCCTACTTGGAGGGATTTCACTAAGGCTTTTCGTGAGCATCACATTCCTCAGGCCCTCATCGATCGCAAGAGAGAAGAGTTCTGTAGTTTCACCCAGAGTAAGATGGCTGTTGATGCTTACAGCAGAGAGTTTGAGAACCTTGCCCGCTATGCATCAGAAGAGGTGTCCACGGACGCCAAGAAGCAAGCTAGGTTCCGGAAGGGTCTCAAACCCAAGCTGCGTCGTGATCTCCACCTGCACCATTGTGATACATTCCAAGCTCTTGTGAACAAGGCAATTAATGCAGAGACAGCTCAGCTCACTTATGAGGAGTCTCGTAAGCACACCCGTGATTTGGGATCTTCCTCCGGTTCTAGTTCTCAGAAGCGCCGGATTTGGGTTCCAAACTCCGCTCTTCCTTCCGGATATTCACCAAGACCATCCTTTGTGGTGCCTTCCCCAGCTCAGCAGTATGTTCCACCCAGGCCTACTGGTAGACCGCTTGCCAATGCGGGTCCACGTCCAACTTCAGGGACTTGTTTCACATGCGGGAAGCCAGGACATTATGCACGTGACTGCTCTCAGACTAGTTATGCTCCACCCCAGCCCGAGAAGTCTGTTGGCCATGGTAAGCCATCACGCAAGATGATCAGTGTCAAGTCAGCCCCCACTGAACGTGGACGTGTGCATCACGTCTCAGCTAAAGACGCTCATGATGATCCGGATGTCGTTCTTGGTACACTCCTTGTCAACTGTCATCCAGATCGGTTACATTCGATCTCGGGCGTCTCACTCCTTCATTTCTGAAAGCTATGCTAACTTGCACAACATGTCATTTTGTGATATGCCCTCTCCACTAGTCATTCAAACTCCTGGATCCAAATGGCAAACTTCTAGTGTAAGCCATGGTAACGAAATCCTTGTAGACAGACTTGTATTCCTTGCATCACTTATAGCCCTCAAGTCTACAGATATTAACATCATCTTGGGTATGGATTGGATGACAGCTCATTATGCCAAGATTGATTGCTACACCAGGTCTGTTCAGCTTACACACCCATCTGGCAAGATAGTCACTGTCTCCACTAGAGTTGCAAGCGTCGGCTCTATTCTCTTAATGCCAGCCCTCTTCCGGACCTTGAAGATATCCGGTAGTCCGTGACTTTCCGGATGTCTTTCAGAGGAACTGCCAGTGTTCCACAGCAGAGATGTAGAGTTAAATCATAGACCTTATCCGAGAACTGCTCCAATCTCTAGGAGACCTTACAAGATGGCACCCTTAGAACTAGCCGAGCTTAATAAACAACTTGATGAGTCCTTGCAAAAGGGTTTCATCCGTCCTAGTTCTTCTCCTTGGGCTTGCCCCGTCCTCTTCGTCAAGAAGAAGGATGGTACGGACCGGATGGTTGTAGATTATCGTCCCGTTAATTCGGTCACGATAAAGAACAAATATCCGCTCCCCAGGATCAACGACCTGTATGATCAGCTCATTTGGATCCTCGATCTTCTCCAAGATGGATTTGAGGTTAGGCTACCACCAAATCAAGATCAGAAACGGGGACATCCCCAAGACAGCCTTTGTCACTCGTTATGGTCAATACGAGTACACCGTCATGTCCTTCAGTCTAACCAACGCTCCAGCTACATTCTCCCACTTGATGAACTCGATCTTCATGGAGTACTTAGATAAGTTCGTCGTGGTTTACCTCGATGACATTCTTATTTACTCGAAGAACGAACAAGAGCATGCCGAACATCTTAGACTTGTGTTAGAAAAACTCAGAGAGCACCGCCTTTATGCCAAGTTCTCCAAGTGTGAATTTTGGTTGCCAGAAGTGACCTACCTAGGCCACGTAATCTCTGGTAAGGGCATTGCTGTCAATCCCGAGAGAGTTAAGGTCGTTCTTGATTGGACTCCACCTGAAACCGTTAAACAAGTTAGAAGTTTCCTTGGTCTAGCCAGCTATTGTCGCCGCTTTGTTGAAAACTTCTCCAAGGTAGCTAAACCCCTCACGGAACTTCTCAAGAAAGATAAAAAGTTTGAGTGGTCCCCACAGTGTGAGTACAGTTTTCAGGAACTGAAAAGACGCCTGACTTCTGCTCCCATACTTGTGCCACCGGATTTCACTAAAGACTTTGTTATCTACTGCGACGCCTCACGACAAGGACTAGGTTGCATTCTTATGCAGGATCGTCATGTGATTGCCTATGCATCTCGACAGTTGCATCCACATGAGGAGAATTATCCTACACATGATCTAGAGCTTGCAGCCGTAGTCTATGCACTCAAGACCTGGCGACATTACCTCCTTGGTAAACGTTGCGAGATCTACACCGATCACCAGAGTCTCAAGTATATCTTCACCCAACCAGATTTGAACCTTAGGCAAAGACGTTGGTTGGAGTTGATCTCAGATTACGACTTAGGGATTACTTACACTCCAGGCAAAGCCAATGTCATGGCCGATGCGCTAAGTCGTAAATCCTATTGCAACAATCTCATGTTGCGGCAGGGCCAACCACTTCTCCATGAGGAATTCTGTAAGCTTAATCTTCACATTGCTCCTCACGGATTCCTTTCTACCTTGGTGGCGAAACCTACTCTTGAGGATCAGATCATAACTAGCCAGCAGTATGATACGGGTATTTCTCGAATCAAGGATAACATGAAGAAGGGAGTTGCTGGTAGTTTCTCTGTTGATGATCGAGGTGTTGTTTTCTTCGAGAACCGTTTGGTGGTCCCCAAGAAGTAGCATCTTCGACAACTGATTCTTAAGGAGGCGCATGAATCTCCTCTCACGATTCATCCCGGTAGTACTAAGATGTATCAGGACCTACGCCAGAGGTTCTGGTGGACTAGGATGAAGAGAGAAATCGCTGATTTCGTTGCTAATTGTGACGTTTGTCGTCGCGTTAAGGCAGAGCATCAAAGACCTGCTGCCACCCTTCAGCCTTTAGCTATTCCTGAATGGAAATGGGATAAAGTTGGCATGGACTTCATCACCGGCTTTCCCAGGACCAAGAGAGGGAATAACGCTATCTTCGTAGTCATTGATCGTCTTTCCAAAGTGGCTCACTTCCTACCTGTTCGAGAGAGTATCACTGCCAGTCAGCTCGCTGACTTATATATTTCTCGAATAGTATCACTTCACGGTGTTCCACTAGAGATCAATTCAGACCGTGGCAGTCTTTTCACTTCTCATTTCTGGGAGAGTTTCCAATCTGCCATGGGAACCCATCTTTCCTTCAGTACCGCTTTCCACCCTCAGTCGAGTGGTCAGGTGGAATGGGTCAACCAAATTCTCGAAGACATGCTTAGAGCTTGCGTTATCTCATTCGGTATGGATTGGGAGAAATGTCTTCCTTTTGCCGAGTTTGCTTATAACAATAGCTATCAATCCAGTCTCAAGAAAGCTCCTTTCGAGATTCTCTATGGACGAAGATGTCGAACACCGTTGAACTGGTCAGAAACCGGTGAAAGACAATTCTTTGGACCGGACCTGATCCAGGAAGCAGAAGAGCAAGTTCGCATCATTCGTGAGAATTTGAAAACAGCCCGTCTCGTCGAAAAAGCGGTATGATCGTCATCATAAGGATATGACTTATGAAGTTGGCGACAAAGCTTATCTTCGGTTACTCCTTTGAAGGGTACCCATCGTTTGATATCAAGGGCAAGTTGGCTCCTCGTTACATTGGTCCTTTTCGCATTCTCGCTAAGCGAGGAGAGGTTGCCTACCAATTGGAACTACCCCACGTCTTTCTCGAGTTCATGATGTCTTCCACGTCTCTCAACTCAGCGTTGCTTCTCGGATCCTATCCGCGGAGTGGACCACTTAAACGCTTGATCTCCAAGATAACCTCACATATCGAGAGTATCCGGTTCGCATTCTTGATCAAGCGAGCGTGTCACTCGACGTCATAACATCAAGTTTCTCAAGGTTGATGGTCTCATCATTCCGAGAGAGAAGCTACTTGGGAGCGAGAAGATCGTCTTCGACTTGAGTACCCACCTTCTTTCCGTCGACCCCGAATCTCGGGACGAGATTTTTCAAGTGAGGCGAGTTGTCACATCCTAGTTCGGTATGCTCAAGGCTAGCTAGTCATGTGTGCATCATGTTTAAATTTCATTTAAATTTGAAATGAGGATTTGAGAAACCCTCGTAATCATCTCTAAAATGGCCCAAACAAAAGTGCTCCAAAAGGTCGAGAAAATGCTCATGTTGCTCTCTGAAAATATTGGACAGAGATAAAAATCAAACCAATATTTTTAGGAGCTCATAAGTATTTATTTTGGGCATTTGGATTAATCCGATAATTATTTTGCCTTGGATATATAAATGTTATATGTATAATATCGTCCAAAAATTATGTCGTTTATTAAGGAGCTCGGAATAATATAACTAGCTTCTATAAAAATTGGCATAAGGAAATAAAATGATTTAGTATTATTATTAAATCAAAACAAATGTCGAGAAAATAGAAAAGATAGAAAACAGAAAGGAAATACCTTACGGGCGCTTACCTCCTCGAAGCCTGGGCCCCAAAGAGGCCGGCCCAGCCAGTGGCCGACGCGCGATCGTCCTCGTCCTCTCGCCAGAGGACACGGGCGCGCGTTCGACGCAGCGCACCGCGCCGGCGCCCGCCACGCCACCTCCCTCCCCGCTGCGCCCCTCCCCTCCTCGTCTGGATGCCCGGAGACGCCACGCGCCGCCCGGTCCTCTCCCACTCTCTCGCTCTCCCTCCTCCCTCGACCTCTCTCTCTCTCCCGACCGCCGAACGCGTCGCCGCCGCCGCCGCCGTTCTTGTGGCCACCGCCCCCTCCTCGCTCTCAGGTTCGCAAGTTCCGCGCCGTCGTCCTCGTCCTCCGCCAAGCCGCAAGACGCGGGAAGCCCTGGAGAGCCGCCATCGTCGCCTTCTTCACCTCCGGCCGCCGGAGATCGTCTTCGTCGCTCCGCCGTCTGCAGCGCGTCCCCGAGCCTGCCGAAGCCTCCACCGGAACCACGGTGAGCTCCGCCACCGTTCCCCTCTCTCCGCGTAGCCGCCCGCACGCCGTAGCCTTCTCCACACCACGGCCGTAGCACCTCGCCGCCGTCCTTGTCGCCGCCGCCGTCGTGCTAGTTGCCAGTAGCTCACGCCCGAAAGCACGCCAACGTGCTCACTGCCTCCAAGCAAGCCAACGCCGCTGCCGCCGCCCTGCCGTGCGCCACGGCTCTGCTGCAAGACTTGGCCGAACTCCGGCCGCTGCCCCGAGCTTTGCTCCGGCGAGCTCCGGCCACCCCAGCCCCTCCCGTCGCCTCCGCTGGATGCGGACGAGCACCAGCTCCTCGGAGATGGTCTCCGCGGCCCTTTTGGTCGCCGGAGACGTGATTCCGAGGCCCTCCGCCGCGTCTAGCCTCGTCGGCGTCGAGTCGCCGGCGGGTTTGACCCCGCTGACCAGGGGTTTGACCACCCTGTGTCACTGACGCGTGGGGCCAGCCCCGTTAATTAAACAAGTTTAGGGTTAATTTAATTAAGATTAGCCACAGTCACTGACACATGGGTCCCACTGGTCAGGTTTGACCTGGACCTGGCCGTTGACCCGCTGACGTCACGCTGACGTCAGGCTGACGCATTTATTCATTTTCTGTATTTAAATTAATCAGGAAATTCCAGAAAATGATTTAAACTTCAAAAATTCATAGAAATTCAACCGTAGCTCAGATTGAAATAATTTATATATGAAAAATTATCAGAAAAATGCAATCTTTCCATCTGTACTAGTTTCATGCATGACAAACCAACTCATACATGCTGAATTTGAGGAAACACATTATGGCATATTAAGAGACTTAAATTAGAATTGCATTTGAGCTTAGGGTTCAAATGGACTTCAAACCAAATGAATACTAGTTGCATTAGCTCAAACAGCATCACATCTTCATGCCATGTTCATGCATCATATTGTTGCATATGTTTGTGTATTGATTGCCGACATTGTTCCTTCTCGATAGGTCTGCGCCCGAGTCCGCTCAGAGTACACATCTATGAAGCAAAGCCTTCCTTGTTGATCTACCAGCAAGCAAACCCCTTGTTCATTCCGATAAAACCCTACTCTCTCGCTCCTGCTCTCAATTATTGCATTAGGACAACAACGATTCATCCGCTACTTTGTGTGCGGTAGTTGAACCCATTCCTCTGCATGACTGTCATTGCCACAAGAATAGTTGAAACCCACTAGCATGTGTAGGAGTTGATTGAGCCCATGTTGTGTTCCTACCATGCTATGCCTGCTATTGCTTAGAGTTGTGTCAGGTCTGGTTCATTGGGAATGGATTGGAGTGCAGTTCTATGTTCTGATGCTGAGAGTGAACGTGTGAACACGATTTGGTAAAGGTAGCGGTGAGAGGCCATGTAGGAGTACATGGTGGGTTGTCTCACCGAACCGCCCTTAATCGAAGTTCTATGTATGTTGTCCAATGACTCGATACTACCACACATTGGGATCCTTAATTGACTCTCTCGACTTATTAACCAACTTGGTCTCGCCCAGAGTCACAACTAGTTTCGGTGTTTGTAGGTAGTGCTATTCTTCTACCAAGTGGCACCCGGCAGGGTGGGCTTGGGACAGATTAGGCACAGTGGCACGGTGTACCAAGTGGCACCCGGATGGTGGGCTTGGGAACCCTGCTCACATCGTTTGGGGCCGTGAGCGACACCCCGGCCGGATCTCCTTGCGGATGGAACCCGAATAGGCGATAAACCTGGGCTAGAGTCTTGTGCGGTTAGTCAGGTCGTGGCCGACACCCTCGCCAGGCTTCCGCTTGAAGGTTGCCGAGATACATGACGTGTACATGGCGGTAAGTGGCGAGAGCGTGTGTGAAGTACACCCCTGCAGGGTTAACATGATCTATTCGAATAGCCGGGTCCGCGGATATGGACTTCTTGGATGCTTACATGGTACATAGATAACTTGAAGTGGATACAATAAAATGCTCAAGAAAAGTGTGGGTACTATGGATGGCCTTCTCGTAGGGAGACGGGGATGAATCCATAGTAGTGTAGGACAGGATAGCCACAGAGTCAAAGCTGGCTTGCTGCAACTAAACCCCACATTACCCTCTTGATACAAATGCATGTATGTTAGGATCTGATGTAAGTCTTGCTGAGTACCTTTGTACTCATGGTGCTTTATTTATGTTTTTGCAGCGGAGACTTCGGTCTTACTAGTGTTCTCGTGGACTTCAACGAGTAGCTTGTACCTCAGCTACGATCTTGATCGGATGTTGTAGATAGTCAGGCTCTTCAGCCTTTTTCATTTGTAGATGTCTACGTACTCGGACATGTAATGCTTCCGCTTGTTGCTTGTATGCTCGTATGATGGGTCCTGTGACCCTGTTTGCAATAAATGTTATGATGGCTCTTCCGAGCCTTTATCTATATGAGTTGTTGAGTTATCTTTGTGATGCCATGTTGTACAGCACATACTTGCATGTTATGCGTCGTGTAATGTGTATTGCTATGTGTGGGATCCGACTATCTAGTTGTTTATCCTTAGTAGCCTTATTTACGGAAATGTCTCCTAGTGCTTCCATCGAGCCATGGTAGCTTACTCGCTCCGGAACACTTAGGCTGGCCGCATGTGTCCTTCTTCGTTCTCGTGTCATCCCTTCGGGAAATGTCACGCGATGAACACCGGAGTCTGTTAGCCGCTACAGCCCAGTTCACCGAGTCTGTTAGCCCAGTGCTACTGACTGGATTCACTCGCTGATGACCGACACGTTCGATGTCGGGTCATGGATGCTGTCCTCGTAAGTTTGTGCCACTTTGGGTTTACGACTAGCCATGTCAGCCCGGGCTCCTTATCATATGGATGCTAGCGACACTATCATATACGTGTGCCAAAAGGCGCAAACGGTCCCGGGCAAAGGTAAGGCGACACCCGTGGGGATACCGTGCGTGAGGCCGCAAAGTGATATGAAGTGTTACATGCTAGATCGATGTGGCATTGAGTTGGGGTCCTGACAGTCTAGGCGGATGGTAACAGGAGACGAGGGACACGATGTTTTTACCCAGGTTCGGGCCCTCTTGATGGAGGTAAAACCCTACGTCCTGCTTGATTAATATTGATGATATGGGTAGTACAAGAGTGGATCTACCACGAGATCAAGGAGGCTAAACCCTAAAGCTAGCCTATGGTATGATTGTTGTAATGTATGTTATGTCCTACGTACTAAAGCCCTCCGGTTTATATAGACACGGAGGAGGCTAGGGTTACAGAGTCGGTTACAATGGTAGGAGATCTACATATCCGATCGCCAAGCTTGCCTTCCACGCCAAGGAAAGTCCCATCCGGACACGGGACGGAGTCTTCAATCTTGTATCTTCGTAGTCTTGGAGTCCGCGGACGATGATAGTCCGCTGTCCGGACACCCCTAGTCCAGACTCCTCAAGTAGCCCCAACCAGGCTTCAATGACGATTAGTCCGACGCGCATAATGTTCGGCATTGCAAGGTGGGTTCCTCCCTTGAATAATCCAGAGAAGATCATGAACACCAGGATAGTGTCCGGCTCTGCAAAATAAATTCCACATTCCACCGTAGAGAGAATAAAATGTACACCAGTTCAATCTGCTGACGTATTATGCGGCGTGACATCACACCGCTACCAGGCTTTTACTTGAATCGTTTTTTACTGTACCACCTCAGCACGTTTAGCGAAGCGGTTTCCTTGGCACGTCTTGTCGAAGCAGAGATCGTGTTCCCCTTATTTTGGGATCCTCATCAATACGGGCGTGGGTAACCCAACCGTTCCCGTCGCCACGCCTCCTCTATCGAAGGTGAATCCCAAACGGTCACGGAGACGGCTCTTGGTATTTTTTCCTCTTTATAAGAGGACCAAGGCGTGTCCTTGTTCTTCAATCTCGCATCGAATCTCCTCCTCGCTCCCAGTTCCAACACCCAGAGCCTTAGATTCGAGCGCTTCGGATTCTCAACCATGTCCGGCTCCGACCTCCAGGGCCGGTGGATGCCTTCCTCCGTCACAGAAGAGGACATATTGAAGTTACGCGAGGCCAAGTACAGCCCACGAGGTTTCGCAGACAGTTGCCGCCCAAGGGCAGCTGCGGCTCGCCCCGAGCCCGTGAGTTCGTTGTCTTCGTATCCCACCTCCGTCGGGTTTAGGTTTCCGACGGATCCCTTCGTGAGAGGGCTCATGTTCTACTATGGGCTGGACTTTCACGACTTGGCTCGAGTCCATCCTCCACATCTCTCGCATTCATTATTGTGCGAAGCCTTCCTCCGCGTCACCCCCACTTCGGCTGTGGGTGAAGACCTTCAATGTGGAGCGAAGATGATCGGGGCATCAAGCGGAGTCGGCGGCGGGCGACCATAAGCAAAAGGCCGATGCCCCATGGCCCGAGGGTTCCTTCAAGAGGAACTCGGATGTGGCAACAGGAGTGGTTCTATATCACCGCTCGAAGGCAGCAAGCAAAAGCCGCCGCCTTCCTTCCTTGGGACCTCCATGCCGATCGATGTCATGGGTCAACCAAGGGCTCGATTAGGGGCCGTTCAAGACATGCCCTTATTGCAGGGCGGATTCGAGACCTCCAGCGAGGGAGATCAATCTGATTGTGGTGATGCGAGTTATGCTAATCGGGCATCTTCGCTCGCAAGCGTCGTCCTCTCCGTCTGTGGGAGTTCAACCGGAGGGACCTTGGATTCTCCAACACTTCATGGGTGCGACACCCGTGGAGATGTATAAGTTGTTCTTGGACTGCGGTGGCGTGTCCGGAATTGGCCGAGGACGCAGGCCTAAGCCGCAATCGCCCGGATACTCAGGTAAATAGCTCAGAGTCCGGACGCTCTGTTTATCTTCTTTTCTTGAGTTCGCCTCCTGACCCATTACTCTTCACAGGAGTGGGTAGCACATTCGAGGCTGATAAGGTGTCCGGCCCCCCTCCCAGAGACCGCACTGGAGCCCGTGCTGGTCAGAATGTTGGTGGTCGCGCCCATGCACGGGAGCGATGGGGAAAGTAGAGGAGCTATTATTTCGCCCAAAGGGGCGTCCGAAGAGAGGGGAATCACAAACCCCTCCTTCCAGGGGAAGAAGAGGACCGCCTCCAAAGATCCGGAGGCCAAAGCCCCTAAGCGTGGGAAGAGATCTTCACCGGGGGGTCCGGCGTCCGGAGAGAATCCGGACGCACAATCATTGCCAAAGGATCAGCCCTCCAGCGAGCCGTGAGTATAAAAAGGGGAGTTAATTAGTAAGGAAATACCTCCATTTGTGCTTACATGGGTAACGAAATATTTATCTTGCAGTTCGGATCTGCAGCCTTCTCGATGAGTTCATCTTCGGGACCTTCTTAGGAGATGATGGAGAGCTAAACGCCTCTATCTCGCAGCACCGTCGAGATAAGGCGGCGAGCACTCAAGTCGTCACGGAGGGTATCCCGAGTCCGGAGGGGCCAGAGAGTTCGGCACCCGCTAGTATCCGGCCGGGAGAACTGAAGAATCTGTTTGAGAGGGCGTCCATCTCAGAAGATCAACGTGCATTGATGCGTATGGTGATTGGAAGGATTTCGTCCGCCGAAAGCGGATTATGCAATGCCGCTATGAGTTTGCTGGCGGGGTTTGAGGTACGCGAGAATGACGCATCTCTTTGTCTATTGACAGTCTTGCACATGAAAATGCGCCCTGTATAGATAGTAGCCCCTGAGACTTGGTAGGTTGTCGAAAACGATAGCGTGCCGAGGATCGAAATCAAAAGTAATGAATTCCGCCGTTCCTATGCAGGTGGCGGATAGTCCGAGGGCTAGCCGGACTAGCGGGTTTGCCGAGTTAAATCGGCAACTTGACGTGGCGGATGCGGACATCGCACTTGTCAACCGGCGACTTGACGAGTCGCAAGGTAAATGAGTTCTCCGATCGCCTTATTAAGGGGTGAAGCCCTCCTCGATAAATTTTATCTTTGTTATGCGAAGGTGCTGCTGTTGTGGAGATCCCGGGCGAACTTGCTCGAGCTAAGGAGCAAGCCCGAAGGAGTGACGCGCTGCCTCGAGGGCGCCGAGGAGTTGAAAGCTAAGAAACGGCTGCGCTTTGCGCCTAAGCAGGCGAGGTGGCGAATTGGCCATGAAAGTAAAGATCTTGCCGACCGCAATGAGGCTCTTGAAAAGGAGCGCTTATCGGAGCGGGAAGACTGAAGAAGGCCACCGCCGAAGCCAAGGATGCCCGCTCGCAATGCGGGCCATGAAGGAGGAACTGCGCCAGCCGGAGATATCGTGGTGGCAAGCCTCTTTCGCTCGTCGCCGGTTTATGGATCAAAAGTATGCTCAATTTGAGCGGTCAGGAGTCCGGAGGATCCGTATATGGACTTAGCGGCAAGTGCGGCTGATGCCGTTGAGCACTTCCGGAGCCAGAAGGATCACAAGACGGAAGAGCTATATTGGTCTCAATTCCATAGTCCGGATCACTCACTTCCGTTGACAGATCGGTTGGCCGAATGGGCCGAGCTAAATAGATTGTCCGGACTTGCCATGACTGACATCGTGGCCCATGTCTGGCCAGAGAGGCCCAAGGCGATGAGCTACTTCGGCTTACTGCAGTAATTCCTTGGAGCGGTGCCGCATATAAAGGAGATGAAGCGGTCGGCCGCATCGAGGCGCGCGGATGGCTCTTGCCGTGTGAAGGCGCATTGTCCGGAGATGGATGCCACCGCTGTTGCCGCCAGGTTCGGATGAAAGCGGCTCCCCGCCGAGCACTATTTCGGGGAAGTTATGCGTGGCGCTCGTGTAATAGAGTCGCGGTGCTCGAAAAATGTCACGTTCAAATGAACGTTTTAGCTTGTAAAACGATGATTATGCTATAACTGCTTTTTATACTTGTGCGTCCCAAGTAGTAAAACTTCTCCTGTGCGGCCGTTTACGTATACATTTGTATAACTTGAAAGATTGCGCTTCTTCAGCCCCCACGCACAAGGTGCGGGGGTGTTCGCAAAAAATAGCGCGTTTTCACACATAATCCGACGTCTCGGTCCTGTTTAAGGAGGTGGTAGCGTAGCAAACGAGGCAATCCGCACTATAATGCTTTATCACTTTCACTTAGCGGTGGAGTTCGAGGGTGGGGCTACGATATAGCCCCGGTGGCACCGCACTTCTCGAATTCGGGCGCGTATGTGCTGACCGAAACGGTCCTTCGTCAAAGCGGAATTCTAAACATTCCGGTAGTCGATCGAGTGGTTGACTAGTCTCTCATTTGTATCATAATGATCGGTTTTGGCTTTCTCTCGAGGTGCTCACCCAATTAAGCGGGGCACAATCGCGATAGTTCTCCGGTGCCGCGTTAGCCGATGATCTGAGCGAAGGCAGCAAAACACAGGAGCCGCAAACCCAACATTTGACCAAAGACATGATTCGAGCTGATGCATATAATGCCTAACTCGAGACGCGAACACTCCCTAAGGTGTTCGGTCTTTATAATAATGGGCAGAACAATGCCCTAAGCCCCTAGTGTCGTGTGCGGGCATGGTCTTCGACGCGCCGATGCCAAAGCGTCGAGCTCCGCTTTGGCTATAGGAAGAAGCCAAGGGAGAATAACAACAAGAGACAGTAAAAAAGGTTTACGCAGGGTCTTAATCTGAAAAGAATCCTCACAATGGGTCCCTACTGCACGTCTGCGCCTGTGTCTCCGTTGCGTCGTTATCCTGGACGGGTATGCACGTTATTCATCTATAAAAAGAGAAGAATGCTTAGTTTGAAAACGGTTCGTGCGAAAAATATGTGTAAAAGAAGAAATATGAATAAGTAAAGCGGGGTTTGTATGAACCCGCGGTTGTTTGTCGCCGCAGCCCCACAGGAAGAGGTATGCGGCTAGGGAGCCCTAACTTCGCTTGAAGCCGGATTCGTCTATCCGAGTCCGGGGTCTTTAAGTGACCCTCGCACTGAAATGACGCCACGCGGACCGGGCATCTTGAGTGTAAGAGACGCGTAATGCGGTATGGCGTTGAAGCGGACAAAAGCCTTTTGTCCCAATAGTGCTTGATATCCACTTTTAAATGGGACGATGTGAAAAGTTAATTTTTCGCGTCGAAAATTGTTCGGTGATCCGAACACGACTTCTAGTAATATGGAGCATGTGCACTTGGCGTAAGGGCCTGGCGTCACTCCTTTGAAGGAAGTGCAGCTGTGTTGAATGTTGGTAGGGTCTATCCCCATCTTACGGATTGTGTTTGAATACAGCAGGTTTAAGTCGCTGCCTCCGTCCATTAGGACGTTAGTAAATTGTAATCCGTCTATTATGGGATTCAATATCATGGGAGTCCGTCCCGCATTTCGAACGCTTCTAGAATAGTCCAGGTGGTCGAAAGTGATTGCTTTTGATATCCAATCTCTATGGTTTGCTGGGTTGGACCGCGCGAAGCTCTTTTTAGAAAGTGCCGCACTATTTTTCCGTACTATCACATAAAGTGAGTTTACTGCTTTGACCCCTTGTGGGAAAGTCTTTTGTTTTCCGGTGCTCTGCTGGTGGGGTTTATCGTCTTCGCTTGACGCATCGAGCCCCTTGTGTTCGGCGTTTAGTTGGTCGGACTGTTTAAAAACCCAACAATCCCGATGGGTATGGTTTGCAGGCCTTCCGGGGGTACTGTGGATTTGACATATCCGACCCAGAATCTTATTTAAGTTGGGATGATTGTCATTGTCATCCTTGAGGCGTTGTTTTGTTGTTTGGCGCGGCGTTTGAATCTGGCGTTGGTCGTCGTGCTTTTGGGCTTTTCTCTTTATTCCGCCTTTGTTCTTTTCTGCCGTGATTTTCCGTTCCATCCCTTATCTCGGATGTACTTGGGTCGCTGGTGCTGCATCTTGCTAGCTAGCTGTCCTCTCCCGCATGAAGCGGGTCATGAGGCTTGTTAGCGGACATTGTCCTCGGTTTTCTTGGCTGAGGTGTCGGCAAGCCATTCGTCTCGGACATTGTGCTTAAAAGCTGCTAAGGCTTGGCGTCCGGACAATCGACTATTTGGTTCTTTTGGTGAGAAACCTGTTCAGAATTTTGCTACCGACTCTCGGGCTGTTGAGTTATATGACTTAAATCATCTGCATCCGGAGGGCAGACATAGGTCCCTTGAAAATTTGCTCTAAACGCTTCCTCGAGCTCTTCCCAACTTGCCACAGTATTTTCTGGGAGGCTTTTAAGCCAATGACGGGCTGGCCCTTTGAGCTTGAGGGGTAGGTATTTTGTGGCGTGGAGATCATCTCCTCTGACCATGTGTATATGTAGTATGTAATCTTCTATCCAGACTCCAGGGTCTGTTGTTCCATCGTAAGCCTCTATGTTTATGGGTTTAAATCCTGCTGGGAATTCATGTTCCAGGACTTCATTGGTGAAACATAGTGGGTGTGCGGCGCCCCTGTATTTGGGTGGGCCACTATCTTCGGACACTTGACGTGTTGCCTTGCTTCCTGGGGCCCTCTTCTTTGGCCCATAGATGGACCTGGCTGGGCCATCTGTCTTTCCAGGTTCATTAGTTGGTTTATGTGTGGCGCCGCTTTCAGAATTTGGCCTATCATCTGGCCGTCTATCCAACCAGGCGGCCTCTTTATTTTTTGGTGGAGGCTCTATGGCCTCCTCGTCGAATGTGGTAGCAGACTTGCGCCGGGTAGCTCTTTGATTGGTGGCCATTGCCGTATTTATCTGCGGTTTTGAGCACTTTGCTCCATCTCATTCTGAGTGTGTCTTCCGCTGTTTTGAGCCTCCGCTTTTCCTTCTTCAGGCTTCTTGCAGTGCTGACGAGTCTTTTCCAAAGGTTCTTGCTCTCCGGTGGTGTGTCCGACATGAGATCGTCCGGACTGTCGTTTTCGCCGGACCTGGACTGATTATCTGACTCGGCATGTTCGGACGGTTGCTTATCTGCATGTTCATCGTCCATTTGTGAGCCCTGCTGTATTACAGGCTCCTTTGGAGCGTTGTTGTCGTCGAGGCGGGACTTAGGGCGGCGTCTGCGCCGCCGTTTTGGTTGTTTATTGGCGGGGTTATCTTCTGCCGCGGCCCGTTGATCCTCGTTATCGCTCTCCTTTGGGGTATCCACCATGTATATGTCATGTGACGAGGTGGTCCTCCCGTGCCTTATAGGCTCTGCTTCTTGTTCGTCTCCGGTATCGTCGTCTATTCCGTCGATGTCTTCGGAGTCATAGTCTAGCATGTCGGTTAGATCGTCAACAGTGGCTACAAAGTGGGTGGTGGGTGGGCTCTGAATTTCTTCGTCGTCCGTACCCCAACCATCCTGGCCATAGTCCGGCCAGGACTCTCCTGATAACGAGAGATGCTTTAGCGAATTTAGGATGTCGCCAAAGGGCGAGTGTTGGAAGATGTCCGCGGCGGTGAATTCCATAACAGGGGCCCAACCCGAATCGATTGGTAGGGGCGCGGGAGGTTCGGAGTCCGGCAAGGAGTCCGGCGCCTCAGAATCACGAGTTTTGCAGGGGACAAGATTAGTGTTCGGCTCCATCGTCGTGGATGTTGAAGCCCCAAGGGCGGCGTCTATCCACCGGCCCTCGATCTGGGCAATCGGCTCCGGACTAACGGCCGAAGCGGATTCGTGTGCGGCCACCAAGGCACCGTTCAACGGCGGAGCTAGATCATGCCCGTCGTCACAGTGCGGCGCGCTTGGCTGTGGCTCGAGTCCGTCGAAGATCAAGTCTCTGCGGACATCGGCCGTGAAGTTCAGGCTTCCGAATCTGACCTGACGGCCAGGGCGTAGCTTTCGATCTGCTCCAGATGGCCAAGTGAATTAGCCCGCAGTGCGAAGCCGCCGAATATGAAGATCTGCCCGGGGAGAAAAGTCTCACCCTGGACAGCGTTGTTGGTTGAAGATGCCATCGGGCCTATCGGTGACGGCACAGAGGAACTCTCAATGAAAGCACCAATGTTGGTGTCAAAACCGGCGGATCTTGGGTTGGGGGTCCCGAACTGTGCGTCTAGGCGGATGGTAACAGGAGACGAGGGACACGATGTTTTTACCCAGGTTCGGGCCCTCTTTATGTAGGTAAAACCCTACGTCCTGCTTGATTAATATTGATGATATGGGTAGTATAAGAGTGGATCTACCACGAGATCAAGGAGGCTAAACCCTAAAGCTAGCCTATGGTATGATTGTTGTAATGTATGTTATGTCCTACGGACTAAAGCCCTCCGGTTTATATAGACACCGGAGGAGGCTAGGGTTACACAGAGTCAGTTACAATGGTAGGAGATCTACATATCCGTATCGCCAGCTTGCCTTCCACGCCAAGGAAAGTCCCATCCGGACATGGGACGGAGTCTTCAATCTTGTATCTTTGTAGTCTTGGAGTCCGGCGGACGATGATAGTCCGGCTGTCCGGACACCCCCTAGTCCAGGACTCCCTCAGGCCTCCTTTTAGAGATTAAGGAGTTACCACAATGACAAAGTAGTCATTATGCACTAATAAGATAGCAAACAGTGCTATCATACCTAACTCTGCAGGCTGACAGGGTGCAATAAATGCACCGCTTAACGTCACGTCACTGGTTTCCCGGCAAGCCTTGCCGGGCTATCTCGCCAGCTCCACACATGCTCGCTTGACACGTTGCAGGACAGGTGTCATCTGTATGCATTTCTTGTAGAAAGAGGCTGCCATGTGGCGAATGGCTGCCACTTAGTCACTTTGCGTCTTGACACCGCACTGATTGATGAGGTGGATTGTGGCGGAGTGGTTGCGTGAGGTGGTTTTGCCTCCGTGAGCCCCGGCAGGCCCTGTCAAGGCGTCTTGGACGTCCCCTTTCGGGGGTGACCCCATCCTTATCGGGCTTGCCTGCCTGGCAAGGGAGGCTTTCCTTCTAGTGGTATCTTACGTCTCTAGCTTGACCTTGGTCCTCTTGATCTGCATGTTGGTCCTTCGATGCTCTTGGCCTCTCTTGCACTCTGGCTTGGCCTTGGCTTGTCCGTACACGAGTCAGGGGGAAATATATACCCCTGTCTATTTTCCCCGACATAAGCCCCCAGGCCAGAGCCACACGTGTCACGTGGCACATTGGGTTAGGCCCCAAACAGTGTGCAAAGACGTGGCAGGAGGGCTGTGCACACCGGTTCGCCATGGCGACTAGTCAATCCAACGTCCAGTTGGCGCAATTACTGCACGTCGTGGGGTCGTGGGACTGTTGCAGTTAAGGTAAAAAATGGTAACTTTCTGAACCGTCGTACCTCTGTTCCGCACTTCCCCCTTAAGAGCAGGGAAAAGCGGAGCGGCATGGTTCACCTATTTCTTGCCCTGCTCTCCCATCTTCTTCTTCCTCCGCAAGCCAAATGATGGTTCCCCCCTTCCTTCCTCCTGTCCGCCGTCGCCTTTCCCAATGAATCCCTTCTTCCGCATCGCTGCCGCGGAAATGGGGAAGAAAACCACAGAGAAGGGAAAGCAGACGGCCGCGGCGAAGGAAGTTGCTGCCGAGGGAAGCAAGAGGGCAGCGGAGCTAAACAAGAAACGGAGGGGAAACGTTGTCTTCCTTCCATCGACCTTGAGTGGTCCAGTTCTTCAACAGAGGTATGGGTATCTGTGGGGAAGACCCGTTCCGAATAGGCGTGGAGCGCCCCATGTTTTGGCGGAGGGGAAGGAAGATCCCCCGAACTCATATCGATTCTTCTGCACTTACTTCATCTATGGCCTCTATCCCCCCTTCTCTGATTTCTTCAACGCGATCATGACCATGTATGGATTCCACCTCCTCGACTTCACGCCGATTGCAATGGCGGCGTGGCCATTTTCGCGCACTTGTGCGAGAATTTTGTCGGAGTCAAACCCAATGTGGATATGTTCCGGCATTATTTTGTTCCTCGGGTGGAGAACAAGGGTCACCGCTCCGGGAGCATTAGTTGGATGCCACGGGTGGCGAGGAAGATTTGGGATTACATCCCTAGGAAGCAGTGTGAGAGGTGGGACGAGTGGAGAGGA
Source organism: Aegilops speltoides (assembly GCA_021437245.1). Lineage (NCBI taxonomy): Eukaryota > Viridiplantae > Streptophyta > Magnoliopsida > Poales > Poaceae > Aegilops > Aegilops speltoides. Next base: position 275,882,508 of record CM038145.1, on the reverse strand, counting down.
GATTGGTGCTCGAATCAAGATGAGGAAGCCCCCGAATTTTGCGAAGTGCAGAAAGAATGTGTTGAGCACCGCAAGGAATGGAGCGCTAAAGGCCTTACTGAAGATAGGCTGCGCCTGGAAATCAACAGGATCACCCGTTTAAAGGCTGTTGGGCTAACCGTTGAGCATGTGGGGGCGGATTTTTTTCTCCGCCGCATCTTGCTGCTGCAGGAGAGGGGCAAACCGGCCTGGTTGTGTGGTGATGCTGCAGACAGGATGAGGTTGCTCCCAGGATTGGGCAACAACTTGATAGTTTACGGCCATGCCTAGTTATGTGACCAATTGTTTGGCCGCTTTGAGTTGTTCAAGCTCCCGACAACCATCATCCCTCTGAACATCAATTCAGCCCGGGACCAGATACTAAAATGGATGCCGGATTGCAACGCCCATGGAGTGGCAGGTGATTGGTGACTGCCTACTCTAGATGAAGAGCTCCAGTGGTCGAACACCCTGGTGGAGAAGGCCACCAAGGTTGAGACTGAGATGTACAAACGCACCTCCTCTGTGGAGGTGGCGTATATCTTGAAGAGGGTCGAGGAAGACAAGGTTGCCCGCCTTGCGGAGATGGTGAAAGGTGCCAAGGCCGGGAAGGGAAAAGGGAAGGCCGAGGACAAGAGCTCTTCCCATGACAGTAGCGAGGCGCAGGCCATGCAAGGGGCTGCCTGGGAAGAGCTTGCCGGGGATATTTCTGCCGGGGGTGATCTTGCCGGGCTAGAGGCCCTAGCCATGGCAACATCAAAGCTTCAGGAGGAGGAAGATGTTGGCAAGGTGGCGGAGCTCGAGGAAGAGTGGCTTGCGGCTGGGCCTCAAGCCCTCGAGCCGGTCCCAAACCAGCGCACCCGCAGGCGCACCGCCAACCGAGTGGCGGCGGCCCCCAATCCAGTGCCAGCCGCCAAGAGGGTGAAGAAGACCACTACCAAGGGCGCCAAGGCCGAGGTGGTGTGTCACCAATCTCCTCGCCTTGCTCGGACCAAGGCTTCCTCCGCCAAGCAATCAGCGGACATGGAAGTGGATTCCAGCTCAAACTCTGGCTCGAGCTCCTCACAGAGCTCATCCTCCTCGGATCCCCTGCTACAACGCTGGGCGCCGAAGCTGCCGAGGAGTTCTGCTCCTCCACCTCAAAATAGAGGAAGGGAGTCCCTGCCTCCCATGGAGTTCAACTTCAACTCCATGTTTATTGAAGAAGAGTAAGGAAGGCTTTCCCTGCCCTTCATAAGCATCTTCGATGTGTTTGATTACCTTCACTAACTGACCTATCATTTTGCTATTGCCGGTAGGGACGTGGAGGAGGACATGGAAGCCCTCATTTACCGCCCATGGAAGAAGCTCTGCCGCCTTGGGTCATTGAGGGGCGCGGAGAACTCGACCTTGGCGGCGGATGATGCAGAGGACCCCGTGCCGAGCCCCCAGTCCAGCCCCCGGCCCGAAAGTGGGGACTTGGCCCCATCCACTGGAGGCGACGGGGATGTCCACCCTATTCCCTCGGTCGAAGGGGGAGGTGAGACGACACAGTGCGAGCCCCTCCCAGAGGGGCATGCTTCCCGAGCCACTCGAGCCGAAGGGACCCCCACGAAACCCTCCACGGAGGAGGTCATGCAGGAGGCTGTCGTGACTATCACGGTAGAGGGTGAAGTCCATGGTCCAGCAATAGACATTGCTGGGGAAACTGAGCTCCCCGCCCGGCAGACTTCTCCGGGTACTCCACTTATTCCCTTTTTCCTTTCTTGCTCTGATTGCTTCTCCTGATTTCCCTATTTGCTTAAAACTTCCGTTTCTTCATTGTTCGTCGGCCTTTTCATATGCAGCCCCCCAAGCCGAGGAGCCAGAGCTGCTGGAGGTGGTGGCTGATATAAGAAGGGTTGCCGCAGATGAGGCCGTAGAGATTGCTGCTGCTGAGGGATAGGATCTTACTACCAGGGATGCACAGTGCTCCTTGGTGGTGGTGGAGCACTCTTCAGAGGATGTCCCGGTGGAGGAAGTGGTCGTCGAGGTAAAAATTCCCATCCAGAATATGGGCCCACTCCCCTCCTCTAGGACCATCGCTGAGACTCCACAACCCTCCTCGAACGTGCTGGCTGTGGTGTTGTCGCCGCCTGGAACTGGAGCCCCCGGCCTATCTCTGACGACTGGTGCGGAGCTTGACGAAGAGCTTCAATGTCTCTTGGCACCGCTTTATCAGGGAGCTAGAGAGTTCGATGACTCAGCTGTCGTCGCAATGGACTTGTCTTTCATGCAATCCATGGCGACGGGCGTGAAGGAGATGCAGGCCCGGCACAACCAAAAATGGTAGGCACTCAAGGAGCGGCGCAAGTCCGCCAGCAAGGTAGACCAGAAGCTGAAGGATAACTGTATGGAGTTGCGCGAGTGGCACGATAAGCAATCCAAGGTACTCATGAGGCAGCAAGAGACACTCCTGATGACGAGAGAAGACATCATGGCCCACGAGGCGCGCTTGGCGGACCACAAGACATCTCTGGACGCGAGAGAACAAGAGATATCCCTCCGAGAGGAAAAACTCGAAGCCACCCTCCACGCCAAGGATGAAGATCTGGAGATTCTTGTGCGACAACGCACCAAGGGACTGGAGGACAAGCATGAAGATGCCCTGGATGCCCTTGCCGCTGATTCTGCAGCCCGGCTGAAGAAGCTTACTGAAGATCTGGCCGCCGTGTCTGCCGCCAAGACTGATCTCGACAGGCAGGTGGCTAAGCTGAATGTGGACCTTGCCAGGAGTGTCAAGGAGGTGGAGGCACTTAAATAGGAAGCACGACAGGTGGGGGTCCTCTTGACCAATGCACAATCCAACTTTCTTCCAAGATCCAGAGCCTTGAGACCGCCAACGGCTCCATCACAGACATGAAGGCCCGGATCACCACGCTAGAAAGCGCGGCAGAGTCCCTTGAGTCCCGCCAGCAGCTGCTGTCCAAAGATTTGGACACCGCCAAGCGTCTCCAATAGGATGTAGAGGACAAGCTGAAGAATCAATCTGAGCAGGTCGACCTTTGGATCAAGAGCCTGATCGACATTGTCGAGCGTCTCGCCGCCCAAGCTGTGGTGATGGGTATGGACGTCCCAGCCTTCTCGGTCAACAAGCACGAGGTCCCAAGCACCAGGCTGGGAGTCTTCTTCAACGAGTTGATCGAGAAGCTGAAGTTGCATGAAGAGGGGAGGGTCGAGCGTTTCGCGACCGAGTCCCGGAAGCTTGCTCACGACGCCCTCTTCATGGTCTTGAGCAATATCGCATGCCGCCACCCGGACCTCGACCTTGACGACGGATTCAAGAAGCCGCCGACGGGCGCCGATGTTGCTGCTGCCAAGGAGAAAGCCGCTCACCAAGCCACCAGGGTCCTTGACATCTGAACGGCCTCATATAGCCATCAGACCAAGTATCGGGCCGCTATTGCTCCTGTGTTGCCCTGTAATGAAACATGACGTATACTTTGTGTTTAGTCGCTCTATCTCTAGTGTTTGTGTGGAACTTATATTCTTGGATGGATCTTAAATATGTGTTTATCACTTTTGAGCTTTATATGTTTGTGTTCGCATGATCAATCCCTATGTCTACTTTGGATGCCTGCCGGTATCATTTTGTCATGATTTGTCGTCAGGGTCTGGCCCTTAACAGTCATCTTGGCGGGGATGCGTCCCGGCAGGTTTTTCCTAGGTAGCTCTCAACGCAGCCTCTCGACCTGCGAGCATGGCTCGAGACAGGACGATGGTGCGGTCAAAGAAACTAACCAAGGTTCCATCGCATGAGGGATTTCACAATACGAACACTCACTAAAGTCAAGGGACAAACAACTGCAAAAATCTTAAAGTTGCATCAACGAGAAGAAATAATGTAGACTTAGCTTTCGTCTTAAGCTCCTTCCTCCTCTGCCGGCCGCGCGCGCTTGGCGCGCTCGCGACGCCTGGAGGAGCAGAAGCCAATTGGGTGGTTCTTTTGTTCCCGGCAGGGATTGACGCGCGTCAGGTGCATCTGGCGGGCAATGGGGTAGGGTGCCGGGGCCTCCCGGTCCCTTCCCCCTTTTCTCCCTTTCGACCGCAACGACCAGGTAGCGGCCGTCGCATGGATCATGTCGATGCGGATGGCCTCGCTAGAGCACACTTGCCGGGATACCAACCAATGGATTCATACTTGCGTTTCACTCAGGGTTTACCGATATAGGGCAAACATTGGACCGAGTACCGCGCGGTAGTCATTGACATTGATGGTGTTAGGCTTGAAGCAGCTTGACTGCTAGCGATGGGGAAGGAACGGAGAAAGTAGGGCCCCGCGCTTGTGCACCGCGCCCCCTCCTTCGTCAGGCGGTGCATGAGCCGCGGATATGCCGAAGGGGGTACATCTCTGATAGTAGCAACTTTTCATCATAGTCACGGCTACGACGAGATCCAGGGAGGAATGACCTGCCTGGGAGGGTGGTCCCGCTTAGTATTCACATTTTCGTAGGCGCCATAGACACCAAAAGCTTCAAGCGGTCCATAGTGGATCAGGTGCATTGCTCACGCCTTCAGGTTCGCGCAAGCGATCCCCCTACCTGGCACGCCAAAGATGTCATGGGAAACCACAGCCACTTATGGGACCGGAGGGCCCCTTGCTGGTTCGGCGGGGGGACGGCACGTTGCACAAAGAGCAGACAAGCGTGGGGCAGCACGACAGAGATCATACAGGCAATTTACCCATGTTCGGGTCGCCGTAAGGCGTAAAACCCTACTCCTTCTTTGGTGGATTGATGGTGGAAGAATGGTGGTGAGGTGTAGTATACTGCCCGGCAGGGGTTGCCTCAGGGCGACCATGGCTACGCGTCTATGTGTGTGTGTGTGTTATCCAACCTTCTAACCCTTTCTACTGTTGCCATGGGCCTCCTTTTATAGATTAAGGGGTTACCACAATGGCAAAGTAGCCATTATGCACCGATAAGATAGCAAACAGTGCTATCATACCTAACTCTGCAGGCTGACAGGGTGCATTAAATGCACCGCTTAACGTCACATCACTGGTTACCCGGCAAGCCTTGTCGGGCTATCTCGCCAGCTCCACGCCTGCTCGCTTGACATGTCGCAGGACGGGTGTCATCTGTAGGCATTTCCTGTGGAAAGAGGCTGCCATGTGACGAATGGCTGCCACTTAGTCACTTTGTTGCTTGACACCGCACTGATTGACGACGTGGGTTGTGGCGGAGTGGTTGGGTGAGGTGGTTTTGCCTCCGTGGCCCCGGCTGGCCCTGCCAGGAAGTCTTGGACATCTCCTTCCGGGGGCGACCCCATCCTTGTCGGGCTCACTTGCCCGACAAGGGAGGCTTTTTTTCTGGTGGTATCTTGCATCTCTATCTTGACCTTGGTCCTCTTGATTTGCATGTTGGTCCTTCGATGCTCTTGGCCTGTCTTGCACTCTGGCTTGGCCTTGGCTTGTCCGTGCACGAGTTAGGGGAAAATATATACCCCTGTCTATTTTCCCCGACAGGAGGTTTGCATTTTCATCTAAGCGTAATACTCATAATGTCTTGTTTGATCTTTATGATGAATCTTATACCATGGACCTAGAAGATTTTTGTGATGCATGCAAAAACTCCACAATGGCGCCTTCTTAGTGAGCCTCACAAATCTGAATATAATGATTTCCTTGCTAGCATCACTGTTGGAGAAACTAAAAGTATCACACAAGCTATCATAGGGAGCATTCACTTTCCTGCCATACATTATTTTGCTCTCTTTATAGGTAGATGCATTAACAGTAAGCATGAGCATTGCCACCTTTGCGTTCCAGATCTCAGTGTCCTTAAGTGTGCGGTGTTAGGTGATAAGCGACATAACTTGGGGCTATTATTGCGAGAAGGTTATGATAACCCACAAGTGTAGGGGATAATTGTAGCCTCTTTCGATAAGTAAGAGTGTCGAACCCAATGAGGAGCTAAAGGTAGAACAAATACCCTCTCAAGTCCTATCTGCACTAATACGACTCTATGCACGCTTATTGTTCGCTTTACCTAGAACAAGTATAAAACTAGAAGTACTTTGTAGGTGTTGTTAGATAGGTTTGCAAGAATATAAAGAGCACGTAAATAAAAAGTAGGGGTTGTTTAGATAAAGATGCAATAAAGTAAATATAGCGAGTGTGGAAAAGTGGTGGTAGGAGTTGTGAAATTGCCCCTAAGCAATTGACTATGTTACTAGACCGGAAATCACTATTACAATTCTATTTGAGGGAGAGGCATAAGCTAACATACTTTCTCTTCTTGGATCATATTCACTTATGATTGGAACTCTAGCAAGAATCCGCAACTACTGAAGATCCTTAAGATAAAACCCAACCATAGCATTAAAGTATGAAGTCCCCTTTATCCCATACACAAACAACCTACTTACTCGGGTCTGTGCTTCTGTCACTCACGCCACCCACCATAAGCAAATCATGAACATATTGCAAACCCTACAGCGGGAATCCCTCACGCTTGCGCGACACGAAGAGCACCATAGGACAACACCAATAATAAAACTCAAACCAATCATAGCAATTCATCAATCACCGATAGGACAACGAAAATCTACTCAGACATCATAGGATGGCAACACATCATTGGATAATAATATGAATCATAAAGCACAATGTTCAAGTAGAGGGTACAGCGGGTTGTGGGAGAGAGGACCGCTGAATATAGATGGGGTAAGGTGATGGAGATGTTGGTGAAGATGGCGGAGGTGTTGGTGAAGATCGCGGTGATGATGATCCGGCAGCGCTCCGGCGCCACCGGAAGCAGGGGGAGAGAGCCCCCCTTCTTCTTCTTCTTCCTTGACCTTCTTCCTAGATGGGAGAAGGGTTTCACCTCTAGTCCTTGGCTCCCATGGCATGGGAGGGGTGAGAGCCCCTCCAAGATTGGATCTGTCTCTCTGTTTCTGCGTTCTCAGATTCTGTACCTTCACCGTTTCTTTTATATCCGGAGATCCGTAAGTCCGATTGGGGTGAATCTTTCGCCCAGATCTTTCTCATAAAATTAGCTTTCTTGCGGCAAAAGAAGAGAGTCAACCGCCTTACGGGGGGGCCGGGAGAGTCCAGGGTGCGCCCCTATCTCCTGGCCCCCTCAGGCACCGTCTCACGTTGATTTTACTTCCCAAAAATCATAAATATTCCAAAATAATTCTTCGTCCGTTTTATCCCATTTGGACTCTGTTTGATATGGGCACTGGATCAATATGTTAGTCCCAAAAAATAGTATAAAAAGTTGTCAAAAGTATATGAAAGTTGTAGAATATTGGCGTGGAACAATCAAAAATTATAGATACGACGGAGACGTATCAGCATCCCCAAGCTTAATTCCTGCTCGTCCTCGAGTAGGTAAATGATAAAAAAGATAATTTTTGATGTGGAATGCTACCTAGAATAATCTTGATCATATGTCTAATCATGGCATGAATATTAAGACATGAGTGATTCAAAGCAATATTCTATCATTTGACATAAAAAACAATAATACTTCGAGCATACTAATAAAGCAATCATGTCTTTTAAAAACAACAAGGCCAAAGCAAACTTATCCCTACAAAATCATATAGTATGGCCATGCTTCATTTTCGTCACACAAAATGCTCCCATCATGCACAACCCCGATATCAAGCCGAGCAATTGGTTCATACTTTTTAACGCGCTTCATCTTTTTCAACCCTCACGCAATACATGAGCGCAAGGCATGGATATAGCACTATAGGTGGAATAGAATATGATGATGGGGGTTTATGTGGAGAAGACAAAAAGGGAGAAAGTCTCACATCGACGCGGCTAATCAACGGGCTATGGAGATGCCCATCAATTGATGTCAATGCGAGGAGTAGGGATTGCCATGCAACGGATGCACTAGAGCTATAAGTGTATGAAAGCTCAAACTGAAACTAAGTGGGTGTGCATCCAACTTGCTTGTTCATGAAGACCTAGGGCATTTGAGGAAGCCCATTGTTGGAATATACAAGCCAAGTTCTATAATGAAAACTCCCACTTAGTATATGAAAGTGATAACATAGGAGACTCTCTATATGAAGAACATGGTGCTACTCTGAAGCACAAGTGTGGTAAAAGGATAGTAACATTGCCCCTTTTCTTTTTTTTCTTTTTTTTCCATTTTTTTCTTTTTGCGGGCTTCTTTGGCCCCCCTTTTTTATTTGGGCTTCTTTGGCCTTTCCTTTTTTCCTTTTTTTCATGGGGCAATGCTCTATAATGATGATCGTCACACTTTTATTTACTTACAACTCAATATTACAACTCGATACTAGAACAAAGATATGACTCTATATGAATGCCTCCAGCGGTGTACCGGGATGTGCAATGATCTAGCGTAGCAATGGCATCAAAAAACGGACAAGCCATGAAAACATCATGCTAGATATCTTACGATCATGCAAAGCAATATGGCAATGAATGCTCAAGTCATGTATATGATGATGATGGAAGTTGCATGGCAATATATCTCGGAATGGCTATGGAAATGCCATGATAGGTAGGTATGGTGGCTGTTTTGAGGAAGATATAAGGAGGCTTATGTGTGATAGAGCGTATCATATCACGGGGTTTGGATGCACCGGCGAAGTTTGCACCAACTCTCGAGGTGAGAAAGGGCAATGCACGGTATCGAAGAGGCTAGCAATGATGGAAAGGCAAAAGTGCGTATAATCCATGGACTCATATTAGTCATAAAGAACTCATGTACTTATTGCAAAAAATTATTAGCCCTCAAAGAAAAGTACTACTACGCATGCCCCTAGGGGGATAGATTGGTAGGAAAAGACCATCGCTCTTCCCCGACCGCCACTCATAAGGAAGACAATCAAAGAAACACCCCATGCTTCAAATTTGTCACACAACGGTTACCATACGTGCATGCTACGGGACTTGCAAACCTCAAACACAACTGTCTCTACAATCCACAACCACCCACTAGCATGACTCTGATATCACCATCTTTATATCGCAAAACTATTGCAAGGAATCAAACATATCATATTCAGCGATCTACAAGTTTATGTAGGATTTTATGACTAACCATGTGAATGACCAATTCTTGTCATCTCTCTAAATAGATATAAGTGAAGCAAGAGAGTTTATTTCTTTCTACAAAAGATATACCCACGCTCTAACAAATATAAGTGAAGCAAAAGAGCATTCTACAAATGGCGGTTTTCTATATGAAGAGAAACAAGCAATCCAAACTTCAAATGATATAAGTGAAACACATGAAGCATTCTATAAAGCCATACTCAAAAGATTTAAGTGAAGTGCAATGAGAATTCTATAAATCAACCAAGGACTATCTCATACCAGCATGGTGCATAAAATAAAAATGAAAACTAAATGCAAAAGACGCTCCAAGACTAGCACATATCGCATGAACGAAATGAATCCGAAAACATACCGATACTTGTTGAAGAAAGAGGGGATGCCTTCCGGGGCATCCCCAAGTTTAGACGCTTGAGTCTCCTTGAATATTTACTTGGGGTGCCTTGGGCATCCCCAAGCTTGAGCTCTTTCCTCTCTTCCTTTTCCTCATATCGAGACCTCCTCGATTAGACACTACATCCACACAAAACTTCAACAGAAAACTCGGTAAGATCCGTTAGTATAATAAAGCAAATCACTACTCTAAGTACTGTAGCAAACCAATTCATATTTTGTTTTTTCATTGTGTCTACTGTAATATAGCTTTTCCATGGCTTAATCCACTGATATAAATTGATAGTTTCATCAAAACAAGCAAACTATGCATCAAAAACAGAATCTGTCAAAAACAGAGCAGTCTGTAGCAATCTGAACATTCACCATACTTATGTTACCCCACAAATTCTACCAAAATTAGGAAAAATAAACAATTTGTACTGAAAGACAGTGCAAAAAGAATCAGAACCGTTTGACGTTCCAGGAAAAAAATGTAAAATCGCACACTACAGCCAAAGTTTTTGTCCTGCACCGTACAAACCAACAAGCATTGTAAACATCCTAAAGGCAAACCTTAGCACATTATTTTTATAGTACAATGGAATTTTACAAGGGGATAATTATTTTTGTTGAAAAGTTTCTGTAATCAAGATTCACAAAGTTTCCGTGAGCATGAACAAAGTTCAAGGCTAGCTCCCACTTCAACAATGCTTGTCTTTCTTACTTTCACTTTCATTTTTGAAAAGTTTTCGGTTCCCCTCTTTATTTTCTTTGTTTTTAAACTATATAAAAGCACCCAACAGAAATAAATGACTCTCTAAACTTCCGGGTTGTCTCCTTGGCAGCGTTTTCTTTAAAGCCATTAAGCTAGGCATGTAGTGCTCAAGTAGTGAATCCACCCGGATCCCAAGGTATATCGAAGCCAATTATAATTAACAATGATTTGTAATTTAGTAGTGAGCACAAAGTAACATATATCAAGCAACAACGAAGTCTAACTCTCTTCCTATGCATTGGCATGTCATAAAAGAACAATTCATGCACACATAGTAAAGGCCAATGCATAGTATAAGCAGTTTCTTACAATTTTATCATATTGGAAACATACAGAGGTGGAGATATAGTTCCTCTCTCATAATAATTGCAAGTTGGAGCAGCAAGCACATGCATATTACATCCATCAAAATTATCATGTGCAATGGTAAAACGCAACCCATTAATATAATCCTTAATAAGCACAAACTTTTCCGATATAGTGTAGTTTGGAGGACTCAAAAAGATAATAGGACTATCATACGTGGGTGCAATAGCAACAATTTCATGTTTAACATAAGGAACTATAGCAAGTTCATCTCCATAAGCATAAATCATATTGGCATCTTGGCCACAAGCATAGCAAGCATCATCAAAAAGGGATATTTCAGTAGAATCAACGGGATCATAACAATCATCATAGCAATCATCCTTCGGTAAGCACTAAGGGGAATTAAACAATGTATGAGTTGAAGAGTTACTCTCATTAGAAGGTGGGCACAGGTAGCTAATCTGTTCTTCCTCCTTTTGTTCTTCGCTCTCCTCACCATCTTTTTCATCCAATGAGCTCACAGTTTCATCAATTTCTTCTTCCATAGCTTCGTGCAAAATATTAGTCTCTTCTTGGGCAGCGGAGACATTCTCAATAAATGCATCAATATTGTAATTGTATTCATAATTTTCATAGCAATATCTAAGTATAGCAAAATTTTCAGGTCTGTAAACTGAATCATCAAAATCGTCAAACGCTTTAAACATAGATTCAATCTCATAAGCACCCATAAAAGCAACAAATTCTTCTATTTGTTCCACATCATAGTAGTCATAGATACCATTAGCATAATAAGCCAAGGTTTTATTATCATTGAATTTGCATGAAAAGGGAAGGTGTGGAGCCTTCATCCTAGAGCAACAAGTATAATCATGTATCAAGCATAGTTGACGAGCATACCAACGTAATATATGAATTTGATCCCATAATAGTTTCCCTTTTTGTGTCAAGCGATAATCCCTAAAGTATTCGTGTTGATCCAACGTGTCTCCCATAACATAATTGAATGGGGTTTTCTCAGGATTATCAAAGTAGTACATAATATCTTTCACATAACCAGCATCGAGGGTTTCCGGAGATTCCCCATCTCCATGAGAAGCAAGTACACCTAATTTTTTTTGGTATTTCGTGTTCCATATCCATAAACTAAAGATAGAGCACAACTAAGAACAGCAAATAAAAATTACTTAGTGATAAAGCAAACAAGCACACACGAGAATATTCACCCCACGCTATGACTCCCCGGCAACGGCGCCAGAAAAAGGTCTTGATAACCCACAAGTGTAGGGGATAATTGTAGCCTCTTTTGATAAGTAAGAGTGTCGAACCCAATGAGGAGCTAAAGGTAGAACAAATACCCTCTCAAGTCCTATCTGCCACTGATACGACTCTATGCACGCTTATTGTTCGCTTTACCTAGAACAAGTATAAAACTAGAACTACTTTGTAGGTGTTGTTGGATAGGTTTGCAAGAATATAAAGAACGCGTAAATAAAAAGTAGGGGTTGTTTAGATAAAGATGCAATAAAGTAAATATAGCGGGTGTGGAAAAGTGGTGGTAGGAGTTGTGAAATTGCCCCTAAGCAATTGACTATGTTACTAGACCGGTAATCACTATTGCAATTCTATTTGAGGGAGAGGCATAAGCTAACATACTTTCTCTTCTTGGATCATATGCACTTATGATTGGAACTCTAGCAAGCATCCACAACTACTAAAGATCATTAAGGTAAAACCCAACCATAGCATTAAAGTATCAAGTCCCTTTATCCCATACGCAAACAACCTACTTACTCGGGTCTGTGCTTTTGTCACTCACGCCACCCACCATAAGCAAATCATGAACATATTGCAAACCCTACAGCGGGAATCCCTCACGCTTGCGCGACGCAGAGAGCACCATAGGACAAAACCAATAATAAAACATGCAACTCAAACCAATCATAGCAATTCATCAATCAGCGATAGGACAACGAAAATCTACTCAGACATCATAGGATGGCAACACATCATTGGATAATAATATGAAGCATAAAGCACCATGTTCAAATAGAGGGTACAGCGGGTTGCGGGAGAGTGGACCGCTGAATATAGATGGGGGAAGGTGATGGAGATGTTGGTGAAGATGGCGGAGGTGTTGGTGAAGATCGCGGTGATGATGATGGCCCCCGGCAGCGCTCCGGCGCCACCGGAAGCAAGGGGGAGAGAGCCCCCTTCTTCTTCTTCTTCCTTGACCTTCTCCCTAGATGGGAGAAGGGTTTCCCCTCTGGTCCTTGGCTCCCATGGCATGGGAGGGGCGAGAGCCCCTCCGAGATTGGATCTGTCTCTCTGTTTCTGCGTTCTCAAATTCTGCCCCTTCACCGTTTCTTTTATATACGGAGATCCGTAACTCCGATTGGGGTGAATCTTTCGCCCAGATCTTTCTCATAAAATTAGCTTTCTTGTGGCAAAAGAAGAGCGTCAACTGCCTTACGGGGGGGTGAGGAAAGTCCAGGGCGCGCCTGCCTCCCTGGGGCGCGCCCCCTATCTACTGGCCCCCTCGGGCACCGTCTTGTGTTGATTTTACGTCCCAAAAATCATAAATATTCCAAAATAATTCTCCGTCTGTTTTTATCCCGTTTGGACTCCGTTTGATATGGGTTTTCTGCAAAACATAAAACATGCAACAGACAGGAACTGGCACTGGGCACTGGATCAATATGTTAGTCCCAAAAATTAGTATAAAAAGTTGCCAAAAGTATATGAAAGTTGTAGAATATTGGCATGGAACAATCAAAAATTATAGATACGACAGAGACGTATCAGGTTACAACATAACATTTATGCAACTCGTTTAGCTAATTATTTGGGTGTACCTGTAAAAGGGTATGATATTGAGTTGCCACCTACTTTTCTGGATTATGATGCTATGGCACGCTACCCGTTTCTTAAGAGGAACGAACAGTTCCTCCAATACCGACTAATCTTTGATAGACAGCGCGCCATCCATGTTACTCGTCCTGCTCCTGCCTTCTTTAACTTTCAGGTAAACGGGAGATATTTTATAACTATAGAGGAGGCAAACAAGTATGAGAGAATAGCAGAGGCACCTCGCCTCCATGCTGGAGCCCTTCAGGCGATAGCTGCTGCATCTCAGTACAACCCTGACTACAACTTTGGATATCCGCTAGGCCAACCATGGCCTTAGACCAACTTAGGCCAAAAGCCTAAGCTTAGGGGTGTACGTATTTCTCACCGACATTACATTCATGTTCACGCACTCATTTCAGTTGTCAGTGTTCATACTTTTTCATTGTAATATCCATGTTAGTTTATTTCTTTTTCTCGCTTTCTTCTTGTGTGTTTGAAAAACCTTAAGAAAAACCAAAAAAAATAGTTGTAGTTTATTTCCTTCCTATGCATGCTTAGTAGTAATATTAATAGAAAGCCCAAAAAGATTTCTCATTCTTCTTTTCCTTGTTGGGAGCTTCCCCGTGTAAATAGTTTTTCTCGTTCTTGTTTCACCTTCTTCGGAAAAACAAAAACTCCAAAAATATTCCAGTGTGTTTCTTTGAAATTATTTTCTTTTCTTTAGGGGTTGAGAGGAGAAGACCATGATGAAAATGTTGAGTGGCTCTCATATGCATTAGTGTTGGTCTAACAAAGATCCTTTATTACCTTGTATTCTCCTTTGAATAAATGTTTGCAGATTCCAGCTTAGTCCAATGCACGTGCACTATTATTATTATCCACACTGTTCGGTCATGCAAGTGAAAGGCAATAATGACGATATATGATGAAATGATTGAGATGAGGAAAAGCTCGTATGAACTCGACCTATATTGTTTTTGTAAATATGATTAGTTCATCGTTCCTGATTCAGTCTATTATGAATGAAACATGTTTGCAATGACAATTAGAGATTATAGTTATGCATGCCATGCTTAATTAGCTAGGAGCTTATAATGGTTTATCTTGTGTGCCAACATGGAAATTAAAATGGTTGCGATGTAGTATGATAGGATGGTATCCTCCTTTGAATGATTCGAGTGGCTTGACTTGGCACATGTTCACGCATGTAGTTGAAACAAAATCAACATAGCCTCTATGATATTTATGTTCATGGTGATTTATATCCTACTCATGCTTGCATTCAATGTTTGTTAATCTCAATGCATGTTTATGACTGTTGTCACTCTCTAGTTGGTCGCTTCCCAGTCTCTTTCTAGCCTTCACTTGTATTAAGCGGGAATACTGCTTGTGCATCCACTTCCATAAACCCAAAGTTGTTCCATATGAGTCCATCATATCTTCCTATATGCGGTATTTACTTGCCGTTCCAAGTAAATTTACAAGTGCCAAACTCTAAACCTTCAAATGATAATCTGTTTTGTATGCTCGAATCACTCATGTACCAACTAGGGTTGTCAATATCTTCCATGCTAGGTGGGTTATTCTCACGATGAGTGGACTCCGCTCATCATTTACGAGAAAATGGCTGGTAACCGGGATGCCCAGTCCCATGCTCAAATCAAATCAAAATAATTGCAAACAAAACTCCCCAGGATTGTTGTTAGTTGGACGGTACCCGTTGTTTCGGACCAGCCGTGGAGTGTGCTTGTTGGTGGTGGGGGAGTATAAACCTTACCATTCTATTTGGGAACCGCCTAAAATGTATGTAGCATGGAAGATACCGAGATCTCTTGGTTGTTATGTTGACAATGAAAGCATACCGCTCAAAATATTATTTATCTCTATTTTCAAAACTCGAGCTCTGGCACCTCTGCAAATCCTTGCTTCCCTCTACGAAGGGACTATCTATTTACTTTCATTGCTGAGTCATCATCCTCTTGTAAAAAAGCACCAGTTAGAGAGCACCACTGTCATTTGTATGTATTGTTATTAATTTATATTGAGTATGACTGTGACTGGATCTATTTTACCATGAATTACAATGTCTAGTCAATCCTTGATCTTCAGGGGTGCTCTACATTTATGTTTTGCGGTCTCAGAAAGGGCTAGCGAGATACCATCTTGTTATATCATATCATGATTGTTTTGAGAAAGTGTTGTCATCCGAGATTTATTATTATTGCTTGCTAGTTGATTATGCCATTGATATGAGTAAATGTGAGACCTAAATGTTATTGTGAATATGGTTAGTTCATTATCTATGTTGAAAACTTGAATGTTGGCTGTACATATTTGCAACAACAAGATCAAACAGAGTTTGTAAAAGTCTTTCTTTATCACTTTCTGTTCGTTAACTTAATTGCTTGAGGACAAGCAATGAGTTAAGCTTGGGGGAGTTGATATGTCTCCATCGTATCTACTTTTCTGAACTCTTTTGCCCTTGTTTTGGACTCTAACTTGCATGATTTGAATGGAACTAACCCAGATTGACGCTGTTTTCAGCAGAATTGCCATGGTGTTATTTTTGTGCAGAAATAAAAGTTCTCGGAATGACCTGAAACTTCATGCAGATGATTTTTGGAATTAATAAAAAATATAGGCGAAAGAATTAGGTGAAGGGGACCCACACCTTGGCCACAAGGTTGGGGCGCGCCATCCGTCCTTGTGGTCCCCCTGGACCTCCACCGACCTCAACTCCAACTCCATATATTCACGGGGAGAAAAAATAGAGAGAAGGATTCATCGCGTTTTACGAAACGGAGCCGCTGCCAAGCCCTGTTCTTCCTCGAGAGGGCATATTTGGAGTCTGTTCGGGGCTCCAGAGAGGGGAATCTATCGCCATCATCATCATCAACCGTCCTCCATCATCAATTTCATGATGCTCACCGCCGTGCGTGAGTAATCCCATCGTAGGCTTGCTGGACGGTGATGGGTTGGATGAGATTTATCATGTAATCGAGTTGGTTTTGTTAGGGTTTGATCCCTAGTATCCACTATGTTCTAAGATTGATGTTGCTATGACTTTGCTATGCTTAATCCTTTTCACTAGGGCCTGGGTGCCATGATTTCAGATCTGAACCTATTATGTTTTCATGAATATATTTGTGTTCTTGATCCTATCTTGTAAGTCAGTAGTCACCTACTACGTGTTATGATCCGGCAACCCCGGAGTGACAATATGAAGTGCAACTAATCCCTGGGTGGTTTTGGTAATTCATAACAACATATAGCTCATTGAACTAACATTCTTTCAAGATCAATGTTTCAGAAAGTTCAATGGTTGGTATGGCAAGGACTAGAGATGTGGACCCCTCAAAATGCTAAGGACACATATTGGCAAAAGCTCAAGACTCTACATTTTCATTTTAGTGATCCAAGGTCACATTGAGTCCATAGGAAAAGCCAATACTATTAAAAGGGGATGAGGTGTTGCTTAATGGATTGCTTGCTCAAAATGCTTAGTGATATGCTCCAAAACCCTCAACCACTTTCTCATTTCCACATATGTCCTAAACCTAAAGTCAAACTCGGTCCCACTGATTTGATCTATCCGGCGCCACCGAGTTCACTTGACATAGCCATATCCGCAAACCCTAATCAATTTGGTCTTACCGATAGGGATCTCGGTCTCACCGAGATGGGATTGCAAACTCTCTGTTTCCCTTTGTAACGTTTCAGTCTAACCGATATGAGCGATCGGTCCCATCGAGTTCGCAGTGCAAACTCTCTGTTTCCTTTTCGTAACATTTCGGTCTCACCAAAATGAGTGATCGTCCCATCAAGTTTGCCTGACCAAATCTCTGTTTGCTTATTACTGAAATCGATCTCAATGAGTTCATGTGATCGGTCTCACCGAGATGAGGTTTTGCCCTAACCCTAGCGCATCGGTCTAACCGAGTTGATTTTGTCGGTCCACCGAAAAGCCTAACGTTCACATTTTGAACCAAGTCGGTCTCACCGAGTTTCACTATTTAGTCGCACCGAGTTTGGTAAATTGTGTGTAATGATTAGATTTTGTGTGGAGGCTGTATATACCCCTCTACCCCCTTCTCCATTTGAGAGAGAGAGAGCCATCAGAACATGCCTACACTTCCACTACTCATTTTCTGAGACAGAACCACCTACTCATGTGTTGAGACCAAGACATTCCAATCCAACCACAAGAATCTTGATCTCTAGCCTTCCCCAAGTTGCTTTCCACTCAAATCATCTTTCCACCATAGCCAAATCTGTGAGAGAGAGTTGAGTGTTGGGGAGACTATCATTTGAAGCACAAGAGCAAGGACTTCATCATCAACCCATCATCCATTACCTTTTGGAGAGTGGTGTCTCCTAGATTGGTTAGGTGTCGCTTGGGAGCCTCCGTCAAGATTGTGGAGTTGAACCAAGGAGTTTGTAAGGGCAGGGAGATCGCCTACTTCGTGGAGATCTACCCAAGTGAGGCAAGTCCTTCGTGGGCAATGGCCATGGTGGGATAGACAAGGTTGCTTCATCGTGGACCCTTCATGGGTGGAGCCCTCTGTGGACTAGCACAACCGTTACCCTTCGTGGGTTGAAGTCCCCATCAACGTGGATGTACAATAGCACCACCTATCGGAACCACGCCAAAAATCTCCATGTCTACATTGTGTTTGCTCCCTCCAAACTCCTCCCCTTTACCTTGATGTCTGCTAGAACTACGTCGGTATTTCCCCAAAAAGGAAGGGATGATGTAGTATAGCGACGGTAGGTATTTCCCTTAGTGATGAGACCAAGGTTATCGAACCAGTAGGAGAACCTCCTCACACCATGTAAATAGCACTTGCAAACAAATAACAAATACTCGCAACCCAACGTGTTAAAGGGGTTGTCAATCCCTTTCAGGTACGATGCCTCGAGATAGGCAAAATAACGTGAGGTAAAAGTGGTAGATAGGATAAATAGATCGCAGAACAAATAAATTGAGCAAGGTATTTTTGTATTTTTGGTTTAGTAGATCTGAAAATAAATGCAAAGGAAAATAGATCACAAAGGCAAATATGACGAAACCCGGGGCCGTAGGTTTCACTAGTGGCTTCTCTCGAGAAAAGTAGCAGATGGTGGGAGAACAATTACTATTGGGAAATTAATAGAACTTCGACTAATCATGATGATATCTAGGCAATGATCATTATATAGGCGTCACGTCCAAGATTAGTAGACCGACTCCTGCCTGCATCTACTACTATTACTCCACACATCGACCGCTATCCCGCATGCATCTAGTGTATTAAGTTCATGGAAAAATGGAGTAATGCAATAAGAACAGTGACATGATGTAGACAAGATCTATTTATTTAGAAATAGACCCCATCTTGTTATCCTTAATAGAAACGATACATAGGTGTCGTTTCCCTTTCTGTCACTGGGATCAAGCACCGTAAGATCGAACCCATCGCAAAGCACCTCTTCCCGTTGCAAGATAAATAGATCAAGTTGGCCAAACAAAACCCAAATATCGGAGAAGAAATATGAGGCTATAATCAATCATGCATATAAGAGATCAAAGACGACTCAAATAACTTTCATGGATAAAAACATAGATCTGATCATAAACTCAAATTCATCGGATCCCAACAAATACACCGCAAAAAGGCTTACATCATATGGATCTCCAAGAGACCATTGTATTGATAATCAAGAGAGAGAGAGAGAGAGAGAGAGAGAGAGAGGAAGCCACCTAGCTACTAACTACGGACCCGTGGGTCTACAAAGAACTACTCACGCATCATCGAAGAGGCACCAATGGACATGATGAACCCCTCTGAGATGGTGTCTAGATTGGATCTTGTGTTTCTGGACTCTGCGGCAGCTGGAATTGATTTTCGTCGGCTCCGCTAGGGTTTCTGGAATATTGGGGTATTTATAGAGCAAAGAGGCGGTGCGGGAGGCCAACGAGGAAGGCACAACCCACCCGGGCGCGCCTGGCCCCCCAGGCGCGCCCTAGTGGGTTGTGCAATTGTCGGGCAAGTTCAAGCCTGGCCTGCCCCATGCTACGACGGCACCGCCGACACCGCCGAGTTCCTGCAGCTCTACGAGCTGAGCATCGAAGCGGCCATCAGCAATGAGAAGATCATGGCGAACTGGTTCCCCATGGCCCTCAAGGATTGCGTGCGCTCCTGGCTCCTGAATCTCCCCGTGGGGTCCGTCTCCTCCTGGGACGAGATACGCGACTACTTCATCGCCAACTTCCAGGGCACTCGCGACCGCCCGCCGGCCGCGGGTGACCTGCAACGCATCAAGCAGCGGCCAGGGGAGACCCTGCAGAAGTATATCCAGCACTTCAACAACGTTTGCCTCATGATCCCCAAGGTGTCGGACGAGGTGATCATCTCAGCGTTCACTGATGGCGTCTGTGACATCAAGGAGGAGCTCGCCATTCACAAGGACCTCTGCACAGCCCTAGAGATGTTCAACATGGCCAATAAGTGCGCGAGGGCTGAGGAGGGGCGCATCTCCCTCCTCGAGCTCCCTGATGCTGACCCAGAAGACAGGAAGGCCAAGGCCAAGAACGTGAAGCGCAAGCGACCAGCTGTGCTTGCAGCTGAGCCAAAGATGAAGCGCGGCTGCGACCACCCCGAGTCATCCAAGAGCAACCGACCATTCCACGTCTTCCACAATGTCCATAGCCACAACACCAATGACTGCCAGGAGCTCGGGGCTCTCCGTGACGGGTGCTTCGGTCGACGCCCCGAGTGAAACGATTAAGGCTACAGTCGCGGAGGTGGCCGAGGTGGAGGACGCTGGGACGGCCGTGACCATCGCCATGAGTCACGCGACTAGCCTTGGGAGGGCCGCTGGTAGGGCTAGCCTCGCGAGGGTGCCTGGAGAGGGTGCTCTGGAGCCGTAATGCCACTGGACCGGTTGCGGAGTGGAACAACAAGCTCCAGGCATTCCAACTAGAGTTCAGCACCACCAAAGTCATCAAGGGTGCGGCTCTCGCTGATTTCGTGGCAGAACGGGCTGACGCCCCTAACCGCACAGCGACTGAGGACTGTTCCCTCTTGCCTGGGGACGCGGAGCTGATGTCTACTACGCAACCTTCTCCTTGTAGACGTTCTTGGGCCTCCAAGTGCAGAGGTTTGTTGGACAGTAGCAAATTTCCCTCAAGTGGATGACCTAAGGTTTATCAATCCGTGGGAGGCGTAGGATGAAGATGGTCTCTCTCAAACACCCTGCAACCAAATAACAAAGAGTCTCTTGTGTCCCCAACACACCCAATACAATGGTAAATTGTATAGGTGCACTAGTTCGGCAAAGAGATGGTGATACAAGTGCAATATGGATGGTAGATATAGGTTTTTGTAATCTGAAAATATAAAAACAGCAAGGTAACTAATGATAAAAGTGAGCACAAACGGTATTGCAATGCTAGGAAACAAGGCCTAGGGTTCATACTTTCACTAGTGCAAGTTCTCTCAACAATAATAACATAACTGGATCATATAACTATCCCTCAACATGCAACAAAGAGTCACTCCAAAGTCACTAATAACGGAGAACAAACGAAGAGATTATTGTAGGGTACGAAACCACCTCAAATTTATCCTTTCTGATCGATCTATTCAAGAGTCCGTAGTGAAATAACACGAAGCTAGTATTTCCGTTCGATCTATCATAGAGTTCGTACTAGAATAACACCTTAAGACACAAATCAACCAAAACCCTAATGTCACCTAGATACTCCAATGTCACCTCAAGTATCTGTGGGCATGATTATACGATATGCATCACACAATCTCATATTCATCTATTCAACCAACACAAAGTACTTCAAAGAGTGCCCCTGAGGGAGTCCTGGACTAGGGGGTGTCCGGATAATCGAACTATCATCATCGGCCAGACTCCAAGACTATGAAGATACAAGATTGAAGACTTTGTCCCGTGTCCGGATGGGACTTTCCTTGGCGTGGAAGGCAAGCTTGGCGATACGGATATGTAGATCTCCTACCATTGTAACCGACTCTGTGTAACCCTAGCCCTCTCCGGTGTCTATATAAACCGGAGGGTTTTAGTCCGTAGGACGAACAACAATCATACCATAGGCTAGCTTCTAGGGTTTAGCCTCCTCGATCTCGTGGTAGATCCACTCTTGTACTACCCATATCATCAATATCAATCCAGCAGGAGTAGGGTTTTACCTCCATCGAGAGGGCCCGAACCTGGGTAAAAACATCGTGTCCCTTGTCTCCTGTTACCATCCGCCTAGACGCACAGTTCGGGACCCCCTACCCGAGATCCACCGGTTTTGACACCGACATTGGTGCTTTCATTGAGAGTTCCTCTGTGTCATCGCCCATAGGCCCGATGGCTCCTTCGATCATCAACAACGACGCGGTCCAGGGTGAGACCTTTCTCCCCGGACAGATGTTTGTATTCGGCGGCTTTGCACTGCGGGCCAATTCGCTTGGCCATCTGGAGCAGATCGAAAGCTACGCCCCTGGTCATCAGGTCAGATTTGGAAGTTTGAACTATACGGCCGACATCCGCGGAGACTTGATCTTCGACGGATTCGAGCCACAGCCGAGCGCGCCGCACTGTCACGATGGGCATGATTTAGCTCTGCTGCCGGACAGTGCCCTGGAGGCCACACAAGAGTCCGCTCCGACCCTTAACTCGGAGCCGACTACGCCGATCGAGGATGGGGGGCTAGACACCGCCTCGGGGGCTGCTACCTCTACGGCGATGGAGCCGAATACCGACCCTATCAAGCTCGTGACTCCGAGGTGCCGGACTCCTCGCCGGACTCCGGACCTCCCGCGCCCCTACCAATCGAATCTGATTGGGCGCCGATCATGGAGTTCACCGCTGCGGACATCTTTTAGCACTCGCCTTTCGGCGACATCCTGAATTCGCTAAAGTACCTCTCTTTATCAGGAGAGCCTTGGCCGGATTATGGCCAGGACGGTTGGGATGCGGACGACGAAGAAATTCAAAGCCCACCCACCACCCACTTCGTAGCCACTGTCGACGACTTAACCAACATGCTAGATTTCGACTCCGAAGACATCGACGGTATGGACGACGATGCCAGAGACGACCAAGAACCAGCGCCTACAAGGCACTAGAAAGCCACCTCGTCATACGACATATACATGGTGGACATCCCAAAGGATGGGAATGGCGATGGAACAGCGGAGGATGACCCCTCCAAAAAACAGCCTAAGTGCTGGCGTCAGCGGCGCCGCTCAAAATCCCGCCACATCAAGAATGGAGATTCCGGCACCGGAGATAATAACACCCCGGACAGTGCCGAAGACAACCCCCTCCAGCAAGATTCAGCACAGGAGGATGGAGAAGCCAGCCCTCATGAGAGAGCGGCAGACAAAGAGGTAGAGGACGATAATTACATGCCTCCCTCTGGAGACGAGGCAAGCCTTGACGACGACGAATTCGTCATGCGTGAGGATCTCGTCGAACAAGAGCGTTTTAAACGCAGGCTTATGGCCACGGCAAGCAGCCTCAAGAAAAAGCAGCAACAGCTTAGGGCTGACCAAGATTTGCTAGCCGACAGATGGACTGAAGTCCTTGCGGCCGAAGAGTACGAACTCGAACGCCCCTCCAAAAGCTACCCCAAACGCAAGCTGTTGCCCCGATTAGAGGAGGAAGCATATAAACCTACATCACCAGCGCACAATACGGCCGACCGGCCACCTCGTGGCCGCGACAGAAAGGCCTCTAGGCCCTCCACTAAAGCCGCACCCCGGCATCACTCGAAAAGTACAAAGCCACTGGGGAATGCGCCGGACTTGCGAGACATATTGGAGGATAAGGCAAGACAAACAAGATCGATCTACGGATCGCGTGGGCGCCCCATGATACGCGACGACAATCGCCACGCCGGATATAGCAATTCCGGCTGGGCCGAACTCAGTAGACAAAGCTCGCTTGAGCTGCGTCGTGATATAGCCCAATACAGAGGCGCCGCACACCCACTATGCTTCACAGATGAAGTAATGGATCATCAAATCCCCGAAGGGTTCAAACCCGTGAACATTGAATCCTACGATGGCACAACAGATCCCGCGGTTTGGATCGAAGACTATCTCCTTCATATCCACATGGCCGGCGGTGATGATCTTCACGCCATCAAATACCTCCCACTCAAGCTTAAAGGACCAGCTCGGCATTGGCTCAATAGCTTGCCAGCAGAATCAATTGGGTGTTGGGAGGACCTAGAAGCCGCATTCCTTGATAACTTCCAGGGCACATATGTGCGACCACCAGATGCCGATGACCTAAGCCACATAATTCAGCAGCCAGACGAATCGGCCCGACAATTCTGGACACGGTTCTTAACCAAGAAAAATCAAATCATCAACTGTACGGATGCAGAGGCCCTTGCAGCCTTCAAACATAACATCCGCGACGAGTGGCTTGCCCGGCACCTAGGACAAGAAAAGCCGAAATCCATGGCAGCCCTCACATCACTCATGACACGCTTCTGTGCGAGAGAGGACAGCTGGCTAGCCTGCAGTAACAACCTCACCAAAAAATCTGGTAGTCCGGATACCAAGGACAGCAATGGCAGGTCACGTCGCAATAAGCACAAGCGCCGCATTAACGGCGATAATACTGAAGATACGGCAGTCAACGCCGGATTCAGAGGCTCTAAACCCGGTCAGCGGAAAAATCCATTCAAAAGAACTACTCCGGGCCCGTCCAATTTGGACCGGATACTCGATCGCTCGTGCCAGATACACGGCACCCCCGAAAAGCCAGCTAATCACACCAACAGGGATTGTTGGGTGTTCAAGCAGGCAGGCAAGTTAATTGCCGAAAACAATGACAAGGGGCTGCATAGCGATGACGAGGAAGAGACCCGGCCGCCGAACAATAGAGGAGGGTTTCCCCCCACAAGTGCGGACAGTGAACGTGATATACGCAACCCACATACTCAAAAGGGAGCGGAAGCGTGCACTCAGGGATGTATATGCGATGGAGCCAGTCGCCCCAAAGTTCAATCCGTGGTCCTCCTGCCCGATAACTTTTGATCGAAGGGACCACCCCACTAGCATCCGCCATGGCGGATTCGCCGCATTGGTTCTAGACCCAATCGTTGACGGATTTCACCTCACTAGAGTCCTGATGGACGGCGGTAGCAGCCTGAACCTGCTTTATCAAGATACAGTGCGCAAAATGGGCATAGACCCCTCAAGGATTTAACCCACAAAAACGACCTTCAAAGGTGTCATACCAGGTGTAGAGGCCAATTGCACTGGCTCAGTCACACTTGAAGTGGTCTTCGGATCCCTGGATAACTTCCGAAGCGAGGAGTTAATCTTCGACATAGTCCCGTTCCGCAGCAACTATCATGCACTGCTCGGACGAACCGCATTTGCAAAGTTCAATGTAGTGCCGCACTACGCATACCTCAAGCTCTAGATGCCAGGCCCTCAAGGAGTCATCACAGTCAACGGAAACACTAAACGCTCTCTCCGAACAAAGGAGCATACAGCGGCTCTTGCGGCGGAAGTACAGAGTAGCCTCTTAAGGCAATTCTTGAGTCCGGCTGTTAAGCGACCGGACACCGTCAAGCGCGCCCGGAGTAACCTACAACAAGACCACCTGGCACGTTCCGAGCACGCGTAGCAATGCAGCCCCAACCTCAGCCCTCGCAAAATCGCGAGACCAGTACCACGCGTACATCACTACGCTCTGGAGATACCATGGGCATAGGGGGAGGGGCACGACCACGGCAGGTCCAGAGTGCGGCTCAACCACACCAGGGGCTCCCAAATGTGTCATCCTTTTTTTCTTTTTCTTTTTTCTTATCCTCAGGACTCCGTTTCCCAGAAGCCATGTCCGGCAGTAGACCTACCGAACTCACGATGCAACAGCCAGGGAAGGAGAAAAGCTACGACGAGTATCCAGGTGGTCTCCATTACGAGCATTATACCTGTTTTATACACCATTCCGCAGCCTACCCCTGGAGGGGGACATGTTAAATAGTCCCACCCCTTGCTTATCGCACTATTTGTATCGTTCTGCATTCATTGCAGTATTTTTTGAATAAACAATGCATCGCTTTTTGCCTATCATTGCATTCCTTTTTATATATATGTTCAATTATGACATGTTGCATCCGTACGCTTTGGTACGGCCAAATACACCAGGGGCTTAAGTTCCCCAAATTATGGTGTGATAAGTCCGAACACTTTCACAAGTGCGGCACCCCGAACTTATAGCATTATGTGCATCGGCTCCGAATCATGTCTTGGGTCAATAGTTGGGTTTGCCCGGCTCCCATGTTTTGGTACCTTACATTCCGTTATATCGGCTAAGGTAGTGCTGGGAGAACCACTGCGATTGTGCCCCAGTTGAGCTGGGCTGAGCACCTCAGTGGAGAAAGCTAAAACTGACCGTCATGATGGGGCGAGAGCCGGTCGCTGTTCGAGAGGTTTTTTTGAGTCCCTAAAGACTTATGCCGCTTAGAGCGAGGAACCGGCTTTGTCCGGCCCAGGCGTGGATAGCGCCCCGAATTCGGCCTTCCGAACACTAGGGGCTTCGCCGAAATTTAAAATTATAGAATTATGTGGCTAAGTGAGAGTGTTCAAGCATTATAAGTCCAGTTGCCTCGTTCGTTTTGTTGAGCGCCTCCCTAGATGGACCCAAAAATGGGAACAAGAGCGCTCAAGTTTATCCCGAACACCCCAGCACTCGTGGCATGGGGGCCAAAGCCAACGACTTGCCATCTCTCAGATTTGATAAATGGCCGCACAGAAGGTAATATTTTAAATTAACAAGCGTTGCTTAGCGCATATGAACAAAGTTTTCAGCGCACAGGATAACAAAATGCGAGTCTACTAAAAAATTACATCTTTGGAGCATTCACCCGCAATAATGCGGGCACCCTTCAGGACGCCCTTATAATACATCTCGAGCATGCAATACTCCTTGCCCAACGGTGGTGCGTCTGTCACAAGCTTCTCGGCATCCATCTTGCCCCAGTGCAATTTAGCGCGGTCAAGGGCCCGACGGGCACCTTCAATGCAGGCGGAGTGCTTGATGACGTCAACCCACGGACAGGCGTCCACCAGCCACCGCACCAGACCGAAGTAGCTCCCAGGCATGGCTTCTTTGGGCCACAGCCAAACTATAAGGCCCTTCATGGCCTGTTCGGCCACCTTGTGGAGCTCGACCAGCTGCTTCAGCTGGTCGCTCAGGGGCACCGGATGTCCGGCCTCAGCATACTGAGACCAGAACACCTTTTCCGTCGAGCTCCCCTCCTCAGCTCTGTAGAACGTGGCAGCATCGGACACTCTACGGGGCAGATCTATGAACGCTCCTGGAGAGCTCCGAATTCGGGGTCTTCTGGGCTTCGGCCTTAGCGGCTTTGGCACTCTCAAGAGCCGACGCGAGCTCGGACTCTCGAGTCTTCGAGTCATGCTCCAAACTCTCGTGTTTTTCCACGAGAGCCTGGAGCTCTTACCGCACCTCCGCCACCCGTGCCTCCTGCTTCTCTCGCTCGGCGCGTTCCGCGGCCGCATTGCGTTCGGCCACGGACACCGCCTCCTTCAGGGTCGCCACCTCGTTCGCAGCCCCTGGAGTACCCACGTTATTCCTGTCATTTTTCTTTTTGCAACCAAATCCTTTTCTACAAGGTACAACTTTAATAAGGTGTTACTTACCTTCCTTGTCCTCGAGCTGCTTCTTGGCATGGCCGAGCTCGATCTTGGACCGCTCGAGGCTCTGCTTCAAGGAATTGACCTCCGCAGTCAGTGCGGCAGAGGTCAGCAGCGCAGCCTGCATTCCCATATTGACATATTTTTGTTAGACTCTTGCGTATATCTCTTTAGATCCTCAGTTCGGCTTTTCTTTCCGAACACCAAACTGAGCATCAGGGGCTACTGTCTATGCGGTACTATTTTTACACATCCTAATCACATACATCAAAGCCTGTTAGAAGGCTGGTGCAGGCTTTGGTTAGCCCGCTCTTGGCGAGCTGAACCTTCTGAATCACCGCACTCATGACAGTGTGGTGCTCCTCGTCGATGGAAGCGCCATTGAGCGCCTCCAGCAAGCTATCCGGCGCCTCCGGTTGGACGGAGGCCGTTGGCGTCGCTATCTTGCCCTTCTCACGAAGGGGCCGCCCGCCGGACTCCGGAACCACCAAAGGTTTCGGTGCGGAGTCCGGTCCGAAGTCCGGGAGGTTGCCCTGCGGCACCTCCGGGGCCTCCTCCTCCTGGCTGGTCCCCTTCTGGGACCCCACCTCGGCGTCGTCTGCGTCACGGGGGGAGGAGGTGGTCGGAAGTGAAGCGCTATTCACATCCGACGAACCCAGGGACCCGCTCGACGAAGCGGGGAGATCGTCCTTGGGCGGACTACATGGTTGTATGCGGCGTTAGAAGACACTATGCAACAAGAAGAAAAATTATGAGTTATTTAGGAATCCGGACACTTACGATCTCGCCAGGGGCTTGGCCCTCGAGGGCCACTCCTCGTCGCCGTCGTCGGCATTGGTGTAACAGTCCGGGGGAAGGGTCCTTCCTTTCTTGGACCCTTCGGCCTCCCCCGTTGGGGAAGCCTTCCTCTTCTTCTCTCCCCCCGCTAGGGGAGAGGCCTCTTTCTTCTCCTCCCCGTCTTCGTGGGAGGAGTCCGCCTCGGAGTCATTGCACGATGAATCCGATAACACCTGGCGCTGGGAACTCCTCTGGGTTCCCGTGGCCTTCTTCTTGGCCTTCTTCTCCGGCACCACATAAGGCGTCGGGACCAGCAGCCCTGTCAAACGGGCATCCGCTGGGTCTTCTAGAAGGGGAGCCGGACAGTTAACCTGTCCAGACATCTTCTGCCAGGCATGTTAAAGGTAATGGGAGTTTAGATCCCACATAGAGTCAAACTATGGAAAGCAAGTGTCCCATAAAGGATAGTATAGCTTACCTCGCCAGCCTAACGCTGCGAGCTGAATCCGCGATCTTCGGTAGCGGATGCGGGAGCCTCGGCGCCCTTGAACAGCACCCTCCAGGCCTCTTCGTACGTAGTGTCGAAGAGCCCGCTCAAAGTCTGGTGCTGTGCCGGATCGAACTCCCACAAGTTGAAGTCCCGCTGTTGGCAGGGGAGAATCCGGCGGATGAGCATGACCTGGATTACGTTGACAAGCTTGAGCTTCTTGTTCACCAGGGTTTGGAGACAGGATTGGAGTCCGGTCAGCTCTTCCGAATCGCCCCACAACAGGCCCTTCTCTTTCCAGGAGGTGAGCCGCGTGGGGATGCCAGATCTGAATTCGGGGGCCACTGCCCATTCAGGGTCACGCGGCTCGGTGATGTAGAACCACCCCGATTGCCACCCTTTGATGGTTTCCACGAAGGAGCCCTCGAGCCAGGTAACGTTGAGAATCTTGCCCACCATGGCGCCTCCGCACTTCGCTTGGCTGCCACCCACTACCTTCGGCTTGACATTAAAAGTCTTTAGCCATAAGCCGAAATGGGGCTGGATGCAGAGGAAAGCCTCGCACATGATGATAAACACCGAGATGTTGAGGATAAAATTTGGGGCCAAATCATGGAAATCCAGGCCATAGTAGAACATGAGCCCCCCGACAAAGGGGTGGAGTGGGAAGCCCAGTCCGCGGAGGAAATGGGGAAGGAATACCACCCTCTCATGGGGCCTGGGGGTGGGGATGAGCCGCCCCTCATCGGGGAGCCGGTGCGCAATATCGCTGGTATCCGTCCTTGCGCAGCTTTTTGATGTGCCCCTCCGTGACGGAGGAGGCATCCACTTGCCTCCCGCTCCAGACATGGTTGGAGAAGGTTGAGGTGAGATGTGTGGGCTTGGCCGCTGGAGCTCGAGTGCACGGAGATGGATAAGCAAAGGACGAAGAAGGCGTAGGTAAAAAGGTGGATCCTTATCCCCTTATATATGGGCGGACGAAACTATGCGTCCCCACCAGCCCGGTAAAACTCGCTTATCTCCCAAGCGCCGCAATCAATGGCGCGGTTGGGTTACCCACGTACGTATTGATGAGAATCCCGGAATAAGGGGACACGATCTCTTCTTTGACAAGAAGTGCCAAGGAAACCGCTTCACTAAACGCGTTGAGGCGGAATAATGAAAACGATTCGAGTAAAGGCTTGGCCGTGGTGTGATGTTATGCCGCGAAATACGTCAGCAGATTGAACTTGTGTGAATATTATTCTCTCTACGGTGGAATGTGGAGTTTATTTTGCAGAGCCGGACACTATCATGGTGTTCAAAATCTTCTATGAATTATTCGGAGGAGGAACCCGCCTTGCAATGCCGAAGACAATATGCGTGCCGGACTCGTCGTCATTGAAGCCTGGTTCAGGGGCTACTGAGGGAGTCCTGGACTAGGGGGTGTCCGGATAGCCAAACTATCATCATCGGCCGGACTCCAAGACTATGAAGATACAAGATTGAAGACTTTGTCCCGTGTCCGGATGGGACTTTCCTTGGCGTGGAAGGCAAGCTTGGCGATACGGATATGTAGATCTCCTACCATTGTAACCGACTCTGTGTAACCCTAGCCCTCTCCGGTGTCTATATAAACTGGAGGGTTTTAGTCCGTAGGACGAACAACAATCATACCATAGGCTAGCTTCTAGGGTTTAGCCTCCTCGATCTCGTGGTAGATCCACTCTTGTACTACCCATATCATCAATATCAATCCAGCAGGAGTAGGGTTTTACCTCCATCGAGAGGGCCCGAACCTGGGTAAAAACATCGTGTCCCTTGTCTCCTGTTACCATCCGCCTAGACGCACAGTTCGGGACCCCCTACCCGAGATCCGCCGGTTTTGACACCGACAGCCCCAAAGTTTCTACCGAAGAGTTAAGACGAAAACGTGCGTCAACCCCTATGCATAAGTTCATTGAACCCGCAAGTTGATCACCAAAACATACATCAAGTAGATCACGTGAATATCCCATTGTCACCACAGATAAGCACGACGAGACATACATCAAGTGTTCTCAAATCCTTAAAGACTCAATCCGACAAGACAACTTCAAGGGGAAAACTCAATTCATCACAAGAGAGTAGAGGGGGAGAAATATCATAAGATCCAACTATAATAGCAAAGCTCGCGATACATCAAGATCGTATCACCTCAAGAACACGAGAGAGAGAGAGAGAGAGAGAGATCAAACACATAGCTACTGGTACATACCCTCAGCCACGAGGGTGAACTACTCCCTCCTCGTCATGGAGAGCGCCGAGATGGTGAAGATGGCCACCGGTGAGGGATCCCCCCTCCGGCAGGGTGCCGGAACAGGGTCTCGGTTGGTTTTTGGTGGCTACAAAGGCTTGCGGCGGTGGAACTCCCGATCTATTGTGTTCCTCGACGTTTGTAGGGTATATGGATATATATATATATATGCAAAAGAAGTCGGTCAGGGGAGCCACGAGGGGCCCACGAGGGTGGGAGGCGCGCCTCCCTGCCTCGTGGCCACCTCGAAGCTTCCCTGACTTCAACTCCAAGTCTCCTGGATTGCTTCCGTTCCAAAAATAACTCTCCCGAAGGCAAGAAAACATCAATTTGGGTTGGGCCTCCAGTTAGTAGGTTAGTCCCAAAAATGACATAAAAGTGTAAAGTAAAGCCCATAAACATCCAAAACAGGTAATATAATGGCATGGAACAATCAAAAATTATAGATACGTTGGAGACGTATCAAGCATCCCCAAGCTTAATTCCTGCTCGTCCTCGAGTAGGTAAATGATAAAAACAGAATTTTTGATGTGGAATGCTACCTAGAATAATCCTTAATATAATTTTCTTTATTGTGGCATGAATGTTTAGATCCAAACGATTCAAAATAAAAGTTCAGATTGACATAAGAAATAGTAATACTTCAAGCATACTAACAAAGTAATCATGTCTTCTCAAAATAGCATGGCTAAAGAAAATTCATCCCTACAAAGTCATATAGTTTGGTCATGCTCCATTTTCGTCACACAAGAATGCTCTATCTTGCACACCCCCTATGAAAAGCCAAGCAATTGTTTTATACTTTAGTAATCTCAAACTTTTTTCAACTTTCACGCAATACATGAGCGTGAGCCATGGATATAGCACCATGGGTGGAACAGAATATGATGAAGGGGATTATGTGGAGAAGATAAAAAAGAAGAAAGTCTCATGTTAACGAGGCTAATCAACGGGCTATGGAGATGCCCATCAATTGATGTCAACATGAGGAGTAGGGATTGCCATGCAACGGATGCACTAGAGCTATAGATGTATGAAAGCTCAACAAAAGAAACTAGTGGGTGTGCACCCAACTTGCTTGCTCATGAAGACCTAGGACATTTTGAGGAAGCCCATCGTTGGAATATACAAGCCAAGTTCTATAATGAAAAATTCCCACTAGTATATGAAAGTGACAACAAATGAGACTCTCTATATGAAGAACATGGTGCTACTTTGAAGCACAAGTGTGGAAAAAGATAGTAACATTGTCCCCCTTTTGGGGGGGGGGGGCCTTCCTTTTTTTGGCTTTTTTTCTTTGGCCTTTTTTTGGCCTTTCTTTTTTTTATAAGGGACAATGCTCTAATAATGATGACATCACACTTCGATTTATTTACAACTCATGAATTATAACTCAAAACTAGAACAAGATATGACTCTATATGAATGCCTCCGGCGGTGTACCGGGATGGGCAATGAATCAAGTGACATGTATGAAAAATTATGGAGGTGGCTTTGCCACAAATACGATGTTAAGTACATGATCATGCAAGGCAATATGACAATGATGATGCGTGTCATGATGAACGGAACGGTGGAAAGTTGCATGGCAATATATCTCGGAATGGCTATGGAAATGCCATAATAGGTAGGTATGGTGGCTGTTTTGAGGAAGATATAAGGAGGTTTATGTGTGATAGAGTGTATCGTATCATGGGGTTTGGATGCACCGGCGAAGTTTGCACCAACTCTCAAGGTGAGAAAGGGCAATGCACGATACCGAAGAGGCTAGCAATGATGGGAGGGTAAGAGTGCGTATAATCCATGGACTCACATTAGTCATAAAGAACTCATATACTTATTGCAAAAATCTACAAGTCATCAAAAACCAAGCACAACGCACATGCTCCTAGGGGGATAGATTTGTAGGGAAAGACCATCGCTCGTCCCCGACCGCCACTCATAACGATGACAATCTAAGAACACCTCATGTTTCAAATTTGTTACACAACGGTTACCATACGTGCATGCTACGGGACTTGCCAACTTCAACACAAGTATTCTTTAAATTCATAATTACCCAACTAGCATGACTCTAATATCACCACCTCTTTATCTCAAAACAATTATAAAGCATCAAATTGACCATAGCATCCAATTCACTTTCTATGATAGTTTTTATTATACCCAACTTGGATGCCCAGCATCTAGGACCAATTTTATAACCATAGAAAATACCATGCTGTTCTAAAAGACTCTCAAAATAATATAAGTTAAGCATGATAGACCAATAATTTCTACAAAATAGAACCACCGCCGTGCTCTAAAAAGATATAAGTGAAGCACTAGAGGAAATGACAAACTACTCCGAAAGATATAAGTGAAGATCAATGAGTACTCGAATAATTATGCAACTTTGTGAAGACTCTCTAACATTTAAGAATTTCAGATCTTGGTATTTTATTCAAACAGCAAGAAAAATAAAATAAAACAAAATGACGCTCCAAGCAAAACACATATCATGTGGTGAATAAAAATATAGCTCCAAGTAAAGTTACCGATGAACGAAGACGAAAGAGGGGATGCCATCCGGGGCCTCCCCAAGCTTAGGATCTTGGTTGTCCTTGAATATTACCTTGGGGTGCCTTGTGCATCCCCAAGCTTAGGCTCTTACCACTCCTTATTCCATAGTCCATCGAGTCTTTACCCAAAACTTGAAAACTTCACAACACAAAACTCAACAAAAAAACTCGTAAACTCCGTTAGTATAAGAAAATAAATCACCACTTAGGTACTGTTATGAACTCATTCTAAATTCATAGGTGTAATATCTACTGTATTCCAACTTCTCTATGGTTCATACCCTCTGATATTACTCATAGATTCATCAAAATAAGCAAACCACACATAGAAAACAAAATCTGTCAAAAACAGAACAGTCTGTAGTAATCTGTATCATTCTAATACTTATGTAACTCCACAAATCCTACCAAATTAGGAAAACTTGAGAAATTTGTGTACCAATCCAGAGAAAAAATAATCAGATCAAAATCACGTTTTTGTGAAATATCAAAACTAATTTACTGGGTGCAAAAGTTTCTGATTTTCAGCAGGATCAACACAACTATCACCGTAAGCTATCCTAAAGGTCTTACTTGGAACTTTATTGAAACAAAAGCTATAAAACATGATTAATACAGTAGCATAATCATGTGGACACACAAAAACAGTAAGGGTAAATATTCGGTTGTCTCCCAACAAGCGCTTTTCTTTATTGCCTTTCTAGCTAGGCATGATGATGACAATGATGCTCACATAAAAGGTAAGAAATGAAACATAAAGAGAGCATCATGAAGAATATGACTAGCACATTTAAGTCTAACCCACTTCCTATGCATAGGGATTTTGTGAGCAAACAACTTATGGGAACAATAATCAACTAGCATAGGAAGGCAAAACAAGCATAACGTCAAAACTTTAAGCACATAGAGAGGAAACTTGATATTATTGCAATTCCTACAAGCATATGTTCCTCCCTCATAATAATTTTCAGTGGCATCATGAATGAATTCAACAATATAACCAGCACCTAAAGCATTCTTTTCATGATCTACTTGCATAGAAAATTTACTACTCTCCACATAAGCAAAATTCTTCTCATTTGGAATAGTGGGAGTATCATAAGAGACTCGAATACTATAAATTGTTTCCACATTAAAAGAGTAATGTTCAGAAAAGGGTAATCATAATCATGACAAGTTTTATAAATATAATCATTACTAATTTTCATAGCATAAGTGTCATCACAATAATGATCATAAGTGGCAACTTTGTTCTCATCATAATCAATTGAAACCTCTTCCAAAATAGTGGATTCATCACTAAATAAAGTCATGACCTCTCCAAATCCACTTTCATAAATATCATAAGATTCAACACCCTCCAAAATAGTGGGATCATTAATTCCTAAAGTTTACACTCTTCCAAACCCACTTTCATCAATATAACCATCATAAATAGGAGGCATGCTATCATCATAATACATTTGCTCATCGAAACTTGGGAGGCTAAAAATATCATCTTCATTAAACGTAACATCCCCAAGCTTGGGACAAACATTAACAGCAGCAAATATATTCTCAAACATGTCATTCTCATCAAACATAGCATCCCCAAGCTTGGGACTTTTCATATCATAAGCATAATCACTCTCATCATTAATAGTATGGATAGCACCAATAGTATAGTAATTATCATCATCACTTCTACCTTTGCTCTTCTGTATTTTTTCTTCTTCACATCGTGTGTCGGTTTAACCATCCTTTTTGAGCTCCTTATTAATGAGATCGGTTGAATAGAAAGATCCTCCTCGTTACCTGATTCATCATAAGAAATAATAGGAGGATATTGGGAAGTCTCTTCCCTTTCATTAGTATTCTCATCATCTTCTATTTGCTTTCTTTTCTTTATGTAATTGGCAATATAAGGATTTTCAATGCAATTCACCACACAATACATAAAAATTTCTTCTAGATCAATATCAAGGAATTGCTTAAGGTTATATTCTGGAATATTCTTAGATAAACATTTCATTTCTTCATAACCCAAAAGCAAACTAAGTTCGTTATGATGTGCAAGGGAAATCAAATAATCACAATTTTTGGACATGATTCGATCATGAAACAATTTGCATCGGAGATGTAAATGACCATGTTCATTGCAAAGTTCACAAGTACGGCAAAGAAATTTTAAATTTTCAGCACAAACATCTAGCCTTTCTTGCAACCATTTAGTTTCCAAATACTTATGCCTCTTGCAAAATATATCTTCCCTATTGGGTGTGTACTTGCAAACTCTATGCACTCCACAAAAATTGACATGCTTATAAGAGACATTTTCATCATGACTAGTGCAATCATCATTAGTACTATGGATATTCAAAGAGTTCATACCAACAACATTGCAATCATGCTCATCATTCAAATATTTAGTGCCAGACATTTTATAGACTTCTTCTTCTAGCACTTGAGCACAATTTTCCTTTCCATCATTCTCACGAAAGATATTAAAAAGATGAAGCGTATGAGGCAAACTCAATTCCATTTTTTGTAGTTCTCTTTTATAGACTAAACTAGTGATAAAACAAGAAACTAAAAGATTCGATTGCAAGATCTAAAGATATACCTTCAAGCACTCACCTCCCCGGCAACGGCGCCAGAAAAGAGCTTGATGTCTACTACGCAACCTTCTCCTTGTAGACGTTGTTGGGCCTCCAAGTGCAGAGGTTTGTAGGACAATAGCAAATTTCCCTCAAGTGGATGACCTAAGGTTTATCAATCCGTGGGAGGCGTAGGATGAAGATGGTCTGTCTCAAACAACCCTGCAACCAAAATAACAAAGTGTCTCTTGTGTCCCCAACACACCCAATACAATGGTAAATTATATAGGTGCACTAGTTCGGTGAAGAGATGGTGATACAAGTGCAATATGGATGGTAGATATAGGTTTTTGTAATCTGAAAATATAAAAACAGCAAGGTAACTAATGATAAAAGTGAGAACAAACGGTATTGCAATGCTAGGAAACAAGGCCTAGGGTTCATACTTTCACTAGTGCAAGTTCTCTCAACAATAATAACATAACTGGATCATATAACTATCCCTCAACATGCAACAAAGAGTCACTCCAAAGTCAATAATAGCGTAGAACAAACGAAGAGATTATTGTAGGGTACGAAACCACCTCAAATTTATCCTTTCTGATCGATCTATTCAAGAGTCCGTAGTAAAATAACACGAAGCTATTCTTTCCGTTCGATCTATCATAGAGTTCGTACTAGAATAACACCTTAAGACACAAATCAACCAAATCCCTAATGTCACCTAGATACTCCAATGTCACCTCAAGTATCCGTGGGCATGATTATATGATATGCATCACACAATCTCATATTCATCTATTCAACCAACACAAAGTACTTCAAAGAGTGCCCCAAAGTTTCTACCGGAGAGTCAAGACTGAAAGAACATGCGGTGCCCCCATGTTTGGTTTTGGTAATTGATGACAATCTCTATGGACTAATGGTTGTCTTGAGTTATATTTTAAGGATTTGTCCATAGGCTTTTCTTGAAGTCCATGTGTTGGTTTCAAGGAGTTTTTGAGTTGACCAAGGTGCTATTAAGGAATTATCCAAAGATTGGTCATGTGAGTGTTGAGCTTATTGCAAGCATGTCTTGAAGAAGAAGATTGTGTGATCATTCATGTTTACCTTCAAGACATCATCCAAATGAAGAGAGTTGGAAAGATTCAAGGTTGATCAAGACTAAGTCAAGAGTGAATCAAGTT
This sequence comes from Aegilops speltoides, assembly GCA_021437245.1. NCBI lineage: Eukaryota > Viridiplantae > Streptophyta > Magnoliopsida > Poales > Poaceae > Aegilops > Aegilops speltoides. Next base: position 275,845,569 of record CM038145.1, on the reverse strand, counting down.
GATCAACTCACAAAGCGTAGAAGATGTACCGAGAGGGATCAAGTGATCCCATGGTATGGTAAGCATGTCCATTACACTTTGTGTACTAACCCATGGTCTATGTGAGAGTTCTTTGTGGGGTTAGATACGTGTCCATGGGCTTGCGTCAAGAGGAAGATATCATACAACCCATGGAAAGGATGGCATCAAGTGGTGATCGTCATCAAGATTGCCATGTGCAAGTTCAAGTGGAGCATCATGAAGAGATAAAGTGCTTGAATCTTGCCATCCATTGTGGTGTCAATGGACTTGTGAAGATGTGCGAAGAGTGGCTCACCCATAGTGGACTATGGGGGAGCAATCGTCTAGTCTTCATCGAGCCAACGCAATCAAGAAAGGTGGTCCAACTTGAGGGAGTCAAGATCGTCATCATTTAGCTCAAGTGGACCATGTGCAAGGCAAAGGTTTTCCCTTGATAGATTTTCTATTTTACCGGTCTCATTGTGGTAGTTGGGAGACCGGGTTATAGGATTGTTTGTCGTACTATCAAGGGGGGCTCTCAAGTTGGTAGCTTGATCATATCGTTAGTAGAGAGCTCAAACCATTACATCCTTGCATCATGTTTCTTGGTTCTTGTTTGGTTCTCTTTGTGAGTTTTATAGCTTATGGTCATCTTGATGACAAGCTTGAGTTCATCGAAAACGGAGTTCGCATGCGTCTACTATGATGTTTTCGGTGTTGGAGGTTTTACCAGTCTTATCCGAGGAAGGGTTCTCACCATTTTCGTATGGGACTTTTCTAATTTGCTTCTTATTGATATTTCTTTCAAGATTGTGTTAGCCCTTGTTGCTAGCTTTCCAACAAACTTGGTTTCATCGAATTCGGAGTCCGTTTGCGAAAGTTGTGGCAGTTTTAGTGTTCTGAAAAGGCTACAGCGGTACTACCGCGAATTGGAGCGGATGTAATTTTTTACTACCGCTCCAGAGCGGTACTACCGTGGCTCCTACAGCGGTAGTACCGCTCCGGACCAAAAAACTCGTCCCAAGTCCTGTGGAGGTAGGTACAGAAGTATTTTGTTTTTGTACCGCAAGCAGTAGTACCGCGATCCCTAGCAGTAGTACCGTGAGGACGAGCGGTAGTACCGCTCTGTGCAAGTTGTGAGCATAACGGTTGGATTTTCTCCCACCTATAAAAGAGGGTCTTCTTCCCCATTGAACCTTATCCTTTGAGCTCGTGTTCTTTCCCCATTGTTGACCTTCTTCGAGCTTGCTAACTCTCAATCCCTCCATGGATTCTTGCTAGTTTTTGAGGGAAAAGAGAGAGGAGATCTAGATCCACATTTTCACCAATCACTTTCTCCTCTATGTGAGGGGAACCCCTTGGATCTTGATCTTGGAGTTCTTGGTGTTCTCCTTCTTGTTATTCCTCTCATTTTCCTCCCTAGCATTAGTTGCTTCGGTGGGATTTGAGAGAGAAGGACTTGGGCACTCCGTGTGCCTTGCCATTGCATTTGGTGCATCGGTTTGAGTTCTCCACGGTGATACGTGGAAGTGAAGTTTGAGAAGCTTATTACTCTTGGGTGCTTGGTGCCCTTGAGCTTGTTCCTCTTGGGTGCTTGGGCCCTAGATGGTTGGTGGTGTTCGGAGCTTAATCATTGTGGTGTATAGCTCCGGGCAAGCATCGGGGTCTCCAATTAGGTTGTGGAGATCGCCCCGAGCATCTTGACGGGTTCCGGTGACCGCCCCCAAGGGTTGCCAAAGTGTACGGGTTCGGTGACCGCCCCAAGGGTTGCCATTTGTACGGGTCGGTGACCGCCTCAAGGGTCCCTTAGTGGAATCACGGCATCTTGCATTGTCGAGGGCGTGAGGAGATTACGGTGGCCCTAGTGGCTTCTTGGGGAGCATTGTGCCTCCACACCGCTCCAAACGGAGATTAGCATCCGCAAGGGTGTGAACTTCGGGATACATCGTCGTCTCCGCGTGCCTCGGTTATCTCTTACCCGAGCCTTTACTTATGCACTTTACTTTGTGATAGCCATATTGTTCTTTGTCATATATCTTGCTATCACATAGTTGCTTATCTTGATTAGCATAAGTTGTTGGTGCACATAGGTGAGCCTAGTTGTTTTAGGTTTTGTGCTTGACAAATTAACTGTTAGGTTTATTCCGCATTTGTTCAAGCCTAGACCGTAATTATTTTAAAGCGCCTATTCACCCCCCCCCCCTCTAGGCGACATCCTCGATCTTTCAAAGACGAAAACCTGTGCCAACCCCTATGCATAAGTTCATTGAACCCGCAAGTTGATCACCAAAACATACATCAAGTAAATCACGTGAATATCCCATTGTCACCACAGATAAGCACGGCAAGACATACATCAAGTGTTCTCAAATCCTTAAAGACTCAATCCGACAAGACAACTTCAAGGGGAAAACTCAATTCATCACAAGAGAGTAGAGGGGGAGAAACATCATAAGATCCAACTATAATAGCAAAGCTCGTGATACATCAAGATCGTATCACCTCAAGAACACGAGAGAGAGAGAGAGAGATCAAACACATAGCTACTGGTACATACCCTCAGCCCCGAGGGTGAACTACTCCCTCCTCGTCATGGAGAGCGCCGGGATGATGAAGATGGCCACCGGTGAGGGATCCCCCCTCCGACAGGGTGCCGGAACAGGGTCCCGATTGGTTTTTGGTGGCTACAGAGGCTTGTGGTGGCGGAACTCCCGATCTATTGTGTTCCTCGATGTTTTTAGGGTATATGGATATATATAGGCGAAAGAAGTCGGTCAGGGGAGCCACTAGGGGCCCACGAGGGTGGGGGCGCCTAGGGGGTAGGGCGCGCCTCCCTGCCTCGTGGCCGCCTCGAAGCTTCCTTGACTTCAACTCCAAGTCTCCTGGATTGCTTCCGTTCCAAAAATAACTCTCCCAAAGGTTTCATTCCGTTTGGACTCCGTTTGATATTCCTTTTCTTCGAAACACTGACATAGGCAAGAAAACAGCAATTTGGGTTGGGCCTCCGGTTAGTAGGTTAGTCCCAAAAATGATATAAAAGTGTAAAGTAAAGCCCATAAACATCCAAAACAAGTATTATAATAGCATGGAACAATCAAAAATTATAGATATGTTGGAGACGTATCAGGAGCCAGGCGGGTGGATCATGTACTTTGATGGCGCGTTCGCACGACAGGGTGCAGGGGCTGGGGCCGTTCCTCATCCCACCCACCAAGGACAAGCTCTACTACGCAGTGCAGCTCTGTTTCCAACAGGGCGAAAAGGTCTCCAATAACATCGCAGAGTATGAAGGCTTGCTCGCTGGTCTCAGGGCCACGGCAGCTTAGGGGTGAAGCGCCTCACCATCAAGGGCGACTCCCAGCTCCTCATCAACTTATCCAACAAAGAATACACGCCCAAGGATGAACACATAGAGGCCTACCTGGAAGAGGTACGCAAGATGGAGAAATAGTTCTTTGGCTTGGAACTGCAGCACGTGCCACGAGGAACGAAAAAGAAGGCGGACGACATCGCCAAGAGAGCATCCCGGAGGCTCCCTCAGGAGCCAGGAGTATTTGAGGAACGGCTCTTCAAGCCATCGGCAGCTCCCCCCACCACGACTTCAGCGCCACCTCAAGAGGATCTACCCCAAGCACCAGCAACCGGCGCCCCAGCATGCGGCCCTCCCTTAGGGGCCCGCTTGCTCTTCACTCTTGAGCCTCAGGAGGGGTGTTGGACCGAGGAGTTCAAGACATACCTACTTCAGGGGACCCTGCTGAAGGAGGAGGAGGATGCCGAGCGCGTGGCTCGTCAGGCCACCGCGTACTGCATCTGTGACGATGAGTTGTAACGCAAGAGGCCCAATGAAGTTTCGTTACGATGCATCTGCAGGGAGCAGGAGCTCGAGGTGTTGGCGGACATACATGGCGGGGACTGCGTGCATCATTCCTCGTTGCACACTCTTGCGGGCAAGGCGCTTCATAGCGGCTTCTATTGGCCCACTGCACTCAACGACGCCGCCGAGCTAGTGCGCTCCTCCGAAGCATGCCAGCTCCACGCCAAGCAAATTCACCAGCCCGCGCAGGGCCTCCAGACTATCCCACTCACATGGCCATTTGCGGTCTGGGGGCTGGACATCCTGGGGCCATTCCCTCGAGTGCCAGGGGGCTACCTATACCTTTACGGCGCCATTGACAAGTTCACCAAATGGGCGGAGGTAAAATCCGTCCACACCATCCCAGTTGGATCAGCCGTCAGGTTCATCAAGGGCCTCGTGAGTCAGTTTGGGGTCCCTAACTGCATCATCACCATCAACGGCTCGCAGTTCACTAGCAACCTTCAAAATATACTGTGCTAACCTTGGAACACAGATATGCTACGCCTCGATGGCACACCCCAGGAGCAACGACCAAGCTGAGCGCGCCAACACCAAGGTCCTGAGGGGACTCAAGGCAAGGACCTTTAAGAAGAAGCTCAAGGCCTGTGGCAGGGGCTGGCTCGACGAGCTCCAGTCTATGTCGTGGTCCATCTGCACCATCGCGACCAAGGCAACGGAAGAGACGCCATTCTTCCTCGTGTACGAAGCTGAAGCGGTTCTCCCACACGAGGTCAAGCATCGCTCCACCTAGGTTCTGGCGTTTGACGAGGCGTATCAGGACACCATGTGAGGGATGGATATTGTGCTGGGGGGATGCCGCCGACAATCCTCGCTCCGAGTGGCAAGGTACAAGCAGGCGCTGCGGTGGTACCACTGGTGCAGCGCCCGCTCCAGGACGTTGGAGGTGGGCGACCTCGTCCTGAGGTGGGTGCTCTCCAGGGAGGGGCTGCACAAGCTCTCCCCCATGTGGGAGGGCCCGTTTAAGATTGCCAGTGTCTCCAGGCCTGGCGCCGCGCACCTGGAGACACAGGACGGGGTCCCCATCCAGAATGCCTGGAACATCCAGCACCTCCGGAAGTTCTACCCATGAAGCAAGGCTCCGGCCTGTGAAGGTCTCCGCTCGTGACACTCTCACGTACTAATGAGTGGGGTTGTACACGCCCCGGAGTCTCCTGAGAGCCGCCCTGGGGCCTCACGGGGGCTCCCTCCCACGTCTTAGTGGCAGTACTTAGCTCCGCGCTGGTGAGAAGACTAGATTAGGTGCCGGACGAAGCTGTTCATTTGCTTTCCGAAGTTGCTTGCAGTATTTTAGTGATCTTTAATGGAGTTGATGCTTTTGTGCTTTGGTTCACCAAGTTGGATTTTTGTCCTCCTGTTTCATTCGCTCTTAGCCCGAGGGCCAGGAAGGTGTGGCAATTGCCCGTCGCTCTTCCTCGCGCGCCTCGCGCGTGGGGGCTAGCAGGTGTGTCGGATATCGGGTTCCGGCAAAACCCTTAAGGTTCGAACTCTGGGGTGCGCACGAAGATCTCCTCCTACCGAATCTCACTCTCAGCCTCGCCGCGATCCCTAAGCTAGATCGATGAACAACACAAGAGACACAAGATTTATACAGGTTCGGGCCACCGTTGTGGTGTAATACCCTACTCCTGTGTGTGGTGGTCGATTGCCTCTTGGGCTGATGATGAACAGTACAGAGGAAGAATAGCCTCGCGAGGAGAGGTGTTCTTGTGCTTGGTGGTGTGCTTGAGGAGGAATTGATCCGTCCCTCCATGGTGGTGCTAGCCCTATTGATAGAGGCCATGGTCCTCTCCCCAAATACTGAGCGGGAAGGGATCCAACAACGGCCATATTGAAAGGGGATAGCCAGTACAAGCTATCCTGACTAAAGGTTGTCTTCGCCTGCCAAAGGTGCTAGTGATGACGATGTCTTGGGCTCCATGGTGACCCCCGTCCTGCCGTCCTACTGGTCTTGGTATCGTTGCACCGATATAGAAACCTTTGCCTGATGCCTCGGTACTCCGCGCCTACACATGCCCCCTTTGCACCAAAGAGGAAACGAGGACACTGCGCGGCCTGGCGCCCACCTGGCGCCCGCCTGGTCTTGATCGTCATGGCTTGCGTCATGGGAACCTCGCGAGGTACCCCTTGCCTTGATCTCTCCGCCTCCTTGTGAGCCTGCCTGGCGAGGCCGCTCATGAGGAGGCCTTGTGTCGTCCGCCCCGCGAGGCTTGGCCCCTCGTGAGGGTCTTGAGTGTTGGTTGATGAAGAAGGGTCGTACTGGGCCACCGATTGAGCCACGCAGCAGGCCGCAGGCAGGCAAGTCTGGGAACCACCGTTCCCAGAACGCCGACAAGGTGTGTGCGCCTTGGGCCTGCCCTCGCGCATGCACACCGCGTCGAACCCCGCCGCCCCAGTGCTTCGGCTTTATCCTCGCGAGGAGCCCTCGATCAAGCTCATGGGCACCAATATCCCTCATGTTCGCGCCCCTCGGGCAACGCTACGCGATGCATTAAGCCACAGCTAACCTACGACATGGGGCTCGCGCGAAAAGGAACGAGGTGCTAGACAAGTTTCTTTTTTCTCTAAACAGCTCTGCAGTGGATCTACAACACCTCCCGAGGGCCGAAGCACCTCCCGAGTCACCGAGAACGGGGGCTTTGCCAGGCACCAAGGGCCTCACCCTCATGAGGAGGCAAGCCACTACAAAGGTGTCAAGCTAAGTTATCCTACCCTTGCCTACCCAGAGTACAGACGCTATAACATGGCCTTGAGATAATAAGCATAGCATAAAAGAGGGCATAACTGCCATAGTTCATTACACACCCCAGCGTGGCACACTACTTTTTCTCGAATTGCGGAAGAAAGGAAAGGCTAAACAAAGATGGCCCAAGGGCGTGCGGATCCAGCGCCAGTGCCGCGTCCTCAAGCAGCGCCTAAAGGTGGCCCCGGCGCTCCACCAGTTCCCCTGCAGGTGGCCCCGGGCCATGGCAGGTCTTGAGTCCAAGTTCGGCAGCCCCGGGCTCATGCCGAGCTCCCCTCCAGCTTCACCGGAGCGTGGCGGCCGGATGACCCACCGCCGCCCTCGATCCAAGCTGGACGCCGTGGGGGTTGGTCGTAGCCGCCGCTGCTCGAGCTCTCATCCAAGGAAGAGCTATCGCCATGGGAGGAGGAACGGACATCGCAAAGGCCAAGCTCACCCTCGTCGCCTTCGTCGTCATTGCCGTCTTCGGGGCAGCATCCCACGCGGCGGTCGTCCTCCCCGAACAGCCTCTCATAGAGGGTCGCCAGGCCGTCATACTTGAAGTGGAGGGTGCACCTCTCGCTCAGGCCTCGTGCGCGGGCGAACGTCTGCCAGCCACGGGTCAGGACCATGCTACATGTGACGGTGACCTCAATCCCCACCCACGAGGCCCTACTGCAGCAGCCGTCAGCCTGCAGCCAGAGGTCGTCGAGCCCCGAGGATGGCAGCTCGCTGGAGAAGAAGCGTGGAAGCCGAAGCGAGGTGCCGGCAGGCGCCTCCGACCACACTACAAACTCCGGGAGCACGTCCAGCAAGGAGAAGCATGGGCGAGGAGGGCGCGGAACCACAACACGTCTCCCCTCATCATGGGGGCTGCTCCAAAGCCGGTGGCCCCCGCCACGAGCGCCAAGAGAGACGCCGGCCCTGGGGGATGCGCGCCCGCTCCCCTGGGGGCCACAACAGGGGTCGCGGGGTGTTTAAGGGGACGGTCGCGGCCTCTCTTGGGAGGCGAAGAGGTTGGCCCCTCCTTGGAAGCCTTCCCCTTTTCGGCTGTAGAAAACCTCCTGTCAGCGTCATGGAAGCAGAAACAAGATGGAGGAGGAGAAGAAACAAGTAGCGAGAAGATGGAGGAAGAGATGAGGGAGGGGGGCTCTGCCCCTCCCCTCATTTATAGCCGGAGGGAGGCCTACTGCCGGCCTCCACGACCTCGCGCAATGATGATCTTCTACATGCAGCATCGACTCATCAAATCGAACGGTTGCCAAGGCGGCGTGGGGAAGTGGAGACGCCCACGTCCCATCAATCGCCACGCGTCGTTTAAGGCCACATGCGGTTAGGGCCCGCGGCGCTCCGCACTTGCCCTTTGGCTTCGCCTAGAAGCCAAGTCTGAGCACGCCTTGGGCCCAGGGGCTACTGTTGGCGTTCTGGATACGGGGGTACCCAGACTTGCCTGCCCGCGGCCCACTGCGTGGCTCCATCAGCGGCCTGGTATGGCCCAGCTTCAGCATCAACAGCTCAAGACCCTCGCGAGGGGCCAAGCCTCGCGATGCAGACGACGCCAAGACCTCCGAGGGGATCGACCTCCTCAGGCTGGCTTCCGAGGGGCAGAGAGTTCTATGCAAGGTGCACCTCACGAGGCTCAGTTGACGTGAGCCATGACGACCAAGGCCATGCGGGCACTAGCAGGCGCAAAGTGCCAGTTTCCTCTTTGGTGCAAAGGAGGCAGGAGGCAGGCGCGGAGTCCTGAGGAATCAGCCAAAGGTTTCCATTCTGGTGCAACGAGACCAAGACCGCAAGGACGGCAGGATGGAGGTCATCACCGAGCCCACCGCAGCGTCACGACCAGAAGCTTTTCGCAGGAGAAGACCACTTTAGTCAGGATAGGTTGTACTACTTGTCCCCCTTCAAATATGGTCGTTGTGGGATCTCTTCTCGCCAACATTTGGGAAGAGGACGAAGGCCACTATAAATAGGACTTAGCCACCAAAGAAGGGGGAGGACGAACAAAGCAAAACCAAATCCCCTCACTAGCTCTGTCGAGCTCAAGAACACCTCACCTCCTAAGGCCAGTTCATCCACTATAATAGTTCATCCTCAGCCCTTCGAGGCAATCCACCAAAACGTTGGAGTAGGGTATTACACCGCAAGGTGGCCCGAACCAGGATAACCTATTGTGTCTCTCTGTCCCATGGTGCTTGACGCGCTAGGCTTAGGAAGATCGCGAGTAGGCAGGCTGGGTAGGTTGAGATCTCTGCATGCACCCCAGAGTTTGAACCTATCAAGGGTTTGTGGAACCCGAAATCCGACAAATTGTGTAGTATTTAAGCAACCAATTGTTATTCCCTTTTCTTACTATATTCCTACCTAATAACTTCTAGTTACCAATACACTTTTCTATTGCCCTATTTTAACTAAATATTCCATGTACTCTCATATCTATCAGAAAGCGCCGCTGACAAGGAGACTCCGGAGGTGGAGAACGGGGCTGCCAACAAGCGGAGGCGGGGTGAGCTAGAACCGCAAGCGACTCCAGCAGGCATAGACTTCATCAGCAGCCTCCCCGATGATATGTTGACAGACATCATCTCCCTCCTCCCAATCAAATGTGGGGCGCAGATAGCCGCCCTTTCCCGGCGGTGGCGCCCCCTATGGAACTTCACCCCTCTCGACCTCATCGACACCCACGAGCTCTGCCATGGCTATCGCAAAAGCTTGGATGTGTTCTCCAAGATCCTCGGCAGTCACCCTGGCTCAACCAAAGGCCTTAGAATGGGCAAGTTCTGTTCCAACGACAGGGACCGAGCCAAGCTTGACGAGTGGTTCGGATCCCCCGCCCTAGATCAGCTCCAGAATCTCACTTTTGATGATGGGCATATGCGCTCGCTGCCAACGTCCGCGCTCCGCCTCGCGCCCACGCTATATGTCGCCAAGTTCGGGAACTGCCATCTGATGACCTGCAAGTATACGGGATAGTTGTAGCCTCTTTCGATAAGTAAGAGTGTCGAACCCAACGAGGAGCTAAAGGTAGAACAAATACTCTCTCAAGTCTTATCTGCCACTGATACGACTCTACGCACACTTGACGTTCGCTTTACCTAGAACAAGTATGAAACTAGAAGTACTTTGTAGGTGTTGTTGGATAGGTTTGCAAGATAGTAAAGAACACGTAAATAAAAACTAGGGGCTGTTTAGATAAAGATGCAATAAAATAAATATAGCAAGTGTGGAAAGGTGGTGGTAGGAGTTGTGGAATTGTCCCTAAGCAATTGACTATGTTACTAGACCGATAGCAAGTATTATGTGGGAGAGGTCACAGCTAGCATGTCATCCCTAACTTGGAATTCTATGCACTTATGATCAGAACTATTAGCAAGCAATCCGCAACTACTAACGTTCATTAAGGTAAAACCCAACCGTAGCATTAAGATATATTGGTCCCCCTTCAATCCCATACGCAACAATCCCCTTACTCGGGTTTAAGCTTCTGTCACTCTAGCAACCCACTATAAGCAAATCATAAACGTATTGCAACACCCTACAGCGGGAATACCTCACGCTTGCGCGACACGGAGGGCACAATAGGACAGCAACATAACCACAAGCAAATTAAACCAATCATAGCAATTCATCAACCACCAATAGGACAACAAAAATCTACTCAGACATCATAGGATGGCAACACATCATTGGATAATAATATGAAGCATAAAGCACCATGTTCAAGTAGAGGGTACAGCGGGATGCGGGAGAGTGGACCGCTGAATATACATGGGGGAAGGTGACGGAGACGTTGGTGGAGATGATCGAGGTGTTGGTGTAGATCGTGGTGATGATGATGGCCCCTGGCAGCGCTCCGGCGCCACCGGAAGCAAGGGGGAGAGGCCCCCTTCTTCTTCTTCCTTGACCTCCTCCCTAGATGGGAGAAGGGTTTCCCCTCTGGTCCTTGGCTCCCATGGCTTGGGAGGGGTGAGAGCCCCTCCGAGATTGGATCTATCTCTCTGTTTCTGCGTTTTGGAATTCTGCCCTGGCACCGTTTCCTTTATATCTGGAGATTCGTAACTCCGATTGGATTGAAACCTTCGCCCAGATTGTTTTGCAAAACTTAGCTTTGTTGCAGCCAAAGAAGGGCATCAACCGCCTTACGGGTGGCCCACGAGAGTGGGGGCGCGCCCACCTGGAGTGGTGGCGTGGGCCACTCTCGTGGCCACCTCAGGCACCGTTTCGCGTTGATTCTTCCTCCCAAAAATCACAAATATTCCAAAATAATTCTTCGTCCGTTTTTATCCTGTTTGGACTCCGTTTGATATTGGGTTTCTGCGAAACATAAAACATGCAACAAAAAGGAACTGGCACTGGGCACCGGATCAATATGTTAGTCCCAAAAAATAATATAAAAAGTTGCCAAAAGTATATGAAAGTTGGATAATATTGGCATGGAACAATTAAAAATTATAGATACGACGGAGACGTATCAGCATCCCCAAGCTTAATTCCTGCTCGTCCTCGAGTAGGTAAATGATAAAAAAGATAATTTTTGATGTGGAATGCTACCTAGCATAATCTTGATCATATGTCTAATCATGGCATGAATATTAAGACATGAGTGATTCAAAGCAATAGTCTATCATTTGACATAAAAAACAATAATACTTCGAGTGTACTAATAAAGCAATCATGTCTTTTCAAAACAACAAGGCCAAAGCAAGCTTATCCCTACAAAATCATATAGCTTGGCCATGCTTCATTTTCGTCACACAAAATGCCCCCATCATGCACAACCCCGATGACAAGCCGAGCAATTGGTTCGTACTTTTTAACGCGCTTCAGCTTTTTCAACCCTCACGCAATACATGAGCGCAAGCCATGGATATAGCACTATATGTGGAATAGAATATAATGATGGAGGTATGTGGAGAAGACAAAAAAGAAGAAAGTCTCACATCGACGCGGCTATTCAACGGGATATGGAGATGCCCATCAATTGATGTCAACATGAGGAGCAGGGATTGCCATGCAACAGATGCACTAGAGCTATAAATGAATGCTCAACAAAAGAAAACTAGTGGGTGTGCATCCAACTTGCTTGCTCACGAAGACCTAGGGCATTTGAGGAAGCCCATCGTAGGAATATACAAGCCAAGTTCTATAATGAAAAATTCCCACTAGTATATGAAAATGACAACCTATGAGACTCACTATGTGAAAAACATGGTGCTACTTTGAAGCACAAGATATGAGACTCACTACAAGAAGAACATGGTGCTACTTTGAAGCACGAGTGTGGGAAGAGAGATAGTAACATTACCCCTTTTATTTTTTTAATTTTTTTTCTTTTTTTTCTTTTTTTCTTTTTTTCTTTTTGGGGACAATTCTCTAATAATGATGATCATCACACTTTTATTGATTACAACATATGAATTACAACTCAAAACTAGAACAAGATATGACTCTATATGAATGCCTCCAGCGGTGTACCGGGATGATGCAATGAATCAAGAGTGACATGTATGAAAAATTATGCATGGTGGCTTTTCCACAAATATGATATCAACTACATGATCATGCAATGGCAATATGACAAAAGTAATGTATGTCATGATGATGATGAACGGAATGTTGGAAAGTTGCATGGCAATATATCTCGGAATGGCTATGGAAATGCCATAATAGGTAGGTATGGTGGCTGTTTTGAGGAAGATATAAGGAGGTTTATGTGTGATAGAGCGTCTCATATCACGGGGTTTGGATGCACCAGCGAAGTTTGCACCAACTCTCAAGGTGAGAAAGGGCAATGCACGGTACCGAAGAGGCTAGCAATGATGGAAAGGTAAAAGTGTGTATAATCCATGGACTCACATTAGTCATAAAGAACTCATATACTTATTGCAAAAGTTTATTAGCCCTCGTAGCAAAGTACTACTACGCATGCCCCTAGGGGGATAGATTGGTAGGAAAAGACCATCGCTCGTCCCCGACCGCCACTCATAAGGAAGACAATCAAAGAAACACCCCATGCTTCAAATTTGTCACACAACGGTTACCATACGTGCATGCTATGGGACTTGCAAACCTCAACACAAGTGTCTCTACAATCCACAGCCACCCACTAGCATGACTCTAATATCACCATCTTTATATCACAAAATTATTGCAAGGAATCAAACATATCATATTCAGCGACCTACAAGTTTATGTAGGATTTTATGACTAACCATGTGAATGACCAATTCCTGTCATCTCTCTAAATAGATATAAGTGAAGCAAGAGAGTTTAATTCTTTCTACAAAAGATATGCCCATGCTCTAACAAATATAAGTGAAGAAAAATAGCATTCTACAAATGGCGGTTTTCTATATAAGAGAAACAGGCAATCCAGACTTCAAATGATATAAGTGAAGCACATGAAGCATTCTATAAAGCCATACTCAAATGATTTAAGTGAAGTGCAATGAGAATTCTATAAATCAACCGAAGACATCTCATACCAGCAAGGTGCATAAAAGAAAAATGAAAACTAAATGCAAAAGACACTCCAAGACTTGCACATAATGCACGAACGAAACGAATACGAAAACATACCGATACTTGTTGAAGAAAGAGGGGATGCCTTCCGGGGCATCCCCAAGCTTAGATGCTAGAGTCTCCTTGAATATTTACCTGGGGTGCCTCGTGCATCCCCAAGCTTGAGCTCTTGCCTCTCTTCCTTTTCCTCATATCGAGTCCTCCCCGTTTAGACACTTCATCCACACAAAACTTCAACAGAAAACTCGGTAAGATCCGTTAGTATAATAAAGTAAATCACTACTCTAAGTACTATTGCAAACCAATTCATATTTTGTTTTTGCATTGTGTCTACTGTAATATAACTTTTCCATGGCTTAATCCACTGATATAAATTGATAGATTCATCAAAACAAGCAAACAATGCATAAAAAACAGAATCTGTCAAAAACAGAACAGTCTGTAGCAATCTGAACATCCACCATACTAATGTTACCCCAAAAATTCTACCAAAATTAGGAAAAATAAACAAGTTGTATAGCAAGACAGTGCAAAAGGAATCAGAACCAATTGATGTTCCAGTTAAAAATTTAAAATCGCGCACTACAGCCAAAGTTTATGTCCTGCACCGTACAAACCAACAAGCATTGTAAACATCCTAAAGGCAAACATTAGCACATTATTTTTACAAAAATATGGAATTGTACAAGGGGATAATTATTTTTGTTGAAAAGTTTCTGTAATTAAGATTCACAAAGTTTCCGTGAGCATGAACAAAGTTCAAGGCTAGCTCCCACTTCAACAATGCTTATCTCTCTCACTTTCACTTTCCTTTTTGAAAAGTTTTAGGTTCCCCTCTTTGTTTTTTTGTTTTAAAACTATATAAAAGCACTCAACAGAAATAAATGACTCTCTAAAACTTCCGGGTTGTCTCCCTGGCAGCGCTTTCTTTAAAGCCATTAAGCTAGGCATTTATTGCTCAAGTAATGAATCCACCCGGATCCCAAGGTATATCGAAGCCAATTATAATTAACAATGATTTGTAATTTAGTAGTGAGCACAAAGTAACATATATCAAGCAACAACGAAGTCTAACTCTCTTCCTATGCATCGGCATGTCATAAAAGAACAATTCATGCACACATAGTAAAGGCCAATGCATAGTATAAGCAGTTTCTTGCAATTTTATCATATTGGAAACATAGAGAGGTGGAGATATAGTTCCTCTCTCATAATAATTGCAAGTAGGAGCAGCAAGCACATGCATATTATATCTATCAAAATCATCATGTGCAACAGTAAAAGGCAACCCATCAATATAATCCTTACTAAGCGCAAACTTCTCTCATATAGTGTAGTCAGGAGAATTCAAAAAGATAATAGGATTATCAAGCATGGGTGCAATAGCAACAATTTCATGTTTAACATAAGGAACTATAGCAAGTTCATCTCCATAAGCATAATTCATATTGGCATCTTGGCCACAAGTATAGCAAGCATCAAAAAGGGATATTTCAAGAGAATCAACGGGATCATAACAATCATCATAGCAATCATCCTTCGGTAAGCACGAAGGGGAATTAAACAATGTATGAGTTGAAGAGTTACTCTCATTAGAAGGTGGGCACGGGTGATCAATCCGCTCTTCCTCCTTTTGTTATCATATCTACCATTAGCATAAGAAGCTAAGGTTTCATTATCATTGAATTTGCATGAAAAGGGAAGGTGTGGAGCCTTCATCCTAGAGCAACAAATAATATCATATCTCAAGCATAGTTGACGAGCATACCAACGCAACATATTAATTTGATCCCATAATAGTTTCCCTTTTTGTGTAAAGCGATAATCCCTCAAGTATTCACGTTGATCCAATGTGTCTCCCATTATAAAGTTGAATGGAGTTTTCTCAGGATTATCAAAGTAGTACATAATATCTCTCACATAATGAGAATCGAGGGTTTTAGGAGTTACCCCATCTCCATGAGTAGCAAGTACACCTATTTTTTTGTTATTTAGTGTTCCATATCCATAACTAAAGATAGAGAACAACTCAGAACAGCAAATAAAAATTACTTAGTGATAAAGCAAACAAGCACACACGAGAATATTCACCCCACGCTATGACTCCCCGGCAACGGCGCCTGAAAAAGGTCTTGATGACCCGCAAGTATACGGGATAGTTGTAGCCTCTTTCGATAAGTAAGAGTGTCGAACCCAACGAGGAGCTAAAGGTAGAACAAATACTCTCTCAAGTCCTATCTGCCACTGATACGACTCTACGCATGCTTGATGTTCGCTTTACCTAGAACAAGTATGAAACTAGAAGTACTTTGTAGGTGTTGTTGGATAGGTTTGCAAGATAGTAAAGAACACGTAAATAAAAACTAGGGGCTGTTTAGATAAAGATGCAATAAAGTAAATATAGCGAGTGTGGAAAGGTGGTGGTAGGAGTTGTGGAATTGTCCCTAAGCAATTGACTATGTTACTAGACCGATAGCAAGTATTATGTGGGAGAGGCCACAGTTAGCATGTCATCCCTGACTTGGAATTCTATGCACTTATGATTGGAACTATTAGCAAGCAATCCGCAACTACTATCGTTCATTAAGGTAAAACCCAACCATAGCATTAAGATATATTGGTCCCCCTTCAATCCCATACGCAACAATCCCCTTACTCGGGTTTAAGCTTCTGTCACTCTAGCAACCCACTATAAGCGAATCATAAACGTATTGCAACACCCTAAAGCAGGAATCCGTCACGCTTGCGCGACACGGAGGGCACAATAGGACAACAACATAACCACAAGCAAATTAAACCAATCATAGCAATTCATCAACCACCAATAGGACAACGAAAATCTACTCAGACATCATAGGATGGCAACACATCATTGGATAATAATATGAAGCATAAAGCACCATGTTCAAGTAGAGGGTACAACGGGATGCGGGAGAGTGGACCGCTGAATATAGATGGGGGGAGGTGATGGAGACGTTGGTGGAGATGATGGAGGTGTTGGTGTAGATCGCGGTGATGATGATGGCCCCTGGCAGCGCTCCGGCGCCACCGGAAGCAAGGGGGAGAGAGGCCCCCTTCTTCTTCTTCTTCCTTGACCTCCTCCCTAGATGGGAGAAGGGTTTCCCCTCTGGTCCTTGGCTCCCATGGCTTGGGAGGGGTGAGAGCCCCTCCAAGATTGGATCTATCTCTCTGTTTCTGCGTTTTGGAATTCTGCCCTGGCACCGTTTCCTTTATATCTGGAGAACCGTAACTCCGATTGGATTGAAACCTTCGCCCAGATCGTTTTCCAAAAATTAGCTTTCTTGCGGCCAAAGAAGGGCATCAACCGCCTTACGGGTGGCCCATGAGAGTGGGGGCGCGCCCACCTGGAGTGGTGGCGTCGGCCACTCTTGTGGCCACCTCGGGCACCGTTTCGCGTTGATTCTTCGTCCCAAAAATTACAAATATTTCAAAATAATTCTCCATCCGTTTTTATCCCGTTTGGACTCCATTTGATATTGGGTTTCTGCGAAACATAAAACATGCAACAAACAGGAACTGACACTGGGCACTGGATCAATATGTTAGTCCCAAAAAATAATATAAAAAGTTGCCAAAAGTATATGAAAGTTGGATAATATTGGCATGGAACAATCAAAAATTATAGATATGACGGAGACGTATCATCATCCCCCCTTAATGACGCACCCGCTCTTATTCTACCATGACTGAAGCACCTCGAGCTCGTCGCCGTCTGCCTCTCAAACGGTGACATGGAGCGCCTGCTCCATGGTTGTACTGCACTCGAGTACCTTCGTCTTCAGGCGATCAATGGGTTTAGTACATTCCACATCACCTCCAAGACTCTCCGGACTATTTATGTGTGTTACTGGTTCTGCAGGAAGACATCACAAGATGTGTACCACGATATGGTCATTGAGGACACACCTACACTTGAGAGATTACTTGTACTTGATCAAGTAGGTCCAACAAGAATCAATGTCATTTCTGCGCCAAAATTGACAGTGTTGGGCTACTCGTCTGACAAATACTCCGAACTTGTTATTGGATCCATACCCGTTCAAGTACAACAACCGCCTTCTACCTCTCCTTCTACAAATTAACATTATTTTTAATTTTGAAGATGTATGTTCCTCTGGCATTCAGAAAATGATTCCGACAAGCCTGATCGCAAAACTGTGCAAAGTGAAGGTCTTAGCACTAGAATCTATCGGCCCCAACCTGGAGCAAGTTGTCACTTTCCTGAGATGCTTTCCGTGCCTGGAGAAGCTATATATCGAGGTGATGTTCCTTTCCTGTTAAATGTTAACCATAAGGGAGTTCAATTTGTGACACCTTTTTCCAAGTTTACAATGACAATGTACTACGATCTCTGAAGGAATCTTTTGGAGGATTTCAGTACATACATGTCTCCTTTTCCAAGTTTACAATGACAATGCTTGATCCATATGGTTACAATCCATATGCATTTCTCCTTTGGATTCATCTGTACTAGTTTTCTTAGGGAACTTTTCATCCACTCCAACATCTTATGAAGATCGAATATGGTATGTTAATGCACATGTTAATCATGTCAGATCGAAGATGGCATGTTAGTGCATTTTACAAATCCTGCAAACCAAATAGGCATGTAGTAATGTTCAAAACTGCATCTAGGCACTAACACGTTTTCTTCTTTTGCAGATAAGATTAGGCCCAGTGGTGGATAATGTGATACAATATAACAATCACGTCGAATGCCTAGATCTGCATCTCCCAAAAATTACTTTGAACTCCTACCGAGGGACCTTACCGAAGATTATATTTGCCAGGTTCTGTGTTGTCAGAGCAAGGGTGCTGAAGGTAATGAGGTTTGCCCTACATTTATTTCGGAAAAATGAATGGTTTGTTGATCAGCGCCGACGCATGTGGCAGAATGGAATAGGCTCCAAAAATGCCGAATTTCATTTTGGAACTTCAGATGACAGAGTAATCGGAACTCATCGTGTCAACCCCATACATGACTTCTCAGTGGCTGACCCCTTTGCAAAAGTTGTGAGGTTTCAAAATCAGACTTAGAAGTGGTAATATTAGTTTGAACCCCTCTGATATCCATGTTCAGCGGATCAGCGCGAGCGTTTGCAGCTGATGAGCTAAATTTCATTTCTAATATCAGTTTGAACCTTGTAATCTTCGAATTTGAGCCATATAACTCTGGAATTTGAACCTTGTAATATTTCGAGCCTTTGTGGTACAATTGTTGAAATGGCATCGTATGAGACTCGTATATTGGTAGCACTATTTTGACCTTAATATGCAATGGCCTTAGATTTGATTTTATTAACCATTCTCGAATCTGTTTACCTTGTCAATCTCACAGCACACGATCTGTATAGCTAACTCGATTGCGATCTTGGACATTATTGCACAGAATTGGTTTCTTCCATCGTCTGCCCTGTAGAGCGCAGAATTAATTATCGCACTCGAGTGTCCATCATCACCATTCTATGTAACTTTGACTTCATCACCCATGGGTAAACTTACGACCGAAGTCATTCCACACACTTTGTTTTTAAAAAGCTTTTTGCCAATAAACGCCCATGATTTGTCCCTCTTCTAGCCAACGTGTGGCAAACCAAACCGGGCGGGAAGCTTGCACGGTAGCGCAGGAACAGGCTCACCGACAATACATTTTGCGCCTCTTCGAGCCCACGCGTGGTCAAAATGCGGTGCGGTGTTGTCAAGCGTGCACTGGAATCCTCACTGCGGTGCAGTGTTGTCAAGCGTGCACTGGAATCCTCCGCTATGAACGCCGTGACAAGACGTGACGATTACAGGCTGGTTGGTCCCCATTTGTTATAGCGGCTATTTAACCCTTGTGTCTCTTCAACCTTTCGGTCGCGCCCCACCATTGCAAGAAGCACACCCACCACGGCAAATCTTAGAGAGTCCTACGCGGCTTAAATGGCGCTCTGAGCGGCTGCCGACGACGAGCAGCAGTTCACCATGCATGCCGTGGTGGAAACCCACCAAAGGTTCACAGAGCTCTCAGTGGTGTACACCAACAACCCGGTCTGGGTGGAGCACTCCATCTGCATCATGGAGCTGTTGCTTGCCGACGAGAAGTACAAGGTGGTCGGGTTCGACCTCGAGCACACCCGCGCTCGTGCCGGGTCTTGTCCCAAGGTCGTTGTTGCCCAGATGTGCGTGCGCCACCACGTCCTCGTCTACCACTACTGCCTGGCCACAAGGCCTTGCGAGCGTTTCGCCGTGTTTGTCAATAGCCCCCACTACATGTTCACTACGGTGGACATCACCAACGATTCAAGGTGCTCAAGAATTCGGGCATCGCCTACCAGAATCTTATCGACATCTAGGGCCAATACAAGAACTGGGGCAGCAAGGAGCATGAGAAGGACTCACTGGTTCACCTCGCCGAGGCCATCATCGACCCCTACTATAGAGACATGAAGGATTCCTGCAACAACGACAAGCGTGCCTGGCACTCGGCCTGGATGGAGAAACTCCACAAAGCTCACGCCGTGTACGCAGCCAAGGAGGCGTACACGTGCTATGACATGTACAGGCGGATCGTTGACATGAGGAAGTGCCTCCTTCCCCAAAACAGCCAAGGATCCAGCTGGAAGCAAAGCAATGGCAAGCGTCGTCGCAACAAGAAGTAGATGATTAGATCCTCGTTTCTCCAAGTTTATTATGCATGTAATTGCTTACTTTGGTGTGTCAAAATGTTATGTGTGTAGTCCCTTGTGTAACTATATGCTTAATTTGGTTATGCAACGCTGTCTTTTTAAGTATATATGTTGATGCTCTGTAGATAGAGCAAATCACATCGCACACGGACTAAACAAGGGAACCCGTCGGTGATGATTTCACCAATCACTGACAATTGTCTACCAGCAATCATTTGCTCACAACACGCAGGGCTTGTTAACAGGAATCGTCTGTGTTGTTATCGGTCTTCCCACACATTTCTGATTACAGACTTGTTTGCCGCGTATCACACACATCTTGTTAAGTTGAACCATTTCTGTTCTCTTGGTTCAACGCAAACAGTTCATCCGAGTGAATTGTATGCCGTATATCGCCCACACCTTCATCTGGCTGCCCGTTTCTGTTGTTCCGCCTCATCACAAACAGTTCATCCGAGTGAACCGTATGCTCTACATGGCACACGCCTTCATCTGGCAGCCCATTTCTTTTGTTCCTCATCATCGCAAACAATTAATTAAACTGAACCATATGCCCTGAATCACACACGCAACAAAAATCTAAACCGTGTTTGATGCATCCATCATCGCAAACGTTTTGCACCTTTTTTGACGATTTTTTACAACATCGTGTGCGATTATTGCATCACACACAATTTCGTCGAAGGGTCTCTGATCATAGTGTCGCGCTAGCAGCATCCTGCAGTAGTGTAGGATGATGATATGGTATCCTCCTCTGAATGTTCGAGTGGCTTGACTTGGCACATGTTCATGCATGTAGTTGAATCAAAACCAACATAGCCTCTATGATATTTTTGTTCATGGTGTTCATATCCTACTCATGCTAGTATCCAATATTACTTATGCATAATGCATGTTCATGACCGTTATTGCTCTCTAGTTGGCCGCTTCTCAACCTATTTGCTAGCCTTCGCCAGTACTAAGTGGAAATTCTGCTTGTACATCAAAAAACCTGAAACCCAAGTTATTCCAGATGAGTCCACCATACCTACCTATATGCGGTATTACCCTGTCGTCCTAAGTAAATTTGCATGTGCCATCTCTAAAAACTTTAAATAAATATCCTTTTGTGTGTCTAGATCGTTCATGGAACAACAGGAGGTAGTCAGTATCTTCCATGCAAGCGGGTTATTCTCAGGTCGAGTGTTTATTCACTCGCGCCACCGCACGAGAAAAGGGCGGTAATAGGGATGCCTAGTCCCAAACTGCAAAAAGAAAAGAGCTTACAAATAATCAAACAAAAACTCCCAATGGAGTCATAACCTTTACGTTTCCGCTTGGGAACGGCCACTAGCATGCTTAGCATGGAAGATATCGATAACTGGTGGTCGTGAAGTAAATGAGAAGGGTGCATGTATCAAAATATCATTTACCTCTGTTTTAAAAACTTGAGCTCTGGCACCTCTGCAAATCACCGCTTCCCTCTACGAAGGGACTATCTACTTACTTTTATGTTGTGTCATCACCTTCTCAAATAAGCGCTAGAACCTGAGAGCACTACTATCATGCTGATGCATTGTGTATAGCTAATGTTGGGTGCATTATGACTGGATCTTTTCTACCATGAATTACAATGCTTAGTCGCTGCTTGAACTTTGGGGGTGCTCTGCATTTATGTTTTGCGATCTCAGAAAGGGCTAGCGAGATACCATTATTGTCATATTATATCATGGTTGTTTTGACAACGTGTTGCTATTTGAGATATCTTATTATTGCTCTCTAGTTGATTATGTCATTGATATGAGTTAATATAATTTTTAGGAGTTATTGTCGACATGGTTAGTTATAATCCTTGCTGAAAACATGGGTGCTGTTTAAGCTTATTTCTGAAACAAGAGCAAAAGAGTTCATAAAATTTTTTCTTTTTCACTTTCAGTTTATCAACTAAATTGCTTGAGGACAAGCAAAGGTTTAAGCTTGGGGGAGTTGATACGTCTCCAATGTATCTACTTTTCCTAACGCTTTTCCTCTTGTTTTGGACTCTAGTTTGTATGATTTGAATGAAACTAACCCTGGACTAACGCTGTTTTCAGCAGAACTACCATGGTGTTATTTTTGTGCATAAATAAAAGTTCTCGGAATGGAACGAAACTTCGTGAGGATTTTTATATCAAATAAGAGAATTTCTGGAGCCAAGAGGTACCTTAGGGGGGCACCTGGGTGGGCACAACCCACCAGGGCGCGCCTGCCCCCCAGGCGCGCCCAGGTGGGTGCTGCCCACCTGGTGGCCCCGCTGACCCTCAAACAGACGCTATAAAATCCCATTATTCCAGAAAAAACGAGGGAGAAATAATTATCGCATTTCACGAGATGGAGCCGCCGCCGTCTCCTCTTCTTCATTGGGAGGCCAGATCTGGAGTCCGTTTGGGGCTCCGGAGAGGGGGATCTTCGATGTTCATCATCACCAACACATCTCCATCGCCAATTCCATGATGCTCCCCACCGAAAGTGAGTAATTCCTTCGTACGCTTGCTAGTCGGTGAGGATTTGGATGAGATTCATCATGTAATCGAGTTAGTTTTGTTAGGGCCTGATCCCTAGTATCCACTCTGTTCTGAGATTGATGTTTCTATGACTTTGCCATGCTTAATGCTTGTCACTTTGGGCCCGCGTGCCATGATTTTAGATCTGAATAGTTTATGTTATCACCATTATATCCATGTTCTAGATCCGATCTTGCAAGTTATATAGTCACCTACTACGTGTTATGATCCGGCAACCCCGGAGTGACAATAGTCGGGACCACTCCCGGTGATGACCGTAGTTTGAGGAGTTCATGTATTCATTGTGTGTTAATGCTTTGTTCCGGTTCTCTATTAAAAGGAGGCCTTAATATCCCTTAGTTTCCAATAGGACCCCGCTGCCACTGGAGGGTAGGAGAAAAGATGTCATGCAAGTTCTTTCCATAAGCACGTATGACTATTTACGGAATACATGCCTACATTATATTTATGAACTGGAGCTAGTGCCGTATCACCCTAGGTTATAACTATCTCATGATGAATATCATTCAACGAGTCATCGATCCAATGCCTACGAATTTATCTTAAATTGTTCTTGCTAAGTTACTATTGTTGCTACTGCTATCGTTACTGCTACAATATCATTCTATCACTGTGACTGTTATCGTTACTACTGCTGCTATCATCAAAACTATCATACTACTGTGCTACTAATCACATTGCTGCAGATAATTAATCTCCAAGTGTGGTTGAATTGACAACTCAGCTACTAATACCTTCAAATATTCTTTAGCTCCCCTTGTGTCGAATCTATAAATTTGGGTTGAATACTCTACCCTCGAAAACTATTGCGATCCCCTATACATGTGGGTTACCAGTGTCTAGATTGGATCTGTGGTTTCTGGAACTTGCGGCGGCTGGAATTGTGTTTCGTTGACTCCCCTAGGGTTTTTGGAATATTGGGGCATTTATAGAGCAAAGAGGCGGTGCAGGAGGCCACCGAGGTGGGCACGACCCACCAGGGCACGCCCAGGTGGGTTGTGCCCCCCCGGGGAACCCCTCTGGTACTTCTTTGGCCCATCATGTGTCTCCTGGCCCAGAAAAATTCTCCAAAAAGTTTCGATGCGTTTGGACTCCATTTGGTATTGATTTTGTGCAAAGTAAAAAATAAGAAAAAAAACAGCAACTAGCATTGGGGACTATGTCAATAGGTTAGTCCCAAAAAATGATATAAATTTGTCATAAAATGATTGTAAAACATCCAAGAATGATAATATAACCGCATGGAACAATAAAAAATTATAGATATGTTGGAGACGTATCAGCATCCCCAAGCTTAATTCCTGCTCGTCCTCGACTAGGTAAATGATAAAAACAGAATTTTTTATGTGAAATGTTGGCTAACATGTTCACCACATATTCTTTTCTTTGTAGCACGTACATTTGAACTTTTATATGATTCAAAGCAATAGTCTAGTTTTGACATGAAGATTTCAATACTCAAGCATATCAACAAGCAACCATGTCTTTCAAAATATCAACACTAAAGCAAGTTATCCCTAGCCCATTATGCTCAATCATTGATCCATTCATGAAACACACTCGCATATTAGTTACACCCAATGATCAAGTACGATCATAGTGCCCCTTGGTTGGTGCTTTATAAGAAAAGATGGGGACTCAAGTAAAAATAAAAATTGCATAAAGTGAAATGGAAAGGCCCTTCACAGAGAGAAGTGGGGATTTGTAGAGGTGCCAGAGCTCAAAGCGAAAAAGATAGAGATAAAACATTTTGGGTGGCATGCTTTTCCTGTCAACAAAAATGATCGAGTAGTTCCCAATACTTTCCATGCTAGATACTCCCTCTGTCCCAAAATTCTTGTCTTAGATTTGTCTACATACGGATGTATCTATTCATATTTTAGTGTTAGATACATCCGTATCTAGATAAATCTAAGACAAGAATTTTGGGACGGAGGGAGTATATCATAGATGGTTCCCAAACATAAAATAAAGTTTATTCCCTTTTCCACCATACTTTCACATTCCACGGCTAACCGAATCCACGAGTGCCATCCATACAAACACTTTCCAAGGAATTTATTATTTGACAACATAAAGTAAATTCATTTTTCATTTCGGGACTGGGCATCCGTAATACCTTTGTCGTACTCTCGTGCAATGACAAGTGAATAAACACTCATCTTGAGAATAACACATCTGTCATGGAAAAATATCAGCCGCCCCCTACCGTTTCATGAGTGGTACGAGCACACAAAAAGGGAATTTATTTTGAAAATTAGAGATGTCACGTATAAATTTGCTTAGAACGGCAAAAGAATACCACATATAGGTAGGTATAGTAGACTCATATGGCAAACCTGGTTTAGGGTTTGGATGCACAAGTAGTAATCATACTTAGTGCAAATGAAGGCTAGCAAAAGATTGAGAAGCATCCAACCAAGAAACGAAAAATGTCATAAGCGAGCATTAAGCATAACTAACACCGAATAATGCACCATAAGTAGGATGTAATTTCATTGCATAACTACTGACTTTCGTTCTTGCATAGGGAATCACAAACCTTAACATCAATATTCTTACTAAAGCATAATTACTCATCAACATGACTCATATATTATATCATCATATCGCAAAACTATTACAAGGAATCAATTTTATTTTGTCCAATGATCTTCATGAGAGTTTTTATTATATCGCTCTTGAATATCTATCACTTTGGGACTAATTTCATATGTTGCTTTTGATAACTCAAACAAATCTAAGTGAAGAACATGAGCATAAAATTTTTCTTCTCTCAAAATAATTTAAATGAAGCATGAGAGAATTTCTTAATTTTTTTACTAACTCTAAAATAAATCTAAGTGAAGCATGAGAGCATTTCTTCAAAAATACTAAAGCACACAGTGCTAAAAAAGATATAAGTAAAGCACTAGAGCAATTCCATAGCTCGAAAAGATTTAAGTGAAGCATAGAGAGCAATTCTAACAAATCATAGCATAATTTTGGCTCTCTCAAATAGGCGTGTCCAGCAAGGATAGATGACACAAAACAAAAAGCAAAAACAAGCAAAGACTCATATCATACAAGACGCTCCAAGCAAAACTCATGATATGTGATGAATAAAAATATAGTTCCAAGTAAAATACCGATGGTCGTTAGAAGAAAGACGGGATGCCACTCGGGGCATCCCCAAGCTTAGTTGCTTGCTTCTCTTTTAGATAGTAGCTTGGGATGCCATGGGCATTCCCAAGCTTAGGCTCTTCTTACTCCTTATTCCTTCATCCATTGTGATCTCACGTAAAACTTGAAAACTTCAATCACACAAAACTCAACAAAACCTTTGTGAGATCCGTTAGTATAACAAAGCAAATCACTACTCTAAGTACTGTTGCAAACCCATTCATATTTTATTTTTCCATTATATCTAATGTATTCCAACTTTCCTATAGCTTACACCCTCCAATACAAACCATAGATTCATCAAAATAAGCACACAACACAAAGAAAATAGAATCTGTCAAAAACAGAACAGTTTGTAGCAATCTGAAAACTTCGAATACTTATACAACTCCAAAAATTCTGAAAAATAGGACAACATAGGCAATTTGTATAAATCTTGTGTGAAAAATTCAGAATTTTATCACGCTTCTATGATTTTTAAAAATTCTATGACGGACGCACAAAGTTTCTATTTTTCAACAAGATCAAATCAACTATCACCCAACATGATCCCAAAGGCTTTGCTTGGCACAAACACTAACTAAAACATAAAAACACAATCATAATAGTAGCATAATTGTGCAAACACTCAAGAATAGAAAGAAAAAGACAAAATAATTTTATTCATTGGGTTGCCTCCCAACAAGCGCTATCGTTTTATGCTCCTAGCGAGGCATAATGTAAAGACCTAAGTATTGTCATCTTTGATTTCATTTTCCTTAGAGGTGTTTTTGTCAGGAGGTTTTGCAGAAACAACATAAAACACCTTATCCATAGAGACTTTGGCACTATCAAGTTACTTATCATCATATCCCCTTTGATTTCCGGCAACAATCCAGGAATAGTGTTGATTAACATCATTGAAAACTTGTTGGATTATATCTAAAAGAGGGACTTCCTTTTTAATATTCCCATCAAATATTTGATTATCCCCAAGCAAATGTCTTAGCACATAATCACTATTATAAAGAATCTCATCTATCACCGGTTTTTCACGATTCATACCATAGAAATCAAAAAATTCCCTAGCTTCCCGTATTATGTAATCAAATACATTCATAAGAATAAGGGGGGCCAAATTTTTAGCTTTGGGATTCTTTATAACGGGTAGCTCAAAAACAATCTTTGCAAGGTAGGATGGGTATGGATAAATATATTTTCAAGTTTCAGAACTAGTGCTGAAATAGCTTCCACATAAGATTTAGTCCTTTTAAGTATAGGAACATCGTTAAGACTTAAACTTCCAACACGAATGATAAATTCTTGAATAAGTTCTTTTCCTATAACATTCCCTTGCCCCAAAACAAAAGTTTAACATCCAGATTGCTAGATCGTCCAATTTTAGGAGTTAGGCCATCATCTGTTTCTGCCATACCAAAGTCACTCATGATGACAAGTTCAAGCAAATAAGAGATCCGACAAGAAAGGTGAACGAAAAAGAGGGCGGATACAACGACAAATTTTTGTCAAGTGGGGGAGATGAAAACAAGAGGCAAATGACAAATAATGTAAATTACAAGGAGATGAGATTTGTGATTAGGAACCTGGTTGATGTTGAAGATCCTCCCCGGCAACGGCGCCAGAAGTTCCTTTTGATGTCTGCTAGAACTACATCGGTATTTCCCCAAAGAGGAAGGGGTGATGTCTCCCTGACAACGGCAACAGAAATTCCTTTTGATGCAACTTGAACTACGTCGGTATTTCCCCAAAGAGGAAGCGATGATGTAGCACATCAACGATAGGTATTTCCCTCAGTGATGAGACCAAGGTTATCGAACAAGTAGCAGAACCACGCAACTACGTGAACGGTACCTGCACACAAAGAACAAATACTTGCAACCCGAAGTAAAAAAGGGGTTGTCAATCCCTCCTGGGTAAAAACATAGATAAAATTGTAGTAGATTGGATAAATAAATCTCGTGGGAATGCGAGATAAAATAAATAATAATAAATTGCAGCAAGGTATTTTTGGTTTTTTTATTGGTAGACCTGAAAATGAAAACAAATAAAAATAGATCTCGAAGGCAAATATGATAATAAAGAAGAGATCCGGGGGGCGTAGATTTCACTAGTGGCGTCTCTCGAGAAAAATAGCATACGGTGGGTAAACAAATTACTGCTGGGCAATTGATAGAACTTCAAATAATTATGACGATATCCAGGCAATGATCATTATATAGGCATCATGTCCAAGATTAGTAGACCGACTCCTGCCTGCATCTACTACTATTACTCCACACATCGACTGCTATCCAGCATGTATCTAGTGTATTAAGTTCATGGAGAAACAGAATAATGCAATAAGAACGATGACATGATGTAGACAAGATCTATTCATGTTGGAATAGACCCTATCTCGTTATCCTTAGTAGCAACGATACATACGTGTCATTTCCCCTTGTCACTGGGATTGAGCATCGTAAGATCGAACCCATCACAAAGCACCTCTTCCCATGGCAAGAAAAATCGATCTAGCCGACCTAACTAAACCAAAGATTCGAAGAAGAAATACGAGGCTATAAGTAACCATGCATATAAGGGATCAAAAGACTCAAATAACTTCCATGGATAAAAACATAGATCTGATCATAAACTCAAAGTTCATCGGATCCCAACAAACACACCGCAAAAAGAGTTACATCAAATAGATCTCCAAGAGACCATTGTATTGAGAATCAAAAGAGTGAGAGGAAGTCATCTAGCTACTAACTAAGGACCCGTAGGTCTACAATGAAGTACTCACGCATCAGCGGAGAGGCACCAATGAGGATGATGACCCCCACCGTGATGGTGTCTAGATTGGATCTGTGGTTTCTGGAACTTGCGGCGGCTGGAATTGTGTTTCGTCGACTCCCCTAGGGTTTTTTGGAATATTGGGGTATTTACAGAGCAAAGAGGCGGTGCGAGAGGCCACCGAGGTGGTCACAACCCACCAAGGCGCGCCTGGGCCCCCAGGCGCGCCCAAGTGGGTTGTGCTCCCCTCAGGGCACCCCTCTAGTACTTCTTTGGCCCACCTTGTGTCTTCTGGCCCAGAAAAATTCTCAAAAAAGTTTCTCTGTGTTTGGACTCCGTTTGGTATTGATTTTAAAACACAAGCAAAAACAACAACTAGCACTGGGCACTATGTCAACAGGTTAGTCCTAAAAATGATATAAAGTTGCTATAAAATGATTGTTAAACATCCAAGAATGATAATATAACAGCATGGAACAATAAAAATTATAGATACGTTGGAGACGTATCAATTACCATAAGTCTGAAGGTCTCCAAACATCCTGTCCCTCACAAGCCACCGAACATTCGGTCCCTCCGAAGCCACCGGACATCAGATGAACACCAGATGTCCGGCACTGCCCACGTGCAGCCACTCGGGTTTCGGACCATGTATCCCTCTCTGCCCCACTAGACTATATATTCCCCATCACTTGGATGTATCAGGGTTAGTAAAGCATATGGGATAAACTAGAGAGAGCTTTTCTCCTTTACCTACTCCATTGGGGACCAAGACCTCAATTGGAGAGGATCTCTAGTGGATTCAAGGCCCCTTTTAGGGAAGATCCTCCATGGATTTAAGTCCCCACATCTCCTAGAGGATTGGGAAGAACCATCCCCTCCAAGGCCTCATCTCCCCTAGGATTTGAGATGAACCCCACCTCTTTACTTGCTTTCTTTTGTCGGTTGTGGATCCATGTGCTTGCATGGGATTTATGGAGCTAGTGAATGTGTGAATTGTGTTATTGTCTTGAGTGTTTCTCTTGTTATTCTTCTTGTGTTCATCTTCTTTGTTTGCACTTGCCAAGTTGTCTTTGGTGTACCCACGAGTCTTTATTTCTTCCTCTGGAAGAAAAAGGGCGATCTCACCAACATCTCTCTCAAGGAGGGTTCCTCCGTCGCCGTCCTATGGCGGCTCCCTCTGCCGACGAGCTCAGTCATCGGTGGTGAGGGGGGTTGTCGGATCCACGTGCGTGGATAGTTTTCGGCTAAAGTGCCTTCATTTTTATGTTGTTCATCGTCCTGCCTTCGGCAGCGGTGATGGCGGCGCTGAATAAAGATTCTTCAAATCCTTCCCCGATAAGGCGATCAACCCTATGGTTGGAGATGGTTTTGGAAACCAGCCTGTTCAAGTAAGGATGGTGTGGCGATGTCATCCTCGTGGTGGACATGTTTCCTCGGGCTCCGCCGCGACGACGTCTGCGCCAGTGTTGGCGCGGAGCTTGGAGGGTAGTTTAGGAGCTGATGAAGATTGTGGTCGGCATTGATGACATCTGGAAGACGGAACGTGTGCTGGGTTCATGGTTGATGGATGGGAGGTATGGTTTCCTCCTTCGGCGTCTTAGTCGTGGTGGGGTGCCAGATTTGGAGTTCGATGGCGTGTCCGGGGTGTTGCCCTGGTCTAATTTGTTCAACGACAATGGCTTCAATTTTGATGAGCCACCTTGGAGGTCCGCAAAGCTGCATGTCAGCAATGGAGCCGTGTCGAGCTCGGGTGAGGAGGTGATCCGTCATTCTTTTTTCTTCGGTGGCTGTTGTGGTGGTGCCGGAGGCAGGTGACGGGCGTTGGTGTCAAGCTCAGAGATGTTCTGCTATCTTTTTATTTCTGTCATATCGGTCCTTACATGACTTGTAGTTTGACTTTTATAATATGAATGAGACACGTATTATCGTGCAAAAAAAAAACTTCTCCACCTCCTAGTGTGAAAGATTGGGAACCCTAGGGTCTCTACCCTATATCATCTAACTATCGGACATTCATGTTTCGTAACCCTTCTAATTTTGTGAGGTTTCGATCTTAAAACATGGATGAACTTTTTACAAAGGTCTGGCTTGATAAGGTCTAGCACCCATAGTTAAGCTTCAAATACTTCGGATTCATACATAGTTGAGAAAGAAAAGCTTTATAAATGAATAAGGGCTTGTAGATTTTGAATGTGCATGGGGTCATGAGTAATGACGAAGTTTAGTATGAAGCTCGGATTTTTAATAGTCTCATGTTTCATACACCCCACATGTGGAAACAACAACGTGAAGTGTTATGCTTATGGTTGTGTAGAACAGTAAATTTTTACCCACTCAACCACAACAGCCAAGGTAATCAGCAAAATTGATTACAAGCGACTAGCTTGTCTCTGCAAGAGGTTTGCATGTGATGTGATAAGCCTTCGTTTAATCAACACGTTTGTATGAGATGCATGTTGCAATATTTTATCTTGACTTGGGAGTCACGGTACGACATGATGGTTGGAGTCATATAATTGTCTTTTCTTTTCTTTGTTGACCTGTGTATTAGCCTCGGTGGTACTTAAGAAGACATTATTTTTGTAGTGATGGACCTCAACGCAAAAGCCATACGCGGAGATGTTCAATACAGTAGAGACGTTCAAAATTACCTTTCGTTTAATCGGGCATCCGCTTTCCATTTAATTGCTCAAATGGATATATTTCATTGTTTTCTGGCCGACAATAAAAAGAATATTCTGATACACAAGAGTTATATAGGAATTAAAACAATCTTTTTTCTCTTTAAAAATAAAATGGATTTCTTGAAGTAATGAAAGTAGTCCAATTCAAATAGTAGTTGAGAAAGAATCGCAATAAATGCAAAAGACGGGATATCGAACCAAGATTTCCAAATGGATAGGATAGGGCATTTATATATGTGGTAGATAATCCAAATGCAAAAAAATCTTCTAAAGAGCGAAGTATTGAATGAATAGAGCGTAAATTCTTAAACATAGGTATTTATTTCAAACAAAATAATTCCATAATCACGAATGTTCAAACAATCTAGTGCTAGTATATGATTGCTGAGTTGCATTTTAAATTTGAAGTTGTTCATCATATACAACCACCACCATTGGAGGTGTCTAAAAGGTTTTTCTATGGCTACCTGGATCATCTTATTAGTATTGGCCAAAATTCCATTTGTGACCCAGTCAAAGGCAAGGGGATTATTTTTTATGATGGTGCGATCCCTAGATCTGCTACTGCGTTGGTTGAACCTCTCTTCAAATGGTATGGATGGATGTGTAAAATTAAACACCGGCGGATCTTGGTCGTTAGATGGGAGAGGGAAGCAGGAATGATACTTCGAGACAACCCAAGCCCTATTATCTTCTCTTCTCGTAGGGAGCTTCTTTGTTGTAGAGATGCTATGGAGGCCGAGTTTCGTGCTTACATGGAGGGTCTCTCTCTATCGTTACAAAGAATTGATATTCATATCTTACTGGATACAATATTTATTATGTGGTGAATTGCATTCAAATTTGAAATGTTTAAAAGTAGCCCCAAACTAAATTATTTTTCCGTGGAAGCCAGCAAAGTTCCCATATCTTGGATTTCATTTCATGTTTTCCCACGGGAGGACAAGTTGCGTCTGCCCGGAGACCGGTTCGCTCATCACTAGCCTGCGACTCAGCGAGCCATTCTGGTTGACGTGGCTTCTGCGTCCTCGGTTCCACGTCACAGAGACCCATCATCCACCGCTCGTTCCAGATCGGACGGCTCCTCGCCCTCCCGCCCTCGCCCGGCCCCAGCGCGCAGGGACCGTGACACCGCTCGCGTCGTCCCCATCCTCATCTCTCCCTCCAGATCTCTCAGTTCCCCGCTATTAATTACCCACCTCTCTCTTCCCTCCTCTCTCCCCGTAGCTCTCTCTCCTCGCCCCGCTCCGTCCTCCCCTCCTAGGGTTCGACGCCCTCGCCAGCCCGCGGCGAAGCCCCGCCCACCTCGCCGGCGGCGTCCGCGGCCAGGTAATCCCGCTGCCTCCCTCCGCCACCCCCGGATCTCGAGGCGATCCGGTGGTCCGTCCTTTGCCCCCGATTCGCGTGCCGCTGCCGCAGATCTGTGTCGCATGTTGCTGTTTCCTGCCTGATCCGTGTCGAAATCCGCGTAGCGATGCGCCTTGTGCGTGTGTGTCGAGTCGTGTTTGTTCATGCGGCTGGTTTACGTGCTAGCTAGGTAGGTGAGGCGTCCAGATCCATGCGAGCCTAGGATTCCGAGACCGTTGCATGGCTGCGACGTTCGCCGGAGTCGTTAATTGGCGGCGGTTTTAGGCGGATGGGAATGATGTCGTGGCGACGTTCGTCGGTGGATCTGTGCTTGATCCCAGGGTCGCACAGTTTCCTATTCTGGTGCATTTGATATGGCTTTAAGCAAAGAGTTGGGGCAGCTATCTGGTCGCTTAGTTTTGAATCGACGCTAGCTAAATTGCTCCCGGATCCAAATTGATGGACCCAATTAATGTTACTAGAAAATTGTCTGAGCGGTCTAATTTGGTTACTTTCTGGATAGGCCGCCTGGTCTCATTTTTTGAACAAAATTGTAGCTGTCAGGCATTAATAAAAGTACAAGTTTTCCATTTAATTGTGATGCATATGTGCAGTATCTTGTCTGGTTGCAAATTGATGCAGCTGAGCAAGAAATCTGCGGTTTTCATTTTATTCTTTTGTCTGCTTGTCAATATCTGGGTATGTTCATTTCTGTTTCAGCCAAATTGGTTCATCAACCTGATCGCAACCATGACTTAGGGAATAATGCGCGAAATGGGAATTGCTGTGAAGTTTACTTTGTTCTTTATAATGTTTAAGATTATCATGTGCATTGTACATAATGCTGATCTATCTTCTTTTGTGGGACCAGGAAGATGGCTGGCGGCTTTCGGGTGCTGCATCTTGTCAGGCCCTTCTTGGCTTTCTTGCCGGAAGTGCAGAGTGCTGACAGGAAAATACCATTTAGAGAAAAAGTGATCTACACCGTCATTTCTCTCTTCATTTTCCTGGTGTGCAGTCAGCTCCCGCTCTATGGCATCCATTCAACCACTGGAGCTGATCCTTTCTACTGGATGCGTGTTATTCTTGCATCAAACCGTGGTACTGTCATGGAACTGGGTATTACCCCAATTGTGACATCTGGAATGGTTATGCAACTTCTAGTGGGATCCAAGATTATTGAAGTTGACAACAGTGTGAGAGAGGATCGTGCTCTGCTGTAAGTATTTGCGAAAATAGCAGAATCTTGTTGTTACTTTCCTTTCTAAAGTTAATGTTGATAAGTACTCTGTTCATGGTCTCATGTATATGTAGTTTATCATTTGTGCAGTGAATGGCCAATGAAAATTGTAAAGCTTGCTGATTCATATGTTGTATTTCCAGCAATATTGTGTTGATGTTGTACTTATTTACTCAGGAATGGTGCACAGAAATTGCTGGGTATCCTGATTGCCATTGGGGAAGCTGTGGCATATGTTCTGTCTGGAATGTATGGCAGTGTGAGCCAACTTGGAACTGGAAATGCCATTCTCATCATACTTCAGCTTTTCTTTGCTGGCATCATTGTCATCTGTCTAGATGAACTTCTCCAGAAAGGCTATGGTTTGGGTTCTGGCATTTCTCTCTTCATTGCTACCAATATCTGGTAAGCATATTGAGCTTTATTTTTGTTACTTGTTGATTGATGTGCTGCTACTCTGTTGCTAGTTGGCTTATGGTAGATTTGATCTTATGTAGTGAGAATATCATCTGGAAGGCATTCAGCCCTACCACCATCAACAGTGGACGTGGTGCTGAATTTGAAGGGGCTGTCATTGCATTGTTCCATCTGTTGATTACTCGATCAGACAAAGTCCGTGCCCTACGAGAAGCTTTCTACCGTCAGAATCTGCCAAATGTGACCAATTTGCTTGCTACTGTCCTGGTCTTTCTCATAGTTATCTATTTCCAAGGCTTCCGCGTTGTGCTTCCAGTGAGGTCAAAGAATGCTCGTGGGCAGCAAGGTTCATACCCAATTAAGCTGTTCTACACTTCCAACATGCCCATCATCCTGCACTCTGCCCTTATTACCAACCTGTATTTCATATCCCAGGTATGGGCTGCAGTTCCAGATCTATAACCCTAGCTATAGGGTGAGCATTTGCATGCATGTTTAGGTGCTGACCGTTTTCATTGTTGGTGCAGCTTCTCTACAGGAAGTACAGTGGAAACTTTCTGGTTAACCTTCTTGGTATATGGAAAGAATCTGAATATTCTGGCCATTCTATCCCTGTTGGTGGTCTTGCTTACTATGTAACTGCACCATCAAGGTGAATATTGATTTCTTGTCACTCCTTAGTCAAGAAAACACTGTTCAGTATACTTACCCTTTGATGGAAACTGCAGTATGGCTGATATTCTGGCGAATCCATTCCATGCATTGTTCTATGTGGTCTTCATGCTGTCAGCATGTGCTCTCTTCTCAAAAACATGGATTGAAGTCTCTGGTTCATCAGCCAAGGATGTTGCGAAGCAGCTGAAGGTACAAACGATGCATATGCAGTATTTGTCTTGTCTGGTTACTCTTTCTTGCTACATATAGCATGTCTTACAGCTCCTTTTGTGGAAAATATTGATTTGATTCATATGTGACTGCTTTCACGTGGGGTACCAAGCTGTCCAATTCTGAAATTGGTGCAAATCACCAAAGATTTGTACAAACGGCCATGCAATTTCATCTCTTCCAGCTTAAACCTCATTTGTTTTGGTATAGGATCCATTCATAAAACATTATTATCTGTTTCTAGAACTTGTTTGTCTCTCGTAAGATGTTTATAAAATCCAGCCTGATGTTGGGGCGCCAGCAGTACTTCTTATGTGTAATGTGACAAAGTGTTTAACTAGGTTGACATGTTGTCAGAAAACATCCATCATTATCTGTGTATGCAACTAGTTTGTTCTTTGTAGGGTTCTTGGAAAGCCTGATGTTGGGACATCAATGGCTACACAGTAATTATTTAGCTCTAATATTGAAGTGTTAAATTGGGGTGATTCATTAGCTGTTTTTGGCTTAATTTCAACTTGCAAAGACTGTTACGCAAGAGCCTACTGTAACTTAATTTAATTCTTGGCAATCCAACAGGAACAACAAATGGTGATGCCAGGCCATCGTGAGTCAAACCTGCAGAAGGAACTGAACAGATACATCCCTACTGCCGCTGCATTTGGTGGAGTGTGCATTGGCGCATTAACTGTTCTCGCTGATTTCATGGGCGCAATTGGTTCAGGAACCGGTATTCTGTTGGCTGTTACCATCATATACCAGTACTTTGAGACCTTCGAGAAGGAGAGGGCGACAGAGCTTGGTTTCTTCGGGTTTTGATTGATACATGATAGCTTTGGGAGCATGTTATGGCTACAGCACAGCTTGAGTCTTTCTAGACAGTCGCAATACTGCTTGGCTGGCTGGCTGTTGTGGTTGTAACCGGAGATTAAATTCTGTTTAGGTTACCCCGACTTATTTACAGTTGAGAAATCTGTAGATGCTGCGTGTGTTCTTCAGGCCAGTTATGGTGGTGGACCGGTCCAAGCACGGGCATGGCCGTCACCTGTCATCTTCCGTAGACTTCTCATGTTTTTGACTATATAGCAACTGAATGTTTTGGGACCAATTTAGTCATCTTGAGCTGGTATATGTTTTTCTTGCCTGCGACCCTTGTTAATCTCTCCGATACTTTCAACTGTCGAGTAGGTTTTTCTGTGTTTTGTATTACCTATGTTCCTGAATATAAATCGTTGGGGGAGTTCAGTTTTACACTCCCCAACGACTTATATTTAGGAATGGAGGGAGTAGAACAAAAATGCGTGACCAACTCTCAGTACACTGCATGTGCATGTTGAATGAGTTCGCTCAGAAGTAATAACGTGTTCATATTGAGGTGAACGAATTCTGGCTGGTGTTCGTTTATGAGACATTTTTGTAAGGTTAAACAGACTAAATACATTTAAAACGCAGCTGCACTATTTGATAGAAGTGAGCGCACACCCGATCGAGCAAAGGAAGATCGGGCTTTGATGCCATCCTATTTTATTCCATCTCACTTACAAAAAAGCTATAACTTTTGAACCATGCATAGTCCCTTTGATCAATATTATTTTTCCGTTGCTTAATAATACAACTATGGAGTATATGTTGTGATGATTTGTTTTAAAAGCAACTTAATTGCTTTCTTGCGTCGTATTTGTGGGGGATGAACACCGGGCAGGCAAAGGAACCCAGATCCATTTAAAAAACATTGGGGTCGGCGTCGCCCCTCAATTAGGCTCGTCCTTGGCCGGGTTCCTCAACCCGACTAAGCCCCGCAATCCGGTCGGGCCTGCTGGCGCATGCCGGCCGACCCAGCTAAACCAAGACTTCAACCACAAGCAAGCGCCACCACGGTGCGCCTCTCAACCCGGCCATGGGTCAGCTCCCGTCCCATCTGGGGCGTACGATGGATCAAGTCCCCGTAAAGGAGATGAGCATGGCTACAGTGGCCCACCAACCCCGCTGACCGGTAGGGCGTGCCTACAGTGGCCCACCAACCCCGTTCACCGGCAGGAGCGTGGGAACAATGGCCCACCTATTCCGCTGACCAGGGCCGGCATGGCAACAGTGCATCCCTCGTCCTGTTGACGCAAGCCGATGGCGACCAGGCGACGTGCCACTGTGGCCGAGCTGGCTCAACCACTTTGTGACGCACGACAAGACAGGGAACAGTGCCCCCTGGCGCACGGGGCCCGCGCCCGGAGAACTTAGTGAATCCTGGCACCAGGCGGTCCCCAGCACCGGCTTCCCAAACGCTGACATCCTGGCCCCGTGCCCATGTAACTTTACCATTGTAACCCTGGGGGATTCACCTATGAAACCCCCTAGGGGCCTCCGTGCCAAGGGTCGACCATCAGTAGAATATACACATATGCAAGGAGAAGGGGGTTGACCTACAAAACCCCTTAGGGGCCTCCGTGCCAAGGGTCGACCATCAGTAGAATACACACATACGCAAGGAGAAGGAGCAGCATGAGCCCTGGCTGCTTTCCTTCCTCCCCCAAACAGCTCTGGGAGGAAAGCTTGTAATATCCACATATAAACCACACTCGACGGGACTAGGGGTGTTATCTCTCCGGAGAGCCCCGAACCTGGGTATGTCTTGCTCGCTCATGCCGACCTCGCCTCTGGAGCCCACCGCTGCCCTCGAGCCTGTCCATCTCTTTAGCCATCCTTTAGCATCTGCCGTGCACCCACCACGACAGTTGGCGTCCACCGTGGGCAGCTCGAGGTGCTGGCCAGAGACATGTTCCATACAAGGCCCTTCGCTTGCTTCGGCGAGCACATCGTGCATGGCGTCGTCCCCGCAGCTGGCGCGGACGCCGCTGGCTTCGCCGCGGACTGCATCGTCGCCCGCGTCGTCGTTGCCGTCTTTCCTGTAGCGCTCGGGGCCCCGACATCGACACGCCCCCAGAGCGATCGCGCATGGCAGTGCACCCTCGTCGTTGGCCTCGCCCTCTTCGTCATAACCACCGCTGTATGCACTCGTCGTGCAACGCGAACGAGGCCAGCCAGGCGGCGATCCGGCCCGCCTCCGCTTACAGCTGGGGTTCCGCGCCAGCTCATTGGGCCACCAGCTGGTCTAGCGCTAGGTCCGGGTACCAGGACATGACAAACCTTAGCGCCACGTCGGCGCCGGCACGGGCGGCAGAGACACGTCACGCGTGAAGTGACGCCGGTCCGGCTTCCAGCCACTGTGACAACCGCGTGAAGCTGTTGGGCTCAACGACGCCAGGCCAGAGGGCCGCCGTCATCCTCACGTCGGCTTCGAATACGCGCGACATCTGCTTGCCTAAGACCTGCAGGCGGGCCTCAGCGGCATTCATGATCTCCTAGAAACTCCAGGCGACGTTCGGGTCAAGCCCAACGCCCGGGTTCCGCTGGGGCGACCGTTGAACATGAACGGCCTCCTCCGCCGCCGCGTCTCCGAAAAGTGCCTTGTGAAGAGGAAAAGCAAAACAATTAGCAACAAAAAAGCAAAGCCGGCTTCACAACCCGGCAAAGTCAACAAAGAAGCACTTATTGGCGAAGGTCTAGTCCAGGTGCCGCGCTTCGAGTAACGTACCTTCCCGCTCCAAGTCCCCAGCACGGTTGCGCGCTTCGAGCGAATTCTCCAGCTCGGCGCTTATCGACGGCCGCCTTCAGCTCAACGTCTTTAGCAGCAGCCGCCTCCTCGTGCTCCCCCTTGAGGCGGAGGAGCTCCGCCTGGTGGGTTTTCCGCCACCTTTGACGACCTCCGCCTTCAGGCACTCCACCTCGGCCTGGAGCTGGCCCTTGTCGTCGGCCAGCTGATCGTGCTGCTGGCCGGCTTCGGCGAGCACCGGCTGGGCCTCCGCCGCCTCCGCCTCGAGCGCTCCACTTAGGCCTAAAGCCGGTTCTTGTCGCCAACCAGCTGTTCGGGCTACTGGCTGGCCTCAACAAGCGCCTGCTGGGCCTCCACCACCTTGGCAGCCTCCACCTTTAGCTGCTCTACCTCGGTCCAGAGCCTGCCGACGTCGGCGACCGCCTGGTCGTACTGTTGGCCGGCTTCAGCAAGCCGGGTCCGCAAGGCCGACACCTTGGTTGCGGCAGCTGCGCGACAAAAACTCAAAGTTAGGACAACGGAAGAAAAGACAAAGCATTTTAAGATTCGACCCAACTACTACGTAGTTGGCCCGAATCCCGGGGGCCACACCCAGTGGGTGCGCTAGCGCACCCCCACTAAGAGCACGTAGGACGTACCTTCGGCGAGGCAGAGCGCCTCCTTGGTAGCAAGCCATGCCAAGACTTGCTGGTGCTTCTCCAGGAGCCGGTTCTAGATGCCAACTTGGAGGGCATCCATGTGCTGAAGAAAGGCAAGGATCAACAGAAGACAAAGCATTTGATGATTTGACCCAACTACTACGTAGTTGGCCTGAATCTCAGGGGCTACACCCAGTGGGTGCGCTGACGCTCCCTCACTAACCAGCTACAAGGAAAAGAAAAAAGCCGGAGGAAGAGAAACTTACGAACACGGAGCGCTCCAGCTCCCGTGCCCGCTCCGTCTCGGCCTGGGCGAAGGCCTGAACCCGCTCTGCACGCCCACGAAGATGCCGGCGCACGGCGGCCATTGACGCCTCCTCCTGCGTCAACGGCCCAAACACGGCCGCCACGCTCGACCCGGCACATGCCTGCAGCGACCCGGTGGCAGGGCCGCCACCAGGCGCGGTTGGCGGTTGCCTGATCACCAAGGCATGCTCGCCGCCCGTCGTCCCCTTGCTGGTCGGCCTCGGCTCCGGCATGCCGACCGGCGTCCCTTCCGGTGCCCCCTGCGATGCCCACTCCATGGCAGCCCCCCTCCCGCCGCCTTCCACCTCCACCCTCTCAACCATGTCGGTCCGCAGTGGGGAGTCATCATCGATCTCCACGACCTCCCGGCCGCCCACCGCCACCTCCACCCGACTGTCCGGGTTGCGCCCCTCCTTCGTCGGCGGCACAAAAACCGTACCCGTCGGCTCCATGCCCGCCGGCATCTCTGGCCAAGGACGGCCCGCTCCCTCACCTCTGCGGCCCTGGCCTAGGCCTGGGACGTCGCCGCCTCCATCTCCTCCATGACCCTATTCCGGTCCCGCCAGGCCAGGCCCTCGGCGTCGTCCGGGTTCAGGCTGAGGTCCTCCTCGGGCATCTCCTCATCCCGGTCGATGGCCCTGCTCCGGGTCCGCCAGAACGAGAAGCCGCCTCCAGACACGGCGTCTGTCGCGGCCAGCGCCAGCTCCAACGGTGACCTGGATCACGATAAGAGAAGCATGAGACGAAAGGACGTCTCGATAGCACGCCAGAGCCAGCAGGAAGAACTTACCCAATCACCGTCCGGACGACCGGCCTTGCCGGCGCCTCCGGGATGGTGCGGTGCCTCTTCTTAGCGACCAGCTTGTGCCCGCGGCCTGGTCTGCCGTGCTCTTGGCGGTCGGCTTCTTCGATGCCACATCATCCTCCCTGTGCAGTTGGCTTGCCGCAGCCGGCGCGCGGGACGACCCGGCATCGGTTGTCTTCCGCAGCCGCCTTGGGGGTTCGACGGTGCGTCTCCTCCTCTCGGCGGCGCTACACCACCGGCGTGCGTTAGGACCTCCGCGTCATCATCCGACTAGTCCTGAAGGGGATCTGGGCGCGGAGACTTACCAGCGCGGCGCGCGGCGCCGGCTTCGGCATCGGCTGACTCCGGATTCTCGGCGAACGATTCTGCCCCCTCTGAGCGGGCCCGTTTGA
The DNA here is from genome assembly GCA_021437245.1 of Aegilops speltoides. Classification (NCBI taxonomy): domain Eukaryota; kingdom Viridiplantae; phylum Streptophyta; class Magnoliopsida; order Poales; family Poaceae; genus Aegilops; species Aegilops speltoides. The sequence continues at coordinate 275,804,961 of CM038145.1, read as the reverse complement.
CTCCCAGTACCTGCATCCTCGTTTTGTCACAGATTGACCGAATCGTGTTCAGCAGCACTTCCCTCGTCGCGTCAGGACGAAGGAGAAGTTGAGACATGTAAAAGAAAGGAGAACAAGGACTAACCGCTGGCGCCGGGTACTTGGCGTTGTAGGGTGCCTTGCCAAAGCACCAGTCATTGGTCAGCCCGGCCTTGGAGATGGCGTTTACGCGATCGGCGACCTGCGCCAGCGACAACTTCCCGGAGGACATCCAGGTGGGATCCCGGCGGTCGCCCATCTAGCCAATGATGTGCGACCGGCGCTGCAGTGGCAGGACGCGGCGCGCGATGAAGGCGGAGACAAGATCTATCCCCTTCAGCCCCTCCCGCGCCAACATCTCTCGGATTTGGTTGTGCAGATTCACCAACCCCTGCGACAGGTTCTTGAGCGAGTAGCCCCGGTTCATCTTGGCGGCTGGTCGCTCGTTGATGAACGGGGGCAGGTTGATGGCGTCGCCCCTCCCGTCGACATTACGCACGTAGAAGAAGGTGTTCTGCCACTTTTTGCCAGAATCCTCCAAGGGCATTTTGGGGAACACCCCATTGGGGCGGATCGAGACGGTGACGGCTCCGTAGTCGGCCATGACCCCGGCCTCCGTCCCTTGTTGCTTGAGGAAGAAGAGGAGGCTCCAGAGATCCACATCTGGCTCCACCCCATATAGCCCTCGCAGAGGGTAACGAAGCCCGAGAGCTGCAACACGGTGTTCACACCTAGGTGGTGCGGCTGCAGCCCGAAGGAGGAGAGAAAGGTGCTGAAGAAGTCGCTCGCGGGCAAGCCAAACCCGTGGCAGAAATGGCTAAGGAAGACCACACGCTCGCCCTCTTACGGCTCAGGCTCCCTCTCCGCCCCGGGCGCACGTGCGGCTACGTCCTCCGCCGACGGTAGTCGTCGGGTGTCGCGAAGATACTGGATGTCAGCATCGGTGACCTCCGACCTCTCCCACGTGCCCTTCTGCGGCGCCATCTCTAGAGCTTGGCTAGGGCGTGCGGCACGGCGGCAGAAGAGAGCTGGTGCGGACGGAGGGCAGTTTGGGCAACGCTCGGCCTTTCGATGGGTAGCAAGCTCAAGGCAAGGGCGAGAGAAGAAGAAGGAAGTGGGAGGCGCGTGCGTGAGTGATCCCCACCGCCCCTTCCCTCGATTTATAACCACGACAAGGACGTGGGGAAGTGGGATCGGTTGCGCCCACCTTTCCCACTTCCCCGCGATGTGTGGGAATGATCCGTGCGCAAATTAATTACGTCGAGAAGGGCAACCGTCCGCGGCCGCCACATTAAATCCCGGCGCGTGGGCTGAGGGCACGAAGTGGCGGGCCCCAGCACACTATTACGTCCCATCGCGCACGTGGCCTATGAGGCCTCTTCAGCTGCTATTCGCCACATGGCGCCCGCGCCAAAACTGAGGGGGCGCGTCCCTTCCCCTTCAAGATTCAACGAACTCTTGGGTTTCCCGCCCATGCCGGGATGCCGCAATCCGGCTTCCGGAAGCCGGCACACGGTGGGTGTTGCCGGACCCGGTGGTCGCAAGCTTCATAAGCATTTGCCGTCTCCTCGGGGGGTGAAACTGTGAAGGCCCCCCTGCTTGAAGCCGGCGAGCCTTCACAGTTTCGGGGACTACTGTCGAGGGGATGAGCCCCGAGTTGGCAACGGAAGCCGAATGTTTTTCAAAAACATCAAGGCCGGCATCGCCCCTCAATCCGGCTCGTCCTTGGCCGGGTTCCTCAACCCGGCCAAGCCCCGCAATCTGGCCTGGCCCGCTGGCGCATGCCGGCCAACCCCGCCAAACCAAGACTTCTCCCACAAGCAAGCGCCATGAAACGCCCTCGATGCGGCTATATCTCCCACGTGTCGAAGCACGACTTAGAGGCATAACCGCATTGAAAGCAATGTCGCAAGTGAGGTAATCTTCACACAACCCATGCAATACATAAGGGAAATAGATACATAGTTGGCTTACAATCGCCACTTCACACAATTACATGAATAAAGCATTACATCATCCAGATACAATCAAGGTCCGACTACGGAACCAAAATAAAAGAAGAACCCCAAATGCGACAAAGGTCCCCGATCGACCCCAAAGCGGGCTCCACTCTTGATCAACTAACACGAAACAACACAAAGGGCAAGATCTTCATCGAGCTCCTCCTTGAGCTTGGTTGCGTCACCTTTCGATAACATAGGCACCGCAAACTGGTTTTGGAAGTATCCGGTGAGCCACGAGGACTCGGCAATCCCATTACCATGGGTATCAAGACTAGCAAAGCTTAATGGGAAAGGAAGGGGTAATGTGGTGAGGTTGCAGCAGCGCTAAGCATGTATGGTGGCTAACATACGCAAATGAGGCGAGAAGAGAAACAAAGGAGCGGTCGTGAAGCTAGCAATGATCAAGAGGTGATCACGAGCACCTACTTACGTCAAACATAACACGAAACCGTGTTCACTTCCGGACTCCGCCGAGAAGAGACCATCACGGCTACACACTCGATTGATGCATTTTATTTTGGATCTGGTGTCAAGTTATCTACAACGGACATTAACAAATTCCCATCGCCACATAACCGCGGGCACGGCTCTCGAAAGTTTAAACCCTGCAGGGTGTCCCAACTTAGCCCATGACAAGCTCTCGCGATCATCGAAGAATAGACCTTCACCGGGAAGACCCGATCGGTCTCGGAATCCGGTACATCAAGACATTTCGACAATGGTAAAACAAGACCAGCAAAGCCGCCCGATCGCCGACAATCCCGATAGGAGCTGCACATATCTCGTTCTCGTGGCAACACGGATGAGACATCCTACGAGTAAAACCAGACCTCGAGTTGCCCGAGGGGCCCCGATCTACTCGGTTCAGACCAACACTTAGACAAGCACTGGCCCGGGGGGGGGGCTAAAATAAAGACGACCCTTGGGTTGGCCGACCCAAGGGAAAGGGATAGGTGGTGGTGAGGCAAATGGTAAAACCAAGGTTGGGCCTTGCTGGACAAATTTTATTCAAAGCGAACTGTCAGGGGGGTCACATAAATCACGCGACCGCGTTAGGAACGCAAAATCCGGGAACATAACACCGGTATGACGGAAACTAGGGCGGCAAGAGTGGAACAAAACACCAGGCATAAGGCCGAGCCTTCCACCCTTTACCAAATATATAGATGCATTAATAATATAAGAGATATTGTGATATCCCAACCAAATTCCTGTCCACCGTGGAGAAATCTTCAACTTCACCTGCAACTAGCAACGATATAAGAGGGGCTGAGCAAAGCGGTAACATAGCCAAACAATGGTTTGCATAGGAAAGGTGTCAAAGGTTAGGGGTTCATGGCAATATGGGATGGCTGGACAAACAGGTAATAGGTAGCGCAGCATAGCGAAAGAACGAGGCAACTAGCATAGCAATGATAGTAGTGAGATCCAGGGTAGCGGTCATCTTGCCTGAAATCCCGCAAGGAAGAAGAACGAGTCCATGAAGAAGACAAGCGGACGTAGTCGAACGAATCCTCACAACTCCGAACGAAACCGAAGCTAACGAGAGAAGCAAACCGGAAAGCAGCAAACAACATAGTAAACAACCATCGCATAATCATGGCGTGATGTACAACCAAGTATGATGCATGACCGGTTTAAAGAGGCATGGCATGGCAAAGTGCAACAAACAACACTACAAATTAAGTGGAGCTCAATATGCAACGAGTTGCATATTGACGGAACACCACATCAATTATTTAGTTCGCTCTCGTTAGGTACACAACAATGTTAAATGTTGTTAAACATGTCAAGGGGTGAAGCATAAGTAAACTAACTATTTAGGCAAGTTTAAATGAGGCCGGATCAAGAAACAACATTTCTGGAAAATCCTCATGAGCAATATTTGAATTTGCTACTGTTCTGCCCTAAAACATATTTTAAAGTTGTTAAACAAGAAAATAAAGTGGACCATGTTAAACTAGGCATTTTCCCACCCCATTTACATATAAAGTTTATTTAAAACCGAGCTACGATTATTTAGTTATGAAATAAAACATTTTAACATGGCATTTATGCAAATTTAAATAAACAGCAAGTTAAACATTTTTAACATAGATGAAAATGGCAGATTATGAAACTAGATGAAAACTAAGCATTTTTCATGTTTGAATCATTTTAAACCGATGCACCATCTGTGAGTTATTAAATGCATGATCATGAAGGTTTTTTTTGTAAAACAGTAATTCACCGGATAATGTTTAAAATCGCAGTAGCAGAAAAAAAACAGAACGGGCTGAAACTAGATGGCCCGTTAGTGCACAGGGGAATGGATCTGGAGGGGCTGCTCACCCTGGGCCACGGCCCATTGGTGGAGAGGAGGCTGGGCCTTGGAAAGGCGCTGGCCCGCTGGGTCTTGGCGCTGGCTGCGGCTTGGCTGGGCCTTTGGCGCGATTTATGCCCAGCGCTGGCGCTCGTCATCCCCGTCGCTCTCCCGCACGAACAGGGGGAGGAGGCGGCCATGGAAGCGACAGCGATGGGAGCCGGCGGCGGGGCGAGGGAACTCCGGGGAGGTCCGGATCCGTCCGGGAACTGGCGGGTCCAGCCGGCCGGCGCCGGAACACGGAGAGCTAAGGGCGGCGCGGCGCGGTTTCCTGCAAGGGGAGAGAGAGAGATCTGAGAGAGAGAGGAACCAGAGGGAGAGAAGGAAGGGAGAGGGAGGCACAGGGGGGCGACGACCTGGACGGAGGCGGGGTCGAGGCGCGGAGGCGGGGCGGCGAGGTCCGGCCTGGGGAAGCACTCGCCGACGGCGGGGCTCCGGTTGCCGGCGGCGGGGTTGCGGCGGCACCGCAGCAGAGGGGCGATCGGGGTCGAGGGACTCCTCCCCTCGATCCAGATCAGCGGGAGGCGCGGGGCGCTCGGCCCGGATCCAGCTGGGGCAGACCTCGGATACGGCCGGGCCTGGGCGGCGCTGGAGGCGAGGGGACGCGTGGAGGGCGGGTTGGAGGAGGCGCGTTAGGCGACATGGCGGCGCCCGGTTGGCCGGGGCAACGCCTCAGGTGGCGGCGCGGCGATTGGCGGCGCACCAAGTGGCGAAGGGGAAGCGCACCGGCGCTGAAAACGAGGAGGGGGCGGCGGTTGGCTGCGGGAATAGAGGAGGGGGTAGGTAGGAGGCCAAAAATGGAGAGAGGGGGGTCTTTATATAGCAAAAGAGGCTAGGGTTGGGGGTTTGGGGGCTTTTCGGAGCGTACGATCGCCATCGAACGGCTCCGGAGCGAAGAGGGACTATGAGAGGGGTTGGTGGGCTGTGTAGATGGGCTAGGCTTTAAGGAGAGAAGAGATAGCAGCCCGGCACGGGTTTTCGGAGGCCGAAAACACCCGACGAAGGTACCGGCAACGGTACCGCTATATTTAACGGTTGGACTAACAAATGGGCTCCGAATGCGATGAAACTTGGCAGGCGCTCTGTCTACACTATAATAAGAGCGCACGACAAGTTGCAACCCATTCCGAGAACATTTTTATGCCACTTATAAAATAATATTTCAGAGGTGCCGCGGGCGCGTGCCAGTGTGTCTGGACTTCGAACGGACAACGGAGAGAACCGGGGGAACCCGAACGGATGCAAGTTTTGAAAAACATGCAGATGAAATGCAGATGATGACATGGTGAAATGCAACACGCAAGCAATGACATGGCAACAACGGCAAATAACTGGCGGACACCTGGCACATCGGATCCGGGGCGTTACAACACTCCACCACTACGAGAGGATCTCGTCCCGAGATCTAGGATGGCACCGGAGGGAAAAGGAAGAGGCAGATAAGAGGTAAAACTAAGTTGCTTCTTTGACGAACGAGTGAAACCACGAACCTTGAGAGGTAGAGCAATTTAAAATAAAGAGTACAACAGAGATGAACGAGATTGCAAACAATCCGGTAGAAAGGAGGAGCAAGCATCATTACGAGGACTTGAGGGTTGAAAAACATGGAAATAAGAGCTTCACGAACAAAAAGAATATGACCACATCGGTATAATGAGATAGCCAAGGAACAAGAATGACAGAATTTGGATAGCACTCCGGTAGAAAAGAGAAGAAAAACTTGATAAGATGAGAGAACTCGAATGAAACACGACACTCCGGTTAGATGGATAAGCATGAAAAGAACACGATCTTAGACAAACGAGATGATGAGTGAAAAGAGCAACATCACAATGCCTCCGGAAGAAAGAATAGAAGATAGATCATTGGAATAAAAGAATGGAGAAGAAAATGACATCTTCTGCCACAATTTTATTTGGAAAGCATCCTTGCAAAGAAGAATTGAACGGAGTTGTTGCAAAACCAACAACTAAACGAATAAGCTTGTAGTGGGCTTATGGAAAACATCTCAAGACTATGAGGTGACAACCGGCCACTAACGGAAACCATTGATTTGATTGTGAGCACCAAAGAGATGAAAAACTGCTTTCGCCGAGAGGATAGGAGAAAACTTGGATCATTGATAAACACCATAATAGCAACATTCCTTAGGGAAGGCTTTAGGTGAAATCTTTACCAAGATAACTCCAACGAGGAGATTGATGGATTTAAAATACCTCATTCTTGACAACAATATGACTCATGAAACATGAAGGAAATTGTCAAGAGTGACATAACACCATCTCAAAAGATAAGATAGAAGGGATTGCACTTTGGAATGCAAGACGGAGAATACTTGAGCTTCTCAACACAAAACAAGTGTTGGGCACCCTGTTTAATTTTGAGTATAGCTTGGCGGATCATAACTTCAAGAGAAATCTTGAAGAACAAATCGAGAATGAAAGGAATCCTTGACGAACCATCATGTAGAGCCTCCATGAAGAACTCCGGTAATAAAAGGATGATGAAAAGAAAAGAAGTTGAAAACACAAGGTGAATCCTTGCAATGATTTAGATGGATCTTCATGACGAGACATCCAAGAAAACTTGGAACTCCGGAAAGAAAAGATGAACACTAGAACCGAGAATTACTTCATCATGAATAATCTCCGGAAGAAAAGAATTGAATCACCTTGAGGATATAAGAATAAGATTTATTGTATGCTTATCCTTCATCAAATTAAGTTGATGACAAACAATGGATTTGGCATACTACTTATTCTCGTAGAATGGATTAAGAGAGATATAGCTCAAAACTTGAGAAGGTATTGATGGAACCACCGGTGTGATTGGAAAGAACGAATGAATTAAATGATAACGAAAGAGGTGAAATCTTGAACAAACCACCGTAAGAATTGAAAATGAACGTAGCAAAGGCACAATTCACCGGGAAGAATTGGAAAAAGAATGAAGATATTTGAGTGGATTTAGATACATGAGAACGAAGAGAACATGAACTGATTAGAGGATATTTGAACGAATCACCGGTAAGATTTGGAGAACGATAGCTACACGCTGAGAATGAAGAATTATGACATGATGGCCTTCGGAGGAAAGAAATGGAAACAACTCAAGAAATACTCCGGATGGTAAGAAAAGAATTCTCACAATCGAAAACAATTATGAGAGGATGGCATCAAGCTAGAACCATGAATCTTGAAGAGAATGGAGCAAGATTTAAGAGAAAACCTTCTTCGGTCTTCAAAAGACGATGAGGAACGCCATCAAAATTTATTGAGATACTCCGGTAGGAAGGCATGTGACTGATGGAAACTCATTCTTACGTCAAACTTGGAGAAGAATTTAGGATAGCTCTAGGACAATAGAAGAGTCAGGTAAGATCCTGGGAAAAGACCTGTGGGTTAGGGCCCACTCAAAAGAAAACCGTTGAAAATATTTAAAAGAGATGTTGCACCGGTTGAATTAAATGACTTGAGTGAGATACCAATCTCGAAAGAGCTTGAACGAATTTAGAGTGGAAACACGAATCTTCGAGATATCTTGGGCACTCCGGAATAACAAATAGCGAGAAGTAGAATGATAATGAGGTGCCTCGGCATGAGAAAGCATTAGAAACGAGGGATAGAATATGATGAATATCGAAAGCTTGAATAGGATCCACCGGAGAAGAAACAACAATGAAGGATGATGAACTTGAAGCTCGTGAGCATCTTCACGAGGGATCACCTGATCAGAACATTGATTGAAAAGAGTGAAGTGACTTCACATGAATAAATGGATACTTGATTAAGAAATCTAAGTCCTTGAAGAAAAGGGGTGGGAGGGTGGGGAAAAACAAAGACAACTTGGGATGAACGAAACAAACACCGTTGAGAAAACTTAGAATTTATCTTGCGGATGGGGAGAATGAAAGGATCATCTCGAAGAGAAGCGCACCGGTTGGAAAAGAATTACTGTGACAACCTCAATGATCAAGAAGGATTAGTATTCACATAGCAATATGAGAACACCGTTTAGGAAAGGTATGGATTCAACATTTGACTTCGAAGCAACTCGAATACCACAATTAAAACAAAACAAAGGATTTGGCTTGCATAATAAGCCGGAAACAAACATATGATAGAGATTTACCCAATCCCATATCATGCATCTGTCGGAAAGATATTCTAGGAGCTACTTGAATTCCCACCTATAAAACTCCCGAAACTTTCTGGTTATGCAATCTGGTGTTGGGGATACAGGGGAAGCAATATATCTCACCCAAACTAACAATCCCTACATCCACTGTATCCATCCGTCAACACATAACCAAGAAACCTTCGAAATCGTGTACCTCAACCTTGAAAAGCATTAGTTATACGAGTCATGGCAATACTCCGTACTCACCTCGAGATTGGGTTAGCGGGTTATCTCACCAACAAGCGCATAAAAGAGATTTTCGATGTCGGTACTAAACTCGGTATTCCAGAACTGCAACGATAAAATAATGGCGACAACACCTCGAGCTCAACTCCCGGGACACCTCCACTAAAAAAACCCTGCCGACGGGAGGCACCAAGACAATGTTGTCATCATAAAACCATCGAACGATTCCAAGATACCAGCGTGATCCTAAAATTTTTTAGTGAAATTTGAGAAGAGAAGAGTCAAAACTCTCGTCGGGATACCTCACCGGAAGGTCGAAGGACCGGGAGTAAAAAGAATCCTACTCTCCGATATATATAATCCTAAATGACTCAAAACATTTTTCTAGACACAACTCGGCCGCTAAAAACGATCAAGCAGTGGGGCTCCTAAGGTCGGGGAAGGCTCTGATTACCAACTTGAAACGCCCTCGATGCGGCTATATCTCCCACGTGTCGAAGCACGACTTAGAGGCATAACCGCATTGAAAGCAATGTCGCAAGTGAGGTAATCTTCACACAACCCATGTAATACATAAGGGAAAGAGATACATAGTTGGCTTACAATCGCCACTTCACACAATTACATGAATAAAGCATTACATCATCCAGATACAATCAAGGTCCGACTACGGAACCAAAATAAAAGAAGAACCCCAAATGCGACAAAGGTCCCCGATCGACCCCAAACTGGGCTCCACTACTGATCAACTAACACGAAACAACACAAAGGGCAAGATCTTCATCGAGCTCCTCCTTGAGCTTGGTTGCGTCACCTGCTCGGTAACATAGGCACCTGCAAACTGGTTTTGGAAGTATCTGGTGAGCCACGAGGACTCAGCAATCCCATTACCATGGGTATCAAGACTAGCAAAGCTTAATGGGAAAGGAAGGGGTAATGTGGTGAGGTTGCAGCAGCGGCTAAGCATGTATGGTGGCTAACATACGCAAATGAGAGCGAGAAGAGAAACAAAGGAACGGTCGTGAAGCTAGCAATGATCAAGAGGTGATCCTGAACACCTACTTACGTCAAACATAACACAGAAACCGTGTTCACTTCCCGGACTCCGCCGAGAAGAGACCATCACGGCTACACACTCGGTTGATGCATTTTATTTTGGATCTGGTGTCAAGTTATCTACAACCGGACATTAACAAATTCCCATCTGCCACATAACCGCGGGCACGGCTCTCGAAAGTTTAAACCCTGCAGGGGTGTCCCAACTTAGCCCATGACAAGCTCTCGCGATCATCGAAGGAATAGACCT